>CM019064.1:399431707-400031707 GCA_009667805.1 Leptobrachium leishanense | reverse complement strand
TCGGCCGTCCTCCAGGCTCAGGCGAGTCCTGGGCTCGGCCGGAGGGCCAACCGAGCAGGGGGCTCGCCTGAGTCTGAAGGCCAGCCGACGAGCAGGGGGCTCGGGCGGGCCTCCAGGCCCAGGTGACGGATTTTGTTGGGGGGGGGGTGGAGAGCGCAAGCTCACCAAATCGGCCTCGAGTCCTCCACCGGTTGCACATACTCTCCTACATCGGCACCCACCGGTGGTAGTCATCCTGCATCCAGTCTCCTCTCTCCGTTGGTCGCCGGTAAGATGTCACGGAAGCCTTTGACCCTATGTCAAAGGCTTTGGTGACGTCATCCTGGCGACCGACACAGAGAGCGGGCACTGGATGCAGGATGACTGCCACCGGTAGAGGACTCTGGGCCGATGTAGGTGAGTGTGTAGGCCGAGCAGCCTGTGACAGTGGAGGACTGTCACCGCTGGAGCTCAGGGCCGAAGTAGGAGGATGTAGGTGAGTATGTAAGGTTCAACCAAAGCTCCAGCGGTGACAGTCCTCTGGCTGTCGCAGGCTGCTCAGCCGGCCTCTAGGCTCGGGCGAGCTCCCGGGTCGGCTGGGCCTAAGTCCCCCGGCTCGGCCGGCCTTCGGTATCAGGCGAGTCCCCGGCCTCCAGGCCCAGGTTCTCATGTCTGATTTTCGGTTTCTGTATCTGTTTTCGGCCGAACCAATCCTGAATTTTCTGTTTCGGAAATTTCCGATTCGGTGCATCCCTAATATGTTTCTCTTATTCTGTCTGTCTCGTCTGTCTCTCTCTCTTTCTCCCCATCTCTCTGATATGAAGTGAATTTTCAAATCCGCTTAGTTATTCAAAAAGAAGCTGCACTTCCCTCTTGTCTCACAGTGCAGAGGACATCGCAATCCACCACCTCCTGTTTTCACTTGCATAAGGACACTGACAGAGTACAGCCGACAATGTGCGTGTGTGATGGGATGCTGACCCAGCCATGAAAGCACCATCAGAGGGGGCCTTAGTTATCCTTCATATACATAATGGGCTCTATTAAATTCATTGCGGAAAAGCGCACCCGCAGCGCAATATTTTTTGTGCGAAGCTTTAAACGTTAACGCGCGAAAAATAACGGTGATATTCCAATCCGTGCGCATTTTTTTCATCCGTCAAAAATAAGCGTGTAAAAAAGACGCGCAAAAACACACGTGCATTAACCTTGCACGCAAAAATCGGTGTGCCAACTTTTTTTTAACGCGATTCAGCCAATCAGAATTAAGATCCACAATTGTCTCCCGTTCAGTTTTTGCGCCTGTCAAAATCAATCTGAGTATATATGCTGCAGCAATAATAAAAGCACGCACAACTTCTCCATTTTATTGTTTGGGTATGCGCAGAATGTGTAACTATACTGTGCTGTATTTTTTTTTCGGGCTGGTGTATTTGGGTTCAGCCAGGACATTCAGATTTGCCGTTAACACCAGCTTTTCAAAGACGTTAAAATTATGCGTGCAAACGTTGTCCGTTAAAATTTGCGCATAGATTGTAATACCATCCTCGTACCAGCGCACAAACGCATTTGCACTCACAATGTTAAGTAAAGGACGCGCAATGTACATTACGCTCGCAAAGGTTTTGCGCAGGTTCACCCGCGGTAGACATTAACGTGCATTTTTTGCGAGGACATTGTAATGCGACGTTCTGCGCAAAGGGTTTTTACCCTCGTGCTAATGCGTTTTTGCGCACGCGTTAACATTTCGAAGTAGTTAATAGAGCCTAATGTGTATACTCTACATAAAAATAAAAAAAAATGTTGCGTGGTGTGAGAGTGAGGATTCTTCTTGAAGGAAGGGGTAGCAACCCTACTCAGGCTACCTCTACTGGGGAAACTGGAGTGTCGTGTTGTTCCCATGAAGTTTACTAAAAGAACAGCATATTCCTACGTTCCTTTGTAGCTTGTGTCAGGCATAGGTGCTTAATCTGTCATTATTGACCAGTCGTTTTGATTATCTATTCAAAGTGTATGTGAAAAGCGCTTGTTTAGTTAATTTTTTTTTTAATGATTAATGAAGGTAATTTTAAAAAAATTCTGCGTTGTTTTCGTTGGTTAGTTTTTGGTTTGGTGTTTCGGATGCATTGCGCACATACCCATTGGCGACACGTGCCGTGTTCTGTTTAGTTTTTTAGTAGGACATTGGGTGGTGGCATCTGTTCTTCTGCTACCAGTGTGTACTTGTTCAAGATGCATCTCACGAGCTGGATTAATTTATTTACAGATGGGATAAAAAATTTGCATTCGTAGCTTTTTTATTTCAAGTCTACATAATTTTTTATTTTTTTTACTGAAAATACTACATTAGATAATGGTCACTAGATGGCAGCCAAAAAGTGTCTTTTACACGAGGCGAAAAAAAATGTATTCTGAAAATTCTATTTTCCCACTTTGAGGTTAAAATATTTATTTATAAAGGATTTTACCAGGAAGGATACATTGAGATTTCTCTCGTTTTCAAGTATGTCCTGGGTTCAAGAACATTGAAGTGTTACAGTTACAGAAATACAAATACAATGCAAGATATTAAAAAAAAAAAAAACAACACAAATATACAGATTAACAGAAAATAAATATGTAGGAAATAGTCATTATGTTACATGTTTACAGGTGCATTCTGTATTGAGGTATGTTAGTAAGGAGCTCTTGAGTGACTTTAGACTGGGGAAGATTTGATGGTGTCTGGGAGGTTATTCCATAATTGTGGTGCTCTGTAGGAAAATGAGGACCGAGCCATTGTCTTTTTGTATTGTGGTATTGCAAGTAAGGTGCTGTTCCTGGATCAGAGGTTATAGGATGAGGGAGCTGCTGGGGGAAGCAGTCTATTCAGGTAGGGTGGCAGCTTCCCAGAAATGCTCTTAAACACCAGGCTGGAAAGGTGAAGGGTGCGTCTGGATTCCAGCGATGGCCAGTTTAGCTCTTTTAACATGTCACAATGGTGGGTCATGTACTTACATTGTAGCGCAAAGCGGCAGAATGAGTTATACAATGTAGTAAGTTTATGAAGGTGTGTTTGTGGGGCGGCTGCATACACTACATCTCCGTAATCAATAGCCGGCATTATCATTTGCTGTACAATCTGCTTTCTTACCGCGGGACTCAGGCAGGATTTGTTTCTGTATAGGGCACCTAGTTTGGGGTATAGTTTAGATGAGAGTTTTTCGATGTGGGGGCCAAAGGATAGATTAGGGTCCAACCACATACCTAGATATTTGAGAGAAGTGACTGTGGTCAGCATGCCATTTGATTTTGTCCCGACACATAGATGGGGATTTTGCAATTTGTGTAGTTTAGGTGCTGTTTCAAAGAGCATTGTTACAGTTTTGTCAGTATTTAAAAAAAGTTTGTTGTTTTTGATCCACTTTTCTACCTCTGTGAATTGTTCTTGCAGCACGGCTTCCAGCTGCGGGAGATTTGGTTTGCTGGTATAGATTACGGTGTCGTCTGCATACATATGTACAGTTGAGGCTTTGCAGACGTTGGGCAGATCATTTATGAATATTGTGAATAGTAGGGGGCCTAGTATTGAGCCTTGGGGTACACCGCAAGTGACTGGGAGCGGGAGGGAGGAGCTGCCAGAAATTGACACATATTGTGATCGGTCGGATACATATGATTGAAATCAGGTTTGCGTGCGATCACCAATGCCAGAGTTTTAAGTTTTTCTAACAAGATGACATGGTCTACCGTGTCAAAGGCCTTGGCAAAATCAAGGAAGATGGTTCCAGTTAGGTTTCCTTGTTCCATCCCAGCTTGGATATCATTGCAGACTTTTAAAAGGGCAGTTGTAGTTGAGTGATTTGGACGAAAGCCGGATTGATCCGGGTTAAGTAGTTCCAATATTGATAATATTGAAAATAACATGCGGTTAAGAGATTATTTAACTCTTTTTGGGGCTCATTGGGGATTTTTCTACGGGGGGTTATCCACTAAGCACCGATGTTTGATGTCGTTGGAAATAACGGTGAAAATCCATACAAACAAAAAAGAGAAACATAAAGCAAAATAAAGCAACATCAAAGTATGTAGTAAAAAAAAAAAAAAAAAAAAGCCACGTCTTGTAAAAGACCTTCAGCCGCCGCTGTATTTTGATGTCCAGAATCTTGGTTGCTCCGGCCGAAATGGAGCATCATTTCCCATAGCTAGGGTTAGAAATTAAGGTTGGGGTTTAGTTACTGTTTTTGCTGGTTTAACCTGAGCTCTAGCATTCTGCTCTCTTTTTTTTTTTTTTTTTTTCTTTTTTCATTTAAAGGCCCCTTCTTTTAATATAGGTGTAGGAATAAGCTGGGTTTCAGTATTTTTAATTATTATTTTTAAAATCAACTCTGCCGGTAGGGTATTCAATTGTGGGAAAATGTAGCTCTCCTATTGGTTATGACTCCCCGATGGTGATCCTCACGGTTTTCAATCTATTGTACAGAATCATTGTGTCAAATGGACCAAATTTTGTTTTTAATTTGATAATTGAAGTTGGTTTTTTGGCTTTTTAAATTTCTGTGATGGATATAAATGTAATTTTACAGTACCGAGTGTCTCTTTTTAGCCCTGTCACTTTTTGGATTTAGTACATTAAGTTTCTTTTACTGGTATTTTCCATCTTGTGAATTGGGATCTATGACACGCTATTGGAGCATGATTTAAAGAAGATCTATCTGTTCTCTCCTTGAAACCTAATCTTGCTGGGCTCTGCACATTATAAAGCATGTTGTAATTGTCCTTCCTAGAGTTTACAGAATGGTTTATGGCACATAGAGGGTTATTCACTCAACGCCATTGTTGCAAACAAATCTAAATCCACAGTTTAGTAAATAACCCTCATAGTGCTTAGTGCTGCCTCGAGCACCCTGAGGCTTAGCGCTGCGTTATGGGGCAGGCTGCTGATTTAGCGCCTGCCCCGTATTATTGAGCTAAAACAGGGACGCTAAGGAGAAACAAACCTGCAGGCACAGGTTCTCCTTCTTGGCGTCCACGTTTTAGCGGGCAGTTTGCAATACTGCCCTTTGTCAGCTGTTTGGGGGATTTATTTCTAACGATAACATATGCATAAACCTCTTCTGGACCATATTTCCAGCTTTTCTTTTCATTTTACCTTTGTAAATTCCTATAAGCAGAGTACTTGAATGAAAATTTCTGGTATATTTATACAAGTTCTTTTTATATGAAAAATTATTCCATTGTTCTCAACTTTTTATTATAGGGACGAAAACCTCAGCAAGATGAGCTGAAGAAGTTTGATGGTGCGGGATATGATAAGGACCTTGTTGAATCATTGGAGAGAGACATAATCTCACGGAATCCCAACGTGCGTTGGTAAGGTGGTCTGTTTTAATATAATTACTTTTCTTTTGGTGTTTTTTTTTTTCTTTTCTATAGCTGTAACCATTTTACCCTAATTTGGTCTGTGATTTAAGAAAAGGGGAAAAAAGGAAACCAGCCTCTGTTTGGTAGATCCCTTATGCATGGAAATTACTTACCATTTTTCAAGGCAGGTAGCTAAATGATGACCAGCAAGTAATTATTTTCAAGCTTTAATGACTTTACTTTGAATTTTTAGTTCATCTTCCATTCTCTGCAATTTATTATTTTATACCAGTGTAGCCTCTATTCAATTATACGTATTATTTCATTTTTCATAAAAAGCACGCTCTCTACACCTTCCTGCACTTTCATCTTAAACATTGATTGACTTCAACCTTTATGATATCAGATGCAACAGAAGTGTTTATTCTCGAGTTCATTATCGCCTGTTTTGACTACCACAATCTTCTCTATTTGTGTCCACATTGACCCCATACATCAGCACTGTCTACCGTAGATACTCGAGTATAACGAGACCCAAATATAACATGATGGATTGAGATTTATTATGGAAATGAGAGAATATTCAAGACTCAAATCGAGGAACAAAATTATGCTGTACCGGTAAACAATAAAAATTCTTCCAGGTTCTCTTAACACACTCAGGCCAGGGTGCTCTGCTCTAGGATGATTGCAGTTGTTACTAAGTATGAAGCCACCGGCCACCCGTCTTCTTTACTAGCGATGCGATGGCCGGCGAAGGCAAGCGAGGTGAATGATTGGCTTAAACCGATCGTGCCTCGGGCCGTGATGGATCCAACCTCTCCCGAATCCGGGAGTTCCTGAAGTGTTTGCAAACATCAGGGACCTCGCATTCACTTCAGCGAGACTACCGGAACTAACTGGAGACTTAGGATCCAGAGCAAGTCAAGTTTTTTTAAAAAAATTTTTTTTTACAAGCGATGCAGATGTCTCGAATATAACGCGACCCCTCCAATTTTATGGTAACTTTTTGGCACCAAAATCTAGCGGTATACTCGAGTACTGCTTCTATGCTTATATTCCTGGTCTCACACTCGCACCTAACCCTCGTCGACCTTCTAAAATTTTTTAGATTCAGAGTTCGTGGTGCTCATCTACTAAACGTTTCTTGGCCATACGGAGATCCACATCTCTAAACCAAAACTTATCTCAAATTCTGCTCTTCCCGTGACTTTTGCCTATTCTCTGTACATAGTGGCAAAATTAAGGGGTTATTCACAAAGCTATAGTGTTGCGAAAATTGCGGTTTCGTAGTGCGGCAAACACTGTCATTTCACAAAACTTCTGAGATTTTTCTGTAAATTGAAAGCCTTGCCCTGTGAGCCCATTACCTCATGGTCAGGAAGGGAGTATATTTAAACGGAAACAAAGTAGCAAAGTAGAGGACATACTTTTAAACCTTTGCCCCTCTAATTTAAGACTAACATCAGGAAGCATTATTGTACTGAGAGGGTGGTGGATACATGGAACAGTCTTCCAGTTGAAGTGGTAGAGGCCAAAACAGTAATTGAATTTAAGCAAGCATGGGATAAGCATAAGGCTATCGTAAACAAAAGATAAATCCAGGTAAAGTATCCATGTAATTGGGCAGACTAGATGGCCCGAAAGGTTCTTATCTGCCGACCATTTTTCTATGTTTCTATGTCAGCCACTGTCCGATTTTGTTCCTCCTGTAGAGGAACTTTGAGACCCAGCAGTTTCCTTGTGCCAGGTTTTTTTTTTTCCCCTGAGTGAGCTGCATTAATGCCTGACTTTTACTCAATGGATACTGTTTACTGGGATTTAGAAAGTATGGGAATGAGATACAATCACAACAGAAGCCTCGTGCAGTGCGAGTATCTGCTGTAGTGAACTCAGTATGGGAAAGTAGGGTCATTCAGCTGACTGAACATCATGAAAAATGTAGTTCCCAAACATCCGGACAGCCAAGGTTGCTGACACTTGTTGTAGGGGTTAAATCTAAACCTCTCCCGAACCCTCATTTACCTTTTTAAAGATTGGTAAAAACTTAGGGCTATATTAGAAAGTTGGTGCTAACTTAACCAGAGCTGTTTTAAACTTAATTGCTCCATAGGCTATAATGGCTCTGGAAAGTTTACAACAGCTCTGGTTAAGTTAGCACCAACTTTCTAATACTGCCCTTAGCTTTTTCCAACACTAGGTCCCACTCTGTGTCTTCTATTCTGATGGCTTGCTTCTACCTTGAAATCCATTAAAGGGCCACTACCACCAAAAAATGAAACGCCCTTATTTTGTTTATTTTATGTTGCTGATATCTTACATGTGCTTTGCTTTTCTCTTGTATGTTTAGTTAACCCCTTCCCGACCGCTGACGTACCATGTACGTCCTGCCCACGGGTCTCCCTTAGACCCGCAGACGTACATAGTACGTCAGCAGGCTCCTAACCTCCCTACCGCCGAAACTCACCTCCCTCGCCGGCTCCCACAACGTCTATGGCAAGCTTGAAGCTTGCCTTGCCGTTTCCTGGGGGCCAGCCGATCCGATGTCATCCCGCTGCGTGATGATGCCATCGGCCGGCGCCAGTGGGCAGAATTCAGGAAGGGGAGGGGGCTCATTTGGTCACCCCCCCCCCACCTGCTGACATCCTCACCATATGTGTGAGTATGTCAGTGGGCCAGTTAACCCCCTAGCTGCCATGTGAAGATAGGGGTATCCTTTGGATCCCCTTATATCCCGATCCGTGACAGCTAGAGGGTCACCTTTCAATACCGGGTTTGGTGTAAAAATAAAAATTATAAAAATAAATCAATTTTTTTTTATTATTTATTTTTTTACTTTTTGTCTTGGGGGGGTGGTTTAGTTAAATAGTACCTAGGCTGTCATCTAAAAATAATTAGCATAAAACGGTCAGAATGAGCTCATCGCACATAGGTGAACTGGCTCAGCAGTGAAGGGGTTAAAAAGCAAAAACATGTACAAAATTAGGTATTTCTATTCTCAGGACAAAATTT
Organism: Leptobrachium leishanense; assembly: GCA_009667805.1. Lineage (NCBI taxonomy): Eukaryota > Metazoa > Chordata > Amphibia > Anura > Megophryidae > Leptobrachium > Leptobrachium leishanense. The sequence goes on along the minus strand of CM019064.1, from coordinate 400,023,373 downwards.
TGAAACTATTTAGCCAGGTTCTTTTTTGGTGGTTGTAGATTTTGGGGATTAAATTACGAAAAAGTGTGTTTTTACCATTTTTTTTTTCATCATCTTTCATATTTTTTTATAGTAAATTATTCGATATGATGGAAATAATTGTATTTTTGTTAAGACTCTCCCCTTTCCGGCGGTGCAAAAAGCATCACTGTAGCTTACATGGTTGGGGAGATAGAGGGCTCCAAAGGATACTTTGTATTTTCACCTCTGGCGCCTGCCGATGATGTCATCACGCAGCGTGATGATGACGTCATCGGATCGGCGGCCCCCAGAAAACGGCGAGGCAAGCTTGAAGCTTGCTATAGACGCTGTGGGAGCCGACAAGGAAGGGGAGTATCGGGCGGGAGGGAGGTTAGGAGCCGCTGACGTACTATGTACGTCCGCGGGTCTAAGGGAGACCCGTGGGCAGGATGTACATAGTACGTCAGTGGTCCTTAAGGGGTTAAGGCAAATGACCAGGGATTAAAATATTTTTTTTGCACCCCTCCTGGTCTTGCGCTCTTAGGCAGCCACCTTTACTGCCTTACAATGCCAGCTCCTCTGATCACACCACTTGCCTGACAATCCGCAGCTCTGGCAGATGTGTTTAAATATGCTGCACTCCCCCTCCCCATGCTGTTCAAAGTTTCAGTGGCTGCAGAGAGTGGGGGGTGCAGCATGTTTACACCCCAAATCTGCCAGAGCTGGGGCACTGAAGAAACAAAAGGAGATTTTATTTAACCAGCCCTCCCTTGTCACTTACTGGGAGAAGAGGCGGGTTATCGGTACCTACATACACTCCTGACAATCGGGAGCGTTCAGGAGCAAATATGAGCTGCCGAGCGCTTCCGATTCTTTGACAGCCACTGCAGGAGAAGGGAGGAGCATCATGCTTTCTCCTGTTAGTTCGGGCTGGTGGTGAGGTGCCGGTACTGAGTACTGGCGAGTTCACCCTGAAAAAAAGCCCTGTATATATCTAATAATCTTAAAAGGAAAATACAATTACCAAAGGCACTCAGGGTTATTCAAAGAGAATCAAAGTCACCGCACGTTCGGTGCGATTTAGCGATCCCATTTCGGCGACCATGCGGTCTATTCAGCAAGCACCACAGGGCTGTCGTAGTGCAGGGAGAAGCCGTTGCAAACTCGGCGAACACTCACCGCAAAACCTGGTGAACGCACACCAAAACCCGCAAAAAACATCTGCATTAACCCCGCCGAACACGCCGGAGAAACCCGAGCAGGAGCCAATCGCGGCGCAGAGCAGCTGCCGGAAAAAGCCGACACCGCAGACGAATGGAGTGGAAAAAAAACAAAACCGTACGCTTGAATGTTTGAAAAGTGAAACGCTGTTTGCAAAGAAACTACAGAACAAAAATGTCTGAAATTTACATCTAAGATCCAATGAATGATAATAAAAAGGGCTGTTACAGAAAAAATAAACGATTTTTAAAAAATAAGGCAAAAAAATTCTGAAATGCCTAAAAGATCCTAAAAAATATAACCGTAAAGAGACTTTTTACTGCAGAATAAAATAATCAATGGTTTATTAGATATTGTATTAAAACTGAATATTTTACTGCCATATCTAATACCGAGGGAGGTCATCACGCCCCTGCGTAATCTATTCCCATATGAGTGGAGAACCTCTCACCTTAAATATTTAGGGATACAGATATCCTTCTCGCAAACGGAACTATTCCAGTATAATTACAAACCACTAATCATGGAAATAGGCCGGCTTTGCCATAAATGGTCGGGGATGGAGGTGTCCTGGGTGGGACGCATGGCAACAGTTAAAATGTCTTTGCTTCCGAAAATTCTCTACCTTTTCAGGGCTGTGCCAGTGCGGCTACCTAAGGGCTACCTCCAGACCCTTCAAAGGGTGCTCACAAGATTCATATGGAGAGGGAAGAGGCCGAGAGTGAGTTTAGCATTGTTGCATCAACCAAGGAACCGAGGAGGAATGGGGGTGCCAAATCTGAACCTTTATTACACGGCAGCACTGCTGTCGCACACTCACCAAATTCTCCAGGGCAAAATAGGACCACAATGGGCTAGGCTAATATCAAATACCTTTCTACCGTTAGACCCGGGAGCCATACTCTGGCTCAACAAGAGTTTGCGACCAAGGCTACCGCCCATTCCCCCTCTGGCCAGCCTGCTGATTAAAATATGGGACACCAACATATCTAGACTGACCGTATACCATCCCTTACCGTTGGCTACACCGATTTCGGCATTTAAACTATTATTGAAAGACTTTAACACAACCCCCTGGATAGCGTGTAATGTGACCAGGGTTTATCAACTGTTCTCACAAGAAGGTCTGCTCAGCTTCCCCAATTGACATCTAGGTTCTCCCTCCCCTCTACCCTTTGTTCTCATATAAAAGACTGCAATCCTACCTTACGACATGGGGTCTGGGGGGCAAGATCACATTGTCCACACCACTTTTATCCACATTTGAGGACAAATGTACACAGACAACGGACAGGCAAGGAATGATTTCTCTATGTAACGACAGCCTAATCCAGAATCACCCGCTTAAAAGGTGGAGGTTCCAGGTAGCGTGGGAGGGGGATGTGGGAAGAGGTTTTCGGGAGGAGGTGTGGGCAAAATGTTTTGAGGACGATACGGGGAAGTTTCGTTGTGCAACACTGGGGGAGGCAAGAAAGAAACTGTTATATAGATGGTACTTGACGCCAGATAGAGAAAGCCGTATATCAAAGGATATACAGCCAACGTGCTGGAGATGTGGAAGAGAGAGAGGTTCGTACTTCCACATCTGGTGGACATGCCCCAAGATAGAGGTATGGTGGAGGGAAGTGGCACTCCTGAGCTCGAGGATTGTAGGTAGTACAATAGATCCCCTTCCAGAGATATTGCTCATACAAATGTTTCCCACAACATTATCCAGGCATCAGAAACAGATGTTGGCTCACATACTATCGATCGCCTCCCTCTTGGTAGCGGCGAAATGGAAATCAGAGGAGATTCCTCCTATCTCAGCTATTACATCACGTCTCGATGATTTTCACTTACTAGATAGTCTGTCCAGGACAGTGGCAGGGTCGAACCCAATTAAGAAAAACTTTTGGTTCATCTGGGATGCATATAAATTATCCTGTACTAACTAGATTGCAGGCACACGTTCGGTAAACATTTATGAAAGACCTGGACGTTTCACAACAAACAGCGAATTGATTGTTTCTCCCTAAAGCGTGCCATAATTTTTACTTAACCGTCGTTAATGAGAAGATACTGGACTTTTCCTTGTGGTTTTTTTTTTTCCTTTTTTTTTTTTCCTCTTCCCTCTTTCTCTTCTCTCTTTTCTTCTCTTGTTATATTCTTATTGTTTTGCTCATTGTTTTATTTTTATTTGCGTTTATTATTATATTACAGTTATTGATTAAGTATCTAAGTTTTGATGTTCATAACATACTCTGTTATGCCAAAGTTGACATTCAATTCATGCAATGCTATGTACGTTGAACTGAAAACAAATAAAAACATTTTAAATCTAAAAAAAAAAAAAAAAACTGAATATTTTTCACATTGAAGCCTATGGGATTCTCCTGAATAAACCTGTCGAATGAAACCACTGAATGGCTTAGCATTTCGGCAACTTTTCACTGCTGGTTTGTGTTCTCTGAATAGACAAAGCATTGCTTCTCTATGCGGGATTTCACTGCCCTCGAACAGGTAACGAACAGCCACCATATGTGCAGGCAATTCGCCAACATTTGGCGAACTGCCTGCTCTCTGAATAGCCGAATGGCCAGGAAAGGTATCTGTATGCTGAATTTCAGCAATTTGGATCTCTTCGAATAACCCTGACTGTAATTTGAACCTTGCCCATGTAACCGGCCTACAACCTCACTGCCCGTTTGTATGGACTCTGCGTTGTGTTTTGTGTGTTGTTGAACATCAAAGATGAGACCGGCAACTGGATCGCTGGGAACATGCGATTTTAATCGGAGTAAAAACACCTATAAAACACGGCAATGAGAATATCCTCTGTGACATCCACCTGCACAGACCAAGCATTGCGTTAACACAGATTTATCACTTGTTTTGCTGATATTTTTCACACTCAAAGCCCTGTGCTAAACAATAGAGCTGTTTTACTCTGTATACATGAACCTCCTAGAGGAACTAACATAACAACTACATATTATATATATATATGTGTATATATATGTTAAATCTAAACACAGAAACCGTTTTGGGAGAACTTTTACATGGGTTTAGAACTCTAAGGGATAACACTTCCTACCTCCAGCAGTTTCCTCGTGCTCTGAAGGAAAAGCCCAGGCTCACAGGGGATGAGGTCATGCCTCATTAGCATATTAGCATTAACTCCTAAACGGCTGCACAAAAACCAAAAGCTTTCTTTGGGTGAGACCTTCACAATACTACAGGAGTTTCTCTAAAATGGGGGATATTATGGGAATTAACACATACTGTGCTCTTAAAGCGACACACACATATTTACATCTGTTATACACATGATGTCATGGAGTTAGACGCACATCTTGGATCTTCTGTATCCTAGAGACTATACTATATGGACAAAAGTATTGGGCCACCTGACCATTACACCAACAGGGATTTGTATGACATTGCGTTAATAGGGATCCCCCCCCCTTTATAACAGCTTCCATCTCTCTAAGAAAGCTTTCAATAAGATAGTGGAGTGTTTTTGTGGGCGTTTTTGCTCATTTATCCAGTAGAGCATTTGTGAGGACAGGCACTGATAATGGGTGAGAAGGCCAGGCTCGCAATCCCCATTGCAGTTCATCCCAAAAGGTGTTGGATGGGGTTGACTTCAGGGCTCTGTGCGGCCGGTCGGGTATTTCCACAAGACATTTATGCAACCATGCCTGTATGGACCCTTGCTTTGTTAACAGTCATGCTGGAATAGGAAAGAAGCTCTTCAGAACAGCCCATCTTTGTCACAAATGTCTGTAAATGCATACTGCAGGGCTCGGTGCACGATTTTATACATCTGTGGCAATGGGTCTGATTGAAACAACCCCTATATTCAATAATTAAGAGGTGCGTCCCAATACTTTTGTCCAGCCGATTTAATATGGACCCGCTAAATGGGAGAATATAGCAAGAGCTGTTATGCAGTAGTATCTGCTCCTTTATTGAGTAGGCTGCTTATTGGCAGAGGTGACATGCACCATCAATGAAAGTGTCTCCTGGAATACATAGGAGGTGAGAGGGAGCCCCCTGTGAAATTACTAAGGCACGTGCAAGTCTTTTCCCCAGCTTCCTCCTGTTTGAGGCAAGAGATAGTGGTGGATTGTGCCATCCTCTGTACTATGGATGGGGCCATGCTTTTGGATGCTATGGATGGGGCCATTTACTTTTAAATACCAGCTTGAGTCAGGAACAACTAACTACTTTAGCATCATTTGTTATTCACAACTGGCTGTCTGCAAATTAGTGCTTCCTGTACTATAGGTGGGGCTTAATGTGATGACATGGCATCTTCATGCTAAACTCCACTCTCTGACACCATCAGCTCCTGTCCCTCCCTCAGACATTGAGTGACAGACTATGTCACTCTCAGGTGACGGAGAAGCTTAATGTGACGATGCAAGATGACATGACGTATCTTTACGCTAAACTCCTCGAGTGTGACAGAGACCTGCATGCCAGGAGCTGTACTCTGCCCCTCAGGGCTGGAGGAGCCAAGTATTAGAGGGTTGCACTTTCTGAATATTTGATTCGTTACGCACCTCACATCTTTTTCTCTGTCATATTGTAAACAATCACACTTGAATAAACACCGGCTGGTGACACACTTTGCATGTGTATACATCTATGTATGTGACCGGCACTTTAACATGCCACGCAATCCGATATTGTCTTTTGCGCCATGTGGATCTTCGTTTTAGTTTCAAGTATTAGGGGAACACCTGGGGAGGGGTTAATTGCTGGTTGGGCTGGCAGCGGGTGCACGGCATAATCCTGCCATCTGTGCGCCCTGGGCAGCTGCACAGCTGACGTACGTTTTGAAGAGCTGTCCCAGTGGCCAGGGCCAGAAGGAGATGCATACATTTGCCACCATAAGCGCTGCGGAAACTGTTGGCACTATATAAATGATGATGATATAATAATAAACACTTATATTGGGTGTTGTGGTCATTGTCTCTAAAGTGTCTCTTTTTTAAGGTCTTCAGATTACTACTGCCAAACTTGATATTACTCACATTTTGTGTAGGGAATGTGTCTGGATTTGTGAAGTTACAAAAGACTGTAAGATGATGCCTTGTGACCGTGTTTGTGTTCCTGCTCTGCTGCTTCCACTCAAAAAATAAATGTATCTGTCAATTCCTCTTGTAACAGGGATGATATAGCTGATTTGGAAGAAGCAAAGCGGTTACTGAGAGAAGCGGTGGTCCTTCCCATGTGGATGCCTGACTTCTTCAAAGGCATTCGCAGACCTTGGAAGGTACGAGTTTTGTGAATTCTATATACACTCGTTGTTTCTCCAAACCTTTATCTCAATGCATGCAAATCACATTTAAATAAAATGTGTACACCATGCCTATTTTCCCATCACCTAGAGCAGAGGCTATCCTAAACAAAAGATAAATCCAGGTAAAGTATCCATGTAATTGGGCAGACTAGATGGGCCGAAAGGTTGTTATCTGCCGACATTTTTCTATGTTTCTATGTGGGTAAATGCATTACTTTATAAAACGCTCCTCCTTACCCCAGAGTATTTCTGTATAGTGAATGAGGCTCTGATGCACATTCTCCTTTCCAGGGTGTTCTGATGGTTGGGCCTCCAGGCACAGGTAAAACCATGTTGGCTAAAGCTGTGGCCACAGAATGTGATACAACCTTTTTTAATGTGTCGTCTTCAACGTTGACATCAAAGTACAGAGGAGAATCGGAAAAGCTTGTCCGCTTGCTGTTTGAAATGGTAAGTGTTCTCAAACTTCTGTGTCTTCTTCTTAAGCTTTTTTGTTTTCTTCTTTTTTTATAGTATTTAAAAAAATGGATTACATCATGTGACTTATGTTAACATATGCCATGTGTCTCTATTTATTATTAAGTTGAAATTTATGTAATAAAGCAATTTTATGTAAAAAAACAATTTTGTTTAACCGTAAACTACATACTGTATATTATAAAATATATCTATACTCTTTATCACACTCATTTTGTCGCTGAAAAGAGGAACGGTTATGGGCACCGCATTTGTGCGTTTAAAACTTTCTCATGTGTGGCTTTATTTGTTTTGATGCAGAATGTGCCGTTGCACTCTGATATAATAAAAAGACTTTGTAACAACATTCTTGTATTTTTTTTTTGTTTGCTTTCAAGGGCATGGTACATGTATTCATCACTGGTTCAACACAAGCTTCATTTTAGTTATTTCATAGCTTGTGTTAATGGGGCATATTCCATTTTTTTATATGTATATTCGGGATAGACTGATTATCTGCTTTTTAGCTGCCAATGATGACGATTGGCCACAAGGAAGGGAGGCGGGCCGTAAGAGTTGCCGGAGTGCTATGCTACCCTGTGGCGTTCAGGCCTGCCTGCCCGGGCACCAAGCGGTTAAACGGTGTATATTACTGACAAGCACAAAAGCCTGACAAAGTGAAGTAATATCATGCATTATACCCTCTGATAGTTTCTGGGTTAGTATTTTGACTGCATAGCGTGATTAGAATGTGTACTTTTACTTCTCGCCCAGTATCATACGTGATGTTTAAGTCGTTGAGCCTGGTCAGATTTGGGAAATCTCTATACTTGTGTTACATTTTTATTTTCCTTTTTATTCCCCTCCCCAGGCTAGATTTTATGCACCTACAACAATTTTTATTGATGAAATTGACTCCATCTGCAGTCGTAGAGGCACCTCGGACGAACATGAAGCAAGTCGGCGAGTCAAATCAGAGCTGCTCATACAGATGGACGGTAATTTCTGTTTATTGTTCCTTTTCTTATAAGGATACGTTATTTCTCTTAATTTACAATTAAGAAAGTAAGCAAAAGGTAACCAAAATTTGTCAAACAAAATAATAATGAATATTCTGCTTTCTCACACAGAGATGCTATTCAGGAGCTGTCATAACTAAATCAGGCACCAGAACAAAGATGGACTGACCATAGCAACGTTTTTCTTATTTTCCCCTAAATTCTGTTTTAAAAGGGGTCACGATAGCATTTCCAACATGCACTATGTATGTTCAAACGTACACAGTGCATCGGCCGACATGCTGCTAAATGTTAGACACATTGCTGAACAAACCCTTGTGTGTGAAACGTGCCGTAAGATACTGTGTGAGTCTTGCTAGTATAGTGCATCTTACGGTAAGAGGGGACACTGCCATGTTTTTCTGCTGATTATAAATTCTGTTTGAGGTGACAGGGCTGTCTATACACACAGCATTGCAGAAGAGAGGCTTCTCATTTTTTGGAGGGGAGTTTCTACTCCCTTTGATTATCAATTTAATCAGGAGTCTGCAGCTTTGGCCCTGCAGGTGTTTTTGGAACTACATCTCCCATGATGCTCAACCATTCATTAGGTTGGTCGAGCCTCGTGGGAATTGTAGTTGCAAAACTTTAGGTGGGCCGAGGTTGCCACCCCTGAATTAAATATTTTTAATTTGAACTTGATTCCATAAAAATTCTACATCCTGATTGTCTTCACAGCATTCTGTTTTAATATATTGTACAAAACTGTGAAAGCAATGGGATGGGGTGTAATGGTTTGGCTCAGTTATAAAATAGCCATTTGTTTCTACTTGATTTAAACAGGCCAAAATGTGCAGGCCTTCCCGTACGGATTTCCTTTTCCAGTTGTTAACTGCAGAGCTCTGTTATTAGAATGTACAGCCTTTCAGCTGGAAAGTTATGTGTTTTTTGTTTATATTCTACACCCATGGTTCTTTTTTTTTTTTTCTTTCTCAGTGTTTATCATGGCTTAAAAATGCTTTTTTTTTGAGAAGAGAAATAGTTAAAACGGTCAAAATGAGCTCAGCACATGGGAGTGAAATGGCTCAGCAGTGAAGGGGTTAAAGGAACACTCTACGGAAAAATTAGAGTGTCATTCTTTTTGCCCTTAAATAATTAGGCAGAGGCTACTGACAGCTTTAATGACTTGGCTTCGGTCCCCACTTGCTGACTGTAAGGCGGTAGCCATCTTATATGATAACTCCAAAGCTGCCCTGGCAGCAGAGCACCACAAGCCACTCCTAATAAATTCACTAAATATGATCTGGGCTCAGACGCTCAGGGTCTTCTCTTTGGAGACCAGTTTGTAAAGGATATGGGGGGCTTACTTTAACACGGTCACTTCTATTGATAAGAACGAGGCCAATATTAAAAAGGTTTTGCATAACCCCCACCTCCCGTATTTTTGGCAGAGCCAGCAGACTCAGAGGGCGATCAGTCAGCCGTGCGGAGGCTTCCTATGCCACTCTCCCAGGAGCCCCTCTGGCTTTGTTCCAAGTCAGAATCAATGACCAAGGCTTTACAAGGTCATTTTTTCCCCTCGACAACCAGATTTGGGGGTCCCATGGATCCGTTGGTTACAGAGGCCGAGGACACAGGGACATCCCTTAGGTACTTCTTTGTCCTATTATTCCTCATTATGCAGTAAAGATTGGAGGGTGCCGCTGTCATTATTTTTTCCCGTCACTGGGACATTACTTCGGATCAGTGGATTTTACATATCATTCATGTCTTCACTATAAACTTCAGACATCCCTATTAAGTCTCATCCTCCCGACAGTTGGTTTCGCACTTATTGGGTTGGGTACAGCAGGAGGTCTTTGACCTTCTTTCCAAGGGCGCAATAGAATAGACAGATCCCCTTGACGTTGAAATTTGTTTGTGGGTCACTTGCCGTCCAAATGTAAGACTTGTACATGCTCAGGGATTTGTTGCACTACAGAGACTGGATGGTGAAATTTAGACCTAAAAGATGCATACCGGTCGGTTCCAGTCCATGTGGAATTCAGAGATTTTCTCTGTTTCATTGGGAAGAGCAAATGTGGAGATTCACTTGTCTCACATTTGGCCTCTCTTTCACCCCCTGTTGTTTTAAAAAGATTCTATGACCAATGAGTGCGCAATTGCACTCAAAAGGCGTGAGGATGATAATTTACTTGGACGACATCTTGATCATGTCTCAATCTACCCTCCTACGACATCTAAACTGGACCATCGACCTATTACAGCTTCTCGGCTTTCTAATCCATTCAGAAAAATCTGTCCTTACTCCAGCTCATCAGATGGAGTTCCTGGAATTGACAGTGGAGTCGATGACTCGAGCCCTGGATCTCCCATGCTCTAAGGTCCATTCAATCCAGGAGGAAGTCAGGATGTTAATCCATCGTCAAAAGTCAGGTCTTCAGCAATTGGCTCACGCGATTGGAATGATTGGCGATTCATCCGGCCCCTCTCTTTTACAGAGCCCTCAAACGAAACGCTTGAAGGCATGGGACAAATTTGGGTCGAGGCTCTGAAGGATTTCTTTTTGTTGGGAGTCTGAAATGCTGCTCTGGAATGGGAATCACCTGATCCCTCCACTTGCCACCTGCCACGTACCTCCTAGTCGGATGCGATCCGCACGGGCTGGGGAGCCCATTGCGGCACAGTGGAGATGGGCAGCAGATGGTCTCCTCGTAAAGCGGATCTGCACATCAGTGTACTGGAGATGTTGGTGGCCTTCTTTGCTCTGAGATGTTTTACCAAACATCGCACTCATCAGGCAGTGTTGATTCGTCTGGACAACTTCTCAGCAGTCTGATACATCAACAACTGAGGGGGTCCTCGTTCATCTCAACTTACGGACATGGCAAAACCGATCTGGGGTTTCTGCGCTCAGCATGACCTCTTAGTTTCAGCCCAGTTTATTCCGGGCCTCTCCAACGTAGTCGCAGACTGGAAGTCGAGGCATCTATCGAATGTGGGAGACCTGGAGTCTTCTCATCAATCTTCTCAACACTATTACAGATGTGGGGCCCCCTTTTCATGTGGATCTCTTTGCTTCCAGGCTGAATGTAAAGCTCACTCAGATCTTCAGCTGGCGTCTGGATCCAGATGCATCAGCGACTGATGCCTTCTGTCGGTTTTCATGATTCAGAGGGTCATCATGATGGTCTGCTCTCAGGGCACCATTGTGTTATTGATGACCCTCTTCTGGAAGTATCAAGCCTGGTTTCCTTCCATCATAGAGGCCGCGATCGATATGCCACATCTCCTCCCTCAATCACAGGACTTGATCTTGAACGTTTTCCCACAGATTGACCCTGCTGGCCTGGTTGGGATCGGGTTCAAAAGCCTTGATTATTACCTTTTAAATGCATCTGCGCACCTCCTCCTGCAGGCCTGAGCACCAGGGGATCTATGGTTCAGTCTGCAAGGCTGGAGTAGTTGGTGTCGTGGGGAACGTCCAGATCCCTTTTCTGCTCCTGTGAATTTTGTCCTTAATTTTCTGGCCAGTTTGTTCAAATCAGGGAAGGCTTACTGTACTTTCAAATGTGTTTCAGTCTGCTATCTCTGTGGGCCATGTAGGTTTCCAGGGTGTTCTGTTAGGCTGTCAAACTCTGGTGTGTCATATGTTGAAAGGGGCATGTCATGCTAGGTCTCTGTCTCCTCGGTATATCTTGGGTATCTACTCATTCGTTTAGGAGCGCTGTGGCCTCGTGCACAATTTTATCAGGTTGTAGACTGGAGGATCTGATAAAATCTGCAGATTTGTATAGGGAATCTAATGTTCTGACTTTTTTACTTTAATCCCGTTTCTCATTGGTCTGACTGAATTTTTCATGGTCTTCAAACTTGCAATATGAAGCCTCTGTTGGCCTGCCATAAAATTACAAAATTTTCTTATGTGACACAAAGTTAGAATTTTATTAAGGACAAAGGAGGCGAATATTCCCTCCCATTTGTTGCCTCTCCCTCTTGATTTCCTTTATGCACTTGAGGTTGTCTCCTTCCTTTCTCATTATACTATATTTTATGTGTGTTCTGAGAATACAATATAATTTATTTCTTAGGATTTTAATATTACTTTTGCTGCTTATTCTCTGTCGGTTTGGCAGTTCGTTCGAGTGAATGACGTACTTATTTATTGTTTTCCACATGGTAGAATATGTCCTCTTGGGCTCTTTACTCATGTGGCATCCAGTTTCCACTCAGTTATTCATGATTTTCATGTTGTGTTTTCCTTTCAGCCTCATGGATTACATAATTTAATTTCAACCCATTCTTTCCTCTGTTGGATTGTTCTTCATTTGGTGGTTGTTGAGGTTCGCCTCATCATCAAGAAAGAGGAAGTGCTACTTTAGGGGTGGACTAATATGGAATCAGACTGCTCGGGGAGGGGTGGGAGTTACCCCCTGCCTTGGGGTTTATCATTTACATTTAACATGTCTGCTGCTATTGAATATAAAGCAAGAAAGAAATGCAATTTTCGCCTCTGTTATCCTTAATAAATTTAGAACTTTCCATCATATAATCGAAAAACCTAGTGGGCGCTATTACATTCCTTGTGCAAAAAAGCTCGCGCAGCGCGTTAATTTGTGCGCAAAGCGTTAAACGTTAACGCGCGTAAATTAACGCTGCTATTACAATCCGCGCACATTTTTTTATCCGTCAAAAAGTAACGTGCGTAAAAAAAGACACGCAAAAACGCGCGAGCATTAACGCTGCGAGCAGAAATCGGTGTGCGGACTGTTTTTTCACGCGATTCAGCCAATCAGAATTAAGAACCACAATTGTCTCCCGTTCAGTTTTTGCACCTGCCAAAATCAATCTGAGTATATATGCTGCAGCAATAAAAAAAAAAACAAGCACAACTTCTCCATTTAATTGTATGGGTATGTGTAGAATGTGTAACTATACTTTGCTGTAATTTTTTTTTTTTTTTGGGCTGGTGTATTTGGTTTTGGCCAGGACGTTCAGATTTGCCATTAACACCAGCTTTTCAAAGACGTTAAAATTATGCGCGCAAATGTTGTCCGTTAAATTTTGCGCATAGATTGTGCGCTGGTACGCGGATGGTATCACAAACGCATTTGCGCTTACAATGTTCAGTATAGGACGCGCGCAGTACATTACACTCGCAAAGGGTTTGCGCAGGTTCACCCGCGGTAGACGATAACGTGCATTTTTTGCGCGGACGTTGTAATATGACATTCTGCACAAAGGGTTTTGCCCCTTGCGTTAATGTGTTTTTGCGCACACGTTAACGTTTGCGCGAAGAATGTAATAGAGCGCAGTGATTTTATACACGGTGAGAGATTGCTATATTCGCATAGTCCTTATGTTTCAGTCTTTTAAGCTGGCACATTTTGATTATTATATAATTGTTCTACCTTTGTGTCAGTAAAAATAAATGCCTTCAATTTTCCCTCTTGACAAATGCCTTATTTATTTATGCCCGCAATTATCTCTCTTTGTTACTACCCCAGGTGTTGGAGGTGCTTTAGAAAACGAAGATCCCACAAAAATGGTTATGGTCCTGGCTGCTACCAATTTCCCCTGGGACATCGATGAAGCTTTAAAAAGAAGATTAGAGAAGAGAATCTATATACCTTTACCTACAGGTACGCTGAAAAAAAATTAATGACTTGATTACCATCCGCCCGGTTTATTGACTGCTCCTCGCAGTGAATGTTGTTTTTGCCAGGAGGGGATTAAAAGAATTGTCACAATTCTACTTAGGCAAATGTGAGGAATCATTATGTCTGATTTCCTTCCCCCTACGGGTTATCGAGAAATGATGCCTCGCCTGTGGTTTGTTTGGATTAGAAACTAATCTGAACAAGCTAGACTCTTGTTTTTGTAAAGACTCTGGCATTCATTAGATGAAATGCCATTATTTGGCCAACAGTAACATACAGTAAGCAGCCGCTAATGCTTAGCCGCAAGGAAAGCTTGCAGATTGGTCCGAATAGCATCTCGAGACCTTCAGGATAATGGCCTGGGCAGAATAGTGCGTAAACATCTGGGGACGCTAAGTTTCCATCATTGACAATGGACCCATATGTCCAGGTACCCCAGACATTGAGATTTTCAAATAAGCCATGGAATGACCCAAAATTCACATACGTTGACCTTCTTGTATGGCTTTTGTATGTGTCAATATGTGTGCACACTTATGTACATTCCCTCTCATGTCCTCTGTGTGTCTCTATGAGAAGTATTTGATTGTATGTGATCAGGAATGTTAGGAGGTATCAGAATGGTGGAACAGCCTGGTTGTTTTTCAGTAAATAAATGTTTGTTTTTAAACTCTTTATTTTATTTATTTAGAAAGGATTTTACCAGGAAGGATACATTGAGATTTTTCTCATTTTCAAGTACTGTATGTCTTGGGTTCAACAATGTTAAATTGTTACAGAAATACAAAGTAATAAAATGCAAGATATTAAAAAATAGCACAAATATACAGGTTACCAGAAAATAAATATAGTCACTATGTTACATGTTTACAGGTGCATTCTGTATTGAGGTATGTTAATAGGGAGCTCTTAAGTGACTATAGACTGGGGGAAGATTTGATGGTGTCTGGGAGGTTATTCCAGATTTGTGGTGCTCTGTAGGAAAATGAGGATCGAGCCACTGTCTTTTTGTATTGTGGTATTGCAAGTAAGGTGCTGTTCCTGGATCGGAGGTTATAGGATGAGGGAACTGCTGGGGGAAGCAGCCTATTCAGGTAGGGTGGTAGCTTCCCAGAAAAGCTCTTAAACACTAGGGGCCATATTACATATTTGGTGCTAACTTAACCAGAGCTGTTGTTAACGTAACCGCTCCATAGGCTATAATGGCTCTGGTAAGTTAACAACAGCTCTGGTTAAATTAGCACCAACTTTGTAATATAGCCCATGGTTGGAAAGGTGATTGGTGCGTCTAGATTCCAGCAACGGCCAGTTTAGCTCTTTTAACATGTCACAATGGTGGGTGGGTCATGTAGTTACATTGTGGCAGAATGAGTTACACACTTCTAGATTGTAAGATATAGATTCCCACCGGAATAGGGCCCTCGTTTCTTCCTGTACTGGTTTGTAAAAATGTTGTTTGGTTTTAATGTATTGTAACCCTGACTATGTTGTGTCATTATTCAGCGCTGCGCAATATGCTGACACTATATAAATAAATAATACTAATAATTTCCCTAAAAGCAAACAGAACTTCCTTTCCAATATCTGAATATTGATTTTAAAGAAAAAAAAATATTAATCATAATAATAAAAAAAAAATATATATATATATATATATATATAATAATATATATATATATATATATATATATATATATATATATAATATTTACTAGACCCTACTCTAATGAAGTAGGCTCGGACATTTTTTTACCTAAACAAACATGTGAAGTAACAAGCAATAAATAGTACAGATAAAATATGTTTATTTACGAGAATCCTGTGTCCAAAGTCTCCTGTTTTAGTTGTTGGAAGATAAGCCATTCCAATGACTGGTTTAAAGCAGAATCTAATCATACCAGTGCGTTATACATTTCATATTAATATAAATAGCAGAATGTATATTTTAGATTTCTAACCTGAAAGCAACTACTTGTCATTTTTGCATGACTGGTGCAATCTGAGCATGCAAATTAAGTGTGCTGGTGTTTTGTGCCTAGAGGCTCATGCTAATCAGTGCTTGAGAAAAAAAAACACAAATATTTAATGAAGTGTAAAAATAAAAAAAAAGATTTTTAGAAAAACTGTTTTATTACAAGTCTCCAACTTTTCAAGATTAATTGGTTGTATTGCATTTTTGTATTTTCTGGTAAAATTATTTCTTCAATATTTATGCTTCACTAGTAACAAATGAATTATATTTGTAAATGTGTAACAGATGACATCTGTACATTTTTTTAAAATATTTTTATAAATTGCTTACGTGAGCTTTGCAGTTGTCACTATGCGGTCTTATCCAATGAACCCTAGAATATTTTGTTATGGGGTTATTCTCTACCTTTTGTTGCAAATGTCATCAAAATTCAACAGCGGCAGGTGATGAAGCTTCTCCTGCCTCTGATGTTTTCCAAAAGGGAACCGCAATCAAACTTTTTGATGGTTACAACTAGGGATGCATCAATACTAGTATTGATGCCGATACCGGTATCTGAACGAGTACTTGGTGGTATCGGCACGAGTACCGATACCTCAATCGATATCAGACACCGTGCTGGGCTGGCTTTCCAGCTGGTGCAGCTGGCAGATTGCACTAACGGCACTCTGCTAGGCCGCTTCGGGTGACCTTGTTTCTCCGAGCAGCGGCCGGCAAAAGGTTGTAGCCTGGCTGCTCGCTTGGGAACAAGCAGCTGCGATCTTGCGAGATTGTGGCTGCTGGGAGTTCACGGGATCTCGTGAACTCTGGGATCTTGCGAGATCACGGCTGCTGGTTCCCAAGTGAGCGGCCAGGCTACAACCTTTGCCGGCTGCCGTTTTGAAGGAACAAGGAGCTGATCGATGGCTTACAGGTCAGGGGACGCACTACACTTTGGCTGAATCCGCCTGTCCACAAAGGAACCCGGCACACACATGCCCTCCGGATGGGGCCCTCACAACCGCCTGGCACACAGTGCCCCTAAGACTGGGCCCCTCAGAAGGGCTGGTACACACAGGCCCTTTGGCTGTGGCCCTCACAGGAGCCTGGTACACACTGGCTCGAGACTGGGGCCCTCACAGGAGCCTGGCACACATTGGCCCACAGGCGATTGGCATAGGACTTCACTCACCTGTGTGCCATAATCTGTCACTGAGGGGGACATGGTGAGTGTCCCAGCCATGGCTGCCTCCTCCTTGCAGTCATATGACCTTAAATAAAAGTATCGGTACTCTGTCTTTAAAAAGTGGTGTAACCCTAGTTGCAACTGTGGTAGATGGTAAACAAAAAACACATGGGATGCACTGTCACAGCCCCCAAAATCCAAATGATTAAACAATCTTCAGATCTCGTCGTGTAGAGCAAGAAATGAATTTCACAGTGGCCCATTAATGAATATTCATCATGTCAGAGCCGTGTTCTGCTGCCGTCACCTTGTTGGTATAATGTTACGAGTTACTGACAAGCTGATCTGGGGGGATTTTGAGTTGAGTTTATTTCCATGGATTACTGGATGTAAGAGATGTAATCTTTCATCCCAAGCGTCTTGTGATTCTTTCACTTGAAGGCTCAGATCATTGTAATTCAGATGGCCAGGCTCGGCAACTACTCCGTCTAGACTGGAGCTCTATCAGCATGCAGCCACCTTATCACTGGAGTTAGGATTTCCTGCCATGTATCCTGTATTTCAAGCATGTCTGCGATGCGTTCTGTCAGTAAGAGGGCGGCTAACGTCATCTATTAAATTTTGTGGCGGGATGGTTTTTAAACGATCGTGGGCTTTTTATTTTTTTATTTTATTTCCTTCAAGATGACTTAACGATCAATCAGGATTTTTCCTCTTTACTGAACGCTGAATGGATTATTTCAGTCGACTTGTGCAAGTAATATTGGATCAGTGTTTGTACTATCCAGACAGTCATTACCAGGGATGTTATTCATTCGCTTTCCCCATTACCATTTTCCCGTTCAAGGGCACTTGGAAATAGGACGGAATAAATATCTAAAACACTTGTAGCTCTATGCATTTTTCACCAGGGACCATTATGCACATTTCAAGGACTGCATGTAAAATGAATTTATGCTGCACACCACCTCTGAGTGTCATTCTTGGAAGGGGAAACCTTTTTACATGTGGGCAGGATTTGTGTGTGTATGTGATTTTTACACACACAAACACGCACATGCACACACACACACACACAATCACACACTAGAATTTGAACTATAATACACTTTTTTTCATATAAAATGCGCGAGTGCACTTATGTCATTTTGTTCAGGAGAAATAGGACTTTCATTTTACATCAAAGATTTATGTATAAAACAATATAATTTAATGTGGAAAAAAATCTAAATTGTGGGAAAATAGGAAATTTTGTTGTTTTCCACATTCTGCATTGTTTTGTTTTTTTCCCCTGTGAATGTCATAATACAGTTTTTACTGCAGTAAAATACAGATTTGTGTTCGGATTATGCTCATTATGTTACAATGTCTCAGCCAATGAATTGTAACCGTCCGTGATCGTGGTGACAGCCTGTCATCATTATCACATGACTCAGATCACCGTCATTGACTGAAATTGCCAGACAAACCGCTAACCCAGGGATCAGCAACCTTGGCTCCCTGATGTTTTGGGAACTACATTTCCCATGTGGCTCAGCCTAATGGGTGACTGCGCATCATGGGAGGTGTAGTTCCCCCAAACATCAAGGTTGCTGACCCCCGCCCTAGCCAGATCGGACTGCTGGGAAGGGAGGAGGGCCAGATAGCTGTGGAGTGTGCTATTCCACCCTGCGTCATTTAACAGGGGTGTGGGAATTATATCGCCCGACGCCCGGGACATGAACATCCGGGCGCCGGACAAGTTTTTTTTTTTTTGAGATGCAGTCCGGCAGGCTAGAAGCCCGCCGGACTGTGGGCCAATTCTAGGGATGCCCCCGATACCGGAAGCCAGCATTGAGCTCTAAAGGCATTCGGACAGGCCCCTGCAGCTGACCGCGTTCATAGTTACCTTCCACGAGTGCTGCCTGCACTGTCTTCCAGCGGCCGCTCATTAGAAAGCCCCGAGGCGCGATCTCGTGAGATCTCGGAGTTCGCGAGATCGAGCAATCTCGCAAGATCTCGCCTGGGGGCTTCCCAGTGAGCGGCCGCTGGGAGACTTTGCAGGCGGCGCTCGTGGAAGGTAACTATGAACGCGGTCAGCTGCAGGGGCCTGTCCGAATGCCGATAGAGCATTCGGACAGCGCCCCATGTCTGATCTGAGGTCTGAAACTTGCGCGTGTGTGTATACACACATACACACACACACACACACACTCTGAGGACTGCAGTGTGTGTATATATATATATATATATACACACACACACACGGCTGCCCTCAGTGTATATGTGTGTGTAATATATATATATATACATTGCAGCCCTGTGTATTTACATACATACACATTGTATGTATGTATACACACACAGGGCTGCAACGTGTATGTAAACACACACACCTGCAGTGTGTGTGTGTATATATACACACTGAGGGCTGCAATGTGTGCGTGTATACATACATACATACACACACATTGCAGCCCTCAGTGTGTATATGTATGTATGTATGTACACGCACTGAGGGCTGTAGTGTGTGTGTGTATATATACATACATACTGAGTTCTGAAATGTGTGTGTGTATATTACACACATTTCAGAACTCTGTATGTGTATATATACACACACACTGCAGCCTGTGTGTGTATGTATGTATGTATGTATGTATGTATGTGTATATATATATATATATATAACGAGGACTTGATTAAATAAAAAGTGAAGTTTATTGGATAACCATGTAAAAAAACAACGTTTCGGCCCCTAAAGGCCTTTAGGGACCGAAACGTTGTTTTTTTACATAGTTATCCAATAAACTTCACTTTTTATTTAATCAAGTCCTCGAGTGCCTCCCTATACCTATTTTTTTACATATCTTGCGCATGGGAGCTAAGCACCGAGGCCAGAAAGTATCTATTCTCAATTGGGGGCCTCTTAGGAGCTAGCCACCCGGGGAAACGAGTGCCCGGTATATTGACTTACTTTGATATATATATATATATCAATCAATCAATGTGTTTAAATAGAGTTCTTTATTCATAGCAGCCTAGAGAGGCAGCATCACATACATGTGATGCTGCCTCTCTAGGCTGTTATGAATAAAGACCTCTATTTAAACACTATTTTGTTGAAATAATTTTTCTTATCAGGACAAGTAGATCGTCCTGAGGAACAAGTAGATTGGATTACCACTTAGTTCGTTGGACAAGTAGATTTTTTTTAAATTTCCACACCCCTGAAATTTAACTCGCTTGCAGAGGGATGGCATAGCAAACCCGTCGGCCGCAAGTGGTTAGAAGGATGTTATAGTGATCAAAATGACACACCAAGCAATGTGAGGGTCCATTGTATTTCCACTGCTGGCATTTGGCTATCAGTCTGCACATACTATATACACTATCAACAGTAGCAGGCACCGCACACCGTGATCGTGTGTTAACGTGATCTGGAGCTATGCTGTGTCTTTGTAAATGACATTAATTTGTAGCAAACTAATTTCATTTGCATTTTTGCTCCAGACGTTGCTCCCAAGGTTTTCAGCAGTGTGAGCATGATGTCTGAGGTGCTAACCCTTTTTAAATCCAGCTGAGGAATGTCTGACAGCTCTCCAGCTGATCTTGCACGAAGCCAAAACTGCAGTAACTCCTTTTCATCAGCAGATGGCGACAACAGTCTGCCAAATAGGTTATAGCAGTAAGGAATACATTGGGATTATGTCCAAATAGTTCTTACTGTATAATTAATTAAAATTGATTTATCAAAAAAAAAAATCACTGGTTGGAAAATCACTTGGTGTGAAAGGCGCATAGGGTATTTCAAACCTTTTCTTGGGTTAAATCGCTTACCCCTTGACTCACTCAGGTTAATGGCCTGTCGATAAGAAAAAACAAGAAGTAATCACTGGTAGATCCCCCCCCCCCCATAGTATTACGGTTTCCCTTGAACCCATTGTATAAATGGGGAGCTGTAATTGTTGGATTTGATTTCACAAATCATGCCTAAGCATACTTTGGGTAATACAAGAGAGTGCTGAAATAATGGCTAAATTATGCTCTAGATTGTAAGCTCCTGTGAGCAGGGTCCTCTGCCCATCTTTCTGTGGTTTATTATATATACTTTCCCACTGTTAGGAATCTTCTGGCACTATATAAATGGTGATGATGATAATACTAGATAATATTATTTTCTAATCTTCTATTCCTCCGCGGGTATTGACAGCCGTGACCGTGTTTATGCGTTCGAACTATCGTTTAATTCAAAATCATTCTAATTCTCCTTTTTCACTTAAACCTGAAACAGCACAAGGAAGAGCAGAACTGCTTAAAATAAACCTTCGGGAAGTGGAAATGGATCCTGACGTTAACCTTGAAACCATTGCTGAGAAGATTGAAGGCTATTCCGGTGCAGATATAACCAACGTCTGCAGGTATTCAGATTTCTGTGTCATTTATCAATTGGAGAACAAGCAGTAAATTGGATTCCAAGTCGGTGGGACACCATAACATGTATAGTATATTTGATGCTTAGGTTCTTTTGTTTTTGTTCTTTTTGAACATCTCCCCATCCACTTGCAGAAGCATTGGTGACTCTGCTGGTTGATTGATGAACTCCCTCAACCCACAGTGACTCCGCTCCCTGAAGACTGTCCAACAGAAACTGACTGGCGGCCATGAGGACAGGGGAAGACCTTCACTTTGAACGACTGTCACAGAGACAGCTGGGGGGTTACTTATCACAGCAAGGCTTAACTATGAATGCCATGACCATTCAAACTTTGAACACGGACAGTGGCTTGAGTGTCCCTTTAAAACAAGGGTCAGCAATTTTAGCCCTCCAGGTGTTTTGGGACTACAAGATTGCTGGCCCTCAGATTTGAAACCTGCAGATTGAGCAATGTAAAACTGCTAAAAATAGATACAAAACACAACTACAATTCTCTATAAAGCACCAACTAGAACTCAAGAGCTTACAATCTAAGAGGAGTAGAGTCACACAGAATTATGGGTAAATTGCAGAATATGGGATACAAACATGGGGGTTGTGTGGGAGATAGACCAGAGGAGATTATGAGGCGGCACAAATTGTGTAATACAGTCAGACATACAACAAGGCACAGATCCAATAAAATTTGGAACAAACAGAGACTCCAGTACTCTTTTGATTTAAGATATTTAGAAGGAAGTGTCCCTTCGGTGCGGAGCCTTGTTCAATTTCCACAATAAGGAATGACATTTTATATCAAGACGGTACTCGATTTCTTGCCATGTTGGCTGTAGCATACTGTCATCAATGGTGGCAATGGCATCAGTGATCCTCTGCTTTAGATTCGTGATGTCCTGTACCTTTGTTCAATACAAACATAACCCCATAGAAAGAAGTCGAGGGGAGTGATATCTGGTGAACAAGGTGGCCTGAGAATTGGGTCACCCCTTTCAATCCACCTGTCTGGAAATATTTAATTTAGGAACCCACGAACATGCATTCTCCAATGTGTTGTTGCACCATCTTGATGGGAAATGATGGTTGGTTGAAGGTCATGTATTTGTGGTGCCAAGTATTCAGTCAAAAGGTCAAGGTAAACATTTGTGGTAATTGATGTCTCGCCAAAGAAAAACGACTTTTCTCTGTAGGGTTATGTTAAAGATATCGTGTATTGACCAAATGTACGGGACATCACTAATCTAAAGCAGAGGATCACTGATGCCATTGCCACCATTAGTGGTGCGCCGTAATGGAAATTTCCGGCCGATACCAAAACCGAAAATCAGGCATGAGAACCTTGGCCTGGAGGCCTAGCCGGGGACTCACCTGATGCCGAAGGCTGGCCGAGCAAGCTGCTTGGCCGGCCTCCAGGCTCAGGCGAGTCCACGGCTCAGCTGGGCCTTCAAGGCCGATATTTTTCTTTTATTTTTTTTTTCAAAAAAAAAAATTCCGGCTGAATTTCCATTTCGGCCAAAAAGACCATTTTCGGCTGATTAATTTTTGGTTGCCCGAAATTGAGGTGCATCCCTAGCCACCATTGCTGAGAGTATGCTACAGCGAACATGGCAAGAAATCGAGTACCGTCTTGATGTGCTTCGTGCAACTAATGGCGCCCATATAAAGGTGTATTAAATGCGGCTAAAAACCTTAAATCTATACGTTTCATTTTGTAATAATTTTCACTTATCAGTCTTTTCATTTGCCTTGGTAATAAATTTTTTAAATTGTAAAGAGACTTTATGGACACCCCGTATAGTGTCACCTTTGTGTTTGCATCCAGATCCAATAAGGCTTTTGCAACCATGAAATAAGAGTAGCTGATGTATGTACATTTTGAATATTCCTCATAGGTGGAGCTAGAAAACTGTAGCACATAAAAAATATTCCAATACAAGTAGAAAAAAGGACAACTTGAAAAATATGAAAAATACAATAAAATTAGAGTTGCTAGGATCCCACTGATATTGTCCTGAGAAACGGAGACCTGAGCATGATGATGTTTGTATTTCTCTATGTGACAATGTAACTGGTTAGAAGTGAAACAAACAGAAGGTTTAGGTGCAGTAGAAGGTGAATGCTGAGAAACGTGAATCAACCCAAAAATATAACAATGAAGTTTAAATGCAAATGTGTTATTAAAAAAATCCTGGTCGTTACTGAACAGTTTAACCTCCCTGGCGGTATTCCCGAGTGACTCGTAAATTTTGCTACCACGAACGGTAACCCGAGCCACACTCGGGCTGGATAGATAGGAGGAGGTGAAGATGTGGCGAGCTGCTTCCTGGAAGGCTCCCTGCGAGTCACATGGTGCAGGGGGCGGGAGTAGCATAAAAGAAATCTTTTTTACAGTTTACAGCATCTTGGATTATACAGTGTAATGTTTATGAACGGCCACTAGGTGGCAGTACAGGATAAGGAATAGACCATATATTGTCTCACCCTTGCTTGTAGACAGATTTCAGTGTTTTTTGTTGTATTTTATTGAATATCATTTATTTGCATTATTTTGGATAATTATTTTTGGGATAATAAATTATTATGTCGTGTTTCAAACTTTATCGGACTCAGTGTATTTACTATTTATTTTTTATTTATTTATTAATTTATTTATAAAGGATTTTACCAGTAAGGACTCTTGAGTTCACGGATTTCAGTGCGTGATTCCTAATTATTACAGGCTAATTATGTACAAAAACACGTGTCCTTAACCACTTCGCTGCTGAGGACGCGCTCAGCGCGTCCTCAGCAGTCCCGCTGGTATGCGGAGGACGCGCTGAGCGCGTCCTCCCATCGGGGTCAGCGTTCGGCCGGGTTCCGGCCGATCGCTGGCCCCTCCGGTGCGGGCTGACATCCTGGATGTCAGCCGGCATCCGGACCAGCAGCCGCCAGAATTAGGTGTCATCGCGGGGGCGCGATGACACCTAATTCAGGCGCCCCCCCGCATGTGCGGAGGAGGCGCCTGAAAGGGAGGGGGGGGGTCCTTCGGACCTCTCTCCCTCCCGATCGGCGGCGCACAGGGGGTTAACCCAGGCATCATTTGGAAGGGCACAGCCTGCCCTTCCAAATGATGCCTGGCATTAACCCCTGGGGAGCTGGATCGCGAATCGGCGCTGAAAAGCGCCGGTTCACGATCCTTTCCCGGAGCTGGCCGACATCTTGGATGTCGGCCAAGCCTCCGGGAACTCCCCCAGAGGACTGGCGTCATCGTGCGTAGCACGATGACGCCAGTCCTAGACTTAACCCCTAACTGCCACCAACTGTGGAGATAGGGAGTTCCAATGAACTCCCTATCTCCCGATCCGTGGCAGCTAGGGGTTAAATTTTGGTATCGTTGGATCGGCCAGAGCATGGCCGTTCCAACGATACCAAACATGAAAGTGAAAAATTTTGTACAAAAAAAAAAAAAAAATGAAAAATTAAAATTAAAAAAAAAAAATAAATAGATAAAAAAAAAAAAATAAACACTTTTTTTTAATTTTTTTTTGGTTTGTTAATGCAGCAATATTGTTCCCATTTCAATTATAATGTGAACAATGATGCTGCACTAACGATTTTTGTATGCGGTGCGTTTGTTAAAAATAGTGTCATTTTCCCCAAAAAAAAATGTAACGAGACCCCATCTCTAATTTTTTTAACAAGCGCACCCCATACAAAATATAACCGCAATTGCTCGCATGTTAAAATGTGGAAAAAAACACTTTACACATTGTAAATTATTGAAAATACATATTTTATTGCATTTTTTGTTATAATATACAGACATGACATAACGTATACATATAATAATGACATATTATGAATCTACTGAGTCTGACGGAAAGAACGATATATAATATGTCTGGGTCATATACTAAAATAAGCCTTCAAAACATGTTTAAACATGATGCGCAAAACAGGTAAAAATGACCTCAGCATAGGGGCGGGAAAAGCCTCAGCAGCGAAAGGGTTAAATTTAGACTCTTTTAGAAACGAAATTTTGAAATTATTAGACCGCCAGGGAGGTTAAGAATGTCAACTCCGCAAACTGAATTGTGTGCGCTCCAGTGATTTTTAGCTTCTAATCCTTTCCAGGCAACCTATCCACTTGGGCACGTTTCAGGAAAGTGCAGGGAAGTGATGTGTGGGTTATCCTTATTGTCTTGTGTTTCTTTGTTTCAGTATCCGTTCATTAAATGTTGAGCATAGGGATGGCAGATGGGCCATGCTCAATATGTCGTGGAAATCATTCTGGAATTGCTTTGAAATTGTTGAGGGACGTCCATTTTTATTTGTCAGGGCAGACTCGGAAGTCGATAATAACACAATTAAAGCATTACTTCGGAAAATTGTGAAGAGGGCCTGGAGTGTGGAGTGCTCTTCATATGGATAAACATGCATACATATAGTGATGGGTTGATGGATTAGGTGTATATGAGCAGGATGGCCAGAGATTTTTTCCTCTAGATAGTTTACAGCGTCATGAGAATGGAGCATGCCCTGCTGCATGACCAAGGAGCTCTCATGAAAATTTGGTTACAGTGGTCAAAGGGCAGACGAACACATGAAGAAGGACAAGGACCCGTCACTCCAGATAATGGAAAGACTCAAGCCTGAGAAAGGCTGGTCACACAGCCGAAACTTTGCTGTTACGTGCTTGATTAAAGTGGTCCTTCCATCATCTGGAGTGCTGGGTCCTTGTCCTTCCTCATGCTGACACATGGGTAGACAGGTGTGTGGATGAAAAACTCCAGGTAACAAACACTTCTTCATAGTGAGTTGCTACCACTGCAATGTCTTGTCACGGTCCTCAACACCACCCTTGGTGCTGCTTGCCACAACCACCTGCTCACAAAAGCAGCCAGTCAGCGGCAACCGTGCTCACTGTCCTGTGGTCCATGGTAGTCACTTGTTTGTGGCTGCCATGTGGATCCTATTGGCTGTGCTGAGCATGTGGCCCAGCGTAAATCCAAGATGGCACCTGACACTAGACTGCGTCTATAGCTGTGGGAAACAAGGTGTGGTAACTTGTATAGTCGAATAGTCCTTCTCTAAATTTAGAGTGGCCCCCCCTTGTGTATTAGTGTCTCCGTGTACAAGGACTGTGTACCCAGATCCTATAACAATTTATGAAGTAAAAAGATATACCCTGGTTGTTGCCTCTTAATAATGAATATTATTTTATGTGTTGTGTATATTTTAACCGTGTAGATGTGTATATTGCTGTACAGTTTGTATAATTGGTGGTGAGATAATTTGCTAGTTATAAAGCATTAATCGCTCGTCTATGTTTTTTTCTTGGTTTATAACCGTAGGCTCACAACGGTAGCATAATATTTTAGTATTAAACCTTACACACATTATTCTATTGGCTGATTAAAAAACAAAAAATAATAATAATCCGCTTGTTGCGGCGGATTTATTTATTTATATATGAAATACCAGCTGATTCAATTGAGAAAATTTCAGCCAGAGACCATATTCAAAATGTGACTCTGGTCCTTAAAAAGCTTGGCAGGAAAACACCCAACAAGGCTTACTTGCAGCGAGCATCCTACACATACACAAACCATCATAGATTTGTGCTTTTAAACATGTCTGATAGAGATATCTGATGTTCAAACAAGATTTCCGTTTCATTTCATCACTTTTCCTGCCTGAAAATCCATTTATTAACACTTTTTAGCATTTGAAATTTTTCCGGTAATCCACATATTGTTAAATTTTTTGAATTTTATCGCTAAAGCGGATATTTCCAGTGAGGGGTATCGCTGCGAGAGCTGATATTTGAAATCCAGTTTTATTAGGAATTGAAGTGCTGGTAAACCCATGAAATGCTAAATGCCAAATATGCTAATGGAAAACAGCTCCAAATAAATTGTGACAATCTTATGGCTGTTATGTACATTGTATTTAAAGGAACACTCTAGGCTAAAAATCACCACCCCCCCCTTTTTTTTTTACTTTATATTATACCGATTGCCCTACCTAGTTATTCATTTTTATTTTTTTTTTAATGTAATACTTACTCTAAAAACCACTTGTTTCCAACAGCGTTTTTTTTTTTTACACTCGCCTCCCTCCTCTTCCGCTCCCGTCGTGGTAACTCTTCAACTTGGCTAATGGTTTACGTGAGATGCGCGCCTCTCACGTAAACCAGCCGGCTTCCTCTCTTCTTTGATTAGTGTTATGCGCAAGAGGATGCGTGCAACACTAATCTCAGCCGCTGCCGCCAGCTACTGAGGCGAGTTGGAGACGTCATTGCGCTGAAAGCGCGATGACGTCTCCTACTCGGCAATAGTCGGCAGAAGCGGGAAATACAAATCCCGCTCTGCTGACTGACAGCTGGGAGGGCGGAGCAAAGTCCTCCGCGTCTCTCAGCTGTTTCAGCCGATCGGCTGAGCGGAGGGGAGGGGGGTGGGGGGGAGAAAAGGGCATACTTAGGTCATCAGGACCACCTAAAAAAAGCTTAGGTGGTCATGTTGCCTAGAGTATCCCTTTAACCACCGCAATATGGCCCACTAGGCTGGAATATAATCTCTATAGCAGGGAAGTGCGGTCAGGGGAGGCAGAGCCTCCACCGCCATTCCAGTAAATGAATGTGCTCATTGTGCTGTAATGACGTGTGTATATTTAAACTGTAAATAAAATGTTATTTATTGAAAAAAGTTCTCATACTCACCTGCTCCACGCTCCCTCGCTGTTCTTTTTTTTTTTCCCCTGCACTTTCAGTTTGCCGGCTGCTGTGTGTATGATTCACTACACAGACAGCAGGGGCAGCACTGAGCCAGCCTAGCCTACGCAATTTGCACAGCTGAATGCTACACTACTTGCATAGCTTAAGCTGACTTCCTGGTTCTACGCTTTTCAGTGCCTCGAGGCACTGAGAGCAATTGAAAGCTTGAGCCAATGGGAAAGCTTCATTGGTCTCAAGCACTTTTTAAAAAAAAAAAAAGCCCCCATGGGAGGCAGAGCTCCCCATGGATTGATTGACGCAGGACAGTCATGTGACTGTCCTCGTCAGTCGGGGGCGGGCAGGCAGAGCTCAGCAATCAGCATGTGTGTAATAGCGCCCTCTATTAGTCAGTATTGTAAGTGCATGCTCTTAAAACTGTAAAAAAAAAAGCGAACTTTACTTTATAAATAGTGAAACTCCTTTATAATGATAATCAAATGTGTAAATTGCGACTGCGTAACCCTGTGTATATCTGACTCTGATACTAGCCAGTACCTCACCACACATCACTGCTCTATAGAAAGTCCTGACTTTATCTGTTATGTTGTAGTCAGATAACGGACTCTACAAGAAATACTGGTTACCAAGCTGATCACAGGACTAATATATTATGGTCTTTTCACTTTACCTAGTGTTACACCATTTTATCTTTGGTTGGTTTTAACGGACTAGTGCACTAGTCTTTGTCTCCTTTTTCTTTCAATTCTTTTTGATCTTTTATTATACAGCAATAAATGTTGTTTTAATTATCGCATTACTGACACTCCTTGTACACTTTCGTGTCGAAGGTGTATATCGTGCTGGTAAACCCAAATGCTGGAAAATGGGCAACAGACGTTTGAATAAGGCCCAATTTCGGCCATCGGACTGAATTAAATTGTGCCCTTTGTTTAGCTACACAACAAAGCAAATGGATTAAATCAAGTAGCAATGAGTGTTTCTAGATGTATGACTGTTGTGTGGATTTTCACATGTTTTAGAAGTGCATTTTATTTATAGATATTACTGATTTCATCATGAAATCTCAGTGTTCTGTTTGAGGTCATTTTTTCTTTCAACAATACACCATGGTCTAGTTGCAAAAATAGTTTAATCTGCTGTCAAGCTATTTACCTCTTCCTTCCCTTTACCGGCAGTGACTAAATTTAGATTGCTGTTAAAAAAACACACAAAGGCTGCTATAACTTGTGAAATGGGCATCCGCTGCAGCGCCTTTGAGCGCAGGTTCCCGAAGAAACTGTGTTAAACTCCGGTTTTCTGTTGTCTTTTATTGATTAATATGGACAGGGCCTGGTCATTGCCATTTAGGTTACACTGAATAACCTTGTTCAAGAAGTCGTCCGTTAAGCCGACGCCACACTGAGCAGTATGCTACAGAGTCCTGGTGTCAGATCACCACCGTGGCGTTACCCTGGATCGCTTGAACCATACAGCATAACGGCTCGAGCGCTGCTTAACCCCTTACCGCTGGGGTCCGCAGGGAGGCAGGCGGCTTCAGTGTCACGCGGCAACATAGCACTCCACGTGGCTTTCTGTCATCTCTTATGACCTGCCTATTTTCCCAGCAGTCGTACGATGCTGAACTCTGAAAGCCTCCTTGCAGTCTATGACATTGATCGGGTCAGGGAAGGCAAGGGGCTTTAGGAGCTGCCAGAAAGCCGCTAGGCATATTATGTTGTCGGACAGAGTTTAGGCACGCCGGCCACTGAGAAGGCATAGTCTGCCTCGAGGCATAAATGAGTTTATTTTTAACTCTTCTTATTCCATCTGAGAGGCAAGCACTGCTTGCAGCTCCGATGTTACGCCCGCTTACTGTACATTAAGGCTTCTTATACTTTGTATGAGCGACAATAAAACTTGGGAGGGAGGCTAATAAGAAAAATATATATAAACGTTAAAATTTATTGCAAGACTTTAAACATATATTATTCTATGAAAATTCTAATGAGAATATTGCATCAAGTTGGTTTTATATTATTTTGTCTCTTTATCCTGCCAGTCATGGTTAAACAGCTTTTTGTTTAAGTTAATTTCACTTGCACTTAATCCTTCCATTACCAAGGGATCTTCCAGAATACCAATTTCAGGGATCAATGTTTGTTTGTTTTTTCCCTCATTCCAAAAGTCCTTATTACACAGTAAGAAATATTTGGGAATATTCTCAATGTATTCCATACTAATAATAATCATTTAGGCAGACAGATGTCGCCCTCTACTGGCCACATGGCGGTACTGCAGTTGTGATGTCCATACAGGATCAGGTGGGGAGATGTAAATCATACATGTTTCCAGTTGTGTTTTTTTTTTTTTTTTTTAAGAGTTGGCACGCCGGGCATCATTCATGACCACAAGGCTAAAACCTTAGGGGCATGTTCTGGAGCCCAAATGCAAAGGAATTTTGTTTATTGCATTGCTCCTGTGGGACATCATATTGGCTGTACTCTATAGTTCATCTTGGAATCGAAGGGGTTAACATTTTCTACTTTCAGGAATGCTTGCAGGTTCCTAATAAACTACATAATTTGCAACTTTCATTGTGACTTTCTCGATTACTTGAAAATTTGTCATGTTCCTTTCTCGCCGAAGACCTTACATCACCCCATAAAGCTTTAATATCACAGATGTTGAACGTCTTTGAGACGTGTTCAGGGAGGGAATGGAAATCAATAATTTCTTCTAAGCTCCTTTTGTTATGATTGCTTCCAATTACAGTATCATTGGAACTATATTGAATTTATCTCTTGGCGACACGATTTAAGATGTATGTTGTGTGTCGGAGCCTTTCATATACTGTATATACTTCTAATGGGTTCACCTGTATGTTTCTTCTTGTTTTTACTATTGATATTGTTCATAACAATAAAAATCAGCCCCGTTCTTGTTAATTTTATTTTTCGTTTCAAGATTAGTACTGATTTTTAAAAATCCTCTCTGCTCCTGGGTTTCTAAGATTGAATATTGACTATTTTGCACAGCAGGCGGCGTCTGTTTAGACGGTTTTCTCCTTTTATCTGTTTGCTGCAGTTCATCTGGACCTAATGAAGTTGAAATCTCATTTTGCTTGGAAAAAAAGTAACCTTTTGTAAATAATTGGATTTGTAAGAGAAACCGGACTATGCTAAAAGCAATTAATCAAATACTCTCGGTTCCTTGGAAATGTAATTATAAATGTAATATCTGGGGAAGTTCCGAGGTCCTTAATAGCACCTTTTTAATAGTACGATTTAATTACCAGCAATCCTACCAGAACCTAAAAACAGACACACACGTTTCAATAGCAGAAATGCAGTTTATTTTTTGGGGCTAATTAAGTAAACTGTAAACGAAAGATAAGGTTTTGTGTTTGGTCGAGGTCGCCTTGTTCCTCAACTATTCTGTTCTTTTTCAAGTTATTGAATTGGAATACAGACCTTATTCACAAGGGTATCAATGCGAGCTGCGTGTCATCACATCTAGGGATGGGCTGCCGGTTCGAATCCGTTGAAGTTCGATTCGAAAATCGGCTGTTCGAAAATTCGCGGACTTTGAAGTTTTCGGGACGTTCGCGGAAAGTGAGAGGGGGATTTGAAAAAAAATCCAAAAAATGCTTAAAAGATCCTAAAAAATCTAAACATAAAGAGACTCTTTACTGCAGAATATTCTAATAAGCGGTTTATTAGATATTGGATTAAAACCGGAATATTTTTAACATTGAAGCCTATGGGATTCATAAACATTTGCCACTCCTTGTTGGTCAAACATTTCCCACTCCTTGTTGGTCACACATTTCCCATGGCTTCAAATCGCGTTTAAACATGAGCAAAAGCGGTAAAAATGAGCTCAGCGCACAGCAGTGAAATGGCTCAGCACTCAGCAGTGAAAGGGTTTTTTTAGGGATGCACCGATACTTTTCTTCAAGTACTCACCGATACCGAGTACCGATACTTTTTTTATGTCATGTGACACTTTCCAATAATTACAGACCTCATATAAAAATGCCCCCAGCTCATGGATATGCCCCCCAGCTCATGGATATGCCCCCCAGCTCATGGGATATGCCCCAGCTCATGGATATTGCCCCAGCTCATGGATATTGCCCCAGCTCATGGATTGCCCCAGCTCATGGGATATTCCCCAGCTCATGGGATATTCCCCAGCTCATGGGATATTGCCCCAGCTCATGGGATATTGCCCCAGCTCATGGGATATTGCCCCAGCTCATGGGATATTGCCCCAGCTCATGGATATTGCCCCAGCTCATGGGATATGCCCCAGCTCACACATGGATTTGCCCCAGCTCACACATGGATTTGCCCCAGCTCACACATGGATATGCCCCAGCTCACACATGGATATGCCCCAGCTCACACATGGATATGCCCCAGCTCACACATGGATATGCCCCAGCTCACACATGGATATGCCCCAGCTCACACATGGATATGCCCCAGCTCACACATGGATATGCCCCAGCTCACACATGGATATGCCCCAGCTCACACATGGATATGCCCCAGCTCACACATGGATATGCCCCAGCTCACACATGGATTTGCCCCAGCTCACACATGGATTTGCCCCAGCTCACACATGGATTTGCCCCAGCTCATGGATTCCTCCCCCAGCTCACCTGGAGCTCTCCGCGATACTTACCTTCCTGGGCGACGCTGGGAAAGTCTTCGCGTTGTGCTCGTTGGAAGGACCCCAGCCACGATCACGTGGGACCATGTGATCGTGCCTGGGGTCCTTCCAACGAGCGCACGCGGGGAAACTTTCCCGGCATCGCCCAGGAAGGTAAGTATCGCGGAGAGCTCCAGGTGCCTGTCCGAATGCTCTATTGGCATTCGGACAGGCCCTGCAGCTGCTCTCCGCGTTCATACTTACCTTCCTGGGCGTTGCCGGGAAAGCTTCTGCGCGTGCGCTCATTGGAAGGACCCCAGCCGCGATCACATGGTCCCACGTGATCGTGGCTGGGGTCCTTCCAACGAGGTCAACGCGCGAAGACTTTCCCGGCGTCGCCCAAGAAGGTAAGTATCGCGGAGAGCAGCTGCAGGGCCTGTCCGAATGCCGATAGAGCATTCGGACAGCCGCCCCGGCCCTTCGGAAGCCGGCTCAATGCCAGCTTCCGGTATCGGGGGTACTGCAGGAGTACCAAGTACTCCTGCAGCACCCGGTATCGGCACCGATACCGATGCTAGTATCGGTGCATCCCTAGTTTTTAAAAAAAATACTTTTTTGTACTTGTTTCCTGTCCCCCAGGGCAGTACCCGGACCCCCATACACCTTTTATGGCCAATATCTTGCATATATGCCCTCTTGGAGGGGATCTTAATTTTCGAACGTTCGAGCCCCATTGACATTAATGTGTTTGCGTTGTGTTCGAGTTCGAATGTGAACCGAACACGGGGATGTTCGATCCATCACTAATTACATCTAACAAAATTCACACTTTGAGTGAATTAAAGGAATTAAAAAATAGAGTTCCCTTTTAATTTATGAGCTTAAATAATTGGGCACAAGCTGCTGATGGCCTCTGCCCAATTATTAATTTTTTTCTCTCCTTTTTTCCCTTGGCGATCAGCTCCGCCTCTTTGGCTCAGGGACTCCCAAAACCCGGAAGTCCCTGAAGCATTCTAACGCATTTGCGCTCCTACACAACGTGCGCAGTATAGGAGCAGCAAACTGCTACAGGACTTGCACACTTTACATACACAAGTTGTGTAGCACCTGTGCAGATCTGATCCATCGGCTACTTCTCTGAAACTGCTCACTACAGCGATTGCCCCCGAGAGAGACTGACGTCGGCATACTCTCTGGATGCCAACGTCACTGGTGACAGTGGGCTGGAAGAAACTCCTACCCTTTGCGTAGCATTTTCACTGGATTGGAGGAGCTGGGGGGGGGGGCACTCCCCACATCATGACCACTTTTTAAATGTAGAGTGTCCCTTTGACCAATGAAGTCAAAGTACTGCATATGTACATTTAACTGGAAAAAATGACTATGATATCCCAGGTTTGTGCTGCTAATAGCTTCTTATTCAGCAGTTCTTGTAATCTTAATTTCTGAAATATCTATGAAGGTCAGTTATACCTGCTCTTTGAAAATTAGATTCCAAAATGGATCTTATGGTTCGTTAACAAAATTGCTTTCTGGAGGGCATTGTGGATGACAAACAGAAACATTCCATGTTGGAGCGAGACCTTCAAGAACCAAATTGCACATTGTCGTTCCACATATAACTACGAAACTTGACGGTCATTTAGAGCAATTGTGGGTTGTAATTGCCAGCATGGCACGAGTATTTCCATGTGAATTTTAACCCTTTCACTACCAAGTGGTTTTTGAATTATTTATTATTTTATATCATTTATTTGAAACACCGGGTGCAACGTTAAAAATTAAACATTGAGTAAAATAGAAATGTTACACAAAAATAGTTTTTGTCCGAGATGGCTAAAAAAACGATATAGTGTAAATGTGCTCATTTTAAATTTTTTCATGTATTTGTTTATCCTTCAGAGATATTGTTGGAATGAAAGTTTGTATCCTCTATGGCAGGCCTCAAAATTTCAAGTCCTAAGCTACTAACCAGGCCATAAGCGTTACTCGCCACCAGTTGCTCCACCTAACCCCTACCCATCCTTTAACTCTGCCCCTAAACATAGCCCCTTAAATTATCTTATGAAATTACACTGTTAAAGGTTTTATTTAGAATAAAGTTACAAAAATAACATGTATTTGTCATCAGAGCCCAGTTTGAGCCAGGGGCGGATCCAGAGACTAGTCTCGGGAGGGGCACTGACAGAAAATGAGGTGTTTTAGCAGAGAGCCCGACTAACGAGAATTTACAGAGGGCCCGGCTCACAGGAGTTTACAATCTAGAGGAGCAGAGGGCCCGGCTCACAGGAGTTTACAATCTAGAGGAGCAGAGGGTCCGGCTCACAGGAGTTTACAATCTAGAGGAGCAGAGGGCACCCAGGATCTTACAATCTAGAGGAGCAGAGGACACCCAGGAGCTTACAAACTAGAGGAGCACTTAGACTCATCTGAGAGGTTTATTACTGTGCAGCTCTAGCTTTGTTATACACCCTGGAGGAAGGATCAAACTCTCAGGGACCCATTCCTTACCTCCCTGGTGTCCCTGCATGGAGGCTCCAGCCCCTCTCTCCTCTGATCCTGTTGCACAGTGCAGCCTCAGATACAGCCCTTTCCCGTGGCTGTCAGGCAGGCATGGAAGGAGACAGGCTCAGCCACATGGTCACCGGGAAAAGGATCACCACGTGACACGCCCCTGACACATGACTGAGAGGGGCAATCCTCAGTGCTTCTGCGCAGTGTGTGCCTCTGCAAATCACCATGTCTGCATTCACTGCACACATCGTGACTTGAGTTCTGGAGGTCAGCCTGGCATCTGCACTGCTGGGGGGGGGGGCAATTGCCCCATTGGCCCCCCTGGATCCGCCCCTGGTTTGAGCAGCGTGAGGAGGCAGGGAGGCTCCTCTCCACCCCCCTGCCAGTAACCGAGATGAGCTGGGTCAGGTTAGGCAGCTGATCCCTGCCACTGCAGCCTGGGGAAGGGGGGCGCTGCACGGTGGCACTGCCAGAATACACAGCACAAAATAATTTACTTAATTTCTGCTCGCCAAATTCGAGTAGGCGAGTGGAAATTTTGAGCCCTGCTCTATGGTATCCTTTATCTTACACAATTTCACACTGGGTCTGCATTATCGGCAGTCGAGCAGAAATAGCCTTTATGTCACATGCAGTAAATGTGATATAGATAGTAAAAATGTTTAGATCTCCTGCTTATGGGGATTTGTATTGATCATAATGAGATTATTCGCAATGCAGTTTCCAAAAAATACCAATAGAACATAAAAATACTATATGTGGCATGCCTTTGTATGGCAATTACAGTGACACCTTGTATCTTTACTGTACAGGCATTTTCAATCATTATCAACCCTGAATCTTATCCCTGTATAGCCGTGAAAGATCCCAGGGTTCTCCCTGTATTCTGCTCTTTATATGGATGTTGTACAGCAACAGTAATGTTTGAACCAATTGTTGGAGTGAGGTTTGGGGATGCTATTTGCAGCTTGTTTTATCTCTTTCCAGGGTGACTGGAGAGAGATAAAATAGTGGATTGTTTCTCCACAGGGAGCACATTGCATATTGCTTTAAAATAGCGTGAAATGGGGTTTCATGAAAATAAATGCTTTTCAATTGTTACAATGCAAAATCGAGGTAACAGCACTACTTTCTACCTTTTGGACCTGATTTCCCAAAATGTGTCATTGTTTTTAGTGGGGATAGACTGATTATCGATGGCCGATATTCCTCAAATTACTGATATCGGTATCAGCCTCTTTTTTACGATAATTGGACAAGCTGGCTCTCTGCAGCCGCAATACACGAATTGTTGCAGAATGGTGCCAATGTGGAGCTTGTCCCATAGCAGGCTGAATACTCTTGCAGTAGGACTTCCCATGCCTAGTGCCTACTGACTGTATTGCACATGAGCGTGATGACAGCAGAAATTGGGCTTCACTCCCATCTGGCAGGGAATTTCCTATACAGGAGATGCAGCAGGGGTCTATTGGTCTCATTTCTTTCTGGTACCTATTTCATACAGCAGGGGTCAGCAACCTTGTTTGTAAAAATAAAAGCTTGAATAAAAATATTTATTTTATTATTAAATGGACAGGGTGCAATGTTTACAATTTTATTAAACGTATTCTGTTAATGACATAAGTCAGATTTGTGCTGTTTTTTTCTCAACTTTAAATTTACAGAATATCGGCCCAGATATGGCTGCCGATAATCTGAATCGGTATCGGGCCTTTAAAAATTCTATCAGTCTATCCCTAGTTTTTATACTTGTGTGCATTGTGAGAAGTTCCTCTGGACCAGGTTTAGACCTGGCTTGACTTTGTGGCATCAAGGGGGAAAAACACATTTTAAATGGTGCAGATGTTCAAGCCCTCTCATGCAAATGCAAATTGTTTTTTTTTTTTTTTTTTTTTTTTTTAGGGATGCCTCCATGATGGCCATGCGACGACGTATCCAGGGATTAACCCCAGAGCAGATGCGGGCTTTGTCCAAGTCGGAGCTTCAGATGCCGGTCACTATGGAAGATTTTGAGCTGACGTTAAAAAAGATTTCAAAGTCTGTCTCTGCCGCAGACCTGGAGAAATATGAAAAATGGATGGCGGAATTTGGTTCTGCATAGAGACTTTCATTCAAAGGCGAAGCTGGTAATCCATAAACCCAGATGGCGACATTGTTCTACCAGGCTGTATGGAATCCCTATACCTCTCCTTAACGTCTTACTGTGGTTGGTCATTCCTTCTAGCTGTTGTATTCCTACAAAAACATGTATTTCTGTGGTATAAGCAGAAAATATGCCAGTACCAACACAATCTATTTCATGTGACTTGGACTTGCCACCAATAGGGTGGGTACAGTGTGTCTTACAATATGGACAATCGTTGTCATAATTATGTTTTTGATAATTAACTGCTAATACATACACTCATAATCCACTACATGCCTCCCTTGTTGTCAATATAACCTCACTATGGCATGTCATGTGAGATTGGCAGATCTAATACAGGCTACTTGGATTCACCAGATCCCTGCACCTTAATTTTTCATTTAAAATTGACTATCAGTGAACGAGAGGGTTTGAACGACCATAATTGGAATATCTACACATTCTCCAGCGCTCTGTACTATGCAAGATCTACTCAATGTTTGCGAAGGGAAGCCGTTTTCGGGAATAGGTATACTTTCCCTTTAAGAAAGGAACTACTTTTAGATATTCTGTGGATTGCACCCAGGATTCCTTACACGAGATCAGAAAAAACATTAACTCTGAACCGTTGCCTTTAGATTACAATGTCTTATCCATAATATAAATCTCACTTACTTAGTAATTATTTCCTTGTATTAGAAACTGGTTGTCAAGGATTATGTAGTCGAGGGATGTTAAACTCGACCCCCCCCCATACAGAATTTGCTGAACTACAGCCCCCATGATTCTCTAGCCATCTGTTGCATTCAAGGATTTCTGGGACTTGCAGGCCAAAAACATTGTATATTGATTATAGTACATTCTTCTCTCTATCAATCTATTACGCTATACATTTCAAATGTTAAATCATACCTCAATAAACCTTAAATAACACTTAATAATATTTATTTTTTTCTATTTTCGGTGATAGGATTTTTTTTAATATTGAATACAAACCTCTGCTGTACAGTAACGGATTTAAAAAAAATTTTTTTGTTATAATCCGGGTGGAAAAACTAACCTGGGTGTTTGTTTTAACATTTTGAGCATCATTGCACAGCATTTCCACATATTGTGTGCTTCATTGTAGCTCACTCTTGAACATTAATTTAAATTGTGTTTGTGTGATTGAATTTATCCCTTCGGAGATTTAAATTCAAGAATGTTAGAATCCTTTCGGTTTGCTTAGAATAGAAACCGTTTCGTCATTGTATTTTCATCGCAGACCTGTCATTCAACAGACTAGTATGTGACAGAGATCTGCAGGCTCTGGGGCCGTCGTTTCAATATATACTGTTTAAATGGAGTGAGACGAGGAACCATGTAAACTGCTTTCCCCACCACAGCCACCGGGAGATATCTGTCTTTAACCCCCCCCCCCCCCCCACCGTGAAGTGGTTAATCACCAGCGAGGTAAACCTTGTTGCCAGGTGCCACGACGGGCCTCTAGCTTAGCCTGGCCATGCAGCTCATGTGTGGCGCGCGTCATTGGCTGCAGGGGGCCAGCCTGAGTTCAGGCCGTCTCTCTGCAGCCAATGATGTGTGACGCCCTCCGTCTGCAGGGAGGGGCTGAGACGGCCCATTCAAGACAGCAGGGTATACCTGTACGCCCTGCATCTTCAAGGTCCACCCGCCGCACGGATGCCATAGAACGTTGTGTGGCGGGAAAGTGTGAATATCCCCTTTTATCTCTCCAATGCAATGAGGCAGATTGCTCACGGCTTGTGGCTCTGGCCTTGCTAGTCTGTTGTCTCGGAAAATCAGATCTCCCCAACCAACAGTTGATTCTAGAAGCCCCTTGAAGTCTGTACTGACCTTCAGAAAGACCATGCAAGATACCCCATGACATGACACTGTGTGAGAATGTCCTGGGGAAGAAGTATGGAACCTTCGCCTTCATGTGAACATGAACTTATGAGGCCAATGATAAGGTCAATATAGGAACTTCTTCCAAAAAGCCTATACCTGTGTCACGGTCTGCAACATTCTGGTTTCACAAAGTACACACTGTTAGGAATAGAATTATTGCACTTGGATATATTCTAGATATTCAGACCTTATGGAAAAGATCGTATTTTCACTACATGGAGGTTTATTAACAACAATACTTTATTAAAGTGTCTGCTTTTAAGATCTAATGTCATGTGTGTCAACAAGCAACATATACATTAAATTACATTACCAT
Organism: Leptobrachium leishanense; assembly: GCA_009667805.1. Lineage (NCBI taxonomy): Eukaryota > Metazoa > Chordata > Amphibia > Anura > Megophryidae > Leptobrachium > Leptobrachium leishanense. The sequence continues at coordinate 399,983,978 of CM019064.1, read as the reverse complement.
TTGGGAACTTTCTTTCTACGTCTTTCAGATAAAAATACGCATATTTACTAACCTGTAGGCGCCATTCACTAGAATTGGTAGAAAATATGTCAAGGAAATACAGGACTGAAATAATGAATTTGAAAGAAATAAAATAATTCTGCGTTAAAAAAAAAAAAAACCAAGGTTCACGTTCAGCTGTTCTGGTGTAAAATTTAAAATTCACCAACTACATTTGCTAAACAGTTGAGGGAAATTCATGAAATTTGTGATGTTTCATGACTAATTCAATCTAATGTTTTTTCATTTCTTTGGACTTTCACAATTCTCCGTGTTTTTGTTTCATGAATAGCCCTGCTGATTTTTTTTTGTTTTTTGTTGAGCCAGTACAAGAAAAAATGTGTTTTTTAATATTTTTAAATTGTGTCTTGTCAGAACTGTTATCTATTAGTGTATTTGTAACATTATTTAAATCCACAAATGTCATACTACAATCTGTTCTGTTTAATATTAAAACATATTTATTGTTTTACTTTGCATTAATAACAATAAAAGTCTACAAATAATATCTTGTTAAAGTTTGTCATGCTAGTATTATTATTATCCTTTATTTATATAGCGCCACAAATTCCGCAGCACTTTACAAGATCAGTGTACAGGGCTTGATACATTGGAATACCACACATGGATGATATGACCTGATTCAGGGGGATCCTGTTCCCAAGGTCTGAGTCTATGAGACGTACAAGTATTTTGTGAGGTAGGCGCATCCATATCGTTAGGTGTCTTGCCCAAGGACACTCGCTGGTGGCGTCTTCTGACCTGGTGGTTACGTTGAACTCCCTTCTCGTAAAGTCGAGACTTTTGAATTGGAGGGATGTGCTGAATGGTATTTGACTTGCTTGTCCGCAGTCAAAGGGTAGAGACGTTACCACTGGACTCCACAGCTGATCTTGGCCCCTATTACACTCTTCGTGGAAATGCGCTCGCGCAGCGCAATTTTTTTTGCGCACGCAAATTAACACGGTATTACGATCCGAGCGCATTTTTTCAGCCTTCAACTTTTTTCGAGCGCAAATCCGACGTGCAAAGCCGGGCGCAAATGACCGTTGCGTGCAGGAATCGGTGGGCAATCAGAATTAAGAACCACCATTTGATAGGTTTTGGTTGTTGCGCTTGTCAAAGTCAATCTGCGTATATGTGCTGCAACAAAAAAAAAAATAAACAATTTACTAATTTTATTGTTTGGGTAGGTGTAGAATGTGTAACTGTGCTGTATTTTTTTTTTTTGTGCAGGTTCATTTCGTTTCGGCCAGAACATTCAGATTGTAAGTTAACACCAGGTTTTCAAAGACGTTAAAATGATGCGTGCAAACGTCGTGCGTTACATTTTGCGCTAAGATAGTATGCGTATGCGCGCATGGTATTACAAACGCATTGGCTCTCACAATGTTAAGTATAGGATGCGCGCAGGAACTTGCGCTCGCGCTGGGTTCGCGCAGGGTCACTCGCGTTGGACGTTAACGCACATCGTTTGCGCGAACGTCGTAATACGACGTTATGCGCTAATGTTTTTTTCCTCGAGCAAATGTGTGAGGAATGTAATAGGGGCCATTGTGTGGTAGGCAAGAATGTACCGTTAGGTGTCTTGCCCAAGGACTCTTATTGGAGAGATGCTTTGGCCGGGATACAAACCTGGGTCTCCACGCTTGCAGAACAGTGATGTTACCTCTACTCCATCCAGCCGGTACTGTATTGCATTTTTCCCTAACACCATGCAGGCAGCTACCTTATGGCGCCTGGGCCAGGGATCGCAAAAATACGTTTTCTGGCTCCTGTTGTTGAAGATGAACCAGTTGTTCATCTGGGATGCTGACTGTGTCCTGAGCAAGCAGCAGTGCCACAATCCTCCCAGCTTTGCTGCAAGGGAGGTGAAGCTTTGCACGGAGGGTGCTGTCTCTTGAGCATGCTGCTGATAGACCCCCTCTTCCACACTATGCCGACCTGACTCTTTAACTGCCGATGCCCTCGTTCTACACTATACAGGCAAAGTGCAATGGGGCAAAAGGCATGTTAGCATGGTTTATATCAGGGGCTACAGCTCCAGATCCATTCCCTCTAAATAGGGTTATAGAATTTGTAACTGGTGTATGGCCTCACATGCCTTCAGCCCAGAGAGGACTTGGATTGGCGGGTTAGTGGGATAAGATCTAGGGAGAGATCAAAGGCTTGCGGGGAAAAGGGGCAAAAGCACAGTGGAAGTGAAAATGATGGGGCAGAAACGTACCAAAAACATCTTCTCCTGACCCACAAAGTGCCTTTTAAGGCTAGGTTCAGACGCATTTTTCACGTTGTCCGTGAAAAAGTGTGTTCGAACGAATGGACGTATTTTTTCACGGAATACGCGATAGCAGTCATACGATGCGCATTTTCGTCCGTGATTTTGTACGGATCATCAATAAAACCCTTTTTGCGTCTGGACGTTATGTTGGCCGGACATGAGCAGCGTCTGACGTCTCCTAATCACGCAAACACGCCGCTATGCGGCCGCAGAGCACTCTGTACGTCCGTACTAGCGGTTTGACGTTCTCAAAAAAAAATGCGTTCGTTTGCCACTTGCGTTGCACGGACGAACATTTGTGCGACCGTTCGTCGTATGCTGCCCGGCATTGGACGTCATTTGCTGCTAGCACGGCCGTGATTTTGTGCGGCTAAACGCACTTTAAAACTGCGTTCGTCTGACCCCAGCCTAAGCAGGAACTGTAGTAAAGAGAGCAGATTGGGGAGCTATATCACCATATTGTTATATCCCCATGATAATTATCCCAACACACAGACAATTCACACGAATATAGCACATGTTCTTACAGAAACCGAATACACAACAGAGGTCTCAACAACATCTTAAACTCTAGGCCCTTGAAGCCCTTAAATACATAGTGGGTTTTGTTCCTCTAGCCTAATTCTTCCTTGGCAATCCAAGCATCGAAAGCTAATCTAACACAACCTAGGACTGACGGCGAGCGGCTGATTTTATTATCCCGCAGTTCAGTGACTGGCAAATTAGATATGACTATATCACAGCTGATTCCTGTGACCTCGGACACAATTCTGATATTTAATTTGTAAAGTTATGATAAAGCAAGAGGGGTCTCGTTACAGCTGTCACTTCTAGTTTGCAGCAATGCCTAATTATGCTACAGCATCTCCCAGCTTATTGTTCATCATTTCCCGTCTCGTTCCTCTCTTTGATGCCTGGAACATTAAATTAGATCTCTTCAAATAAAGAGATCGATGGGTGAAGTTTAGTCTTTTAATGATTTCTCTTCTGTTGTCCTAATTGCTTCAGTTGAGTGTCGGGCTATGCAGGTTGGTATATTTATCGATTCGTAGGATGATCATGTCTGATAACAGAAATTCCCTGTATCCATGTAACATTTTAGTACGCCTATAATGATAGGAAAAAATAAATGCGGCAAGCCACCGCAGAACCCAACCAAACAAGCCATTCTTGTTGCCACATTAGTTCTACCAATAAAGCTGCTATTTTTTCTCCACCAGAAGAGTGCCAGGCTCCTTTATGTCTTTAGAATAATAGCAAGAATTGGAACATAACAGAATTTTTTAACCCCTTTGCTACCAAGCACTTTTTGCTTAAAAATAGATGTATCATAACATTTATGTGAAACATGGGATATTTGCAGACGTATTGCTGGGGTGAAAGGTTCTAAACTTTAGATGGCGTTGCTTATCTTGCACAATTTCAAACTGGGTCTGCATTACAAGCATTCAGAGAGAAATGGTCTTTGTGCCAAATACAGTAAGGCCACTATTACATTCTTCGCGCAACTTCGTTCGCGCAGCGCAAATTTTTTTGCGCGCATCTGTCCGGCGTTATCGCATGAAAATTAATGTGGTATTACGATCCGAACACATTTTCTCATCCATCAAAAAATAACGTTCGTAAAAACAACGCAAAAAAAAATGTAATACGCGCGCAGTAACGTAGCGCACGTAAATCAGTGTGCGGACTGTTTTTTTCACGGGATTCAGCCAATCAGAATTAAGAACCTTAATTGACATCAATTTACCTTAATTGACTCACTTACGTTTTTGCGCCTGTCAAAGTAAATCTGAGTATACATGCTGCAGCAATAATAAAAACACCCACAAATTCACAATTTTTATTGTTTGAGTATGTGTAGAATGTGTAACTATACTGTGCTGTATTTTTATTTTCGTGCTGGTGTTTTTCGTTTTGGCCAGAACGTTCCGATTTGCTGTTACCACCAGCTTTTCAAAGACGTTTAAATTATGCGCGCAAACTTCGTTTGTAAAAAGATGCGCATCGATTGTAATACCATCCGCATACCAGCGCACGAACGGATTTGCGCTCACAATGTTAAGTATAGGACGCGCACAGTTCATCACGTTCGCACAAGTCCATCCACCTTAGGCTAAGGTCAGACGAAAGCAGTTTTAACGTGCGTTTAGCCGCACGAAATCAAGGCCGTGCTAGCAGCAAATGACGTCAAATGCCGGGGAACATACGACGAACGGCCGCACGAAAGTGGCAAACGAACGCATTTTTTCGAGAACGTCAAACCGCTACTACTTACGTACAGAGTGCACTGCGGCCGCATAGCGGCGTGTTTGCGTGATTGGGAGACGTCAGACGCTGCACACGTCCGGCCAACATAACGTCCAGACGCAAAAGGGTTTTATTGATGATCCGTACAAAATCACGGACGAAAATGCGCATCGTATGACCGCTATCGCGTATTCTGTGAAAAAATACGTCCATTCGTTCGAACGCACTTTTTCACGGACAACGTGAAAAATGCGTTCGTCTGACCCTAGCCTTAAACGATAACGTGCATTGTTTGTGCGAACGTTGTAATACGACGTTCAGCGCAAAGGGTTTTGCCCCTCGTGCAAATGTGCATTTGCGCACACAAAACCAAATGCGCGAGGAATGTAATAGGGGCCTAAATGTGCTATAGATAGCAGAAAATGGCTAGATCTCATGCTTACATGGATTTGTAGTGATCATAATGAGTGATTTGTAGTGATCATAATTAACAAGGTAGCTTCCAAAAATGCCAACTGAATCTAAAAATATCTGTATGTGGTATGATGCCTGTATATGGAAATTATAGTAACACCTTGTAGCTCACCTTGTAGCACAGGGATTTGTTTGTATTTATAACCCCCTGAATCTTATTCCTGTACAGCAGTGAGTGATCCCAGAGCTCTCTGTATTCTGCCCTCTCCTCGGCTTCTGTAAAGCAGCACCAAAGTGTTTGAGCTTTTTGTTAGAGTGAGGTTTGGGGCTGCTGTTCGCAGCTTGTTTTACAGTAATGCAGGGCGACTGGAGAGAGCTAAAACCGAATTTTGTTTCTTCACACGGGGCACGCTAAACGTGCTTTAAAAAGATATGCAAATTGAGTTTGATATGCTAATGATTGCTTTTCAAACTCACTTTTTTTACCCGTTCGCTACAAAAATGATTTATTTGATTTTGACTTCTAACCTTTTTGTAGTTTCCACATGAAACTTAAAACTGCTTGGGGTTTGCATCTTACTTTAATCACATGGATAAAGTTCTGTACGATGAAACCAGATCCAAAGAAAACCTCCATTTTTGAAACTGTATGGCATGCTAGAGGCCCTTCTTGTAACACCTATGCAGATATTTGTATATTCCAGTATATCCTGTGTATTTAGTGTGGACCCAGCTGCTGTGTGACCCATTATTGCAGAGATGGCAAGTGTCTATATCCAGTGTAGATCAATGCAGATACCTCAGTGCAAGATGGATGTTGTCCAATCGGAGCTGACAATGTTTACCTGTCAGATAAAAACGTAAGATTTGGCCCATAGGAGAAAATAAAAGGTGCTGCCCAGCAGATAGGTAGGACAGGTTTAATATTTTAAGTTATGGTCACAACCAGGACAAAATAATAAGTCCATTAACCCCTTAAGGACCAAGGGTTTTTAAAGTCAATGTATTTATGACGTAAATGCTACGTCATTTGTCCTTAAGGGGTCAAATGATCTGCTCTACAAGCCTTTATCATGAATATGTGATTGTATAACATGATGTAACCTCATGCTGTGTTGTGCAGCCTAGTCAACGGTAAGGATCGGAGCAACGGGCTGAGCCCAATGTGCTGGTGATATCAAGGAAACTGAAAACACGGGCACGGTGCAAGGGAATCTATTAAATAAATATAACCGGGCAAAGGAGTAAATACAAGTGTGCAATGTGAACAAATGAAATAAGAGGGATAGGGAGACAGACAAGGCATGAAAAGGGCTTGTGTAGAAACACTGAGGAAATAAAGGGCTGAAAGACCCAAGGGCAGACGTAGGAGGAAAAAGGCTGGACACACTACTAATTCAATATGCAAAATGGATAGGAGGAGACGGATACACAAGGAACTCACAGGAGGGCGCTGAGGGCAAAAGGGGCACGAGGAACTTGTAGCAGAGGGGTCTTTGATAGGCAGGAACAGATACTGGATACAGACCAGGAATAGGCTTCTTGGTTCTCTGGGAGTCGGCAAAAGACTGAGGAAAACAATGTTGAAGTTTGGGATTGTGGGTACTCCACCCTTTCATAGGGTAGCACAGGGCTGGTGATTATTAGTACCTGTGGATGGTGCAGTGCTCCGGAAGCCAGGACTGATCAGGAATAGTGCTGCCGAATGTCAGTCTCTAGGCAATCCTTACCTCAACCCATATTTCTTTGAACTTTTCCCGAGAAAGGCAGTGATGTCCTTTTTTTTTTTGTACAGCTCTGCATACTGAGATATGTTCTTAACGTTAAGTCTGGCTTATCTTCTGGAACCGATAGCATGCTTAATACAGAGTAGGATATATTTGATATGAACATATATAGGCTAGATCCCAGGTAATATTCTCCTTTTAGCTGCCAACGAAAGCAATCTCTATATGTATAGTATTGTAATTTCAAGCAGATTTATTAATAACACGTATTTTGCAGTGCCTGCGGAACATGGCAAGGTATAACACCAGGATTAGACTTTAATTTGCATGGAAATAGAATTTCATAATCAAATCACCGTTCAATGTTCCAAAATCTTCCAGTCTAATTTTGCGGCTCAGTTATTCCTTAAACAATATATTCCAGCATGAGCCCAATATGTGCTTATATGTGGATTGCTGGCTAGGGGCCATGTACATATCATCATTTATATGTCACTTTAGCCATCGCCAGCCCGCTGTTAAAACGTAAACTCACCTTGCTTTAATCTTGCTTAATATTTGATTTATTGCTCGTCTTGACACATTTCTGCTCCACTAATGGATTATTACTTCTTCATGCAATTCAGATTTCAATAAACGCAGACATCTAGTGAGATTTTAGCAAAATCAGACGCCGTCGTACAGCAAGACCTTGTGTCTGGTAGATACAATTAGCTTATCTTTTGTAGACCGTGGCACGTAATATGGCATCATCCTGCCTAGTAAGAGGGGATGCAAATGTTATCCTCCCCTACCTCTGTGTGTTTGTGTATGTGTGCATCCTGGTCTTGGACATTATCAGTCTTCAATTGACCTTAAGTGCCCTCAAAATTTAGCTATTTTTGGTGTTTAAGAAAAAAAGATTGTCTTTTATTCAGAGAGATTTGAAAAGTCACTGCACGTTCGGTGACCTTTTGTTCTCTGCACTTTGGGGTGATTCCGCCATTCTAGTTCGCCGACCCTGCGGTGTATTCAGCAAGCACCGCAGGGCTCCCGTAGTGCAGGGAAAACCTGCCGCAAACCCGCAGAACACTCACCGAAAACCCGTAGAAACCACTGCAAAAACCAAGCCGAACATGCCGGAAAAATCCGAGCAGCTGCCGATCACAACGCAGCTGCTGGAAAAAGCCGACACGCAGACGAACGGGGTGAAAAACAAAACCACATAACTGTACGATTGAAATTTGAAACGTTGTTTGCAAAAAAACTACTGAACGAAAATGTCTGAAATTTACATATAAGATCCAATAAATGATAATAAAAAGGGCTGTTACAGAAAAAAGAAGAAATGATGGAAAGAAATTTGGGCTAAAAAAAATCCAAAAAAACACCGAACAGAAGGGCATTTCGGCAACTTTTCCCTGCTCTTCGGTGTTCTCTGAATAGACTAGCCATTGCTTCTCTATGGGGGATTTCACTGCCCTCGAACAGCACTGTATGTGCAGGCAATTTGCCAACATTTGGCGAATTGCCTGCTCTCTGACTAGCAAAATGGCCTTGAAATGACCCGTTCGCTGAAATTCCGTGACCGGTTACATTTCGGCGACATTTCGGATCTCTCTGAATAACTCCTGTAGTTTTTTTAAATTTTAGATTTTTAAAAGGGTCTAAGATTTCTTTACTGTGCCTGAAAGATGATCAGTGGAATAACTCCTCAAGAGACATCAACCAGATCAATGTGATAGCTAAACCTCTGTGGAACTAAAACAAACCACAATTTACGTCAGTCCAAAGCCCAGTGAAGCGTGTCATGAGCGCCAGAAGCAAGAAAAAGATCAAGAGGAATAGCGATGGCAAATTTTGCTGGAAAAATTGCCTTATTCTGAGGCTGTAGATGCTAATGGAAAAATGTGAGACTCCCAAACGATGGCACGCGGCGTCTCTAATTGACGTCACGGTGGAATGAAAAAATTGTAATTAATAATAAAAGACTCCCGTCACCCGGTTTCCTCCATGTTGATTTGTGGAAGATATTTGTCGTGGTCCCTCTACCCCTCTGCCGCTCTCTTGGTCTCCAACAAGATGGCGGTGAGCCGACCGTCACCCCCCTGTCAATGATAATGACGTCGACAGGGTGCGACGGCAAGACCTCCACTTGCAGTGCTTACTCAGATGAGGTTTTCTGCCAGGGGGCAAATTATTTTGTGCTGGGGTGGCTTTTATCATGCAGAAGGCAGCTATTTTGCCACCCCCCTGAAATTGCCACCCTAGGCCTAGGCCTTGCCAGTCTAGGCCAAGATACAGCACTGCATAGGAGTTTACAATCTAGAGGGATTGGAGTTGAGGAAGACCAGAGGAATTTTACTAGATGGCAGGATTATGAGTGCCAGTGGTTTGGGAATGGTGGGGCCATAGAAGCAGCTTCGATCATATGTGAGTAGGTGACCAGAGGGAGGAGTTGCATCAGTGATGCGGTACGCTAATCTGAAGAGATGGGTTTTGAGGGATTTCTTGAAGGCCTGAAGATTAGGGGAGAGTTTGATAGGGTGAGGCAAGTCATTCCACAGGACCGGTGCTGTCCTTGAGAAGTCTTTGAGGCGAGAGTTGGCTGTGCGTGTGTAGACCGATGACGGTTGGAGATCACCTGCTGACCAGAGTTGTCTAGATGGGACGTGCTTGCATAGTAACGAAGACATGTAGAGAGGAGTTGAGCGATTTGAACGTGAGCGTCAGTATTTTAAACTGTATCCTGGAACGTACAGGAAGCCAATGGAGGGACCGGCAGAGTGGGGAGGTACACGAGGTTCGTTTTGTGAGAAAAATAAGCCTGGCGTCTGCATTCATCACAGATTGCAAAGGGGCAATATGGGAGTTGGGGAGGCCAATAAGGAGCGAGTTGCAGTAGTCAAGTCGTGAGATGACAAGAGCATGAACCAGAACTTTTGCGGTATCTTGTGTCAGAAAGGGGCGGACACGGGCAATGGTTTTGAGTTGAAAGTAACAGGATTTGGTCACTGTCTGGATGTGGGAAGAGAATGTTAGGTCAGAGTCAAAAGTGACACCAAGGCAGCGAGCAAATAAATAAATAGGATTATCAGCATACAGGCAAAAATGGGCTTTGTGACAAATCCAGTAAATGTGATAAGATACATAATAAAATGGTCAGATTTTCTGCTTATGGGGATTTGTAGCGATCATAATATGATGCTAACGTTAATGAGAAAGAAGGAGCAGTGATGCCGAGGCTTCAGTTTATGATCCATGGGGACAGTTATCGTGTTTAACATACATGGTTCGAGTGGTTCAAAAAAATAAAATATTACTGTATGTGTACATTTTTACAATAAGGGAACTGACATGTTGGACAGATAGAACAATAATTGACTGCTGATACCAGGAAGTCCATAAATATAATAGGTTGCTTGTTGTCATTATGGTCAAGGAATGGAGAAAAAAAACCAAAGAAAATGTGAAAGCCAAAGATATGTCTTGCTTTGTCACTGTTTGATTGGGCTCAGGAGGAAAAGCTCGGTCTGAGAGCAGCTCGGATGAAAGTCATTTATTATAGAATTGCTGTGGCAGCCTGGCAAGTCAGCTATACACAAATAAGACAAACTGTAGCGAGTGTGAGCTGAGCAAAGATTCCACATGTTTGGCGATCCCTTGGTGGTTGTTTGACACTTAGAATTCACCTTCTGTTTCACCCCACTCCTTTTAGATTGTAAGCTCTAGAGCAGGATCCTGTTTTTCCTACCGTTCTCAGTGTATAAGACGTATTTATTAATTTTAGGTTTGTTTTGTCCCACGTATCGAACATCGCTGCTGAATATGTTGGCACTTTATAAATTATTGGAATTCTTGAATAGAACATAAAGTTCCAGTGAGTTGCTACTTTTGCTTGTTTAGTGTAATAGAATTGACATGACAGCTTAAAGCCAGTAGAGGGCGCAGTGTACAGGACATGCACTGCACTGCAAATGATACAATAACTGCATAAACTGAATCACAGGCTTGCTGGATGTGTGATACAGCTGACAGGTGTAGCAGATGGATTCTGGAGCACTTCTTTTTTTTCCATTTCAGTTAAATCGCAAGGTGTTAGAAGGTTTCTTCACTTCATCTCAGGATGTTAACCCCCGCTGACTATGGAGCCAAGATCTGAGACTCATTTTCACAGTAGAGGGGAATTTCAGAATATAGCTTGTTGTGATACCAGGAACCAGTTTACACATCTCACCCTCCTGCTATGAAATCTATTTTAAATGTGGTAAAAATGATGAGTCATTTGAGTCAATTAAAGAAACCCAAAACCGATAATATATCTAACAAGTGCTTCCCAAATAAGAAATTCTAGAAAATATTGGCTCACTAACTCCATCACTGCCAACCACTTTTAATATTATATATACAGTATATATATCATTGCATTTATTTGAAACAGGATGCAAAGTCAGCAATCAAATATATAATAGAAAATTTGCACAGAAATTCTGATAGCTACAAATGTAAAACAATGTAAATTTGCTCATTTTTATTTTTTCATGTGTACCTTTATCCTTTATTGAAATATTGTTGGGATAAAAGATTCTGAACTCTAGTTGGTGTCCTTTAACACAGTGTAACAGGGGTCTGCATTGTCAGCATACAGGCAGAAATAGCCTTTGTGTCGAATCACTGCTCTATGACTGTGGAGACACCGGTTCGAAACCCGGTAAGAGCACCTCTCCGGTGAGTGTCCTTGGGTAAGACACCTAACGGTAAATACTCGCCACGCAGGACATACTTGAAAAGAAGAGAAATCTCAATGTATCCTTCCTGGTAAACCTCAAAAAAAGAAAAGAAAATGGGCAGATCTCTTGTTTATGCGGAAATTGTAAACCATCTAATTACGTTGGGGGGGGGGCTTGTTCCACAGACTTTATCGAAGAGATAGAGGCTGAGAGCCTCAATCCTAAAACCACCCAGAAAGGCAAGGCCAGCATTTATGATGAGAGTAAAACCCACCATCCACGAGTAAGGACATCTAGCAGCCCTCAAAAATATCAGTGGAAGTCAAGATGGAATAGGGGGAGCTCCCCAATAAAAGACCTCCCCACATTTAACAGATTCGAGGTTTTAAGACCAGAAGGTCAAGGAGAGTTTTTTCCAGGTATCAGGAAAGAAGGAGTGCTCCGATAGATACTCCTATAGTCCTTAATGGAGAAAAATCCCCCATTAAAAAAAGGAGAAAAGGGCTAGAAATGTCAATAGATCGAGATAATCCATTTCTACGAATGGCATCCAATCCAGCTACAAAATAATAAAAACGTATCAGGCGCAGGTCGCTGCTTTTCTCCATGATTATTTATGTATTTTTCTCGACATCAGTGCACATAGTAAACAGAAGAAAAGAAAATTGGCAATTCATCAAAATTGGTAATCATGTTACTTCCGGTGATGGGACAGTCACTCATTTGGACAAATCGCACAGAGTGCATATGCACGTACCTCTGAGTTGTCGGATATGCGCGCGTCACACATACACGCACGCCCCATGAAATGAAGCAATATGCTGATATGTGCAGGTGCGTCCCCCATACAGTGAGAAATAGGATCACATGCACACAACAAGCATGACATCTATGATCTCTGATCTCAGAACACCGAATTGCCCCGAAATTCCGTCGAAATGCTGATTTTCGGTGTTTTAGTTTGACAGGTTTAAACAAGTAAATCCCATAGGATTCAATGTAAAAACTTATTTTTTTCCTTTTCGGCAAAAACCCTTTTTATTTTTGTATTTTTGGTTTTCTTATTTTTTTAACCCTTTCGCTGCTGAGGCTTTTCCCGCCCCTGTGCTGAGGTCATTTTTACCTGTTTTGCGCATCATGTTTAAACGTGTTTTGAAGGCTTATTTTAGTATATGACCCAGACATATTATATATCGTTCTTTCCGTCAGACTCGGTAGATTCATAATATGTCATTATTATATGTATACGTTATGTCATGTCTGTATATTATAACAAAAAATGCAATAAAATATGTATTTTCAATAATTTACAACGTGTAAAGTGTTTTTTTCCACATTTTAACATGCGAGCAATTGCGGTTATATTTTGTATGGGGTGCGCTTGTTAAAAAAATTAGAGATGGGGTCTCGTTACATTTTTTTTTGGGGAAAATGACACTATTTTTAACAAAAGCACCGCATACAAAAATCGTTAGTGCAGCATCATTGTTCACATTATAATTGAAATGGGAACAATATTGCTGCATTAACAAACCAAAAAAAAAAAAAAAAAAGTGTTTATTTTTTTTTTTAATTTATTTTTTATTTTTTTTTATTATTTTTTTCATTTTTTTTTTTTTTTACAAAATTTTTCACTTTCATGTTTGGTATCGTTGGAACGGCCATGCTCTGGCCGATCCAACATACCAAAATTTAACCCCTAGCTGCCACGGATCGGGAGATAGGGAGTTCATTGGAACTCCCTATCTCCACGTTGGTGGCAGTCAAGGGTTAAGTCCAGGACTGGCGTCATCGTGCTACGCACGATGACACCAGTCCTCAGGGGGAGTTCCCGGAGGCTTGGCCGACATCCAAGATGTCCTCCGCACATGCGGGGGGGCGCCTGAATTAGGTGTCATCGCGCCCCCGCGATGACACCTAATTCTGGCGGCTGCTGTTCCGGATGCCGGGCTGACATCCAGGATGTCAGCCCGCACCGGAGGGGCCAGCGATCGGCTGGAACCCGGCCGAACGCTGACCCCAATGGGAGGACCCGCTCAGCGCGTCCTCAGCACACCAGCGGGAATGCTGAGGACGCGCTGAGCGCGTCCTCAGCAGCGAAGTGGTTAAAAGACTTTGTTATTTTGCAACAGACCTTTTTATTATTTTTTAAAGGACTTTTTATGTTCTATTTTTATTTGGACACATTTTATTTTGTTGATTTCTACTCTTATCAGTAATTCGGGGCCATTCGCCGGTTATCATTGCACTTCGGCAGTTGTCGTCGATGTCCAATAACTGCTCCGGTGACGCCAATTTTGGGAAAATACAGTGACCAATCGCTAAATAGTGAATTCACTGTATTTTTGACTAAATGGAAATGCGGCAAAATGGGCTGAAATGCAAAGCACCGAATGAATATTCTCTAGTATCTTTACTTCACTCGCTCTTTACTCTGTGGCAATGTCCATATAATTCTAGGGGTGTCTCAAATGTCTCAAATCTCATTGTTTTGTGTGGGATGTATTCAAAGGACATCACCAGGGGTGGATTAGAAGTATTTTAAGATCCATGTTTTATCTCATTCAACTGCCAGCTCATATCTCTAGTAGCCTGAAGAACAATAGCCCCTCCTGCCTTATCTAAATATCTCCAGCTCTATCTCATTAAACCTTTAAATACTGTAGATTAAATAAACCAAAATGCATAGCACCGAATGAATATTCTCTAGTATCTTTACTTCACTTGCTCTTTACTCTGTGGCAATGTCCATATAATTCTAGGGGTGTCTCAAATGTCTCAAATCTCATTGTATTGTGTGGGATGTATTCAAAGGACATCCCATGGGGTGGATTAGAAGTATTTTAAGATCCATGTTTTATCTCATTCAACTGCCAGCTCATATCTCTTGTAGCCTGAAGAACAATAGCCCCTCCTGCCTTATCTAAATATCCCCAGCTCTATCTCATTAAACCTTTAAATACTGTAGATTAAATAAACCACATGAGTAAAGAAGATCCTTTGGTAAATGTTGCCTCGTGGGGAAAAAATCAATAAAATGGTAGGGCGATAAAAAATAATTAATTTTATTTTTTCTTTCTACGTGCAATTACTTCAGACAAAGAAAAAAACAGCAGCATGTGTTTTATAAAGTAGTTTTGTTTGTAATGCACAAGTAATCTTGTTACAATTTATGTAAGTGATAATGTCCCTTTAAGCAGATAGAGGGAGTTTACGCTATATACACCTCAATCATGTGTTCAAGGGATTTATTTTAAAACAGGAAGAGCGCATCTTTCTATTTTTCTCCTGCTGTTAATGTATTTTAAACTCACTCTAACTGATCTAAAATGATGTAAATTACGCTGATTACGTCTGATTAGGCGCTGAATCATAACGCTCAGTTTTAATTTGGGAATTGCTAATTTTTCTGTTATAATTTAAAGTTGATCATTTCATGGAAATTTGTCAAGTAATTAATACAGGATTATTTATTTTCTCACTTATTTATATTCATTATAAAAAATGTAAAACACCTATCACATAAATGTTTAAAGGTTACACTATTTCAGTTTGTTTAAATGTGTGAAGTTAAAGTATAAAATCAAACAAGCAATCAAAATATGTGATTGAAATATGATTGGCTTTCCGTTAACGCAGAATAAAAATATGATATGGTATAGCGACCTGGGAGAAAAATAATGCCTGCGTGTTTGGCTTACTGAATGATTTTCTGGGTGAATTTTTTTTTTAACCCTTTATGACTGCTAAATTATAAAATGATACATACACAATACCTGGCCAAAAAAAAAACATTGCCACATAGATTTAACTAAGAAAATAGGTGTGAGCCTTCCATTGGATAGTTACTGTAGTGATTAATATGTTTCAGCTGGCAAAGAATAAGGTCATGTGACTCCCTGAATATACTGAATGAGCAAGTTTTTCCATCAATGGATTTTTTCTTTCTTGATGGCACAGCGGGCATATTCCAAGATGGCAATGCAGGATTCATTGGTCAATTGTGCAAGAGTGGTTTATTTTATTTATTTGTAAAGGATTTTACCAGGAAGGATACATTGAGATTTCTCTCGTTTTCAAGTATGTCCTGGGTTCAAGAACATGGAATTGTTACAGTTACAGAAACACAAAGTAATAAAATGCAAGATATTAAAAAGAAATTGCACAAATATACAGATTAACAGAAAATAAATATATTCATTATGTTACATGTTTATAGTCATTATGTTACATGTTTACAGGTGCATTCCGTATTGAGGTATGTTAATAGGGAGCTTTTAAGTGACTTTAGACTGGGGGAAGATTTGATGGCGTCTGGGAGGTTATTCCATAATTGTGGTGCTCGGTAGGAAAAGGAGGATCGAGTCACTGTCTCTTTGTATTGTGGTATTGCAAGTAAGGTGCTGGTCCTGGATCGGAGGTTATAGGATGAGGGAACTGCTGGAGGAAGCAGTCTATTCAGGTAGGGTGGTAGCTTCCCAGAAAAGCTCTTAAACACCAGGTTGGAAAGGTGAAGGGTGCGGCTAGATTCCAGCGAGGGCCAGTTTAGCTCTTTTAACATGTCACAATGGTGGGTCATGTAGTTACACTGTAGCACAAAGCGGCAGAATGAGTTATACAATGTAGTAAGTTTATGAAGGTGTGTTTGCGGGGCAGCTGCATACACTACATCTCCGTATTCAAAAGCTGGCATAAGCATTTGCTGTACAATCTGCTTTCTTACCGCATGGCTCAGGCAGGATTTGTTTCTGTTCAGGTACATTAGACATAATTTTTACACATGGATTGGCCACCACAAAGTCCAGACCTTAACCCCATTGAGAATCTTTGGGCTATGCTGAAGAAGACTTTACACAGCTCTTCGACTCTCCCATCATCAATACAAGATCTTGGCCAAAAATGAATGCAACGGAATTAAATGTTGTGACATTGCATGAGCTTATTTTAGATATGCCAAAGGGAATGCATGCCATAATCACAGCAAAAGCCGGTACAACGAAATATTAGAGAATGTGACCTTTTCTTTTGTCCAGCAGTGGATATATCTTAAATTGAATGATACATAAATATGCATTTTTATTTAAATTCTTTAGGAATTTTAACGTAGGTTACAAGTCGACCAGCAAAATGCGGCCACGCAGGGTCGGCACAAGAACTCTCACATAGGAAACACAGGGATTAAACAAAAAGATGTCGGCAGAAGCCAAAGGGCAGCACGTGCAAAAAGTAAATAAGTAAACAAAACTCAGCAGGAAAAAACAACCCAAAATTAAAATCAAATGTCATCAGCAGGCAATAAAAAGAAAATATCATCAAGTGTCCTCAACTAGTGTCTCAGATAAACATGGATGGGTCACTCCGCAAAAAAGGAGAGGAGAGATTGCACAGCAGACATTATAGAACGCAGCAAGGGTGCCTCAGCCCGCTTCCCGAAACAGTAGGTGGACCAAGGCCCACGGCGTAGTGTAAGGAAGGCATCATTGAGAGCAAAGACCCCTGACATCACATGGGATACGTTGGGAAATTCTCCGCCAGGCAGCCTCAACAACCTCCCCCCATCAGCGCCGCAGAACCAAGAGGAACTCAGCTCCACATCGCCGGTCAATCAAAGAAGCTCAGACCACGCGACCTTCTCAGCTGACACGGGGGAAGCCTCGGCATCCAACTCGCCACCTCCACACAATGTCAGACCCTACGGCCAGCCAGCTTGCCTCCACCAGACGGACTAAGGGTCGCTCCCAGGGTCGAGTCCAAGAACAGCGCCTCGCCCAGGCTGCTCGGCACAGCACCGCAGACACCATCAGCATTGACTCTTTGGCTGTCCTGCACATCCAAAGGTAAGGCATCACCAGATCCTGCGCTCCATGGAGTCACCGCTCCCTGACAGTCCCGTAGCACATCCATCATTCGCCACAGTTTCCCCTCAGTAACGGACTCTCGTCGTCCCTGGAGATGAGTGCCAGGCACGCATCTAGGCCCGACAACACGGCCCCCACCTCTCCTGTGGGTGGAGGGGAGCCGTCACGCTGCCAGCCTCCATGTTCTCCTGCTGCTTCCAACCGGCAGACAACCAGTACGGCTGGGAGATGTGGGCCCTCCACAAGCTGTGCCAAACGACCCCCCAGTAGTGGGCCCAAAGGAGCAGGAAATCGAAGAGCCGTCAGGCACCAGGGTTAGGCCTCCAGATTGCTGCCAGCTTCACAGGCCAATTTGCAACTCTGAAAACAAAAGTCTTTCTGGTCCAGAGGCGGGGGGGGGCACCACGGGCTCCGAACATACTCAACCGATGACCAGATATGGAGGGACCACAAAAGGAAATTGTAGTGGAGAGAATTGCCCAAAATATCCCAGTGTCAGGGACACCTAATAGAGCTCTGCCAGAGCACGTCTTCTCTCATCCACGGCCAGCCACGCCCACATAAATATGTATTTTTAGTTCCTAGTTCAACAGCATATATATGTTTAGAAATGGTTTTATAGATTTGATCAGTTTCTAGTTTTGGATGGTGCAGCTAACATTTCATTGAAATCAAGGTCCCTTGTAACAGAATTGTGAATTAATTCACATACAGGGTTATTCAGAGAGCGGTGAAAAGCAGGAGAATGACTGGAGAATGGAAAATTCTAGGTCAAAATAGCCAATTTGGAAAGTGAGATGAAAGGGAGAATTTTTCTGGTTTGGCTATTTTGACCTAGAATTTTCCATTCCACAGTTATTCTCCTGCTTTGCACCTCTCTCTGAATAACCCTGATAATGTTGAGTTGACAAAGAGGTTTTGCATATGCAAAATGTATTTTAATAAGGTAATGTTAAACAGGGTGACATTTATTAGTAGTGCTAATTAATGCAAATTACAAATGGTAATCATCTTTTATAGTTCATGTTGAAGCAATATATGACCTTTTGCCAAGGCTCTTCGCTATGCATGTACTTAAGGTTTGCCAGGGCTCTTCGTTATGCATATTCTTACCACTCATGGCGAGCTTGGCCGTCTTTGTTGGCTAATGTGGAGCACCAGGGAGGTCATTGCATTGTCTATAGATTGTAAATTCAAGAATATTGTGCACTAACATTTGTGCAATACAACACAACCAGTGAAAAATAATAAAGTGTAAAATAGTTATACAGTATACTATAGTTAATAACAGTATTAATGGCTGCAAAGCACGGTAGTGTACACACATTTACCTTTATGTCCCCTTTCCTGGATGTGAAGCCATACTAATCACGACGAGATACAGGAGGACCATAGTTGGTCTAGACTCGAAAGACTCTCAATTCTTGTACAGGGCAACCCTTCAAAATGACATTCAGTCAATGTTTCCACCTGTTGTCCTAGTGGAAGATTTGGCAAAGAGTCATTTGAAATCATCCCAACTTCCTCCTTGGAACAGTTATATGGTAAGAGTCAGCCTCATGAACATACCCTTCAAGCATCTAAAGGAAATCCACAAGGTGTTCACGTGTACAGCATGGCCAGGTAGTGTCTTAAATTGCGTATAAACTTGCACCTGGCTTTGTGGCCAGTCTCTTGCTCAGTAATCTGGCTAGTGACACCAATGGCCATCTGCTACATCCCGGAAAGCAAACCACAGGATAGCTGTTGACATCTACAGCTGATGGAGCTGGGGGTGGTTCAACTTGATGTGACTACATTTCAAGCCAATGACCATCCGACTCTGGTCTGTGATTACTATTATTGCAACCCTGGTGTAAACTGAACCTGAGCTATTGTAAACTTAACTCCATAGACCATAATGGCTCTAGTAAGTTTGCACCAGGGTTGGAATAGGGCCCCAAGTTGGCTCAAGATTCCATTTAGAATTCACCCACACTGTGCCAGTTCTAATAGAGAATAGGGTTATCTGTCCTGCACATATTCTCTGATTGCACACACTTTTTGTTATCACTCACCCACTCCTACAGTCATCATATCCCTGGAGGACCTAGATGAGGGCTTCTTTACAGAGACCCACATACACTACTTTTTTCATGCAGTGGCTTGCATGGTGGCCATTGTTAACAAGTTGATTGGGAGAGATCACCAATAATACGGTTATAATTTCATGGACGGGCTGGTCTGGACCAGCTGGAATCTGTCCCAGTTATAAATAAAGAACAAATTGAGTCTGGTTATAAAGAGCAAATGTTCATGTAGGACAACAGAGTACTTACCTCACCCAGCTGTCTCTGTTCATACATAGCACACATTCAATACATACACATATAGACAATATTTCCACTGTATTAGATATCGTCTCACGACAGTTAATATTATACTTTAAAATGGTCGTTAATCATTGCAATTATTGTCTAATATAAAGCACTGTCATCTTTTTGCATCACTTTACATTTACAGTGTAAAGTGGTGAATTAAATTGGTAAAATTTACAAAAAAAAACAGAAATCACAGTTGTAGAGGGCCCTGCTCAGATAAAATTGCAGTCAATGAGCTTAAATTATACATTTAAATAAAAGTTGCATTAAATAAAATTTTAATTACAACATAAACACATTTGGATGTGCTGTATGTCACGCAGGATAATGTCTGCTGCTGGTAGCTATTCACCTGTAGTCTTAAACATTAAAAGAATATCTCAAGGGCAGTACATTTATTGTATTATATTTTATTAAAGGGACACTCAGTATTTAAATCGAAAGGAAGTTAATCAGAGGGTTAACACATTAACCTCGTCTGACTCTCCCCACATCCCACCACATTTGTCTTATTATCCCCTCTTGAGCTTTTCCGCACTCCTTCTTTTCTCTTAGCCCTTTCAGTATAAAACTCGCCAACATTCCGGTGCTTGGCTGTACTGGCACTGCTTCAGTATGACCTGGTGCAACTTCTGAGCTTTTGCTCAAGCTGCAGTTGTCATGTGACCGTGGAAGTTCAATAAAGCATAGGGCATTATGCACTTGCTTCTCTATGCCCCGGAGAAGCCAACATCCCACAAGGAAGAGACTCGGCCCTCCAATCTCAAAATCTATCTATTAAAAATTAATGTCACAAATCTATCTATGTTTTAATTGGTATACAGGGTTAATCAAAGAGAATCGAAAAGTCACCGCACGTTTGGTGACTTTTTGTTCTCCTCAATTTGGTTCAATTTGGCGATCCCATTTCGTCAACCCTGCGGTGTATTCAGCAAGCACCACAGGGCCGTCGTAGTGCAGGGAAAAGCCGCCACAAATCTGCAGAACACTCACCGCAAAACCCGGGCGAATGCACACCGAAACCGGCAAAAACATCTGAATTAACCCCGCCGAACCCCGCCAGGAGAAACCCGAGCAGGAGCCGATCAGAGCGCAGAGCAGCCGCTGAAAAAACCCAACACCGCAGACGAATGGAGTGAAAAAAACAAACAGTACACTTGAATGTTTGAAAAGTGAAACACTGTTTGCAAAGAAACTACAGAACAAAAACATCTGAAATTTACATATAAGATCCAATGAATGATAATAAAAAGGGCTGTTACAGAAAAAAGAAAAAACGATTAAAAAAAAAGGAAAAAAATGTTTGCAAAAAAATCACCAAAAATGCCTAAAAGATCTAAAAATAAAGAGACTCTTTACTGCAGAAAATTATAATGAACGGTTTTGTCATGTTTCACATGACTTGTGATATGCCTTTAAGAATTGCACATGTCTTATCTTCCCCCTGGGTTTCTCTCCTCCCTTCCTCATGGCGCAGGGATTTCCTGTTCAGATAGCTCCACCCTTGTTCCCTTCACAGTAATCCTTTGCAAGCCTTATGGACTCAGATTCATTATGATTTTTTGACCTATCGGATGTATATTGTTGTGGATTTTCTACAGTTTTGGAATAAAACTTCAACAGATCTTCAAGGTGTCATCTCGATTGAGTCACTGACTGTAATTCTTCTAGACTGGGAGCTATAGCCATCTCATCACAACAGTAAGTTAAGAGATCACATTCTCAGTGCTTTGGTGGAGAAACAGAACAGTCAAAAAATCATATATATCAGTCAGAAGATCTTAGAAAGATCAGCCAAAAGATAGATTAAGAAAGATCAGTCAGACATCCTCCAAAGGATCCTTGCTAGCTCTGGATAGACAGGGAGACGCTGTAGGGACAGTGAAAATAGCAGCTTCACACAGTGCAGCCATTACCACAAGCCTGTATGTGCCCGCAAGCAAGTCCCCGCATAGCATTCAGCAAAGGATATTAGTGCTGTGAAAGTTCAATACATCTGTGCCTTACAAACAGTTTATCCAGTGCATCTGTACACTACAACCAGTTTATTTCTCTGTACGCATTGCATGTGATTTGACTGTGAAAAGAAAGTAAAAACAAATCTTTTTTCACCCAGTGCCTAGAAATCCTAGCTGAGCAAAATTGATACATTTCTCTGCTGCTATAGAACGAGATCATTAACCCTCTCCTTGTCAGCAAAATGTTCCAGCAAATCAACATGCAAACTGACACACTACCAGACTCAGAAATCCTTTCAGATCAGGAATTAAACCCTGAACCAAACAAAAGACAAAAAAGATTAACAAAACCAACCTGGAAAGTACAAGAAAATCTTGAAGCTCACGCAAAAGAGTTGGTGTCTCAAACGAATGATCTATGGTGTACTAATGTCACATGCATGTCAGCTCTCGCTCAACCATGTCATGATGCATTACAACTAGAGAGCACTATTAAGCAATTAGATGTCGCTTATCAGAATTATCAAAGACTGTGTGTTAAAAATATTCATCTCTTAAAGCGGTACAACACTAAAGTGTCACTGGAAGAACTAGAGAGATTCAATGAGCTCAATCTAGAAAGAGACAATTTTGCTGCAAACAAAGACAAAGGCATAAGTAAGTGATTGCACAGCTCCATGAATCCAGATCCCACCGCTCTGCATCCTCCAGACACTCCTCAAGGTCTTCCAAATCCCTACAATCAAGGTCTTCCACACTAAGCAAACAACTCATAAAGGCCCGTGCTGATGCTGAAGCTTCTAAAATTCAGGCAGCCTTCGCCAAAAAGAAAGCAGAAATGGGAGCTGAAGCCGCACGCATGGAGGCTGAAGCCGCACGCCAGAAGGCAGAAATGGAGGCTGAAGCGCACACCAGAAGGCAGAAATGGGAGCTGAAGCCGCACGCATGGAGGCTGAAGCCACACGCCAGAAGGCAGAAATGGAAGCTGAAGCCGCACGCAAGGAAGCTGAAGCCACATGCCACAGAGTGGAAATGGAATTTTTGGAAAAACAATGTGAACATGCCACAGTCATGGCAAGATTAAAAGTTTTAGAACAGGCTGCTAGTGAAAGTGAAAGAGACAACAGTAGCAGCAGACACTCAGCTGTGTCTTATGCCTCAGATTCTTCACATTCCTCTCCAGAACGTCAGCTCCCTGTCACAGCAACCAAAGCACTCAACCAGGGTCTCTTCTCCGCACCTACTGTACTCCAAGACAATTTGCCTTCATATCTTCCAGTACACCAGACTGCAGCATCTCACCAAGCAGTGGACAATAGCATGCACATAATAAACTATCCACCTTACCTTGACATCAGCCAAGTACCTACTATCAAGCACACTGCTCCACAGCTACAAACCAACATGCCAATGAACTTTAAACCAGTTCCAGTGTTGAATGCCTCAGCACCAACATATGTTCCCAAGTCACCTGCAGTCATGCACCCAAAGTCTGAAAACACGGACATGTCGCAGTTTGCTAAATACATGCTTCGCAGAGAGCTCACAAAGACAGGCCTCACCAAGTTTGGTGACAAGCCTGAAAATTACAGAGGATGGAAATCCACCTTTAAAGCCACAATGAGTGACCTAGACATCACTGCTACAGAAGAATTAGATCTGCTCATCAGATGGCTAGGTCCCCAGTCTACTGAACGCATCAAGAGGCTCAAAGCGGTTCATATTGACAACCCTGCTGCAGGCCTTAATGCTGCTTGGGACAGACTTGAATGTACCTTTGGCAGTCCAGAAGCCATTGAAGATGCCTTATTCAAAAGATTGCACAGTTTCCCAAGGATTTCCGCTAGAGAGAATTTAAAGTTTCAAGAACTCAGCAATGTTTTATTGGAGCTTCAACTCGCTAAAGCTGACATCCGCTTACCTGGTCTCAGTTACCTTGACACCCCTCGTGGCATCAACCCTATTGTTCTCAAGCTACCGCATGGCCTTCAAGAAAATTGGGCAGCGCTTGGATCAAAATACAAGGAAAAACATCAAGTTGCCTTTCCTCCTTTTTCCTACTTCTGTGAGTTCATCAAACGAATTGCAGACACAAAGAATGACCCAAGTTTCTCCTATGGTGAAGGTAACCCTCTCAGGTCACCCCCTCCAAGACCTACAAACACACGTATGACACACAGAGACCATCGAGGACCAGTGTCTGTGAAAAGGACCACTGTTCTACCTGCACCTGCTACAGTTCTTGAAAAGACCGAACAAAACAAGAACATCGAGAACCCAAATCGCCAATGTCCCATACATAACAAACCGCATCCATTTAAGAAATGTATTGGCTTCAGAAAGAAAACCCTACAAGAACGTAAAGAACTTTTAAAGAAATTTGGGGTCTGCTACAAATGCTGCGCCTCCACAGAACACTTTGCAAAGGACTGTAAAGCTATCATTAAATGCATAGAGTGTGACAGCGATGACCATGTACAAGCTCTTCATCCATATCCGCACAACTTTACTAAGCCCACAAACAATCCTTGAGGCAAAGCAAGGCGGGGAGCGCACAGATCAAGCAGTACCTTCCACCTCAGTGTTCTCTTCATGTACGGAAGTCTGTGGAGAAGGACTCTGTGACAAATCCTGCACAAAGATATGTTTGGTTCGTGTATACCCAAGAGGTCAACCTGAAAAGGCCATAAGACTGTATACCATTCTAGATGATCAGAGTAACAGATCTCTTGCAAATACACAATTTTTTGAACTTTTGAACATAAAAGAAAATGCTCTACCATATACCCTAACTACTTGCACCGGCACTACAGAAGTCTTAGGTAGGAGAGCCAGTGGTCTTGTGGTTGCTCCTCTGAACGACAATGTGGAAATACCTTTGCCCACTATCACTGAGTGCAACCAGATTCCAAGCAACAAAGAGGAGATCCCTACTCCTGAAGCGGCCTTACACCATTCTCACTTGAAGGACATAGCCTACCAAATACCAGCCCTCGACGGAAGTGCTGAGATCCTACTGTTGCTCAGCCGAGACATCTTAAGGGTGCACAAAGTTCGTCAACAAATCAACGGTCCACATGATGCTCCATATGCTCAGTGTCTGGATCTAGGCTGGGTCATCATAGGCAATGTTTGTCGAGACAAGGCAGAAAAACCTTACTCTGTGTCTCCTTTAAAACACACGTCCTGCCAAATGGTCGGACTTCTTGTTCTGCACGACGACCACACCAATATCATGTGAAGGAAAGACTGCTTCATAAGAGTACACAACGACACATCATACAGGACGAAGAGAAAGCTCTTAATTTCTGGGATGACAACATCGGCAACACAGTGTTTGAGGTAACATCTAAAGACAACGAGTTGGCAGCTACCATGGAAGACAAAGAATTCCTGAAAACCATGAGTAAAGAGTTCCACCAAGATGATTCCAACAGCTGGTAGCACCTCTACCATTCCGTACTCCAAGAAAGAGACTACCAAACAACAGAGAACATGCAGAAGCACGGTTTACTTCTTTACAATGCAGTTTGAATCGGAAACCTGAGATGAAAAGACACTTTGTGGACTTTATGCAGAAAGTGCTTGAGAGAGATCATGCTGAGCCTGCACCTCCGCTTAAGGAAGGAGAAGAATGCTGGTATCTTCCATGCTTTGGTGTCTATCATCCTCGCAAGGCTGATCAGATTAGGGTGGTCTTCGACTCAAGTGCTCGACATGAAGGTGTCTCCCTCAATGACAGTCTTCTCACTGGGCCTAATCTGAACAACAACCTCATAGGAGTTTTACTTCGCTTCAGACAAGAACCAATTGCTATTATGGCTGACATTCAGCAGATGTTCCACTGTTTCATCGTCCGTGAAGACAACAGAAACTTCCTCAGATTCTGATGGTATCGCAATAATGATGTCAATGATGAAGTCATAGACTACCGGATGAAGGTACATGTTTTCGGTAATAGTCCGTCTCCTGCAGTAGCAATTTATGGACTGAGGAAAACGGCTCAAGAAGGAGAGAAAGAATTTGGGTTTGATGCACGACAGTTCGTCGCAAAGAACTTCTATGTAGACGACGGACTCAAATCTCTGCCTACAGAAGAAGAAGCTACTGACCTTCTCACTAGAACTCAGAACATGCTTGCCACTGCAAACCTCAGACTTCACAAAATCATTTCGAACAGCGACAAGGCCATGAGAGCCTTTCCCTCTGACTACACTGTCAGTGTGAAGAAATTCCAACTAGGAACGGACCTTTCCATTACACAGCGCAGTCTTGGATTGCTTTGGAACGTTAAGCAAGACACGTTCACGTTACAAGTATCAGCCTGTGACAAGCCCTTCGCAAAGCAATACATACTCAATCAGACAAGACAGTTCCACTTGTCTGTCGGCAACAGAGTGGAACGTATAAGAAAGTTCTCTGCACCTGAACAATGGCACTATGTGTCCACTAACTTCAACCCTGCTGATCGAGGTACGCGTACAGTACCTGCTACTGCATTTCTGGACACATTATGGCTATCCCCACCAACACTCTTGAATGAAGACCTCATCTCAAATTCTACAAATTCTACATTTGAACTGGTTGATCCAGATTTGGATAAAGAACTTAGAGCTGTTACCGTTACACTCAACACATCTGTGAAAGAAAGGGTAAGGGTGAGTCCTCATCGTTTTGAACGCCTTTCTATGTGGTCTTCTGTTATAAGAGCCATTGCACGCCTTATTCACATTGCTCTTCAGTTTACAAACAGCTCTGACACGAACAAAGAATGTCACAAGTGGCACATCTGTAAAGACCCCCCCCACAATTCAGGAGGCCTCTCGACCAGAAAAGATACTGAACTTCTTGAATGACAAGTGTAAATGGGAATTCAACCCACCTCAATCCTTTCACATGGGAGACTCTTGGGAACGCATGATTGGAGTCGCAAGAAAATTCCTGGACTGGTACTGGACCAGAAAACTTTACAACTTATTCATGAAAGAAGATTCTCCACACCTTTACTTGAGGCCTATAAAGGAACTAGTACTCCTTCTGCCCAAAGAAGAAGACAAGCCTCACAAGTCATCAATTTGAGACAAAGAGAGGTAAGAAGGATTGGTGCATGTTGCTGCCTTCCCCTCTGAAGATGGGCTCACTGACTGTTCTTCTCACAGCCCGGACCATCAAGATCAAGATCTGCAAGAATTGTTAATGTTGCATTATTTTCTCTTGTTCTTCCCTTCCCTCTTGTTTTTCAGATGTTCCTGGAAAAGAATCTTCACTTATTTGTTTTGAACTTTAGTCAAAGTTATTTAATTATAGAAATCATAGATTTCGACGGGGAGTGTCATGTTTCACATGACTTGTGATATGCCTTTAAGAATTGCACATGTCTTATCTACCCCTGGGTTTCTCTCCTCCCTTCCTCATGGCGCAGGGATTTCCTGTTCAGATAGCTCCACCCTTGTTCCCTTCCCAGTAATCCTTTGCAAGCCTTATGGACTCAGATTCATTATGATTTTTTGACCTATCGGATGTATATTGTTGTGGATTTTCTACAGTTTTGGAATAAAACTTCAACAGATCTTCAAGGTGTCATCTCGATTGAGTCACTGTCTGTAATTCATCTAGACTGGGAGCTATAGCCATCTCATCACAACAGTAAGTTAAGAGATCACATTCTCAGTGCTTTGGTGGAGAAACAGAACAGGTTTATTAGATATTGAATTAAAACGGGAATATTTTTAACATTGAAACCTATGGGAATCGCCTGAATAAATCTGCCGCATGAAACCACCGAATGGCAGGGCATTAGGGGAACCTTTCACTGCTGGTTTTTGTTCTCTGAATAGAGGAACCAGTGCTTTTTCATGGGGTTTTCACTGCCCTCGAACAGGCACTGAATGTGCAGGCAATTTCGCCAACATTTGATGAATTGCCTGCTCTCTAGATAGCCGAATGGCCAGGAAAGGTAACCGTACGCTGAATTTCAGTGTTCGATTACCTTTCGCCAGCAATTCGGATCTCTTTGAATAACCCTGTTAATTTTTGCATGCTTTGCTTTTGTTCTGTTCTGGTTTTTTTTTACACTTTTTCTTTTTTAAACCTTTTTCCGCTCTTGTGTTTGTTATTTGAAAAAAATAAAAATATTGTCAAATATGAAAAAGGCTGCATGTGTGCACCTAATTCATAATTCATAGACTCGGCTTTCCAGATATTAAAACCAGAGAGTACTCCTCACTTCATGACATCAAAGGCTTTGACTTTCAGTGCACAGAGAAGTTATGCTCTACTGCCCGTCTCACGGAAAATCCAAAAGGTTCTGAAATAAAAGAAAATAAAGAGCCATTTATACTCTAAATTTTCTTTTATGGACTTGTTTGCTGCTCCTCAGAAATGTCGGTCTTTTTGAAAGCACTATACTGCCAGATAATGCAAACACAGCGCAACTTCTATAAGGGGTTATTCAATAAGAGCCGAACTTGCCACCGAATTGCACTGAAGAGTGAATTTCACCGTAGGGTGCAATCTTGTGGCAGCCTGGCTATTAAGAAAGCTGCAAAAAAATAAAAAAGGTACGGATAACCAAAATCACTCAGCAAACAGGGGAGGACCAGGAAAAATGGACTGGAACTTACAGGTCTCTTCAAAGATAGGTGAAACTCTGGAGAATAACTGGAGAAGTGAAAATTCTAGCTCAAAATATCCAAACCAGAAAAATTCTCCCATTTATCTCACTTTCCAAATCGGCTATTTGTTCTGGATTGTTCACTTCTTCTGCCAATTCTCCTGATTTTCACCTTTCTCTGAATAACCCTGAAAATCTTTATTGATGACGCAGTGCAGACAAAAATGGAACAAAAAACGAGTAAAATTGGCAAACTCAGCAGATATTACTTAATTGTCGTTGTTTGGAATGTATGCAGGAAAATATGTTCCCATACAATACGGAAAAGATTAAAACGATGTGTCAAAACATTGTTTATTAATAGCGGCAAATTAATGCCAGTTGCAGCACCTGACACGTTAATCACACCTTGCTTGTAAATATATGGAAATATCGGCAACACACAGCATGCCATGGAAGCAAAGAGGTGTGGTAATAGAAAACAGTCAAAGACGATGAGAAGATACCAGGCACAATGCTAATCCTATACAGGGTAGAATGCTAACCTTGCTCTGACATCATACCGTAGTTTAACAATAGCCAATTGTACATCCAAAACATAAATAAAAAGCCCAAATCTTGCTTGAATCAGACAGGCATAAAGCC
The DNA here is from genome assembly GCA_009667805.1 of Leptobrachium leishanense. Classification (NCBI taxonomy): domain Eukaryota; kingdom Metazoa; phylum Chordata; class Amphibia; order Anura; family Megophryidae; genus Leptobrachium; species Leptobrachium leishanense. The sequence continues at coordinate 399,955,124 of CM019064.1, read as the reverse complement.
CAAATCATTTGCCACAGATTATACCTTCTTAGATACACTGTATGATTGCCATCCACATTCCTTCAATACAAGATAGATCAGTAGCACAAACATTCACATTAGACCATGCCTGGGGGGCGTCTGAAAACAACATCATTGCACGCTAGGGATGTGCGTTTCGGGTTTCGGAATTTCGGAATTTTCACGAAATTTCCCGATTCGTGTTTTCGGATGCGGCCGATTTTCTGAAAATTTTTAGATCCGAAAACGACAGATCCGAAAAGTTTTCCGAGCCGAAACGAAATATTTTTGGAATTTTCGAATGGACTTGAAATGTGTCAAATCGAAATTTATTGCTTTGAAACGAGGAGAACAGACGTTCCGAAAAAACGAAAATTTCCGAAATCACGAAAAGTCGATACAAAAAACGAGCAAAGTGACACGAAAATACGAAAAATGGTCGATATTCCGAAAAAAAATGTACACGAAAAACGAGTCGAGCCGAACCGAATCAAAACAGAAATCGGCCGAAACGAGCCGAATCGAAAAGTTTGAAAATCCGAAAAATCGAATCGAATAAAAAATCGGTGCACAAGCCTATTGCACGCATGCACTTGTGTTGACGCCCGCGGCCGGAGGACAAGTCCCAGAGCGAGGGCTGACATGTATGATGTCATGTAAGCGCCTATCTGGCGCCGAACCCAAGGAACACGAAGACATGCAGGGGGCAGGGAGTGAAACGAGAGGACGCTCCCATCACATCCTCTGCGGTCAACTGCTTAAACGCCTTTTTTAAAAGTGCCATTTTTTTTTTCCACTCTGATCGGCTTTTTTTGACCGCATTCGGTGGATCGTCTGCTGCGTTCAGCGGTTTCCTGCTGCATTCAGTGGTCTGTTAGGTGGATCAGGTGCTGCGTTCAGGGGGTCTGTTCGGTGGATCATTGGCTGAGTTCGGTGGGTGATCGACGGATCCCTTTGGTGCACTTCGAGGACCCTGCGGTGAATGCTGAATTCACCACAGGGTTGGTGAATTGAACTTGCTGATGTGCATTGAACGAAAAGAGCACCGAAATTTAGCTGCTCACTTAATAAACCCTAAAGTGAAAACACATAGAAGGTTATTCACTAACAGATCTATTCACAAAAGGTGAAACTCAAGAGAATTGGCAGGAGAAGAGAACAATCTAGACCAAATAGCTGATTTGGAAAGTGAGATAAATGGGAGAAATTTTCTTGTTTGGCTATTTTGACCTAGAATTTTCACTTCTCCTGCCAATGGGGCCGGGTGGGGTAGAGGTAACATCACTATAACTGTGGAGAAAGACTGTGGAGACACAGGTTTGAATCCCGGCAAGAGCACCTCTCCAGTAAGTGTCCTTGGGCAAGACACCTAATGGTACATACTCGCCACCCAGGACATACTTGAAAACGAGAGAAATCTCAATGTATCCTTCCTGGTAAAATACTTTCTCCAAAAAAAATTCTCCTCAGTTTCACCTCCAGTGAATAGACTTGATAGTACTTGTGTTTTCCATAGTTGCAAATTTGGTTTCACAAAATGGAAATTCACACGATGTTCAGGCATCATAGATGAAGCTTCTCCTGTCATTGGTTTGTGTTGCTCATTTTGAAACGTCAAGGTTTGTCACGACTGCAACCACCACAAACACTGACACTTCGTGAATAACTCCCATAGATTAGTTCTAAACTCAAACTACTATGATTTTCAACCTAACAATATGCACAAAAATAAGGCAGAAAGTGTCCTCTATGCTGCATATCCCAAATCTCAGTGTGTGTGATACATAAAAGAGGTTTTAGTACCACTCTAAAGTCAGTTAAAGTGTAAGTTCACCTGCCAATGTCAAGGCTAACGTTTTAGGTGAGTCCTATTCTCATGCCAAGCTCTCAGCGCAAAGACTCATGTGACAGGGTTGGGGTTTCTTAGAAAAGTCTACAGCTTAATATGTCCTAAACTGTTAAAAACATGTAGTTGAGTTTTACACGAACCATCCAGATCTATGCAAACGGAAGCAAGACAAGACACAATAATGTGGTCAAAACAATTCTGTGTCAATGACACAAAGATGAACAATAACATGAATGATAGAAATCAGTAAGTGGAAACAAAGAGTAGTAATAGAAAAACCGTTGGAGAGGGGCAATCACTTACCTGGGGTATCCAAATGTCCTGAAGACAATTGGCATGGATCTTCCAGCACTTTGTGGTTTCGAGTTCTGCATGGTGGACTTTTTACCTTGACCAACTAACTGGTATTTGCCAAATGCTGGCAGGCTGAAATTGCTGGTTCTGACCAGGGTTGGCTCTTATACACAGCCAGACATTTTGAAAGTTATAACATAGCTGTACAATAACAACACTTGCAAGAGAAAGTTTTGCAACTGCGAAGAATCTGAGGAAAGAAAAAGATGCCGAACCAGAGGTGATGATATAATAAAACTTAATCTACACATCTCACTAACAACAGTAGAGGTAGGCTACGATCTTGCAGATTAGCCAATTCCAAAAGAATGTGCAAGTCAGGACAAGCATAATAGTGTAGCATATTTAATAAAAAAAATATTTAATAGGAATCGATATAATGCATTCACCAATGGAGAGCATACTGTATACAAATGTGTGCAACAATAGCGTTGACCACAATGGCCCATAGAAGACCCAAATTAAAAACCTGCTGCTGCAACAAACTGGTCTGTTGGTGAACGTGTTGTGCAATGTCTGTGATACACAATGATCCTTGGTGTCTGCAGTCTTCTGACCGTGCTATCTCTTGTGTTGGATAGGAACCACTTGATGCATTTCATCTGTCAAGAAGTTCTGACTTTCCGCAGAGCTTCCATAGATTTCAAATTCAGATCTCCTTTTAATATAACAATTTGACATGGTGAGTTACAGTTGCAAGAAAAAGTATGTGAACCCTTTGGGATTACGTGGAGTTTTGCATGAATTGGTCATAAAATGTGCTCTGATCTTCATCTAAGTCACAACAATTTGAAAAACACAGTCTGCTTAAAATAATACAACACAAACATTATGTGTTTTCATGTGTTTATTGAACAGAACATGTAAACATTCACAGTGCAGGGTGGAAAAAGTATGTGAACCCCTAGCCTAATGACTTCTCCAAGAGCTAATTGGAGCCAGGAGTGAGCCAACCTTGAGTCCAATCAGTGTGATATTATTGGATGTGTTGCTGAAAGCTGTCCTGCCCTTTAAAAACACACACCAGTTTTGGGTTTACTGGTTTCAAGAAGCACTGCCTGATGTGAACCATGCCTCGCAGAAAAGAGCTCTCAGAAGACCTACGATCAAGAATTGTTGACTTGCATGAAGCTGGAAAGGGTTACAAAAGTATCTCCAAAAGCCTTGATGTTCATGTGTCCACGGTAAAACAGACTGTCTACAATTGGAGAAAGTTCAGCACTGTTGCTACTCTCCCTAGGCGTGTTCGTCCTGTAAAGATGACTGCAAGAGCACAGCGTAGAATGCTTAATGAGGTAAAGAAGAATCCTAGAGTGTCAGCTAAAGACTTACAGAAATCTCTGGCACATGCTAACATTTTTGTTGACACATCTACAATAAGGAAAACATTAAAGAAGAATGGAGTACATGGGAGGACACCACGGAGGAAGCCATTGCTGTCCAAAAAGAATAATGCAGCACGTTTGAAGTTTGCAAAAGAGTACCTGGATGTTCCACAGCACTACTGGCAAAATATTCTGTGGACAGATGAAACCAAAATTGAGTTGTTTGGAAAAACACACAACACTATCAGGGTTATTCAAAGAGATTCGAAAAGTCACCGCACGTTCGGTGAATTTTCGTTCTCTTCAATTCGGTTTGTTTTGCCGATCCCATTTCGGCGACCCCGCGGTGTATTCAGCAAGCACCACAGGGTCCATGAATTGCAGGGAAAAGCTGCCGCAAACCTGACGAAAACTAACCGCAAAACCCACCGAATGCACGCCGGAAACCCTCAAAAACATCTGGATTAACCTGCCGAAAACCACAGAAAAACCCGAACAGGAGCCGATCGCAGCCTTCGACACAGCAGAAGAGGCAGTGAATAAATTAGGAAAACAGTTTGTATGAATGTGTGAAAGTGAAACGCTGTTTGCAAAGAAACTACTGAGCGAAAATGTCTGAAATTCGCATATGAGGTCCAGGGAATGATAATAAAGAGGGCTGTTACAGAAAAAATAAGTAAACTTAAAAAAACAAAAAAACAAATCGGACTTTTAAAAAAAAAAATGCTTAAAATATCCTAAAAAATCTATAAATAAAGAGACTCTTTACTGCATAATTTTACCATGAACGGTTTATTAGATATTGAATTAAAACTGGAATATTTTTAACATTGAAGCCTATGGGATTCTCCTGAATAAACTTGCCGAATTAAACCACCGAATGACAGGGCATTTTGGGAACCTTTCACTGCTGGTTTGTGTTCTCTGAATAGCCGAAGCAGTGCTTTTTCATGGGGTTTTCACTGCCCTCGAACAGGCACCGAACAGCCACCGTATGATCAGGCAATTTGCCAGGATTTGGCGAATTGCCTGCTCTCTGGATAGCCAAATGGCCAGGAAAGGTAACCGAACGCTGATTTTCAGCGTTCGGTTACCTTTCTCAAGCAATTCAGAGCTCTTTGAATTACCCTATATGTGTGGAGAAAAAAAGGCACAGCCCACCAACATCAAAACCTCATCCCCACTGTAAAACATGGCGGAGGGAGCATCATGGTTTGGGGCTGCTTTGCTGCCTCAGGGCCTGGACGGATTGTTGTCATTGATGGAAAAATTAATTCCAGAGTTTATGAAGACATTTTTCAGGAAAACGTAAGACCATCTGTCCGCCAACTGAAGCTCCGCAGAGGATGGGTGATGCAACAGGACAATGACCCAAAGCATACAAGTAATTCAACAAAAGAATGGCTTTGACAAAACAAAATACGCCTTCTGGAGTGGCCCAGTCAGAGTCCTGACCTCAACCCGATTGAAATGCTGTGGCATGACCTTAAGAGAGCGATTCACACCAGACATCCCAAGAATATCGCTACACTGAAACAGTTTTGTGAAGAGGAGTGGTCCAAAACTACTCCAGATCGTTGTGCAGGTCTGATCTGCAACTACAGGAAACGTTTGGTTGAGGTTATTGCTGCCAAAGGAGGGGCAACCAGTTATTAAGTCCAATGGTTCACATACTTTTTCCACCCTGCACTGTGAATGTTTACTTGTTCTGTTCAATAAACACATGAATACATATCATGTTTGTGTTGTATTATTTTAAGCAGACTGTGTTTTTCAAATTGTTGTGACTTAGATGAAGATCAGAGCACATTTTATGACCAATTCATGCAAAACTCCACGTAATCCCAAAGGGTTCACATACTTTTTCTTGCAACTGTACGTGTGAGATGATAATGCTTAATAGTGGGAAGATATATTGGATAAATAGATTGATTGATTGATTGATTGATTGATTTGCACAAAGTTGACGTCTATGAATAAAGTTCCTTTCCTTATGGAATTTGTAATTTTAATTGTAATCTCAGCGAGTGAACATTTTGAAATAAGTAAATAGACTTTATTACCGTGAATGTTTTCAGTACTGAAAATTGTTCTTTATCCTACTGTTACCAAATGTGACACATGGAATGCAATTAACTAGCATGTCATCATGGCAACCAGACTAGGAGGAAAAAACAATAATTATCTTCTGTCATATTCTATGCTTCTTTGTTAACTGTTCTATAAATATCTTTATATTTGGATTCCCAACTGCGTTACTTTATTCTTTCTTAAATGATGACTGCATAAATATTTCTTTCAAAGGCTTTTAATAATTAGCCTTCTTTGATGTTCCAAAGACCTCTACAGAGGAAAAAAATGTAGTTATAAAGGCAGGAGTTGAATAAAACACAAATGGCTTTCTGTCACTAGTGACCACATTAATTCTCCTGCCTGGGACTAAGAATGAAATAATGTTTCTATCACAGTACCACAAGAAGAGTCTATTAAAGTTGCTTTATTAAGGTATTAACCTAGTCATGCTATCTAAAATAAAGATATATTAATCCAAACTAAAGGTAAATCTCATCTTTTATGTTTATTGATACTAATTGCTGCTTGTAACATTTTCATATTGATAAATCGCATTCTGTTTAAGAATTGGAATCCACGGTCTCAATATAAAATGAGAGAATATACTCCACAAATTATTTACATTAAATTAAATTGGTATAAGTGTGAATTATAGCTAAGGTTTAAAGACACTTGTTTACATTATGCAGGTCAACCACCATTTTAACTGGAAAATTGGTTTATAAGCCGTTAATGGAATTATGATATAAAACAGTGAGGGTTCCAAAGAGTGGGTATTCATCTTCTTGTTTCTCAATTACCAAAGGGTATTCTTATTTGATAAGGGAACCTTAGCTATTTGAAGTAAACATGTAACATGTAAATTACGCAGTATAATAATATACATTCGAGACGCACACAGTTGAATAGGTTGTATTTGGCAGTCAGCCAATCTAATTTGTAGAAATGTTGCTGATACCCAATCATGTTGCAACATTTACCCGTCAGTAAACAATAAAAAATGTATATGAGCTTTCAAATGGAATGTGCAGTGAGCGCTATATAGTTCTTATAAAGTGAAAATATTTCAGGTTTGGTGAATGTCAACAACGAAGATAGAGATCGATTGTCCTTAGTATCAAGTGCCCCCACTGTTCCTGGATCTCTGGCAAATCTTTGGAGTGGAATCAGTCTTCACTGAAAAGTCGAGGAAATGAGGAACATAGGAGAGGACCTCCAGAGAGTGTCCCCTGGAATGGTTTGACATTACCAAAGTGTCACAAGCATGGAGCCAGAGGAGGTTCAGCAACTTGTGAATAAGGTCCAAACGGACCTTGGCTATCTGTCTTATTTCTGATTGAAGAAGAATGTGCTGCCCTGTGAAAGGTTGTTTTCTCTCTTATTCTTTTGGAGTAGTGACACCGATGTCAAGAAAAAAAGAGGAGAGACCACCCCTTCTGGTCACATGTGCTAATAATCAAGCCATAGATAAAGGCTCTGAAGCGCGTGAGTGTCTCTCGAAAGACAGAAGTTTGTCATTTTTATGCAGTGCCAATTACTAAGTACACGACTAGGTATTTCTGTTTTCTATCAGAAAAGAAGAACTTTTGCCTCAAGGACAATGGAGTCAAACCAGCACATTTAAGGATTAAACCTATATTTCATAACAAAAAACAACAACAAGAGAGATTGTGGCAAATACAACACAGCTATAATAAGCTGGTTAAAACCACTTGCGCTGGTATCAAATAGAAGACATAAATTAAACATAAGTTTTTATTAGATTGATTCTAAAAATAAATAGACATACAATTCTATATAGAAAAATACTCAGTATACTGAAAAACTGTGAGAAAATGTGTATAATGAGACCAAAATAGTATGAATTATCCCTATCCTCAATTCAGCAAATACAACTTAATTGGTTGATTAGTTAGCAGGATAGCTGGTCTCCTTAAGACATTAGTGTATGGTTAGAATATCACTTAACAGTAGATAGAGGGTGTAGAGTAGTCAACTGGATGAGCTAATGTACTGCAGTATAAGGATCCTAGATTGAACAATTAACTAACTTCTATAATAAACTTGGTCTCAGTCCTAAAAGGGATACACCAAGCACCAATGAGCTAAGTTAGGTAATGATTAAATATCACCAACCTATACCATAGACAATTAAACCATTCAATTAGTCAATATCTCATGTCCAGAAGGTACAGCCCTAAATACGAACGTTCATTTGAAACATGTTATATCAAAGTTGAGTAGTTAAATACATACAAGAAAGGGGTCAATAAACTGTGTTGAATAAAGATAGGTATCACCGACACATACCATGGACAAATACACCATTTAATTGGTAAGTAACTCGTGTCCAGAAGGTGCTGCCCTGAGTAAAGAAGAATCTAGTGCTGACCCAATCTACAAAAACACACAGTACTACACAATGAATTATTCAAGTTGGTTGCTGCAGAGTTGGTTGCTGCAGTAAAATAGGCCCAATTGCAATAAATTGTTTATAAATATTGTATCAAAGTTGAATAGTTGAATAAATTAAAAAAAAGGGGATCAATGAACTGTATTGAATGATTGGTATCGCCGACACATACCATGGACAAATACACCATTTAATTGGTAAGTAACTCGTGTCCAGAAGGTGCTGCCCTTTGTATCAAAGTTGAATAGTTGAATAAATTCAAAAAAAGGGGATCAATGAACTGTATTGAATAGATTGGTATCGCCGACACATACCATGGACAAATACACCATTTAATTGGTAAGTAACTCGTGTCCAGAAGGTGCTGCCCTGAATAAAATGGAGAATCTTGTGCTGACCCAATCTACAAAAACACACAATACTGCACAATGGATTATTCAAGTTGGTTGCTGCAGTGAAATAGCCCCAATGGCAATAAATTGTTTGTAACCATAACACCAGTGACAACAGTATACATGAGCCAACTGCTAAAAATAATGTGACATGGTCAGTAACAAACGCTTATACATTCGAGACGCACACAGTTGAATAGGTTGTATTTGGCAGTCAGCCAATCTAATTTGTAGAAATGTTGCTGATACCCAATCATGTTGCAACATTTACCCGTCAGTAAACAATAAAAAATGTATATGAGCTTTCAAATGGAATGTGCAGTGAGCGCTATATAGTTCTTATAAAGTGAAAATATTTCAGGTTTGGTGAATATCAACAACGAAGATAGAGATCGATTGTCCTCAGTATCAAGTGCCCCCACTGTTCCTGGATCTCTGGCAAATCTTTGGAGTGGAATCAGTCTTCACTGAAAAGTCGAGGAAATGAGGAACATAGGAGAGGACCTCCAGAGAGTGTCCCCTGGAATGGTTTGACATTACCAAAGTGTCACAAGCGTGGAGCCAGAGGAGGTTCAGCAACTTGTGAATAAGGTCCAAACGGGCCTTGGCTATCTGTCTTATTTCTGATTGAAGAAGAATGTGCTGCCCTGTGAAAGGTTGTTTTCTCTCTTATTCTTTTGGAGTAGTGACACCGATATCAAGAAAAAAAGAGGAGAGACCACCCCTTCTGGTCACACGTGCTAATAATCAAGCCATAGATAAAGGCTCTGAAGAGCGTGAGTGTCTCTCGAAAGACAGAAGTTTGTCATTTTTATGCAGTGCCAATTACTAAGTACACGACTAGGTATTTCTGTTTTCTATGTTTCCTATCTATGGCAGCAGATGGGAAGACTCCTCCAAGTGTGCCTATAATTGGGTGACCATTCGTCCATGAATTCCAGGGACAGTCCCTGGATTGAGGAGACCGTCCCCAGACAAATTATGTCCCCCGGAACTCAGGGTTTTTTCTGCCAGTACACACCGGTACTCAGTAGCGGCACCTACCAGCAAAGCAGATACTCCTCTGCTAGGATGCAGAGGAAGTCTGCAGCCCATGGTGGAAGTTCCACTGATCGGCGTCATCCTGGCGCTGATCAGGGACGTCTCCCACAGGGAGCAGACATCTTGGAAGTCAGCTCCACCTGCCGGACTTATCTCCACCCACTGACGCCATCACGCATGGGCGTGATGATGTCAGATGTGGGAGTTCCCCTCCCACCAGGCAGAGAATGCCCTATTCCCTATTGAGGAGTTACAGGGGTCACCTGGACCCCTGTATCTCTGGATCCATAGATGTTAGAGGGTCAGGTAAGGTGTCATTGGAAAGGCCGAGCATGGCCTTTCCATTGATAATAAACATGACCAGGTTTCCTTTAAGAATAAAAATAAATAAATAAATATATAATCCCTTTTTTTTTTTCTAATGCAGCACTATTTTTCACTTTACAGTTCTAAAGTGAACAATGGTGCTGCACTGTGGAGCGCTCTGATACCTTCATACACACCGCCAGTGGTGTATTTAGGTTTTGTGCTGCCCTAGGCCTGACTAAACTCGTACATCCCTAATTTAAAATTGACACACCCTTTCCTGTCAAGGCCACACCTCTTCCTGTTATAGCATTCAGTCGGAAGTTACTGGATGCTGGGATTTTAGTAATCTCAACATGCAACGGCTGCCTCAGAGTGATAAGAGTCGAATCACTCTCATACAGCCTTTACATGCTAAGATCACTGAATACGGTGCTGTTTGACGGCAGTGAAATTCCCCATAGAGAAGCAATGGTTAATCTATTCTGAGAACACCAAAGTGCTCCAAAATGTCAGTGAAATGCCCTGATTTTCAGTGGTTTCATTCGACAGGTTTAATCAGGTGAATCCCATAGGTTTCAATGTTTAAAATATTCCCATTTTTATTAAATATTTATTAAACCATTTATTCTTTTAATTTGCAGCTTTATTTCTTAGGCATTTTTCAGTGAATTTTTTTCAGATTTTTTTAAATAGTGTTTTTTTCCTGTATCAGACCTTTTTATTATTATTTATAGGATCTCATATATCATTTTCAGGCATTGTCGTGCAATAGTTTTGCAAACAGCTTTTAAAAGTGGTGGTTTTTTTACCCCTCTGTCAGCTTGTTGGCTTTTCTCCTCGGCGTTTGGCGGGTCATCGGCTGCGTTCGGTGGTCTGTTCAGGAGGTCGGAGGCTTGTGGGTGTGTTTGTTGGCTGTTCCACGGGTGTGCCGTTCTTTCAGAGAGTTTGTGGTGCTCCTCGGCAGGTGTGTGGCGTCCCAGAGTGCACTGCTGCTGGCTGCCTGGTCGTCTCGCTCAGAGAGTCCAGGGCAGCAGGGTGTGGTGTGAGGGGGTCCCCTGTGGTGGCACGGCTCGCCTCGTTCTGCTCCTTCCCATGTGACTGACGTCAGCGCCAAATACGCGAAGCGTGGCGCCGTGTCAGTGTGAAGGAGGAGCTTGGTGGGAGCTGGGAACGCTGCTGACTGGCGGAGCTGATAGGAACATCTCGCGCAGCCTGCTGTGTGTACAAGCACTCGAACAGTCTGCAGCTGCTGCTCATGCAGCCCGCTCGAGTTCTTGTAAACACACACACAGCAGGCTGGATGAGATATTCCGATTAGCTTCAGCCTGCCCGCAGTAAACTTGTCCCTGCCAGACGCATAGTGGCAGCTTTTTTCGCTGCCCCCCTGGAAAGTGACGCCCTAGGCCTAGGCCTTGTTGGCCTAGGCCAAGATACAGCACTGCACACCGCACAGTTCTGTGCGTTTTATTGCTGTGGAGCTCTGTGATGCCCTTATACACACTGCACATTCCTGTGAATTTTATTGCTGGGGTCAACGCCAGGCTGCGTCAAGGATACAGACGCAGACATTTATGCCTCCGGAGTCCTGCAGCCTGGCGTCCGCAGTGGATATGGCAGACATCCAGGATGAGAATGGCTGTGTGCCATCTCTCACCTGCGGCAACAAAAGCGGCAGGGAAGTTATGCGGCTGCGAGGTCTCCTATACCCGCGAGGCCAAAGGCGTCTGCCTAATTGGCCTAATTAGAGAGCCGCCACTGTGTGTGAGCTGGTAGTGTGACACATGATGTGTGAATGTGTATGAGTGCTTCTCACACGCAGCCCCCATCCTCTGGAACACTCTCCCTCGTACAGTCAGACTTTCCCCTAGTTTCTCTGTAACCCTGTCTATACTGTGCCCATTGAACAGAGCTGTGGAATATGCTGGTGCTTTGTAAATGAAGATAATTAATAATAATAATAGTGTGCGACATAATGTGTGAATGTGTGAGCTGGTAGTGTGCGACATGATGTGTGAATGTGTGTGAGCGGGTAGTGTGCCACATGATGTGTGTGATTGAGCTGGTAGTGTGCCACATGATGTGAATGTGTGTGAGCTGGTAGTGTGCCACATTATGTGAATGTGTGTGAGCTGGTAGTGTGCCACATGATGTGTGTGTGATTGAGCTGGTAGTGTTCCACATGGTGTGAATGTGTGTGAGCTGCTAGTGTTCCACATGATGTGTGTGTGTGATTGAGCTGGTAGTGTGCGACATGATGTGTGCATGTGTGAGCTATAGTGTGCAACATGTCTAAAGGGTGCCGATTTTTTTCTCCTACTCCAACTCCTACAGATTGATATGCAAAAAATAATGTGCGCTTTTATTACTCATGTCGATTAAATTTTTTTTCATGGTTAAGATGGCAATCTGGCAATAGGTTTCTCTTCACCAGTTTTATCACGCTTGGATATTTATTGGAAGCAGCTCAGTCATAATATGAAAGGTATACCTGAAGAAAAAAGAAATGCAAATGGCAGATAGTAATTAAATGTAATAAAATATATAGATTTTGAGACACCACAAATGATTGCATTAGGTAATCCTAGTGGACTGGAATGTGTCAGGGTGCAGCGCTGTACATCACTCATTATTAAAATAATATAATCAGACCCTACAGTTTTGCATTCTGTGCAATGATGCATCACTATACAGACGTATGTAATGGAATAGACCGTTTAATGCGCAGCAGAGTAACTTTGCGGTGTTCCACATCCTTTTCATTTTACATTAACAAAGCAATTGCATTAAAGAAGCAAAAGCTTTTTATTATGTTTTTAAAAGGGCAAAATAATATGAAACAGGCAGCGCACGTAAGCGAAAACTTTGCACAGAAGAAGACATTTAAGGAAGATTTTATATTGTCATGGCACACATATAAAACCATCATTATAAGCAAGTTGTTTTGCACAGGGAATTTTGTCAAGAAGATAAAAAGTGTAATTATGCATCATGTTATTCCCTTGCCACAATATTTATTAGGAATGTGATGAAATCACTCTGATTAAAATTCCGACGGCAGAAGAAAAGCACTGCCGAGAATGAATTTCCAGCCACATTGACAAGTACTGCAGTTAATATATTTGATACCACCTTGTAAATATCAGTAGAAATCTTAGAGATACTTTTTGTAGGGCCTACCTTACATTACAGTTTTGAGTCTTTTATAGACCAGAAATCTGGGGAATTCATAGTATTAATAAAGTAATAGGAGTGTTTGGGAAAAATGAAAAAGCTAACCAAATATTATAGGTATTGTGCTAATTATGCAATAATTTCCCTTAACAAATCACATTAATTAATCAAAGTATGCACATGTAACCAGAATTAAATATGATAAAGTATTTTTGTTGTGTGGGGGAGTGTAGTCGGAAGCTGAAGCAGCTGGACATGTCTTGTACAAGCTCTCACCTTTATAGGCTCGTCCGTGCACTCCCTTTGCCACACTAGCCATCTCTTACTCCTACCACCACAGCTGAGTAACTATCTGCAACCTAACGTACTTCATCTGATGGACATGGTTTTCTGCTCCATGACGAGCAAACAAAGCCACTGTCCCCCCATCTTGACCAGTGGCGTCACTAGGGTTGGTGTCACCCGGTGCGGCAACTTATGGTGTCACCCCCCCTCCCACGTTTTACAGATTTTTTCCTTTCCATCTTCCTGTCTTAAACAACTTCCTTTGCCAGTGAAGAGAAAGGGAAAAAGGGAGGGGGGAAAGTCCTTCGCAACTGTGACAGGCTGCATGGCTCTGTCCAAGCCTGGGACACAGCGAAACACAATAATAAACACACAGTTCAAGTAGCCTGCGCTACACTCATAATTCACTGCTCACATTACTGTGAGGTTTATTGCTGTGGAGCTCTCTCATATGCTCACACCCAAATTTTGGCGAACTGCCAGCAAGTACAGTGCCTGTTTGAAGGTAGTGAAAGTCCCCTTAGAGAAGTAATGGATAATCTGTTCAGAGAACACCGAACAGCAGAGAAATGTCCTGATGTCTGGTGTTTTCATTTGGCAGGTTTATTCAGGCAAATCCCATAGGTTTCAATAGTAAAAATATTCCCGTTTTATCCAATAGCTAATAATAACCTGTAGTAAAAAGTCTCTTTATTTATTGATTTTGTTTTTAGTAACTTTTAGGCATTTTTCCCAAAACAATTCAATATTTTTTTCCAATAGCAGTTTCTCTTTTTTCTGTAACAGACCTTCTTATTATCATTCATAGGACCTTATATTTAAATTCCAGACATTTTCATTCAGTAGTTTTTTCTAAAACTGCGGGCAACAGGTTTGCGGCGGCATTCGGTGGCTGATTCCCTGCACTTCAGGGACCCTGCATTGAATTCACCAGGGGAATTTGATACCCCAAAGTGCGGAGAACAACAGAACACTGAAATGTCTGTGTTATTTTGGTGCTCTGTGAATATCCCCTATAATGGTGTTTTTTTGCTGCCCCCTTCAAAAAGTGCCAACCTAGGCCTTGCCTACCCAGAACATACTTGAAAATGAGAGAGATCTCAATGTATCCTTCCTGGTAATTTTTTTTTTTTTTTTTTTTTTACACAAAAATATTTTTTTTTAGGGTGTCACTCTACGGGTGGTGTCACCCTAAGGGGTGGTGTCACCCGGTGTGGGCCACACCCCCACCCCCCCTTGTGACGCCACTGATCTTGTCAACTAAATAGTTTATTAATTTTGCTATTTCGTATGTATTTACTCCATCTTCTCTGGCAACTTTATTAATGGGAATGCCTGGACAACCTGTTGAGTGGCTTCTCGGACTGGCAGCTGCATAAGCCATCTAACATCTGTACCTGTGAGACACCTTTGGCCTACTGGCAAGTGATCACCTTATATAATTTTCTGCACATCACAGTGAAAACTCTGGAATATTCCTACTCTCTCGGTCCATGGTAATTGAGAATTGCCACTCCACTCGTGTATTGTGTTATACTATGTGCCAAAGCCCTGCTCTACTCCTTTCGTAGACCTATTAAGCTATTTGGAGGACTGTATACAGCCTCCTCTCCCAGTAGCACCCAGGCTTCTGATTTGTGGAGCAAAAGTAATAAATCCATAATTCCTGATATTCACCAGAAGCCCATCATCTGACTGTCCCTCGATGGTCATCCATTTAAGTGGCACACAAAACTTCTCCCGGGTGCCTACTATGAGTTGGTTGACTCTGGTGACTCTGCTTCCTCTACTCTGACCAGTGCTCTGGAACACAGCAACGTCTATACCCACAACTGCAAATACTGGCACCCAGCCTACGACTAAGGATGATATTAAGACCTTATTGGATGACCTTAGAATGTGCATGTGAAAGGTGGATCGACAGTCAGTTCAGCAGGAGATGAGCTCCCTACACATGCAGTTGTTAGAGATGGCCCCCAGAAAGGACAAGCTGGAGTCTTGGCAGAAATGGCAACCAAGCAAATATTCTCAATAGGTGATTAAGTGGCACAGCTAGCTCAGGCCATTATATCCCTGGAGACATGTCACAGGGAACAAAATTTCCAACTGCAGGGTGTCCCAGAGGAAACCTCATCTGACTTACTTCAGTTTGTCAATAACCTGGCTTTACATACTATCTCCACAGTAGACGCCGAACAGCCTATGTTTACCTTTTACGTACAGATGTGAAAAGTTGGTACTGGAGGGAAGTTAATGCTTCTTTTTATTTGACTGAAATATTTTCAGGTCCACAAAGTGAAATACCACTGGGGGGATATCAGTTCTATTTTGGTTCAAAACGATGGCGTTACTCATGCTCTTCACATCCTGGATAAATCTCCATCAGTTGTTGGAGATTTGGGACTACCACCAAATCTTTCTTCATGCAAACCTCATTCTGTGAAACCACTGAAGTCTCTCTGTCAGGCTGATGATGGTGGACTGGACATTAAAATCCCATTGGCAGGGATTGCATCCATTTCTTTTTTGCCAAGGGTGTATCACGCGCAGAGTGGTTGAGGATCACCATACTCAGACATCTGCAGATGGGTTGATCAGGCGATTCCCCGAAGCATACGATTAAGGACTCAACTGTCACTAATGTCTGCATTTTCACAGCAAAGGGTTTTCCTCCTCCGACTAGGCTTGCCATTTTGAATGTGTTGGGAAAGAATGAATAAAGATGGTTTTTGGAAGGGTGGGGCCATAGGAATGGTTTTTTGGCTGGCGTGCAGGTCCACTCTCACAGTCTGCTCCTCCATGTTCCTACATTTATAATAAGGGGGATATTGCGACTCGCTTAGGTGGGTTTAAATTTTGGTGAATGTTTTCTAGTTTCTTGCGATGTTCCCTGCTTTACATATTTGCCAAGTTACATACTTTATATCTGAATGATAGAATTTTCCTTTTCTCCAAATGGTAAATTGATTGTACTAATATGTACAAGTATGTAAGAATGCATTGACATAATCTTTTAAGGCTTACAAGCATTATCAAGAACCGCTGGGCAGGATATACTGATTTATGTTGCACCTTAAGGCTGGCGGCACACGAGCAGAGGAAGGAACGTCCGTAAAAGTGGACGTTCCTTCCACTCTCTGCGCTCAGCGTACAAAGCGCGATACTCCTATGGAAAATCGCGTTTTGTATCCTTTTAGCGTCCGTTTAGCTTTTTGACGGGGAGGGCTTTTTCACGTCCGGTAGATGGCCTTCCCTGTCAAAAACCCACGGACGCAGGGAAGTGCGGGCGCATTTGAGCCATAAATACGCTCGTGTGCCGGGGGCCTAATCCTCTCTGTGGGTGGCCACTACAAAATATGCAACAGTACAAAAAGTAATTAGATCAACTCACAGAATCCCAATCGTGGACAGAAACTTGTCAGCTTCCGTTATGCTGCCCGAACGCTTTATTTTTGAATGGAATGAATAAATTAAATGAATAAAAAAAATGTGTGAAAAATTATTTTATTCATTTTTTTGGCTTTGGGACAGTTGTTTTATTGCAAAAAAAAAATATTCCAGTGTACTTGGTGAATGCCACATATATTTGCTCAGGGTACGCTATAAATTCATAACCATGAACCTATAGGGTATTACAATTTGTTCTTCCCAGGCTTGGATGTACAGTACTTATCAAATAAATGCATAAGAAAGCGAGATCTCATAAGATTTGCCTATTTGGCCAAGATTGCATATCTTGAAATTCCCCTATTGATAAATTATTTACACACATTTAATTCACTGTATCCGTGCTTTCAGACCAAATGTTTGGCTATCATTACCAAACTTAATTGCTTTGGGCCTAGGAGGTATCAACCCTATTGCTTTTTCCCATATATCATTAATTACACAAGTAGCACTAGGCTTCATGAAAATTCAAAGATATTCAAAAAATGTGTTAAATGTGAAAGCGATAAAAAAAGAATGATAATAATAAAACACACGAGTCTTAAGTGCATATAAAAAATAAGTATTCCTGGAACTTTAGGTTTTCATAGACACCAGCATAAAGAGGATTAATATTTGCTATGGTATGGGATTTGTTTCTGTTTCTCTTTGTTTTAGTTTGGGGTTTTTTTGGATCTTGAGTTTGATTTTGAGTATCACTTTCTTTAACTATGTAACATGAATTTTCCTAATATGTTAAAACTACTTTAAAAAGAAGCAATTGTCTACATTCGACATAGAGTGCTGCCGACATCATCGGTGACTAATACATCGGTGACTAATATTGTGACCAGCAGCCAGGAAATTCAAAATCCCGACTGCATGGTGATACACATGTGGGTGGAGGAAACTCCACTGCTTTATGCATTGTTTTTAGCCAAACAGCACCAGAGAGAGGGGGCGCTCCATACAGCCTGACAACCTTAAAAGCTAAAGTGGTCAGGGTGTGTAGAGTGTCCCTTGAACAAATGACTTACTGTAAGATTTTTTCTTACATTTTCTTATTCAATGGATATGGACCCGTACAGCCCGAGGACCCGCACTGAGCACGCAGGGACCAGATCTCCCAGTCAACTCACATATGGCATGTCATTCATGCGGCTGGTAGGAAGATGGAACAATCAGGGCCGGCCCAAAGCATTGTGCTGTCTGGGTCCAAGGATGAAATGCTGCCCCACCTCAAAACAATACGCGTTCAGAGATCCACAGCAATAAAACTAAAAAATACAGATTAAAATTATATTAAAATGAACTATAAATTACATATTCAAGTAATTATATTAAAGTAAATTGAAATGTTAAAATAAACATACATTAAAATATGCTAAACATTGCACATTTAAATGTATATCTATTACATTATATATTAATACAATAAATATGACATATTATATATAGATATATATATTTTATATTAAAATAAATTGGATAATGATTTAAATGCTGCCCCTGTTCAAAGTGCCGCCTGGAGCCATGGCCCCATTGGGACCCATGGACAGGCTGGCCCTGGGACAAACTCTCTAACCGAGCTGCAGGGTTTTAAAAAAAATAAATCCATGATTACATGAATTAAAGCCCTGGTTTACGCAGGCAGAAACATTATGTAACATAGTATTCATTATATTATTAAATTATTCCACCTGAACAGAAAGAGAAAGAAAGAAGAAAATAGCACTTCCTAGTAACATTTCCTATTAGGGGCTTTGCTCACTCTAACAGGGCTATTCAGAAAGAGGTGAAAACCTTGAGAATTGCCAGGAGAATGAACAATCTAGACCAAATAGCCAATTTGGAAAGTGAGATAAATGGGAGGATTTTTCTGGTTTGACTATTTTGACTTAGAATTTTCACTTCTCCAGTCATTCTCAAGGTTTTCACCTCTTTCTGAATAGCCCTGTAAGTGTACATGGTAATCCATGACGTGGACCCCTTGCTTAAGGTGCCTAGAGGGATATCAGCTATACCCTCCTGACGAGGCCTAAAAAGGCTGAAATAATCATCGGGGTTGTGGCTCCACTCATTCAGAGGAGGCTCCCTTGGCATTTCAGTTCTGGAATCCCTTTCTGGGTGATCGCAATCTTATTTTCATACAGTTCAACCTCCTCCGTAATAGCACCATCGAGCTAAAACCTTGTGAGACCTGAGTGGGGACCCATCGTATGGCTGGCCACTAGTGCTGCTGCCTGCTCTCAGCAATCTCATATATCTTGATTTATCTCTTTAACAGACGGTTTATTTTATCTTGTTTTTTTCACAAATACGCCTTTGTCGTGTTTTGTCTTTCACCGTATCTCATCCCTCTTAAGAGATTTACCTTGACATAGGAATGGGGGCGTAATACTTATAATGGCCATTTCAGTTAACTAAAAATCTCGACTTTTATGTGTAGGCTATGGGATCTGAGCATATATACAAAAATTTTTTGTGATTTTGTAAAAAAGAAAAAGCCACGGTTGCATGAATTCAAGACCTAGTTTATGCCGTTACGGCAGAGCCACAAGCCAATATTATGATGTAGTATATTTTATTTATTTGCAAAGTATTTTACCAGGAAGGATACATTGAGATTGCTCTCGTTTTCAAGTATGTCCTGGGTTCAAGAACATTGAAGTTTTACAGTCGTTACAGAAATACAACGTAATAAATGCAAGATAATAAAAACAATATACAAATTAACACAGAAAATAAATATGTACGGTAAGTAAAATAGTCACTATGTTACAGGTTTACAGGTGCATTCCGTATATAGTCATTATGTTACATGTTTACAGGTGCATTCCGTATTGAGGTATTTTAATAGGGAGCTCTTAAGTGACTTTAGACTGGAGGAAGATTTGATGGTGTCTGGGAGGTTATTCCATATTTGCGGTGCTCTGTAGGAAAATGAGGATCGAGCCACTTTCTTTTTGTATTGTGGTATTGCAAGTAAAGTGCTGGTCCTGGATCGGAGGTTATAGGATGAGGGAACTGCTAGGGGTAGGGTGGTACGGTATTCAGGTAGGGTGGTAGCTTCCCTGAAAATCTCTTAAACACCAGGTTGGAAAGGTGAAGGGTGCGTTTAGACTCCAGCGACAGCCAGTTTAGCTTTTTTAACATGTCACAATGGTGGGTCATGTAGTTACATTGTTACAAAGCGGCAGAATGAGTTATACAATGTAGTAAGTTTCTGAAAGTGTGTTTGCGGGGCAGCTGCATACACTACATCTCCGTATTCAATAGCCGGCAGTCAATCTGTTCAATAATCATTACATTCTCGCAAAATACAAAGACTTTGGAAGTATGGACAACCTGGAAATTGGAAAAATGAAATGTCCAGAGGCTCCATACCCTTTTAACTCAGCAGCACAGGTACGCAAATACAGCCTCTTATTGTACGACCGTGTTTCGTGACTATTCTAGACAATGATCAGCACAATTGTTGTGCCAACAAGACATTGAGCTTGCAACTGATTGGCTCTTCGAGGACGAAGATCTCTCAATTTCCACAAATTCTCCAATTTCCAAGCTGATAATATTTGGTCTAAAATGAAAGAAAAGAATGAAATAAACTCCATAGGATTTTATTCGCTTTTCCGAATAGGAATGAAGCCAATTAACCAGTCCTTGTGTTAATCAGGGATGAGCTGTTCGGATTCGGACGATTCGGGGTTCGACCTGAACTTAGCCTGTTCGAGCAGATCGCGAACCCGAACATTTCCGGGTGTTCGCCGCATGTTCGACCACAATGGGCCACAATGCATTTTCCCACTGCCTGAAGCTCGTAATTGGCTACAGCCTTGCCCCTGACCACAGGTCTGGTGCAAGACTGGTTGAACACTATGCCAATCACCGCTCAGAGTCCTGATTGGGCAAATTTTGCCCAATCATGGGCTCACAGAGCTAAGTCCCGCAGCACACTATGTAAGGTTTCAACGCAGCGCTTCTGCACGCATTTCAGAGCAGATTTCAAAGAAGATAGTTGTGTGTGTTGTTACTGCCGGTCTGCCACGCTACTGGGGGGGTCTGGGGGGGGTCTCATTTCGACCAAATATCAGGGAATTAAGGTGATCTGTGTCTCGTCATACAAAAAGTACCACGCTGTATTTTGGGGCTCACTAATTTCTTTAAAACACATGGGAATTAAGGTGATCTGTGTCTCGTCATACATATAGTACCACGCTGTATTTTGGGGCTCACTAATTTCTTTAAAACATTTGTGAATTAAGGTGATCTGTGTCTCGTCATACATACAGTACCACGCTGTATTTTGGGGCTCACTAATTTATTTAAAACATTTGTGAATTAAGGTGATCTGTCTCTTGTCACTGGCTGCCAGCTATCAGTGTGTCTCACTGAGTTATACCAGAGTTATTTAAATCTTTATACCAGAGTTGAATCAGAGTTCTGTATATATTAATCTATATATCACTCACCATGTCTGAAAGAACAAAAAGGACAGGCAGACGCTCCCAGCCATAGATAAGAGGGCAAGCAGCCCCTGTGTCGGGAGGCTGTGTCTCTGGTCGTGGTGGACGTGGTGCATCCTCTGCAGGGGCACTCTTGTCCTTTCTAACTGGTGCTGGCCATCTTAAGCAGCAGCAACATACAGAGGACTTGGTGGATTGGCTAACCAGGCATCCTCATCCTCCGAGTCCTCTGCCAGCCAGGCTTCTAGTGCTTTACAGTCCACCTCAGCTGCCAAAGCATCTAATGCAGCCTCCATGTCCACAGCTACTCCTGCCGTAGCCTCGCTATCACACACGGAGGAGTCAGCTGAATTGTTTGACTACAATGAGAGTGACATGCTGCTTGAGGATGCGCAGCAAGTACAGTGCTCTGATTCAATCTCTGAGGTTGAGCAAGGGAGTATAATCAACCTAGAGGAAGGGGGTGCCAGTGATGACACACAAATAACTGGCACTCATGTTGCCCCAGCAGCTGCAGCATACTGCCAAGTTGGCTCCAGTGACGAGGAGATAGGGGGTGAAGATGACATTGATGATGATGAGACTCCACCTGGGTGCCAGATCGAACTGAGGAATCAAGTGAGGAGGAGGGGGAGGAGGAGGAGGCACAGCAAACACGAGGCACAACATCCTCTGTGACCAACCGTAGCACTAGCCAGTCGAAGGCATCACATGTCAGAACTGCTCCGGTACAGAGCGCTGTTGTCTCAAAGAACACATGCAGGAACTCTGCTGTCTGGGAGTTCTTTAAGAACTGTGCATCAGACCCCACCGTTGCTATTTGTAATCTATGTCAGAGGAGTCTGAAGCGTGGGATAAACACCGGACACTTGGGTACCACGTGCTTAAGGTGACATATGAACAAGTGCCACACATCCCGTTGGGGCAAAGCTTTGCGTAGGTCCTCCTCATCTGTCTCTACCCACACTGTATGTCCTGCCATGCAATTGCCTACAACCTCCACCGACAGGGATGATGCTACAGTAATGGATGTACCAGCAGGTCCTTCCTCACAATGTGACTTCATCCCAGTAGCTGAAGATTTACGCAGTCAGATTACGTTGCCGCAGCTGCTGCAGCGAAAGAAAAAATATAGTTCCAACCATCCCCAAGCACAGCGTCTAAATGCCAGCTTAGCAAAATTACTCGCATTGCAGCTGCTGCCTTTCCAGCTGGTGGACTCTGCTCCCTTCCGTGAATTTGCTGAATGCGCTGTACCACAGTGGCAGGTTCCAAAACTCCATTACTTTTCACGCAAGGCCATTCCAGCACTATACCAGCACGTGGAAGACAATGTTATCCAGTCATTGGGAAAGGCAGTCAGCAGCAAGGTGCATGTCACTTGAGACACGTAGTCCAGAAAGCATGGACAGGGTCATTACATTTCCTTCATGGCACACTGGGTAACTCTGATTGCAGCTGGGAGGGATCCACGACGGGGCTCTGTGCTGGAGCTTGTTCATCCACCACGCCTCCAGAAAGCTGCTTGTATGAGGTCTGTCTGCTCCACCACCACCACCTCTTCCTCCTCCTCCTTCTCTGTCTCTGGCGAAGTGGCAGTTAAACCGATGCCTGACAGGGTCTACGCAATGGCTCAAGCAAAAAGATGCCATACTGTGCTTGAGCTGGTTTGTTTAGGGGACAGGAGCCACACCGGGTCAGAAATTTTGTCAGCTCTGCAGGGGCAGGTGCAGAGATGGTTAACACCACGCCAGCTTGAGCTGGGAATGATCGTCTGCGATAATGGCAGCAACCTTCTCTCCGACCTACGCAAGGGTAAATTGACGCATGTACCATGCCTAGCACACGTCCTAAATCTGGTGGTACAGCGTTTCCTAACCAAGTACCCAGGGCTGCCAGAGCTTCTCATCCAGGCCAGAAAAGTCTGCAGCCACTTCAGACGGTCATTCCCAGCAAGCGTTCGCCTGGCAGAAATTCAAAGAGAATTTCACCTTCCCACAAACCGTCTGATCTGTGACATGCCCACCAGGTGGAACTCGACATTAACAATGTTGCAGCGTCTGCACAAGCAGCAGAGGGCCATCAACGAGTACCTGTGTGAGTATGGCACAAGGACAGGTTCAGGTCAACTTGGGTTTTTTTCCCCCCCGCAGTGGCTGTTGATCAAGGATGCATGCACTGTACTGTCACCATTTGAGGAGGCAACGAGGATGGTGAGCAGGGACAGTGCATGCATCAGTGACACAATTCCTTTAGTGTTCCTGCTGGAGCACACTCTGCGGGGAATTATAGATGTGGCTCTAGAGGCAGAGCAGCGGGAGGAAGAGGAGGCCTTCCCTAGCTCTCAAGGCCCCAGTCTTCCGCAGACAGCATTCCAGCGGGTCCTACTCAGATCAGACAGGATGAGGAGGAGGAGGACTATTTAAGTAGTGGGGGCATTGAAGGTGGGGATTCCTCAAGGCAGGGTTTTGTGTGCCCAGAAACAGAAGGGCTTGTGCGTGGCTGGGAGGAGGAAGTGCACGATACGGTCATCCTCATTGACCAGGAAGACTCGGCAGCTAATGCCACCTCCAACCTACGCTGCATGGGCTCCCTAATGATGCAAAGCCTGCTAAAGGACCCCAGGATTCGTGCTATCAAGGAGAGGGATCATTACTGGTTGGCAACCCTTCTTGATCCACGATACAAGGGGAAAGTTGCAGAGCTCATCCTGCCCGCACAGAGGGAGCACAGGATGAAAAAACTTGAGGACGCTCTAAAGCGACACTTGTGTAACACCTTTCCAGGCACTGGTAGATTACCAAGTGCTGACACACGTGCTTCTGAGGCTGCGGATGATCAGAGGAATAGTGGTGAAGGCCAGGGCCGCTTGACTGATGCATTTTTAAATTTGTTTTAGTCCTCGACGCCCAGGGACGTCAAATGTAGGCACCCATTGCCAGCATCTTCACCATATGGTGCAGGACTACCTAGGGGCAAGGGCAGACCTGGATACCTTTCCAGCAGATGATCCACTGGCTTACTGGGTGTTGAGATTGGATCACTGGCCAGAACTTAGCCAATATGCTATGCAGCTACTAGGTTACCCTTCATCTAGCGTGCTTTCCGAAAGGACGTTCAGTGCCGCTGGAGGTTTTGTCACAGACAAAAGAGTGAGTCTGTCCACCGACTCTGTAGACCGGCTGACATTTATAAAAATGAATCAGTCCTGGATCAGCAGCTATCAATCCCCTGATGCTGAAGTAATGGAATAGATAGGGGATGTCCTCTTCTGCATTCACAAAACCTCCAGCACTGAACTCTTCCACAATACCACAAAAGGGTTACGGTGTGAAGGCACTTGCTGCCATGAAAGGCACAATATCTGGCTGCACTGACGCCCATTAAAAAAAGCAAAAAACTTTTCAATATAGGACCACATGGTCCACCCCTGCACTCTTCCACAATACTACAGAGGGGTTACTGTATGATGATACTTGATGGCCTGGCATTAAAGGCACAATATCTGGGTGCACTGGCGCCCATTACCAGATCAAAAACTTTTCAATAAAGGACCACATGGTCCACCCCTGCACTCTTCCACAATACTACAGAGGGGTTACTGTATGATGATACTTGATGGCCTGGCATTAAAGGCACAATATCTGGGTGCACTGACGCCCATTAACAGATAAAAAACCTTTCAATATAGGACCACATGGTCCACCCCTGCACTCTTCCACAATACTACAGAGGGGTTACTGTATGATGATACTTGCTGGCCTGGCACCAAAGGCACAATATCTGGGTGCACTGACGCCCATTAACAGATAAAAAACTTTTCAATATAGGACCACATGGTCCACCCCTGCACTCTTCCACAATACCACAGAGGGGTTACTGTATGATGATACTCGATGGCCTGGCATTAAAGGCACAATATCTGGGTGCACTGACGCCCATTAACAGATAAAAAACTTTTCAATATAGGACCACATGGTCCACCCCTGCACTCTTCCACAATACCACAGAGGGGTTACTGTATGATGATACTTGATGGCCTGGCATTAAAGGCACAATATCTGGGTGCACTGATGCCCATTAACAGATAAAAAACTTTTCAATATAGGACCACATGGTCCACCTCTGCACTCTTCCACAATACCACAGAGGGGTTACTGTATGATGATACTTGATGGCCTGGCATTAAAGGCACAATATCTGGGTGCACTGACGCCCATTAACAGATAAAAAAAACCACTTTTCAATATAGGACCACATGGTCCACCCCTGCACTCTTCCACAATACTACAGAGGGGTTACTGTATGATGATACTTGATGGCCTGGCATTAAAAGCACAATATCTGGGTGCACTGACGCCCATTACCAGATCAAAAACTTTTCAATATAGGATCACATGGTCCACCCCTGCACTCTTCCACCATACCACAGAGGGGTTACTGTATGATGATACTTGCTGGCCTGGCAGTCTTGCACCAAAGGCAGAATATCTGGGTGCACTGACGCCCATTACCAGATCAAAAACTTTTCAATATAGGACCACATGGTCCACCCCTGCATTCTTCCACAATACCACAGAGGGGTTACTGTATGATGATACTTGATGGCCTGGCATTAAAGGCACAATATCTGGGTGCACTGACGCCCATTAACAGATAAAAAAAACACTTTTCAATATAGGAGCACATGGTCCACCCCTGCACTCTTCCAAAATACCACAGAGGGGTTACTGTATGATGATACTTGATGGCCTGGCATTAAAGGCACAATATCTGGGTGCACTGACGCCCATTAACAGATAAAAAAAAAAAAAAATCAATATAGGACCACATGGTCCACCCCTGCACTCTTCCACAATACTACAGAGGGGTTACTGTATGATGATACTTGATGGCCTGGCATTAAAGGCACAATATCTGGGTGCACTGACGCCCATTACCAGTTCAAAAACTTTTCAATATAGGACCACATGGTCCACCCCTGCATTCTTCCATAATACCACAGAGGGGTTACTGTATGATGATGCTTGATGGCCTGTCATTAAAGGCACAATATCTGTGTGCACTGACGCCCATTACCAGATCAAAAACTTTTCAATATAGGACCACATGGTCCACCCCTGCACTCTTCCACCATACCACAGAGGGGTTACTGTATGATGATACTTGCTGGCCTGGCAGTCTTGCACCAAAGGCAGAATATCTGGGTGCACTGACGCCCATTACCAGATCAAAAACTTTTCAATATAGGACCACATGGTCCACCCCTGCACTCTTCCAAAATACCACAGAGGGGTTACTGTATGATGATACTTGATGGCCTGGCATTAAAGGCACAATATCTGGGTGCACTGACGCCCATTACCAGATAAAAAAAAACACTTTTCAATATAGGACCGCATGGTCCACCCCTGCACTCTTCCACAATACCACAGAGGGGTTACTGTATGATAGTACTTGCATTCCTGGCACTAAAGGCACAATATCTGGGTGCACTGCCATTGATGCCTGTATCAGATTCATATCCTCAGAGGGGTTACGGTGTGACGGCACTGTTGCCGACGCTAAAAGACCAATTTTAAAGCACCTATTGTTACTTTCATCCAAAGCCTGCATAAGTTTCACAATAATTTAGCCCAAAAAAACACTAAACTTTTTCTGCGCGTCCTAAAATGTCTTTTCATACAGGCTGCCGCCCCAAGCAGTTGTTTATGGATAGATTAAAGGAAAAGCATTTACCGTCATATGAAACGTCATTTATTTGTTTTTAAGTGTTTCTATACATCCTAGAAATCCGCCACTTCACGGGCAGGTTATGGGGACCTCCTAGGCACGATATTTGAAGGAATTTTTCGTTTTTATTTTTAACCCTTATTTCATGGAAAACCCACTGTCCCTTTAAAAACGTTTTTTTTTAAACCTTGTTTCCTGTCCCCCAGGGCACTACCCGGACCCCCATACACCTTTTATGGCAAATATGTAGCATATATGCCCTCTTGGAGGGCACTCTAAAAAACCGAATTTTCAGCCCCATTGACTTGCATGGGGGTTCGGGTTCGGTCCCGAACAAATGGGAAGTTCGGGTTCGGGCTCAAACCGAACGCGGGGAGTGTTCGGCTCATCCCTAGTGTTAATGTGCAAGGGAGAAAGAAAAACAGACTTATGGAACTAATATGAAAACATAAATAGAATCTGTCACCTCAACATACACGATGAGAAATTGTAGGATAAATAAAAATGTTTTATTAAAATTATCATATGGAAGGATTAACATAAACAGCTGAACGTACAGCATTGAAACAACGATCTACATGGAAAATAAAAAGCAAATGTCACCACTTGCTCTGGCCTCAGGCACCTTCTACTATTTTTCCTCCTTTTGCTTCAGGCACATAATTTTACGTCCATTTCTTTCTTTATCCATCCAAAATCCTAAGCTTTGATAACTCATCATACAATTCTTGCTGAGGTTTGTTGAAATGACAAAATAAACACTGTTCGTATCCTGGCTGGTAATTTTCTGCTTGCAATGCTTAACCTTAAAATTTGAAGCAGGTCATTGCCATAGGCATTTTAAAGGATTTATATAGTTTTCATTATTATGGTTTTAGTCAGGACCCTTTAAATGGTTAAGTGGTTGTACAGGAAGGCACGTGAAATATTTCAACATCTAGGAGTTTCTTCGACAAGGATTAAAGTTTGAGGATGGAGTCACAGACGTAAAAATTGTCGGCACATTGGTGGAGAGATAGACATTAAATGGAAGGTAAAAAGAAGTTAATTTGAGCAACATCGTTAATGAGAACAGGTGGACAGGAAAGGTATAATATTTGGAAAGCAAGTGATGTGTGTGGAGGGTTCCTTTTTAGACTTTTACTAAAGAAACATTGCTGAGGAATAGTTGAACACAAAAAGATATTAACTTTCAGGGTTATTCAAAAAAAATCCGAATTGTGGCTGAAAGGTAACCAAACAGTGAAATTCAGAGTACATTTAGCTTTCCCGGCCATTCGGCTATTCAGAGAGCAGGCAGTTCGCCAAATCCTGGCGAATTACCTGCACATACGGTGCCTGTTCGAGTGCAGTGAAATCCCCATAGAGAAGCAATGCTTCGTCTATTCAGAGAACAAAAACCAGCAGTGAAAAGTTGCCGAATTGCCCTGCTGTTCGGTGGTTTCATTCGACAAGTTTATTCAGGCGAATCCCATAGGTTTCAATGTTAAAAATATTCCCGTTTTAATTCAATATCTAATAAACCGTTGATTATAATATTCTGCAGTAAGAAGTCTCTTTATTTATAGATTTTTTAGGATCTTTTAGGCATTTTTCGGGATTTTTTTACGGAAATTTTTTTTCTGTTTGTTTTTTTATTCGTTTTTTCTTTTTTCTGTAACAGTCATTGTTATTATCATTCATTGCATATACAGTTATTATCATTCATTGCATCTTATATGTAAATTTCAGACATTTTCATTCTGTAGGTTCTTTGCAAAAAGCGTTTCACTTTTCAAACATTCAAGCATACTGTTTTTTTTTCGTTCACTCCATTCATCTGCGTTGTCGGCTTTTTCCGGCGGCTGCTCTGCGTTGTGATCGGAGGCTGCTCGGGTTTCTCTGGCGTGTTCGGCAGGGTTAATCCAGATGTTTTTGCGGGTTTCGCAGTGAGTGTTCGGCAGGTTTGTGGCGGCTTTTCCCTGAACTACGACAGCCATGTGGTGCTTGCTGAATACACCGCATGATCGCCGAAATGGGATCGTCAAATCGCACTGAATTGAAGAGAACGAAAAGTCACCGAACGTGCGGTGACGATTCAATTCTCTTTGAATAACCCTGTTTGTAAATTAAATGTTGAATGGACTGTCTAGGACAGGGATGTCCAAACTCCGGCCCCCAGATGTTCCTGAACTAAAACTCCCAGAAATCTCTGACTGCATTAGATGGAAGGAGAAGCATGGGAGTTGTAGTTCATGGACATCTGGAGGGCCGGAGTATGGACATCCCTGGTCTATGTGGAACAAATAACAGAAATGGAATGGTCACTCAGCCAAAGGCAAATATGGCGGTCGTTACTTTGGACAGAGCATCCCACAACATTTTGGCTCTTCTTTGGAGCCTTTCTCAAATGAGATGCAACCCACATAACAAGTCCTTAGGGGGTACACATATTTTTTCCAACCTATACTGTGAATATTTGATTGATGTTCAATATCTACAAAAACAATACGATAAGTAGCATATCGATATTTAACCACTTGGCTGCTAAGGACGCGCTTAGCGCGTCCTGCCAAGTGCACCTCCTGTGCTATGGACGCGCTGAGCACGTCCTAGCACAGGAGGCAGCAAGATTCCGGCTGATTGCTGGCCCCCCCGGTGCAGGCTGACATCTTGGATGTCAGCACGGAATCCCGGGGGGGAAGATAGATGTCATCGCAGCCGTGCAATGACATCTATTTCAGGTGCTCCCGTGAGTGTGGAGGAGGTGCCTGAAAGGGAGGGGCGAGGTCCTTCGGACCTCTCTCCATCCAGATCGTCGGGGTCCAACGGTGAAAGTCAGGCAACATTTGGAAGAGCACAGCCTGCCCTTCCAATCGGTGCCTGGCTTTAACCCCTTGGGTGCCGGATCACGATTCGGCACCGAAAAGCGCCGAATCGTGATCCTCTCCCAGAGCTGTCCAACATCTTGGATGTCGGCCAAGCTTCCGGGAACTCCCCCTGATGACTGGCGTCATCGTGCATAGCGCGATGAAGTTAGTCCTGGAGTTAACCCCTAGTTGCCACCAATGGTAGAGATAGGGGGTTCCAATGAACCCCCTATCTCCCGACCTGTGGCAGCTAGGGATTAATGTTAATGGCCAGAGCATGGCCTTTCCAACGATACCAAACATGACCATGTACAAGTTAATAAAAAAAAATAAATAAACAAGTTTTTTTTGTTGTTGTTTTGTTAATGCATCAATATTGTTCCCATTTCAGTTATAATGTGAACAATAATGCAGCACTAACGATTTTTGTATGCGGTGCATTTGTTAAAAATCGCATAATTTTCCCCCCTAAAAAATGTAACGAGACCCCATTTCTAATTATTTTAACAAGTGCAACCCATAGAAAATATAACCATAAATGCTTGCATGTTAAAATGTGAAAAAAACACTTTACACGTTGTAAATTATTGAAAATTCTAATTTTATTACATTTCTTTTTATAATATACAGACAGGACATGAAGTATACATATAATAATGATATATTATGAATCTGCCGAGTCTGCCGGAAAGAACGATATATAATATGTCTGGATCATATAATAAAATAAGCCTTCAAATCTCGTTTAAACATGATGAGCGAAAGCGGTAAAAATGAGCTCAGCACAGAGGCGTGAAATGCCTCAGCAGCGAAAGGGTTAAAGCAGATTGCGCTACGTTTAATTGTATCGGCCATTTTCAGGGGAAAAAAAGCCAGCTGCTTGCAGACAATATAATTTTTTAAATTATCAGCTGATTCAGTTGAAAAAAGACAGCTCGAGGCGATATTCAAAAAATGGCACTGGTCCATGGAAAAACTGACTGGAAAAACGCCTGGAGAAAGCTTATTTTCAGCGAACATCATACAGATTTTTGCGTTTACACATGAAAATATTAATATATTTCCTGCCTGAAGATCCATTTATCAACACTTTTGAGAATTTGTAATTTTTTTCGGAAATCAGCATACCGATAAATTCAAATTGAATCCCTAAAGCCGATATTAACGTTAAAAATATAGTCGCGAAAGCCGACATTTGTGAAGGGTTTTTCTTGGAATCAAAGTCCTAATATATCCAAATTTGAATCTCCCAAACTGGGAAATGGCAGAAATTTGGCCAAAAAAGGTCCCAATTTTAGTTATCGGGAGGAGTTAAATCGCAGCCATTGTGTTTCTTGATTACTGTAACTTCGAAGAACATCAAACCGGATATCAAGACAGATTTAAACATAAATACAGTCATTTCTAAAGCGTTCACATTTGTTTTTTGTTACTGCAT
Source organism: Leptobrachium leishanense (assembly GCA_009667805.1). Lineage (NCBI taxonomy): Eukaryota > Metazoa > Chordata > Amphibia > Anura > Megophryidae > Leptobrachium > Leptobrachium leishanense. The sequence continues at coordinate 399,924,000 of CM019064.1, read as the reverse complement.
ATCTCAGACATTCTTGACCCTTTTGTGAATATGATGAAAGACTGCACCACAAAATAAAGTGAAACCAGATAGATTCCATTGTCACAAAGCAAGCCTATATTTACCTAGAAATTGCACCATAAAAGGAAGCGATATGAGCGAAGTGGAATGATTGCATTCGAATAATATCTAGGTGTTTGACTTTGTATTGTAATTACTCCAGCAGAAGACAAGATTACAAATTAGCAATTATCCTGTATACATAACCAGCTCTCGCCCCCTTCAGTCTTCTCATTGGAAAGTAGAGTTGTTGCTTTATGTTTACATTTGCTTGTATAAAATGTGAAAACTGTTCAGAGGAGATATTAAAGACATATGGATATAAATATGCTTCGTTTTGTAAAGTGCTCCCAAGACACCAACAGTATGGAAATATTAAGAGACGGAAAAACACCACAGATGAAAAAAATAAGAAAATAATGTTAAAGATATGTTGAGCAACATTAAAACAGCAAATTCAAGAGGCAATGTCTGTTTTGTGTATGAAGCAATTACAATAAACATATAAAGTGTCGACAAATTCCACAGAGCTGTACAATAGCTAGGACTAAATAAAGATAAAATTAACAAATAAGTTTGACACACTAAGAGCAAAAGGAAAATAGGACCCTGCTCAAATGGGCTTACAATCGAAGAGGAGTGAGATGACACACAGAGGTGAGGGTAAGTAGCAGAGTATGACATGTAATGGGATGCATGGGGGCTTTGTTTAGGATGGATCAGGAAACATACAATGGGGGCAATATAGAGTAAACGGATAAGTCTCTCTAAAGTAATATGTTTTTATAGACATCTTGAAAGACTGGAGGCACGGGGAAGTTGAATGTTATGAAGAAGGGAGTTTCATAGATGGAGCAGCGTGGAAATTGTCCTGAAGGCGAGAGCTGGGAATAAGGGTATGATGAGATGGTAACATCAGATCATTGGCAGAGCAAAGTGACTGGGATGGAACACACCTGCTAATAATGGAGGGAAATGTAGGCAGGGGCACAGATATGGAGAACTTTGTGCATAAGGGCCAATATTTTGAATTGAATTCTGAAGTAAACAGGAAGCCAGTTTAGAAACTGACAAAGGGGAGATGTGTGAGAGGCAAGGTGTCATGCCCCATGACTCAGGGTTTATTTGTATATGTAGCGCTCACTCCGGAGGAGCCGCTGAATTTGAACCTCGGGTCAGTCTCCCCGCACTAGGGAATAAATATACTCCAGCACCGCTGTGGATTTTATAAATTATATAGTTTACTGAATAAACTGGCATATAAAGAGTAACACGGTATACGTATATATATTTACAGTAGTTCGTAATGCGGGAAACGCGTAGTGGAAAAGGAAAAAAATAATTTTAACCCCTTCGTGGTTGGAGTGTGAGTCCCGTACAGGCTATGTCCCAAGAAATGTAAGTGTAGGTGTGTATTGGTACCCGGGTACAATATTCAACTGGCCAGTGAATTATTTATGAGGTATCTTCGACTAGTCATGTTGGGGCCCTGTAGGTTTTGAGAAAACTGCAGCGTGCTTTAGTACTTTACAGTGGCCGGGAAGGCCTCTCACCCATCCGCCAGATACTCTGCGCTCCACTCGACCCAGGATGTCTCTCCGCTCGATTTTGACTGGGATTCTCTGTGTCACCGGATCCGCTGTCTTGCTTGTCTGTATCTGCCACAAGATGTCCAGCTCACCGCCTGCACTCCCTGTTAGATCGTCTGCGGTCTCCTAACTCGGGGTCCTTCAGCGTACTTGGTATCGGTGTAGGGTTACTAACGGTGGATCACGGGGTCTTCGTTCAATAAGAAGGGAAAACCCGATCTCCAGCTCTGCTAGGCCGCACCTGCGCTCTGGCCTGGTCGCGATCACTATCCCCTGCACTTGCATCTTGCTCCTCTCACTCCTCTGCACGCTCTGACGGCTCTCTCCACGAGGCTGCGGATGTAAGTGTCTCTTTCCCACCCACTTCCTGTTCCCGCCCGCAAAGCATGCTGGAAAATGTAGTCCCAATGTCTTACATTGCGCTTGTCTCCCTCTGGTGGCCAAAAACAAGTACTACCACGACAGTGAATTAAAACCAGCGCTACATATATTTTAATGTTATGTGTTGAATCTGCCTTTTGCTGCTCGCAGCTATTATTTCATAGCTATTTTGTTCCTTCTGGGTTCCCTTAGCCTTGCTGTTTGCAGCTAGCTCCACCCCTTCTTGTTCAGTCTAGTTCTGTGGTACTTACTGGTCACCTAGCAGCCATCTTAGTCAATGCTGGACAGAACTAATGTCTTTTCACCTGCATTGCTGTAAACTATTACAAAGATTGTCAGTCTGATCATTAAAGTTTTCAACTGGATTCATCTTTCTACGTGTCAGTTGTCCGGCAAAGGCATTCATTACAGACTGTAGAGGGAGAATTTGGGATTGAATAAGGCCAGTTAGAAAAGGGTTACAGTAGTAGGTGAGAGATAACAATGGCTTGATTGAGCATTTTATTAGAGTCTTGGGTTAGAAATGGATGGATTTGTGCAATGTTTTGTAGATAAATGTGACAAGATTTGGTTAGTGACTAAAAGTGAGGATGGAAGGAGAGATCAGAGCCAAAGCGGACACAGTGATAGCATGTGAGCTAGAAGTAATGGTGGCATCATTCATCTGAATGGAAATAAGTGCAAGACGGCAAAATTTAGAGGGTGAAAAGGTGCGCAGTTTTGGAGATATTGAGTTTTATGAAATGAGCAGTCATTCAACTTGAGATAACAGACAGGCAGGGAGTAACAAGATCTAACACTGGGGGATCAAGAGAGGAGCCACAGATCTGGGTCTTATCAGCATAGAGGTGATATTGGAAACCACAGAAAGACATTAGATCACCAAGAGAGATGGTAGAGAAGATAAGGGGATCCAGAACAGAGACTTGAGGTTCTCTGATTGAGAGATGTACTGGGAATTAAGAAGAGCCAGCGAAGGCTTGTTTTGTATTAACCATGGGTGCTTAACATTACAGAAATTGAGGGCCACTTTGAAAATTTTGGCCCATTTCATGGGCCGCACCACAGATAATGCTTGTACTATTGTATTTAACGCAAGGTATTGAAAGACAATGGTGGGATTGAAAGATTCAATTAATGAGAATACAGATTCTCACCTAATGCTTATTTCTATTGTTGCTAACTCCATGTTAGGGACTATTTCTGTGGTAGCTAATTGGTGGCAGTGCTCCAGATGACAATCACTAATGTTCGTCTTCAATCTTGACTTGGAGTGCTTCATAATAAATGTTAGTGTGTCTCCTATGCACTGTTTTAATAGGAGACTGTGTTGAGGGCTTCTCAGGGTTCACTGACTTTACCTGATGGAAACGTCAGCAGGTAGCAGAAATCAGTCAGTTAGCAGGAGATCATACTTGTTGTTTACATGTCAGGAGGGGAACTTTTGAGGGTTTTTATCTATTTATCTGTGCTGGGAAAAGGGGAACTGCTGGGACCTGTTTGGAAGAAGGAAAGTATTGGGAACTTGCTGTGAAAATTGAGCAGGTGGAATTCAGATTGGAAAAGGACTGTAGGTTTGGTGCATAGAGCAAGGGAGGGAGAGGAGGAGGTGACAGGAAGGAAATCCAATGTATGCTGATCACCAGGAGAAAAACGTCTTGAGGGACCAGAAGTTGGCACACCACCAGTTCAGCTTCTCAATATCAAGTTACTATACAGTTTTGATTGTATTTGGGGGCCACATTGAGGGGTCCTGTGGGACATGGTTTGAGCACCCCTGAAATAAAGTATAAATGACTATAAGGTTCTGTACTGTCATATGGTGCTGGGAAGTTAAATTATACATGTAATATCAGTGTATGAAAATGCAGGGTTGCATGAAATGTCCATATGTGAATACAGATGTGCCTTATGTGTGTTGTCAGTGTTTGCAGACATCATTTTTTTCTTACATAGTCATTAACTGTGAAACTGCGGTTGTCCTTGTTGATGTACTTGTGTTAATATAGGTATATTTGCAAATTGTGTTGGTCTCTGTATCTAACTCTGTATCATTGTCACTTTAGTTTACGTAAACATGTATCACACTTTCCAAAAGGCATCGGCTCTTCAAAGGAAATTTAATAATTTCATCTTTACTTTTTTTAGAAAAAAATCATACTGTGGTGTGAGGGGAGAGTTCATTAAGTCAAGCTTTCAATTATTTGAGGTATAATTCGATACATTTTTGTTATTTTGATCCCTGTTGTATATATGCGTATGTGATTTCTGAAGTTTCTTTAGGGGTTATTCAGAGAGCACCAAAATGTCACTGACATTTTGGTGCTCTCTCATTCTCCGCAATTTGGGGAATCAATTTCCCTGACCCTGCAGTGAATTCAGCATTCACAGCAGGGTCCCCAAAGTGCAACGAAAAACCGCGGAACGGATAAAATAAACCCCCACTGAAAATCCAGCAAAAATCCGCTGATAACCCGCCTGTCAGGAACCTCATGTTCAAACCCCTTTTAAACCATGCTTAACACAGGTTTCTATGGACTTGTCTGTAACCTGTGCACACAAAGAGACTACAGGTTCACCTAATCTCGGTTAATGAAGCCTCCTTAAAAGAAGGTCACACCCTCTGTTCCAGACTTCCTCATTGAAGTTAGAACTTTGAACCATACAGACCTGTGTCCAACAAGCTCCTTGTTCCTGTACCCCTTGAACCTCTATCTGCCTATCTGCTGGACTAACCTTCTGATTACCCTATCGAGTACCCATCAGTTCCTGACCCATCTGATCCGCTACCCATCTGGACTCCTTCTGCCTCACTGGTAACCTCCATCCATTGCTTCCCGTTCCTCCCTCTATTTTGGACTTTATGTGTATGACCCCTGGCTATGGACATTTGAACATTCTGATATCTGTGTACCTCGACCTCGGCCTGATACCTGACCACGATTATTGTCTAGCCCCTTCTGTCTATCTTGCCACAGACTCTAGTTTAGTTATTGTAATTAATATGTTTTCAGTAGTTATTACTTATTCAGTTTCCTCCTGTGTCTCCTATTTTTATCCTGTTTAATCCTTTCACCCTTTTCATTCTGCTCTTTGCCTCCCTCTATCCTTAGCCCCATATAACCATCTAGTTTCTCACCTCTGCTTCCACTCTTATCATTCTCAGCCAACCTCCTATTGATTCATTCCCTTTTCCTCTACTTCAGTTAGTTGCCATCTTGCCCTCTTTTCTTCTAAGCCTCTTGAGTTGCTTTTCGTATTCATTTGTTCCTGCTGTGTTTGTTTAGAATAAATATCTTGTTTTACCCCGCAACCTGCCTCTCTCATGGCTCACTGCATATTGGGCACACACCTGCATTCCATGCAAAGTTTACCTGACACCGCCGATATGATCTGAAAATATCGTCTACCTTAGAAACGCCGCAGAAAACCCAACGAATGTACCCGACGATCTGCTGAAGGCGTTCAAAAAAAGCCGACAATCCGCCGAACACACGTGGACCAGCTACCGGAAAAAGCTGACAAGCCAACGAATGGGGTAAAAAAATAAATATTAATAATTAGAAACCAAAAATTAGATAGCCAGGATGGAAGAGAAATAAACCAGCAGTATAACTGTTAAAAACAATAATAAGCATTGCTCAACGCGTTTCACCCTGCCGGGCTTAGTCTTGGGCTAAATGCCACCAGAAACTAACCTGGGTATATATATAGAGGTAGGGTAATCAAAACCAGATGCCTGTTCAGTTCCTCAACAGCTGCTGAATTGCTACATTGCAGCAGTTCAGTTTGCTGCAGCAGTCTCACTGAACGCTTTGACTGGGAATGTTGAATTGCTTAATGAAAGGTGCCGTTTCTGCAATATCCCCTGGTGTCCATTTTATAACCACTTTAGTGTTAATGTTTACCATGTACCAATAAATATTTGGTGTGTTGATCCACCAAAACTTCAGACTGAACATTTTCTTACTGGATTATTTGCTCCGTGGAGGCGGCCATCTTTCCCACGTCGCACTCAGCTACTCTGCAGCACCTCTCCACTTAGCTGCAAGTGCTAAGTTAGCAGTGCTCAGCGCCGAACTGCAGCACAGCATTCAGTGCCAAGTTGCTAACCTAGCATTGCAACGGCTGAGGAACCGAACGCCTCTGGTGGGTAAACCAAAACAGGCTTTCAATTTTCATGTATAATGCTGCATAGGATGCGCGAGCTCCCGTCTGGAAATTACTTCCTGGTTTGTCATATGTCCACCAGCCAATCAAACAGCTTGATGATTCAAATAACATCATCATCCAAACTGCTGGCACAACCATTGGCGCATGTGTAACCTAGTCCATTGGACCTCTATCCTGGCTATCCAATGTGATCATCAATATTGCCATATACTGGGAAGTTAGGGAAATCGCTTCATTGATTCACTGTGTTTGTGTGTTAAGTGTTTTTGTGCCATTTTTGCAATAAAGTGACTTATCATTTATATACCAGTGTAGGCTCCGAGAGCACGAACTGCTCAGGGACATTCTGATTAGTAATCAAATATGAGAATAATCATCTTTTGTGAGATTTGAAAATGATCATTTCCCAAAGTTGGATCATTTTCATTAATACAATGTTCTTTTAACGTTCCCTTTTCTTAAGTTTTTCTTAGCTTTTCATCTTTATTGCTTTTTAGGTGATTTTGAGTTTAACATAGTCGGTCAAATGTCGCCTTTATGATGCGTGGCAAAAAACTAAATCTGACTCTTACGAGAATTTTTTTTCATTTGTTTCAAAAACCATCACGAGAGCTGACAGGAAACACCCTGTTATTGGAGAAGGAGATGCTTTCACAGGAGGGTATAAAAAAGGAAGTCATCGCGATTTCATGTATTTATACTGCTGACAGTTGATGACAGGTGGTAACTAGAAAAATGTTCGGTTCAGGGGAATGGGAATTGAAAGCTTGTCCAGAAGAATTCTCTGTCATGTGTAACTATGTGTATTGTCCGAGGGAATGTGCCAACGCGATGCTCATCGCTATTACCTTTGTCAGCACAAGTATTTTAAGCGATAAACAAGGCAAATCATCATTCAGGAAACTGCTTCTCTGAAGCATTTTAGTTCTTTTGTTTTTGTTTCCATAACCTGAAACATTAAAGTGACACTGTTTCCAAAAATAGGCTATATGCCATAACATAGCATTTAATAATGGGTCTGAATTTTATGTTGATAATTATTTAATCTGTTCTATAACAGTTGCTATAGTAACACATAAAAAATGCTCTAAATGTCATCAGCGTTCAAGGAATGATTTTGTGTTTTCTGTCTGGTTGAATAATGGGAATTCTCTAAAAAGAAAACAAAAATCACACATGATTGACTGTTGGTATCACATACATTCTAAACAATACAATGATTTATCAAGAGAAAATTATAGATAGCCTTGATATTTTAAGCAAAAAAATGAGAAATTATAATACAAAGTTTAAAGATTTAAATTTTCGTATATGATTTTTTAGGTTCTAAAACAAATTTGGTCAAATTCATTATATAAACGCTTCAATCTACCCTGGTGTAATAAATAAAGATGTAGCAAATATAAATTGTATTCACTAATCTGAACAGCTTCATGCACGCAATGGATGGCCAATTGTAAATCATTCATGATGGATCTCTGGTTTACTATATATGTAAGGCCCTATTAAAGCTGAGCTGTTACTATTAACGTGTGAGCCATTAAGTTCCTGGCAAAAAAGTCACACACTAATATTTTGTTGGACCACCTTTTGCATGGATTAGGACATTTATTAGCCGTGACATCACTTTGATAAGCTTATATAATGCCACATGTTTTATTTCTGTCCAGAGTCGAATTAATTTGTGGCCAAGATCTTGTATTAATGATGGGAGAGTCGCAGCGCTGCGTAAAGTCTTCTCCAGCATATTATCCCAAAGATTCTCAATGTGGTTGAGGTTTGAACTGTGTGGTTGCCAATCCATGTGTGAAAATGATGTTTCATGCTTCCTGAAACACTCTTGCACAAATTGAGCTCAATGAATCCTGGCATTGTCATCTTGGAATATGCCCCCTGTGCCATCAGGGAAGAAAAAATGCATTGGTGGAAAAATATTCTCATTCAGTATATTCAGGGAGTCAGCTGAGCTTATTTTTTAGGCATATAATGTTGCTGAACCTAAACCTATCCAACTGGAGCAACCTCAGCTCATAAGAGGATCATATGGTAGGAGTCAGCCCATGCCTTGGGACCTCCCCCCACCCACCGATGTCATTGTGCATGGGCCAATGACGTAAGAAAGGGATTCTCCGTAGCCGGGCAAGGATATTCCCTATAAAGGAGGTACTGGGGCCATTTGGACCTGGAACCAAGTCTCCTGAACCATAATAGGTAGAGGGTCATCCATGGTAATGTTGGAAAGGCCAGAGCATGGCCTTTTCAATAATACCACATATCCAGTTTATGTGCACAGATAAAAAAAAATATATAATTACATTTAAAAAATTTTAATGCAGCACTATTGTTCACTTTTCAAATATAAAGTGATCAATGATGCAGCACTAACTCATCTTCTCATTTCCCATGATGCCAGCAAGTGTGGAGGTGATGGCACAATTAATTTTTACTCATTGTTTCATTGAAAACCTAAACAGCCACACTGCAGAGAGGAGTGCCAGGGGTACTTTGGAACCATGTTTCTCTGATCTTTAAACCGCACAAAGGTCATGTAACATGTCATTGAAAAGGTCAGAGTCTTGCCTTTCCAACGATACCAAATATGACCATGTATTGTGTAAACACAGAAAGAAAATAAGTTAAATGCACAATGTACTTTTTCTAAGGCAGTGGAATTATGTGCTTTTACTTATAAAGCAAATAATGCTGCTGCACTATCTCACCTTCTCTGGTCAAAATGAGCACAGCACACAGGGGTGAAATGGCTCAGCAGTGAAGGGGTTAATATAACAGCTCATTGAATTTAACTGGCGCTATCGCAAAAACTTTCTGAAGTTAGGGTTAGCTCACACCAAGTGATAGTGCATTAAATAGGTATATATAAATAAGATTCCAAAACCCCAGAGTAATGTGATGCAATGATGTCTTTTTATTGTACTAACCTGATACTTAACTTCAATATTTTATGACGCAGTTCGTCAGTTTTATCCGATAACTGCTTCAGCGACTCCAATTTTAGCAAATTACAGTGACCATTCGCTAAATAGGGAATTTGCAATATTTTCGGTGAAATTAATTCCCTGAAATATGACGAAAAGCAAAGGATCTAAAGATGAATAGGCCCTGTAGATTCTAACTTCCAATAACCCAGGGAAATACAATAAAAATAATAAACAGTGTGGCATGTAGCTACCCATTAACCCCTAAAATGCCATAAATCCAGGAAAAATTAAAATGTATACTGTGAGGGATGAAGCCTGTCCATTAACCCTTAATACACAACTAAACCAAGGCAAAAACTAAAGTAATACACAATGTAATGTATAGTCTGAACGTTCACCCCTTCGCTGCTAAACCATTTCAACGATGTGCAAATGTTTACGTGCACCTTTTTTTAAAAAAAAATTATGACTTTACTTTACACTGAATATAGACATGTTGGATATTATTGGAATGGCCTGAATCTGCCCTTTCCAATAACACCTATATCTTCCTTATACAATGCACAGGTACAGAGATAAAAAGGTCTGAATATGTGGGGGAAGCTGGGTGCTGATTTCTGGTGGGGGGGGGGGGCACATGGAGGGGCAAGGAATAACCTAGGGGTGGAATTGCCCCCTTGCCCCCTGTAGAGACACCTATTTCTACAGATATACCAGATTGGTATCCAAACTCTATGTAAAACACGTGGTGCTACACCGCTACTGAGTAGAAGGAATTCCATCTAGAGTTTAGAGCTACTCATCACCAACAATATTTCTGTAAATGAGAAATGAATACATGAAAAACTAGAAATTAGCAAATGTTAACTGTTTATCTATTTTAGAACAGCAATCTCGGTGCAAAATTTCTATTTTATTCTATACTTAATTGTTCACATCCCAAGATTGAAACATATGTTTCAATTATAGAATTTTTTTTCCATAATAAATTGGTCGGTAGTGTAGGGGTTAAACCGTCAAAGAACGAATATATTTTTAAGCTCGCTTAAATATTAAAGTCAGCTCTTATTAACAATTGAGTCCATCTTTGGTGGTAACCCTGCTACCAATTGGTGGTCAATGGAGATCCTGTGCTCTAATTTGAAGTTTCCGATTGCGTATTGTTTGGTGTCTTTTAAATAAGTACATTTTATTTGATACATCTTTGCACTTTTATTATTATTATTATCATCATTTATATAGCGCCAACACTTACCGCATCGCTTTACAATAACCAAACGGAACGAGATAAACGGACATATGATGGAAACATGAGGCGTAGAGGGCCCTGCTCATAGGAGCTTACAGTCTAGAGGGATTGGGGTTGAGGAAGACAAGGGGAATTTTACTGGACGGCAGGATCATTAGTGCCAGTGGTTTGGGAATGGTGGGGCCATAGAAGCAGCTTCAATCATGAGTGAGTAGATGAGCAGAGGGATGAGTTGCAGTGATGTGGTACGCTAATCTGAAGAGATGGGTTTTGAGGGATTTCTTGAAGGCCTGAAGTTCAGGGGAGAGTTTGATAGGGCGAGGCAAGTCATTCCACAGTACTAGAGCGGCCCTTGAGAAGTCTTGGAGGTGAGAGTTGGTCGTGCGCGTGTAGACAGATAGCAGGAGGAGCTCGCCTACTGACTGGAGTTGTCTGGATGGGACGTGCTTGCAGAGTAATGAAGACATGTAGGGAGGAGTTGAGTTACTATGGAATACAGTCTGCATTTTAACTATCTCCATATACATTCCGAGGGATTGTGCATCTTCATATGTGTCCTGGGAGACCACTCACCAATTCAGCGGCAGAGGAGGTATAGACAATAGACATGTGCATTCGTTTTAGTACTAAAGCGATTTAGTCCGAATTTTGGGATAATTTAGTTTTAGTATGACTCAAGAGAAACGAAACTGCTCAGTACAAAAAACGAAAGAAACTAAAATAAAATGCACTACATTTTAGTTTCAGTCCTCTTTGTGATATTATATTGATGAGTGAAGGAGACCAGCAATGAAGAGCGCAACATCGCAACATCCGAAGTTCTGCACCCTCCACATGCCAATGCAGGAAGATGTTCTATACAGAGAGGGACATTAATTCAGGAGGATGTTCTATATATTATACAGAGAGGGGTATTAATTAATGCAGGTGGATGTTGTATACATTATACAGAGAGGGGTATTAATTAATGCAGGAGGATGTTCTAAACATTATACAGAGAGGAGCCTTTTTTTTTTTAGCCCTTTAAATCCAGTGGCTGTGAGCGCGGAGATCGGCTGCTTGTTACATTATCTCTCAGTACAATGTATCAGGCTCAGCTGTTACAGTAACTGACTGCTGCTCATCACAGCGCTCAGAGTTTCAGTAAAACAAGAAAATAATATTGTTCTAACGTCTTATATATAAAAATATTATTTACTAGTTTTACTGAAACTCTGAGCGCTGTGATGAGCAGCAGTCAGTTACTGTAACAGCTTTGCCTGACACGGGGCAGTATTGCAATGTTGGTGCTAACTTAACCAGAGCTGTTGTAACTGAAAACCTCCATAGGCTATAATAGCTCTGGGAAGTTTACAACAGCTCTGGTTATGTTAGCACCAGCTATATAATAGTGAGAGATACTGTAACGAGCAGCGATCTCAGCCCTCTGAGGAGCCACTACAATAGTAATTGTATCCACTGGTTTTCGGATGAATGAAATTAGTTTTCATACTAAAGAACTGAAAACGAATTTCTTTAGCAACTAAATAAATTGCATTTTAGTACTAATGCATTAGTTCAAAACGAAATTTTGTGCTGTGCACATGTCTAATAGACAAGACTTGCAAAGGGGGGAGGAACACCTTTAAGGGTCCATTTGCTTATTGTTTCAAACCAAGGCCTTATTCCAAGGTTGGTATTGACTTAACCAGAGCTCTTGTTATTATTTTATTATTATTCTTTATTTATAAAGCGCCGGCATATTCCGCAGCGCTGTACAATAGTCACAGTATAGACAGGGTTACAATACATTGAACAACATTTGACAAACAGTACAGGAGGAGATGAGGGCTCTATTCCCGTAGGAACTCACAATCTAGAAGGGTTGGGGTTGAAAACAGGAGGAGAGGACTGTAAGGTGAGAGTGATTGATGGTTGCGTCAGTGAGTTGGGTGGTAGGCTTCCCTAAATAGGAATGTTTTAAGGGAGCGTTTGAAGGAAGAGAAGTTGTAAACTGTCCAGAGCCATAGTCTAACAGGATACTGTTTAGATATATTGTTGGTGATGTGATTCGATTATCTGCAATGTATATATATATACAGTGGCAAGAAAAAGTATGTGAACCCTTTGGGATTACGTGGAGTTTTGCATGAATTGGTCATAAAATGTGCTCTGATCTTCATCTAAGTCACAACAATTTGAAAAACACAGTCTGCTTAAAATAATACAACACAAACATTATATGTTTTCATGTCTTTATTGAACATAACATGTAAACATTCACAGTGCAGGGTGGAAAAAGTATGTGAACCCCTAGACTAATGACTTCTCCAAGAGCTAATTGGAGCCAGGAGTGAGCCAACCTTGAGTCCAATCCGTGTGATATTATTGGATGTGTTGCTGAAAGCTGTCCTGCCCTTTAAAAACACACACCAGTTTTGGGTTTACTGGTTTCAAGAAGCACTGCCTGATGTGAACCATGCCTCGCAGAAAAGAGCTCTCAGAAGACCTACGATCAAGAATTGTTGACTTGCATGAAGCTGGAAAGGGTTACAAAAGTATCTCCAAAAGCCTTGATGTTCATGTGTCCACGGTAAGTAGGCTTGTGCACCGATTTTTTTTTTCGGATCGATTCGGTTCGATTTGTTCGGATGTTTAAACTTTTCGATTCGGCTCGTTTCGGACGATTTCTGTTTCGATTCGGTTTGGCTCGACTCGTTTTTTCGTCTACATTTTTTTTTCGGAATATCGACCATTTTTCGTATTTTCGTGTCACTTTGCTCGTTTTTTGTATCAACTTTTCGTGATTTCGGGACTTTTCGTTTTTTCGGAACGTCTGTTCTCCTCGACCATTTTTCGTATTTTCGTGTCACTTTGCTCGTTTTTTGTATCGACTTTTCGTGATTTCGGGACTTTTCGTTTTTTCGGAACGTCTGTTCTCCTCGTTTCAAAGCTGTCTAACTCTATTCGTTTTGATGTAAACTACTACTTTTTTATACTTTATATATCTTTTTATAATAAATTTTTGGTTTGTTTTTCGGATCAGATAATTCATTCTGTCGATACGATAATTCTGGCGATTCTATTGTGTTTTTTTAATTAAATAAAGATACTTTTTTTCTTATGAATATACATTTCACAACTTTATTTAATCACATTAAAAAATGGTATGAAAGCCAAGGAACAAAAATAAATGAACAAAACGTTTTAAAAACGCTAAACTGACCCGAATGGTCTGACTTTAAAAATAAAAACCAGAACAAAAAGGTTTTAAAACGGAAAAATAGTTGATCAAAATGATCTGAAACGAAAAAAAAAAAAAAAAAATGATTTAAAACAGACAAAAAAAAAATTAACCCTTTCACTGCTGAGGCATTTCACGGCTTCCCTTCACGCCTGTGTGCGGCACTGCGGTCTGCTGCTGAGCTAATTTTTAACAGTTCCGCTCCTCTTGTTTAAACGTGTTTTTTTGAAGCCTTATTTTATAATATGACCCAGACATGTTATATATCGTTCTTTCCGGCAGACTCGGCAGATGATTCAAAATATATCATTATCATATGTATGCGTCATGTCCTGTCTGTATATTATAACAAAAAATGCAATAAAATTAGAATTTTCAATGTTTGTTTTACAAGGTGTAAAGTGTTTTTTTCATACTTTAACACGCGAGTGTTTGCGGTTATATTTTATGAGTTGCGTTTGTTAAAAAAAATTGAAAAGGGGACTTGTTATATTTTTTTGGGTGAAATTTACACTATTTTTAACAAACGCACCCCATACAAAAATCCTTAGTGCAGCATCATTGTTCACATTATAATTGAAATGGGAACAATATTGCTGCATTAACAAAACAAAACAAAAACCTGTTTATTTTTTTTATATTTTGATTTTTTATAATTTTTAACATTGTCATGTTTGGTATTGTTGGAAAGGCCATGCTCTGGTCGATCCAAAGATACCAAACATTAACCAACCGATCGCTGCCACGGATCGGGAGATAGGGGGTTCATTGGAACCCCCTATCTCCACCATTGGTCGCAGTTAGGGGTTAACTCCAGAACTGACGTCATTGTGACGAGGTCTTGGGACTGTCGGCAGCTGCCGTACCCCCACGCTGTTGTCTTCCTGCAAAGACGTGACCATGTTGGCTGGCAGCGTCTTAGCGGGCAGCGGTGGGAGAGAGAGAGCTCATAGCTGGGAGGAGGTGTTGCGTGAAGCTGCAAACAGGGACAAATAAACTAGACCTGAGCCGCACTGAGGATCTTTGGGTTGTGTCGGAGAAGACTTCACGCAGTGCTGCCATCAATATTTTTTGATAAATTCTTGGTTATACAATGAATGTGACTGTGGACAAAAATCCGTGTTGTTGTGACATCGCCTAAGCTTAACAAAACCAGGCCACGTCGGTAATCAAATCTCAAGGAAGTACAACAAGGTTGTGTTAGTGTGTGACATTTTTTGGCCAGGCAGGAAGTGTAGAATGTGCACAGTCACATTCATGGCCACAAATATGTTGACAAATTTATGACAAAGGGTCCATAGAAATGTCAATAAATTTATGTACATATAATTTTAACAGTGTGGAAACCAAGCAATACATATTAACTTATTAAGTAAGGAAAAGCAACGCACAGAAACAGGAAAATATAGAAAAAATAGAAAATTTATTTACAACATGGGGAAGGGAAGGGAACATGCCAAGGATGGCAAACTGCCCAACAGGGGCACAAACAACACAAACAAACATAGTGTAGTGGAAATAGACTGGAAGATGGCCGCCATTGTAAGCCAGGCTTGTTCAGAATATTGGTTCACTTGAGATAATTACTGGCATTTGAGGAGATGTTGGAGCTGGTCCGCATCTTTGATTACAAAGATTATGACTGCCGTAAGGGCCCTTACGGCAGGAAGAATAACATCCGCAAGGATCGCCTTTCCTGAAGAGACTTGTGTTCAGAGAATCCTTGCTCGTGTCTGGTCCGGCCTCGTCTTGAGTGAACCTGCAGATTCCGGTTACATTTCGGGAGGAGGCTAGTCTTACTGCCGCTCCAGGATGTCAGCGGCATTGCTTATGTGCTCCCGCAGTTCCTGGAGCAGTTCCTGGATGCCGTCGATGGTGGTTACAGCCAGGCGTAGCTCGCCGATCGCCTCCCGATTTATCATCCTGACACTGGAGGACGTGTCCGGTCTGGCTTCTCTTTCTATATATCCAATAAATGAAAGAAGGAAAATACAGTAAGTAAAGCAGGTTTCTATTTTTGACTGAAAGTCTTGAAAAAATATAACAGTAGTATATACCAGTGCTGGCGGCCTCCTGAGGCTCCGACTCCTCCTCCTCCTCCTCCACCACCACCGTCAGCATCTCATCCAGTGCTATAAGAAATTAAATAAATAAAAAATACAGTAAACAACAAAACTGATTTATTTTTGACCAAAAGTCGTTGCAAAATAAAACAGGAATATACCAGTGCTGGTGGTCGCCCGTGGCTCCTCCTCCTCCTCCACTGGGGCACTGGTGCCCGCCGGGGCAGATGCTGCCTTCTTCCTGTCTTCTGCCAAATCCAAAAAATAACACGTAAATAATGCAGACTGGAAAAAATGGTATATCTATACAATATATTGCCGAAAGTATTGCGACACCCCTCCACTACCCCACTACCAGCTTGACCCACCACTACTCCCATCTCATAGTTCTAAAGTCACAAAATATTTATTTATTTCCCCTGCACATAGACATATATTTACCGTTCAATTATATATTTTTTTCAGAAGTAAACATTACGTTTATTCAATAAAAACTATTATTTGTGCTGTGTGCGTACAAAACACATTGTGCGACTGCTTTTAGTTATTTTATAGAAGGCCTCAGCCTCAGTTTCACTTTCAGTTTCTGCTAATAAAACTGGATATAGCAGAAACAACAGAAATCCGCCATTTTGTTTTGAAATTTGCATCTAAAGCGTTCAATGACACTGCTGCAGCAAACTGAATTGCTGCGCTGCAACAGTTCAGCAGCTGCTGAGGATGTATTGAACGCGGCTCTGTTTGGATGCACTTTCAAAAGAACTACATGTCCCATCCTACCACTTAGCAGAGACGCAGAGATTTTTATTGATGCGCAGGTGGGAGCCAATATTGGGCAAGCTGCGGGTCATCTCGTATGCATCACTCAATCACAACAACCTCCCCCCCAGCACACTACAGACTATACACACAGTGCCAAAAGAAATCCAGCATTGTAACTTCATCTACATACATCGAATGTCACAATTTTCACGAATACGTAAAATCACAAAATGGAAGAGCTATGGCAAAAATGCATGTATGACGAGTCGTGAAAACGCAAAGCTATACACAATCACATTGCATGAAAAAAGGACTAGATAAATCAACGTATTTCTGTGCACATTAGCACATGCAAGCACATTATTATTATTATACAGGATTTATATAGTGCCAACAGTTTGCGCAGCGCTTTACAATATAACATGACACTTACGTTTGGCTATGGCGCGACGGATGTGCCTCAGCTGCTCCTCCTCGCGTACCTTGAGGTCAGACCAGCGTTTTCGGAGCTGGTCCTTCGTCCGGTCTTTGCCAAACAATTCCACGATGGTGGTGCGAACCTTATCGAGGATACGGTCCTTTCTTGCATTATTCTTTCTGCCGTAAGGGCCCTTACGGCAGTCGTAATCTCGTCTGTCAAAGATCCGGACCAGCACGAGCATCTCCTCAAATGCCATGTTGCTGGCCTGCTTCTTCCTGGGTGGTGGTGTTTCATGGGTGCAAGACGATGAGGAGGTGTCTGAATGGCACTCGTCTCTTGCAGTCATGATGAATTGAATAATAAAAACAATATTTTTTGGCCTGTCCAAAAAGTTGTCAAAAAACTGGCTCAATAAAGTTACGACATCCGCGCGCGCATGCGCGACCCGCGGACGAATCGGATCCAACCCGATTACGAAGGAATTATCGTATCGACAGAATTATCGGATCATTGGAAACAAAAAAAACAAGTGATACGCATTTACAAATACAAAATTTACAGAATCAGCGATATAACCGATAATAGTTAAATATACGATGTCCAGAATTACCGAAATGGAACCGAAATCACGAATGGAACCGAAATCATGAATAGAGCGAAAATAAATTTCGATTTGACACATTTCAAGTCCATTCGAAAATTCCAAAAATATTTCGTTTCGGCTCGGAAAACTTTTCAGATCTGCCATTTTTGGATCTAAAAATTTTCGGAAAATCGCCCGCATCCGAAAACACGAATCGGGAAATTTCGTGAAAATTCTGAAATTCCGAAACCCGAAACGCACATCCCTAACGGTAAGACAGACTGTCTACAAATGGAGAAAGTTCAGCACTGTTGCTACTCTTCCTAGGCGTGGTCGTCCTGTAAAGATGACTGCAAGAGCACAGCGCAGAATGCTTAATGAGGTAAAGAAGAATCCTAGAGTGTCAGCTTAAGGCTTACAGAAATCTCAGGCACATGCTAACATTTTTGTTGACAAATCTACAATAAGGAAAACATTAAACAAGAATGGAGTACATGGGAGGACACCAAAAAGAATATTGCAGCACGTTTGAAGTTTGCAAAAGAGCACCTGGAAGTTCCACAGCACTACTGTGAAAATATTCTGTGGACAGATGAAACCAAAATTGAGTTGTTTTGGACAAAACACACAACACTATGTGTGGAGAAAAAAAGGCACAGCACACCAACATCAAAACCTCATCCCCACTGTAAACCATTGCGGAGAGAGCATCATGGTTTGGGGCTGCTTTGCTGCCTCAGGACCTGGACGGATTGTTGTCATTGATGGAAAAATGAATTCCAGAGTTTATCAAGACATTTTGCAGGAAAATGTAAGACCATCTGTCTGCCAACTGAAGCTCCGCAGAGGATGGGTGATGCAACAGGACAATGACCCAAAGCATATAAGTAATTCAACAAAAGAATGGCTTCAACAAAACAAAATACGCCTTCTGGAGTGGCCCAGTCAGAGTCCTGACCTCAACCCGATTGAAATGCTGTGGCATGACCTTAAGAGAGCGATTCACACCAGCCATCCCAAGAATATTGCTACACTGAAACAGTTTTGTGAAGAGGAGTGGTCCAAAATTACTCCAGATCGTTGTGCAGGTCTGATCTGCAACTACAGGAAACATTTGGTTGAGGTTATTGCTGCCAAAGGAGGGTCAACCAGTTATTAAGTCCAAAGGTTCACATACTTTTTCCACCCTGCACTGTGAATGTTTACATGTTCTGTTCAATAAAAACATGAAAACATATAATGTTTGTGTTGTATTATTTTAAGCAGACCGTGGTTTTCAAATTGTTGTGACTTTTTATGACCAATTCATGCAAAACTCCAAGTAATCCCAAAGGGTTCACATACTTTTTCTTGCCACTGTATATACAACTCCATTTTATTTTTAGGTTCCAAGATTAATGTGGATCAAAAGAAACTAAGGACATTGATATTCCTACTGTTTGGTGATGAAATATATGAGCTGGACTCGTTTTTTGTTTTTATGACTTATATGTTGAACTTGTGTTTGTGTATGTTGAGAATGTGTTTGGGGATATGACATTCTATATTTTATATTATATATATATATTTTTTTTTTATATATTCTATAAGGCTCGATATACAAACAATTTACACAGAGATAGGAAATATTGACAGAAATACTATTAATTTACACATACCTTGTCACAAACCAGATATGTTGCAGGTAGGGTTACAAATATGGGGTAAGCGGGATCACTTTATGCCAGCTTGGATCTTTAATTATAGATAAATTTAAAAAAAATCAAGTTTAGGCAAATCAAGGATAGTGATTGCTAAACAGAGTGTCCGAGAAAAAAAACATATTACTAGGGGCTCCAGCTAAATGCATAGCTCCAGGAAGGATAACATTGACAGACTTACTATTGGCTGAAAGAAGTTGTCCTGCAGAATAAAAACAATATAAGAAACCACAAGAGCATTATTTTCAAGCGAGCGTTGTAAAATTTCACTTAACAACATATACCACTGGGAAGCAATTACAGAACAAACCAATTAAACCCAAGATGGCTTACAAAACAAAAAGGTCAATAGTTAAACATAAAATTAAAATACGAATTGGAAAATACATAATCCAGAAAAATAGATGCAACTGTTTAAGAAATGCAAAGAAACAAATGGAAACCCACAAGATGCATTTATTAAAAAGTCAACCGAAAAGAGCAAATTAAGTTTTCTGATAAGGCATTTATATATTTATGTATACTTTAATATGTTTATCCATAGAATCCAAGTTGTGTTAGTCAGTTGATTAGCGAAGAAGAAGAGACTTTTTGGTATTCTTCCTTTATTTTTATTTTTTTATGTAATAAGGAATGATCTAAGGTTAAAGGATGGAATATTATTCTTTTACAGTTGGTACATTTAAAATTTAGTTGTATATTAAAGCGGTACAAACAAAAAGTTTAAAACTTACTTATCAACTATATCACAATTTTTATTATTTATCTTTATCACAGTTACTGTATCTAACACAAAAGGCTATTTCTGCCTATATGATAATAATGCAGACCCAGTTTGAAATTGTGTTAAATAAGGGATACCATCTAGAGCTCAGAATCTTACATTTCACCAATATTTCTGTAAAGGATAAATGAATTAACATTATTTACATTTTTTAGCTATCTCAGAATAACAATAAATGTTATGACATCATTTTTTTTAAAAACCAAAAGTCGCTTAGTAGTGAAGGGGTTAATTATTATTTGAAGTTTATAAAATAAGTCTGGAGGTCATTGAGCCTTGATGGCGGAAATACCTGGAGGTTTGTTAACAATTTATATATGCGTTTATCCAAGTAAGAGACATATTTTTTCAAAAAAATTGATATTAACTGAAAAATTTTGAACTCACCTTTCTTCCTATTCTTTATCAGGGTTCCAGAGTGATGCTTTATGGTCACCACACCTTGTGCTTCATGTAAATGATATAAGTTAGAAACCCAGAAAAACTTTTTTTTCTTACAAATTACTAGAAAGGCAGCAAAATTTTAATGAATTATTAAGTCAAATTTTAGAATATAGTTTTAAGTTTATTACTTGTGCGTTTGTTGTTTTCTCTTTTCCTTATTAAACATTTAATGCTGCTGGGTGTCCTTTTTTTATCCCAGTGGAGGGTGGAGGTAAACAATATATGTCACTCAGACCCAGACTTATCTAACCATAAAACCGCCCTAAATTATTATTATTATTATTTATTAAGCGCCAACACATTCCGCAGCGCTGTACAAGGTGTAATAGGTAAAGACAGGACAATTCTACAATACATACAGGAGACAGGTCAGTATTCCTGCCAGCAGATACAGGAGGATATGAGGACCCTATTCCCGTGGGAATTTACAATCTAGATGGTGCATACAAATATATCAATCACCAACCTCAAAATAATGAACAGTGATTCCCTTTCTATTTAAATTAACCCAATTAGGGATGAGCCGAACACTCCCCGAGTTCGGTTCGAGCCCGAACTTCCCATTTGCTCGGGACCGAACCCGAACCCCCATGCAAGTCAATGGGGCTGAAAATTCGGTTTTTTAGAGTGCCCTCCAAGAGGGCATATATGCTACATATTTGCCATAAAAGGTGTATGGGGGTCCGGGTAGTGCCCTGGGGGACAGGAAACAAGGACAAAAAGTTTTTAAAAAAACGTTTTTAAAGGGACAGTGAGTTTTCCATGAAATAAGGGTTAAAAATAAAAACGAAAAATTCCTTAAAATATTGTGCCTAGGAGGTCCCCATAACCTGCCCGTGAAGTGGCGGATTTCTAGGATGTATAGAAACACTTAAAAACAAAAAATTACGTTTCATATGACGGTAAATGCTTTTCCTTTAGTCTATCCATAAACAACTGCTTGGGGCGGCAGCCTGTATGAAAAGACATTTTAGGACGCGCAGAAAAAGTTTAGTGTTTTTTTTGGCTAAATTATTGGGAAACTTATGCAGGCTTTGGATGAAAGTAACAATAGGTGCTTTAAAATTGGGCTTTTAGCATCGGCAACAGTGCCGTCACACCGTAAACCCTCTGAGGATATGAATCTGATACAGGCGTCAATGGCAGTGCACCCAGATATTGTGCCTTTAGTGTCAGGCATGCAAGTACTATCATACAGTAACCCCTCTGTGGTATTGTGGAAGAGTGCAGGGGTGGACCTATATTAAAAAAGATATGAATCTGGGAATGGGCGTCAGTGCACCCAGATATTCTGCCTTTGGTGCAAGACTGCCAGGCCAGCAAGTATCATCATACAGTAACCCCTCTGTGGTATGGTGGAAGAGTGCAGGGGTGGACCATGTGGTTCTATATTGAAAAGTTTTTGATCTGGTAATGGGCGTCAGTGCACCCAGATATTGTGCCTTTAATGCCAGGCCATCAAGTATCATCATACAGTAACCCCTCTGTAGTATTGTGTGTAACCCCTCTGTGCGGGCAGGATGAGCTCTGCAACAATCTCCTTGTATCGTGGATCAAGAAGGGTTGCCAACCAGTAATGATCCCTCTCCTTGATAGCACGAATCCTGGGGTAAGCAGCCCCTGTGTCGGGAGGCTGTGGTGCATCCTCTGCAGGGGCATGCTTGTCCTTTCTAACTGGTGCTGGCCGTCTTAAACAGCAGCAACATACAGAGGATTTGGTGGATTGGCTAACCAGGCCATCCTCATCCTCCGAGTCCTCTGCCAGCCAGGCTTCTAGTGCTTTACAGTCCACCTCAGCTGCCAAAGCATCTAATGCAGCCTCCATGTCCACAGCTACTCCTGCCGTAGCCTCGCTATCACACACGGAGGAGTCAGCTGAATTGTTTGACTACAATGAGAGTGACATGTTGCTTGAGGATGCGCAGCAAGTACAGTGTTCTGATTCAATCTCTGAGGTTGAGCAAGGGAGTATAATCAACCTAGAGGAAGGGGGTGCTAGTGATGACACACAAATAACTGGCACTCATGTTGCCCCAGCAGCTGCAGCATACTGCCAAGTTGGCTCCAGTGACGAGGAGATAGGGGGTGAAGATGACATTGATGATGATGAGGTCACTGACTCCACCTGGGTGCCAGATCAAACTGAGGAATCAAGTGAGGAGGAGGGGGAGGAGGAGGAGGCACAGCAAACACGAGGCACAACATCCTCTGTGACCAACCGTAGCACTAGCCAGTCTAAGGCATCACATGTCAGAGCTGCTCCGGTGCAGAGCGCTGTTGTCTCAAAGAACACATGCAGGAACTCTGCTGTCAGGGAGTTCTTTAAGAAATGTGCAGCAGACCCCACCATTGCTATTTGTAATCTATGTCAGAGGAGGCTGAAGCGTGGGATAAACACTGGACACTTGGGTACCACATGCTTGAGGCGACATATGAACAAGTGCCACACATCCCGTTGGCTCGAAACTTTGTGTAGGTCCTCCTCCTCCTCCTCATCTGTCTCTACCCACACTGTATGTCCTGCCATGTCATTGCCTACAACCTCCACCGACAGGGATGATGCTACAGTAATGGATGTACCAGCAGGTCCTTCCTCACAATGTGACATCATCCCAGTAGCTGAAGATTTACGCAGTCAGATTACGTTGCCGCAGCTGCTGCAGCGAAAGAAAAAATATAGTCCCAACCATCCCCAAGCACAGCGTTTAAATGCCAGCTTAGCAAAATTACTAGTGAGCCCCAAAAAACTTGCTGGCTGTGTGACGAGACACAGAAGATCACCTCAATTCACAAATGTTTTAAATAAACTAGTGAGCCCCAAAATACAGCGTGGTACTGTTTGTATGACGAGACACAGATCACCTTAATTCACAAGTGTTTTAAAGAAATTAGTGAGCCCCAAAAAAACTTGCTGGCTGTGTGACGAGACACAGAAGATCACCTTAATTCCCAAGTGTTCCCTCATCTGTCTCTACCCACACTGTATGTCCTGCCATGTCATTGCCTACAACCTCCACCGACAGGGATGATGCTACAGTAATGGATGTACCAGCAGGTCCTTCCTCACAATG
Source organism: Leptobrachium leishanense (assembly GCA_009667805.1). Taxonomy (NCBI): domain Eukaryota; kingdom Metazoa; phylum Chordata; class Amphibia; order Anura; family Megophryidae; genus Leptobrachium; species Leptobrachium leishanense. The sequence continues at coordinate 399,900,579 of CM019064.1, read as the reverse complement.
TGACATCATCCCAGTAGCTGAAGATTTACGCAGTCAGATTACGTTGCCGCAGCTGCTGCAGCGAAAGAAAAAATATAGTCCCAACCATCCCCAAGCACAGCGTTTAAATGCCAGCTTAGCAAAATTACTAGTGAGCCCCAAAAAAACTTGCTGGCTGTGTGACGAGACACAGAAGATCACCTCAATTCACAAATGTTTTAAATAAACTAGTGAGCCCCAAAATACAGCGTGGTACTGTTTGTATGACGAGACACAGATCACCTTAATTCACAAGTGTTTTAAAGAAATTAGTGAGCCCCAAAAAAACTTGCTGGCTGTGTGACGAGACACAGAAGATCACCTTAATTCCCAAGTGTTTTAAATAAAGTTGTAAACCCCAAAAAAACTTGCTGGCACAGTGACAAGACACACATCACCTAAATTCCCTGATATTTGGTATAAATGAGACCCAAAAAGATTTGCTGGCACAGTGACAAGACCCAGAAAATCACCTCAATTCACAAATGTTTTAAATAAAGTTGTAACCCCCAAAAAAACTTGCTGGCACAGTGACAAGACACACATCATCTAAATTCCCTGATATTTGGTCGAAATGAGACCCCCCCAGACCCCCCCAGTAGCGTAGCAGACCGGCAGTAAAAACACACACAACTATCTCCTTTGAAATCTCCTCTGAAATGCGTGCAGAAGCGCTGCGTGGAAACCTTATATAGTGTGCTGCGGGACTTAGCTCTGTGAGCCCATGATTGGGCAAAATTTGCCCAATCAGGACTCTGAGCGGTGATTGGCATAGTGTTCAACCAGTCTTGCACCAGACCTGTGGTCAGGTGCAAGGCTGTAGCCAATTACGAGCTTCAGGCCAGTGGGTAAATGCATTGTGGTCCATTGTGGTCGAACATGCGGCGAACACCCGGAAATGTTCGGTGTTCGTGATCTGCTCGAACAGACTAAGTTCGGGTCGAACCCCGAACCGTCCGAACCCGAACAGCTCATCCCTAAACCCAATATCCCAGATCTCACCCACACATCTGTCCTCTACCTAAATGCACAGGTCTCCTTAGGGACCCCTGGAGCTGCAGTCTGTTTAAAGTAAAGGACCCCCAGGTCAGCGTCCTGGGTACGAGGGTACCACCCTACAAGCAGCGTTCCGCACTAGAGGGGCTCATCATGCTGCGGTTTCCCAGTACAATCCAGCTAAAGACTTTTATCCACTCAATGATTCATCCTCTGAGTCAGAACTCTTACCTTAGGTTGCAGCCCTGGAAGCTCTACCCACCTGGCAATATGTACTAAAGAAGAACAAACTGAAACTTCATCCTCTGTACAATGGCACTATGTGGTCTCATTCCTTGCAGAATCCTGTCACCACCAGAGGAGGCGCAGTGCCCAAGAAACTCCGTGCTGAAGGATCCATGAAAACTGCTGACCCATGTATGTGCATATGGCTTTCTCTGTTGCAGCTGTTGATTCAGCGAAGCTCAATCAACCACCATATCTTTCCCTGGCATCGGATGGCTATGTGGTGATTACGTCGGACCTCTCAGCTTATGAGTCTTACCTGTCCTGCTCTGCACCAAAGAGATGCTGTTTATGAATTCTGAAGATTTTTCCTTTCCCCATTTGTACCACACCATGGATTTCTTCCTGCATCAACCTGCCTACTCCAAGGTACCATCATCATCATATCCCTGCGCTAAAGGCTCAAACCCCCTGAACTTGGGTCCCACCGAGGCCCATGCCTGGTGCCACCCTGACTCCATGTAGTCAGGGCCGGTGCAAGCATTTTTGTGTAGTCAGGCAAAGGTGCATTTTGGTGCCCCCCCATCCGTGTCATGTCAAGCCAATAAGGATAGAGGTGCCATGATAATCTCTATATACTATACACATACATATATATACACACACTAGGGTTGCACCGATACCACTTTAAGACCAAGTACAAGTACCAATACTTTTTTCAGGTACTCACCGATATCATATAAGAAAAAAATATATAAGAAAAAAAAAAGTGATGTGGTGATGTTGCCAAAGCCCTTTCTTTAGCGGAAACAAAGTGGATATTTTATATGGACACTTTGAAACCGCCAGGCCTCAATATTGATTTAGAGCTTCAATCTTTTATATGAAGGCCCTAGTTCACTTCTATTTCTATTGAGTCACGTGACTCTTAGTTTCTGCTGTAGAGCCTTTTGGGACCTAGTTAGTTTTTTACCTGGGTTCTTGCATCCCTAGTCCTTCCTCCCCTTTTTCTGGTGCTTTTCTGGAACATAGCATTGGTCTTATACAATATTATTATTGAAAATGTAATCAATTAATTTATTATAATTATACCCCCTAAATGGGGTACATTTATGTTTGTACGTTATCAGCATACATGCACGTTTTTAATTTTTGTCTCCATAGGTTCTCCTATTGTCATCTCTGGATCTATGTCAGTAATGTTTATGGTTTATTTCTGTCGTTTGTATTTCGCCCACACTCTCCATTAGGTTTGGGTTAATTATGCCCTTAACTTTAATGGATTCTGGTGTAAGGCGGTGTCACTTCCGATGCGCCCGTTCGGACGCATTTCCGATGCGCTCGTTCGGGGGCATTTCGGAAAATTTATCATTTCCGGTATCCACACATGAATGTATTATAGATTGTTAATTAAAGAAATGTGGACTTTAAAAGAGAGAAGATTCGGACGGACAAGTCAGTTCATGAATAAGTCAGAGGACGAAACGCGTCGAACTGACTTGCTTGTTTCCGCCATTTCGTTCGTTCGCCCGCCGGATCGTCCATCATTTATCTTCGTCCGCGAGTCGGATCGTCCACTATTCATTTCGGATGGATCCAGGTCTTCGGTTCCCCTATTGGTCGGTCTGAAGGACTGTGTTTCCACCTGGCATTTGGACTTCTCAGCACGGAGTAGTATCCTGACCAGGCTCTCCTGCAGAGACTACATCTTAAGGACAACGTCTTTCCGGCTGTGGTGACTATTCGAACGAATTGGTTTAATATGCGATTTTGCACACTTTTATATACTGTGTGCCACTAATCTTGTGAGTGGCTTCTTTTTGTGGTTTTATGTTTTATTAAATATCTGGCAGTATTATGCTATGTTTTGTGTATGCTCTGATTTTAGAGATTCTGCACTTCCTTGAAGATCCTGTATCATCAAATATACCTGACCATCTATAAGGTTGTACTGTACTGCATGTTCTCTTTTTTTTCTTATATGTTTATATCTTAGCACGTTGGTGGAGAGTGCTGTGAACTGCAGCTTTTTTACCTCCTGGGGATACATTTTCACACTCTGTTTGGTACTCACCGATATCATGCCCACTTAGATACATATATACAGACCAAAACATTCCCAGATACATATATACAGAGACCTCAGATGAGATCATGCCCAGATACATATATACAGAGACCTCAGACCAGAACATGTCCAGATACATACAGTATATACATATATTCAGGGGGGCATTCTACCAGTTTTGGCCAAGAGCTGTTGTTGGGTTCGCAGTGACAGGCGGATATATTTGCCCCCAGCTCACATGGATATATATATTGCCCCCAGCTCACATGGATATATTGCCCCCAGCTCACATGGATATTTTGCCCCCAGCTCACATGGATATATTGCCCCCAGTTCACACTTGGATATATTTGCCCCAGCTCATATGGATATATATTGCCCCCAGCTCACACATGGATATATCTGCCCCAGCTCACACATGGATATATTTGCCCCCAGCTCACATGGATATATCTGCCCCCAGCTCACATGGATATATCTGCCCCAGCTCACATGGTTATATCTGCCCCAACTCACATGGTTATATCTGCCTCCAGCTCACATGGTTATATCTGCCTCCAGCTCACATGGGTATATTTGCCCCAGCTCATATGGATATATCTGCCCCAGCTCACATGGATATATCTGCCCCAGCTCACATGGATATATTTGCCCCCAGCTCATATGGGTATATTTGCCCCAGCAAACATGTGGATATATTTGCCCCCAGCAAACATGTGGACATATTTGCCCCCTGATCACATGTGGATATATCTGCCCCAGCTCACATGGATATATTTGCCGCCCAGCTCACATGGATATATTTGCCCCCAGCTCACATGGATATATTTGCCCCCAGCTCACATGGATATATCTGCCCCAGCTCACATGGATATATTTGCCCCAGCATACATGTGGATATATTTGCCCCAGCATACATGTGGATATATTTGCCCCAGCATACATGTGGATATATTTGCCCCCAGCAAAAATGTGCACATATTTGCCCCCTGATCACATGTGGATATATTTGCCCCCAGCTCATATGGGTATATTTGCCTCTGCTCACATGTGGATATATTTGCCCCCAGCTCACATGTGGATATATTTGCCCCCAGATCACATGTGGATATATTTGCCCCCCGCTCACATGTGGATATATTTGCCCCCAGATTACATGGGTATATATTGCCCCTAGCTCATATGGAGACAGTGGTGGAACTACCAGGGTCGCAGCGGTCACACTTGGGACCGGGCCCTGGCATTCCGCCACTTGAGGGGGGCCCAGGGCTTAGACAGACAGTGGCAAATTTCGGCAACGCTGCACTATTTGTTAGCAGCGCAGCGCTGCCTCGGCATGTGTGAACACGTGTGTGGGCGTGGTCAGCCGGGCCAGGAGATGGAGTGGAAGAGCAGGATTAATGCGCGTGTGTGCGGATCCCTGCACTCTTCACCTTTTCTCCTGCAGGCACCACCACCAGCCAAGTAAGTGTTATGGCGGCGCTGCTGGCTTCAGCCTCCGAGTCCGGCACTTTTACTATTCTAACAATCCGGCCCTGATTTTGTGTGTGTGTGTGTGTGTTTTTTTCAAGTTGGGGTAATCCATCATCCGTGCTTTATTTTTTGCTGGGGGCCCTCTCACAACTTAGTCACCTTCCTCCCAGTGCATCCAGCTCTCTGCTGTAATGTGAGGGGCATCTTAAATTATGTAGCTCTAATACAGAGAGCACCTGCCTCCTTACAGTGTGAGAGCAGCCTGGATGTATGGGATGATTCAGTGACCTGCCATGATGTCAGCTCCACACCCCCTGCTGTCCCCGGTCAGTGAGAACTATGTAAAGGCTGAAGGATGTCAGTATGTACATACAGAGACAGGAAGGGTGAGCTCCCATCCACTGCCAGCACTTTGTGAGTGCCCATCACTTATACCTGCCAGCATTGTGAGTGCCCATCACTTATACCTGCCAGCATTGTACCCATCACTTATACCCACCACCTGCCAGCTTTGTGTGAGTACCCATCACTTATACCCACCACCTGCCAGCTTTGTGTGAGTACCCATCACTTATACCCACCACCTGCCAGCACTGTGTGAGTACCCATCACCTGTACCCTGCTGCCAGCGCTGTGAGTACCCATCCCTTCTACCCACCACCTGCCAACACTGAGTACCCATCACTTATACCCACCACCTGCCAGCATTGTGAGTGCCCATCACTTATACCCACCACCTGCCAGCATTGTGTGAGTACCCATCACTTACAGTTGTGTTCAAAATTATTCAACCCCCAATGCTGTAAAGGGTTTTAGGGTATTTAGTGTACATTTGTAATTGTATTCAGAATGAAATCCTACAAGGACTTTTTAAAGAACCATATGCAACTAAAATGACATCAATTGGTTTTGTAATACAGTAGTAAATGTTTCTTTTGTGAATTCTTCATTGACACAATTATTCAACCCCTTAAAGACTACCACTCTGAAGAACAGAGGTTCATTCAAGTGTTTTAAATCAGGTATTGAAAACACCTGTGGATGTCACGGAGCAGCAATAAAGCATAATAAGCACCAATTAGGCAGCTTTAAAATGACTGTGATACTCAACTCCTTCTAGACATTTACTGGTGTGGTTACAAACATGGTGAAGTCAAGAGAATGGTCCAGGAAGACAAGAGAAGAGGGGATTACTCTTCACAGGAAGGGCAATGGCTATAAGAACATTGCAAAGATGTTAAACATACCAAGAGAGACCATAGGAAGCATCATTCGCAAATTCAAGGCAAAGGGCACTGTTGAAACGCTACCTGGTCGTGGCAGAAAGAAGATGCTGACTTCGACTGCTGTGCGCTACCTGAAGCGTAGAGTGGAGAAAAGTCCCCGTGTGACTGCTGAGGAACTGAGAAAAGATTTGTCAGATGTGGGTACTGAAGTTTCAGCTCAGACAATACGGCGCACACTGCGTATTGAAGGCCTCCATGCCAGAACACCCAGGCGCACCCCCTTGCTGTCTCCAAAGAATAAGAAGAGTCGACTGCAGTATGCCAAAAGTCATGTGGACAAACCACAGAAGTTTTGGGATAGTGTTCTGTGGACTGATGAAACAAAATTAGAACTGTTTGGGCCCATGGATCAACGCTATGTTTGGAGGAGGAAGAACAAGGCCTATGAAGAAAAGAACACCTTGCCTAATGTGAAGCATGGCGGGGGGTCAATCATGCTTTGGGGCTGTTTAGCTTCTGCAGGTACAGGGAAGCTTCAGCGTGTGCAAGGTACCATGAATTCTCTTCAGTACCAGGAGATATTGGATGACAATGTGATGCAGTCCGTCACAAACCTGAGGCTTGGGAGACGTTGGACCTTTCAACAGGACAATGATCCCAAGCATACCTCCAAGTCCACTCGAGCATGGTTGCAGATTAAAGGCTGGAACATTTTGGAGTGGCCATCGCAGTCACCTGACTTAAATCCGATTGAGAACCTCTGGTGGGACTTAAAGAAAGCAGTTGCAGTGCGCAAGCCTAAGAATGTGACTGAACTGGAGGCTTTTGCCCATGACGAATGGGCGAAGATACCCGTAGATCGCTGCAAGACACTTGTGTCAAGCTATGCTTCACGTTTAAAAGCTGTTATAACTGTAAAAGGATGTTGTACTAAGTACTAAGATTGAATGTCACTTGGGGGTTGAATAAAACTGATAATGATGTGAGCACAGAAAAGACATTTGTGGTTATTTCATTATAAATGTTATGTTATATTTGTCTGACCTACACGTGCCTCTTTGATTTAATTGTAAGCAAGATGACTGAATGATCAAAATCAATGTCAAACTGGCCAAAACACTCAATTTCAGTGGGGGTTGAATAATTTTGAACACAACTGTATACCTGCCAGCACTGTGAGTACCCATCACCTGTATCCTCCTGCCAGCACTGTGAGTACCCATCACCTGTACCCTACTGCCAGCGCTGTGAGTACACATCCCTTGTACCCACCACCTGCCGACACCGAGTACCCATCACTTATAGCCACCTTCTGCCATCACTGTGTTATAGCCACCTCCTGCCAGCACTGAATGCCCATCGCCTGTACCCACCTGGCAGCACTGTGTGAGTACCCACCACCTATTCCCACCTGCCAGTGCTGTGTGAGTATCCATCATGTATACCCACCACCTGCCAGCACTGTTAGTACCCATCACCTATACCCACAATCTGCCATGACTGCTGAGTACCCATCACCTATACCCATCTGCCAGCGCTGTGTGAATATCCATCAACCTGCCAGCCTATTCAGAACCTACAACTGTTAAGAAGTAAAGTAAGTTTAATTAATATAAATGGCGTACTAGTTTTTTTATATTGCAGAAAAAAAAAAGTTAAAATATGAATATTTTTTTGGGGGGCCTTCTTGGATTCTTGCACTGGGGCCCACAGGTTTCTAGTTACGCCACTGTATGGAGATATTTTCCCCCAGCTCATGTGGGTATATTTGCCCCAGCTCACACATGGATATATCTGCCCCCGGCTCTCACCTGCTGCCAGGCCCCCCAGCGTTCTTCTCCTACGTGGCGAGCGGCTGCTGGCATGATGCAGCTTTGCCGCTCGCCGGTCGGGAACCACCTGGCCAGCACAGCCGCATTCTCGCGAGATCGCATGCGGCGCTGGTCAGGTGGTTCGGCCCCTAGCGCTGCGCCGGGTCGCCCTGGCCGACCAAGATGGCGGGGCTCGGGCGGAATCTTTAAAATTCCGCCCCCTCAAACTGGCTGGGAGCCAGATAGTAAGGCAGCCGCCTGCGCCGCCTTACGCTAGCGCCGGCCCTGCATGTAGTCATAATGAGATTTGCAGGAGATATGTAAACCCCACACTTGCAGCCTATTGTAGTGATCGGACGCAGGGAAGGGAGACAGACCGGGGGTGTAGCCAGAAAGCCATGGGTGTGCTATGCTGCCCTGCGGCGTTCAGGACCACCTGCCTCCCAGCACTTCCTCAGCGTTAAGTGGTTAAACATGGTTTTCTTCAGATATTCTCCCTAAATGATCTTTTCTTCTCACACTTTGTGATCTTGCCAATTCTTTTTGTGTTTCAGACGGATCAGTTATAATTCTTTTTTTTAATTCCCTATTTTTGAGTTTAGCACAGGTACAAATAAACGATAGCCATACAAGGAGACAACAGTCAGCAAAAGGGACATTCAGTATTAAAGCAAATGAAAGACAGCAAATCAACATTGAAGGAATAATAAAGAGGAGAGTGGGTAAGGGCACTCAAACCAGACATGGGGCAGCTGTACCGGGCAGGTGGCTGAGTCTGCAGTTAATCCACAGGCGGGGCATCTGAATAGGTAAAAGGAAATAAATAAATAAAAAATAAGTGGATGGGGTAGATGGTGAAGGGACCGCCTGGAAAAAAGTGGTATGCCTGGCTCACTCCAGCAACCCTGCGGTGAACTGGAGGCCACAGAGGAGGCCACATGACCGGGTGACCTGGGGCCAGAGGAAGCGGTCAGAGCCATAGTGTCTGATCCGTGGCTCGCCCAGAGCATCCCAACATCACACACACACACAAAAAATAATAAATAAAAAGGGGGGGGTCCAGACACCCTAATCACCATATCCCAGTGAAATAAAATAAAGTCCACAAAGAGAACATCTAGAACGGGGGGGTGAACAAATGAAGAGGGGGGGTTGTCATCAAACATAGCGCATGTCCAGCAACTCAAGTTAGAAAAGGTGGGGGAGGGGGCAGGAGAGACAAAAGAGGAAAAGATGGATGGGATAATGCTTTATTTTTAAAGGGTCAAACCTGTTACTCTCTTTTCGTTTTCACTGTCAGAGCCTCTATCTCACTTCTCTTTTTTTTTTTACAATGATTACGTAATTTGAAGGTCTCTTGTTTTGATTTCTCTATTAACATAGAGTTCGTGATCTGTTTTTTTGTTTTTATATATAACACCTAATGAATAATCTATTGTATCTCTTTCTAACTTTTCTTTATTTTGGATGATCTTTCCATATAATCTCTCAATGTTCTTTTTTAAAGTCAACTTTTTTCTTCTGTAATGGCTGCGTCTATTTTGTTTCTCATGTTTTCCTCAAGTTGCTGAATTTCTCCTTCAATGGTTATTGGTTTTCACTGCATTAAATTAAATCAGTATAGTCATTAAATCTAATGAGCATTTCTTCAAACTATTATTCCATTTTAGCATAAACTTTACAGCATCTTTCTCCAAAGGTTGGCACTATATTTATTCTGAGTCCCCTAGGGACAATGTCCAGCTTAACATAGTGCATACATATATTAAATATAAAAAAACAGTGGCGAAAAGGCCAATGGAGTATATATTACTGTATATTATATTATATCCTCCATTGGCCTTCTGGCTACTGTTTCGTATGCTTTTTAATATTTCAATGAATGCTTTTTTGACGTTATGTTTATGTATTTTTTTATTATTTTCTATTGGGATTCCTAGATAAGTGTTTAAAGTGTTTAGAATTTTATTAACTTGCTCAAATATTGTTTTGCCTATTGTGATTAACGATATGCGATCAGCCTGGCATTCCCGTTGCCCATGGTGGGATGACATAGGTAGACACACCACACACTAACGATAACTAAGGGCAGAGGTACCGGCTGGGTGAAGTAGAGGTAACATCACTGTTTTATGACCCTGGAGACCCAGGTTTGAATCCTGGCAAGAGCACTTCTCCAGTAAGTGTCCTTGGGCAAGACACCTAACGGTACATACTCGCCACCCAGGACATACTTAAAAACAAGAGAAATCTCAATGTATCATTCCCGGTAAAATCCTTTCTCCAAAAAAAAATGTATTTTTGTTTGAATATGGTAGCGTAGCCGGAAAAGCTGGTACCGGAAGTACATCTGAAGAAGATGTAATTATAAGAGCTATTTTAGGAACACTCTTGCTAACCTAAGCTGTAACTTGATAACTTGTGCATTACAATCAAAAGCACATAATAAAACACCTGCTGCTGTTTTTTTTTAAGTAATTGCATGTAAAAAGGAAAGATAAAGTTAGTTTTTTTATCTCCTGTTTCCATTTTGTGGACTTTTCCCATGATGCAACACTTATCAAAACCGTAGCACAAGTTTCACTTTACAGCTGTGGTACACTATAAAACAGTAGTGAAGAAGCAATGAGGTGGAGGAGTGACTGTTTAGACAATGCTGCAGGGGGTTTATTGTGTTGTATAAGCTACTCGAGATGGCAGCTGAATGAGAACTGATAGTTGACTTAAAACACTTTAATCTACCCCCCGGTGATGTCCTTTGCATGCATCCCACACAATAAATACAATCCTTATGGGTCAGATTTTTGGAGATCTGACCAATTCACTCCTTTCTATGCCCAATGCCACACAGTGAGGAACGAGTGATGTAAAGATACTGGGGAGGGGGCAGTTTACAACAAAATGGATGCACTCAGTGACACATATAGAGTAAAATATTTTCTTAACTAAGCATACAAGAGAAAAACAAAGTATATGTAAGATATCAGCAACATAAAATAAACACAATAAGGACAATTCATTTTTTGCTGGAGTGCCCCTTTACATAAGCTGACATACGTATATATTGTTTCATTAGAAAAAATAGTTTTATCTGTACTTTATTGCTCGACTATCCAGGACTTCAAAGTGGGCCAAGAGAACTGAAATCCCTGCAAAAGATAAATTATTTTTAGAAGTATTTGAAACGATTCTTTACAAGTAGATAAACATTTATATTAGTGTGAGTTGTATAACACTGTATTTTCTGCAGATTTTGTGTCACATTACTCCTATGTATCAGCTTCTTTGACTCCTGGGGTTTATTGTCTTACATGCCTCTTCACATTTCATCACTATTTGGTATATATATATATATATATCATATGTAGAGAAGATGCACTCCAGGGGTTTCAAGATATAAAAAATATTGTTAATAAAGGTTTTATTCTAAGTTTTGATCCCCCTCGAGTGCATCTGCTGTGTTTGATATATGCACTGGCAGGAGGATTTATAGCACATAGTGCATGCTGTCATGAAGATGGTGGTGAGCGCACTGCATGGGATTGGGATGTTTTATATATATATATATATATATATATATACTTGAAAACGAGAGAAATCTCAATGTATCCTTCCTGGTAAAATACTTTGCAAATAAATAAATAAATATATTGGGATGTTATATATGTGTTATGATTATCATAATCATTTCCTAAAACCCAGAACATTTATATATATAATATATATACAATACTGTGCAAAAAATTTAGGCAGGTGTGAATAAATGCTGTAAACAAAGAATGCTTTCACAAATGGAAGTGTTACACATTTATGTTCATAAATGAACAAAATACAGTGAATGAGCAAAAGAGAAATCTAAATCAAATCAATATTTGGTGTGACCACCCTATGCCTTCAAAACAGCAGCAATTCTTCTAGGTACACTTCCACACAGTTTTTGAAGGAATTCGGCTGGTAGGTTGTTCCAAACATCTTGGAGAACTAACCACAGATCTTCTGTGGATGTAGGCTTTCTCACATCTTTCTGTCTCTTCATGTAATCCCAGACACACTCGATGATGTTTTCGTGCATACTTTAATCGCTTGGCCTTGTTCCCACGTCGGAGGTATGGCTTTTTGGCTGCAACTCTTCCATGAAGACCACTTCTGGCCAGACTTCTCCAGACAGTGGATGGGTGTACCTGGGTCCCACTGGTTTCTGCCAGTTCTGAGCTGATGGCACTGCTGGACATCTTCCGATTTCGAAGGGCAATAAGCTTGATGTGTCTTTCATCTGCTGCACTAAGTTTCCTTGGCCGACCACTGCGTCTACGATCCTCAACGTTGCCCGTTTCTTTGTGCATCTTCAAAAGAGCTTGAACAGCACATCTTGAAACCCCAGTCTGCTTTGAAATCTTTGTCTGGGAGAGACCTTGTTGATGCAGTATAACTACCTTGTGCCTTGTTGCTGTGCTCAATCTTGCCATGACATGAAACTGTCTTTCACAACCTCACCTTGGTAGCAGAGTTTGGCTGTTCCTCACCCAGTTTTAAGCCTCCTACACAGCTGTTTCTGTTTCAGTTCATGACTGGATTTCAACTAGGCTTGTGCACCGATTTTTTTTTTTCGGTTCGATTCGGTTTGATTTTTCGGATTTTTAAACTTTTCGATTCGGCTCGTTTCGACCGATTTCTGTTTCGATTCGGTTCGGCTCGATTCGTTTTTCGTGTACTGTTCTTTTCGGAATATCGACCATTTTTCGTATTTTCGTGTCACTTAGCTCGTTTTTTGTATCGACTTTTCGTATTTTCGGAAATTTTCATTTTTTCGGAAAGTCTGTTCTCCTCGTTTCAAAGCAATAAATTTCGATTTGACACATTTCAAGTCCATTCGAAAATTCCGAAAATATTTCGTTTCGGCTCGGAAAACTTTTCGGATCTGCCATTTTCGGATCTAAAAATTTTCGGAAATTCGGCCGGAACCCGAAAACACGAATCGGGAAATTTCGTGAAAATTCCGAAATTCCGAAACCCGAAACGCACCTCCCTAATTTCAACCTACGTGTGACATTGATGATCATTAGCACCTGTTCGGTATAAGTGGTTGATCATACACCTGACTACAATCCTACAAAATCCCTGACTTTGTGCAAGTGTATTTATGAGAATTGATGCTGGTTTGAAGGCAAAAGATAGTAACACCAAATATTGTTTTGATTTAGATTTTTCTTTTGTTCGCTCACTTTGCATGTTGCAAATTGACAAATATAAACAGTCATTTTTTATATTTCTGAAAGCATTCTTTGTTTACAGCATTTTTTCACACCTGCCTAAAACTTTGCACTGTACTGTATATATATACAGTCAGGTCCAGAAATATTGGGACATCGACACAATTCTAACATCTTTGGCTCTATACACCACAATGGAGTTGGAATGAAACAAACACAATGTGCTTTAACTGCAGACTGTCAGCTTTAATTTGAGGGTATGTACATCCAACTCAGGTGAACGGTGTAGGACTTACAGCAGTTTGCAGATGTGCCTCCCACTTGTTAAGGGACCAAAGGTAATGGGACAGAATAATAATCATAAATCAAACTTTCCCTTCTTAATACTTGGTTGCAAATCCTTTGCAGTCAATCATAGCCTGAAGTCTGGAATGCATAGACATCACCAGACGCTGGGTTTCATCCCTGGTGATGCTCTGCCAGGACTCTACTGCAACTGTCTTCAGTTCCTGCTTGTTCTTGGGGCATTTTCCCTTCAGTTTTGTCTTCAGCAAGTGAAATGCATGCTCAATGGGATTCAGGTCAGGTGATTGACTTGGCCATTGCATAACATTCCACTTCTGTCCCTTCAAAAACTCTTTGGTTGCTTTCACAGTATGCTTTGGGTCATTGTCCATCTGCACTGTGAAGCACCGTCCAATGAGTTCTGCAGCATTTGGCTGCATGTGAGCAGATAATATTGCCCGAAACACTTCAGAATTCATCCTGCTGCTTTTGTCAGCAGTCACATCATCAATAAATACAAGAGAACCAGTTCCATTGGCAGCCATACATGCCCACGCCATGACACTACCACCACCATGCTTCACTGATGAGGTGGTATGCTTAAGATCATGAGCAGTTCCTTTCCTTCTCCATACTCTTCTCTTCCCATCACTCTGGTACAAGTTGATCTTGGTCTCATCTGTCCATAGGATCTTGTTCCAGAACTGTGAAGGCTTTGTTAGGTGTTGGTTGGCAAACTCTAATCTGGCCTTCCTGTTTTTGAGGCTCACCAATGGTTTACATCTTGTGGTAAACCCTCTGTATTCACTCTGGTGAAGCCTTCTCTTGATTGTTGTCTTTGACACACATACACCTACCTCCTGGAGAGTGTTCTTGATCTGGCCAACTGTTGTGAAGGGTGTTTTCTTCACAAGGGAAAGAATTCTTCGGTCATCCACCACAGTTGTTTTCTGTGGTCTCCCGGGTCTTTTGGTGTTGCTGAGCTCACCGGTGCGTTCCTTCTTTTTGAGAATGTTCCAAACAGTTGTTTTGGCCACGCCTAATGTTCTTGCTATCTCTCTGATGGGTTTGTTTTGTTTCTTCAGCCTAATGATGGCTTGCTTCACTGATATTGACAACTCTTTGGATCTCATCTTGAGAGTTGACAGCAACAGATTCCAAATGCAAATAGCACACTTCAAATTAACTCTGGGCCTTTTATCTGCACATTGTAATTGGGGTAATGAGGGAATATCACACACCTGCCATGGACCAGCTGAGAAGCCAATTGTCCCATAACCTTTGGTCCCTGACCCTTAACAAGTGAGAGGCACATCTGCAAACTGCTGCAAGTCCTACACCGTTCACCTGAGTTGGATGTACATACCCTCAAATTAAAGCTGACAGTCTGCAGTTAAAGCACATTGTGTTTGTTTCATTCCAACTCCATTGTGGTGGTGTATAGAGCCAAAGATGTTAGAATTGTGTCGATGTCCCAATATTTCTGGACCTGACTGTATATAAACAAATTTGAGTATGAAGTGGTGGGTTACAACATTTAAAGGAGCATTATATGCATGTGACCACTCAATGTAATTTGAGCGATCACAATGACTTGAGTGCCTTCACCCCTCTTCTCCTTCTGCCAAGGGTCATAGAGGGCTGATTCAACCCTCTGAGTGTGGGAAGGTTCAGCCCAACCTGAACATGAATGCTGAACTCTGGTTTCCGGATTTTGGGAATCAGCTCCAACCACTGCTCTCGGCATTGAGATCCATTTACAGTCATGTGACAGCTGCATCTTACAGTAAACCAGCAACTCGTCACGTTTGGACCAGTGGCGAGAGACCCCAATGCTAGATAAATAGAATCTAAACGGTTAAATTGGGATGGAAGGTTGTGGAGAGGTCCAGAGGGTTAATGTTAAACCCTTCTGGTCCTCTTTCCCATTTAGTAATGAGTTTCCACACTTACTATTTCAGCACTTGACCCCTGTATCAATGTATACTACACATGGATTTACAGCTTAAATAGCAATTTATCAGTTTATTGAACGGAGTACTGGCAGAGCAGAGCAGAGCAGAAATTCGTTTCTCTCTGGGGTAAAAATGATTGTAAAGAGCCACTACCTACCAAAAAATGAAACGTCCTCATTGTGTTTATTTTACGTTGCTGATATCTTACATGTGCTTTGTTTTTCTCTTGTATGTTTAGTTAAGAAAATATTTTACTCTATATGTGTCACTGGGTGCATCCATTGTGATCTTTTGTGTTGTGAAACTGCCTCCCCCCCACAGGATCTTTATACAAATCAAATCAAATCAAATCAAAATAAGCTTTATTGGCAGGACCAAATACATTTTAGCATTGCCAAAGCATATGGGGAGGAGGGGGGTAGTGGGACATATATATGGGGGGGAATGGGCAAGTCCATGGACATTATCAGGGGTAAGGGATAATGTGAAGGGGGATGGGGGCGAGTCCGTGTTGGGGATTTATAAGTCCAGGATCTCTCATGTTCCTCTCAGTCTGTGACATTCTGCGACGTATTGGGCAGATATTTTCACCGCCGGCTCCTCTTCTCCCAATATGATGTGGAGTTTCCTCGTCTCTTCTATAGAGGTGAAGTCCACTTGTTCCTCGCTCTGTGGCTTTGGCCATAGAATGGAGTGAATGGGTCAGTCTGAGACTTAAAGCATTGTATTGTGTGGGATGTATTCAAAGGACATCGCCAGGAAGTAGAATAGAAGTCTTTTAAGCTCCCTGTTATATCTCATTCAGCTGCCATCTCTTATCTCAGTTAGCCTGGATAACAATAGACCCCATGCAGCCTTATCTAAACATTCTCTCCTCCCCCTCATTAACTGTTAAATACTGTAGGAGATAAAACACAACAGTAAAGTAAAACTTTTCCACAGATTTTGGTAAATTTTGCATCATGGGAAAAATCCACAAAATGGAAACATGTAACGGAAAAAAAGACATTTTTATTTTTTACATGCAATAACTTCAGAAAAATAAAAAAAAACATCATCATTTGTTTTGTGAGTTGGTTTTTTGTAATGCCCAAGTAATCTAGTTACAGTTTATGTAAGTAGTAGTGTCCCTTTAAAGTATAGATGACGGTAATGGTGTAACTTTATGGAATTTTTTTGCAATTCTTTTTGAAAATGTATACACTCACATTTCGGGGAGGGATTTGACATTCTGTGTTGTAAATTGGTACAGATGGGTGAATCCTGGTTCTTTTTCTGTAGTTGCAATATAAACTTAAAAATCTGTGATTATTTCCAGGTTGGTTTAAAACCTCAGCTGTCTGAGATTGTAAAATTAGGCGCCATACATACAATAAATGTATTTTCAGTTTTAAAGAAACCTCCCTGTCACCATGAATTATAAGACGATCACAAGCTGAACTTACTTGTACTTTTAAACTCCTTTCCCCTGACACTTCTCTTTGCATTTTGGGTGAGAAAAATCAGCCGTGTCTCACATGATGTGCAGTCTGATGAGAAACAGAAAAGCTTCCCGGGGGTACATGATCTTGTATTTTTATTTTTTGCATGGGAAACAGGCATCGAAACCATAGCGGACATCTTGTCTTTCTGGGCTGTGCGTTGGTTTACTATCAGGGTTATTCAGAAAGGGCCGATCTGGTCCCGAAATGTTCCCGGACACTGAAATTCAGTGTACGGGGGACATTTCGGGGCCATTCGGCTATTCAGAGAGCAGGCAGTTTGCCAAATTTTGGCAAATTGCCTAAACGTACGGTGCCTGTTTGAGGGCAGTGAAATCCCCCATAGAGAAGCAATGCTTCGTCTATTCAGAGAACACCAAACAACAGTGAAAAGTTGCCGAAATGCCATGAGGTTCGGTGGTTTCATCCGGCAGGTTTATTCAGGCGCATCCGATAGGCTTCCATGTTAAAAATATTCCAGTTTTAATCCAATATCTAATAAACCGTTTATCATTTTATTCTGTAGTAAAGAGGCTCTTTATAGATTTTTTAGGATCTGTTAGCCATTTTTCAGGATATTTTTGGCAAACTTTTTTTCCTGTTTTTTTTTTTATTTTCTCTGTAACAGACCTTTTTATTATCATTTATTGGATCTTTTATGTAAATTCCAGACATTTTCATTCAGTAGTTCTTTTGCAAACAGCGTTTCAATTTTGAAACTTTCAAGCGTACTGTTTTTTTGTTTTTTTTCACCCCGTTCGTCTGTCTGTCGGCTTTTTCCGGCAGCTGCTCTGCGATGTAATCAGCGGCTCCTCAGATTTTTCTGGCGTGTTCGGCGTGGTTTTTGCGGCGGTTTCTGCAGGTTTTCAGTGAGTGTTCGGTGTGTTTGCGGTGAGTTTTCCCTGCACTACGGGGCCCCTGCGTTGCTTGCTGAATATACCGCAGGGTCGGCGAACTAGAATCGCAGAATCGCCCCGAAGTGCAGGGAACGAAAAGTCACCGAACGTGCGGGGACATTTCGAATCTCTCTTTTACAGTTGTTAAAAATCCTTGTGATAAAAACAACGCCGATTAAAAAAGATTCTCCAGTCTTGATGCCCACAAATTCAACACTTCACGTCACGTTCAGAAGCTTTATTTTTGTGGGACAAATATTTATCGATTACTGCTGAATTGTAGCTTTTCAAATCCATCCATAAGCCCCAAAATTAGTTTTTTAAATTATTTTAAATATTTTTTGAAACTTTTGTAATGATAGTCAGGTTCGTTTTATGTTTACATTAACGATTAGGTTTAACACTAACCCTAACATTCTGCTCCATTATTGCTTAATTTTTAGGCAACAGATTCTGCTTCTACCACCTAACTCTTAAAGCAACGCTTACCCTAAACCAAACACAAATAGTAACCTAAGCCTGATTACAAACCCTAACCCGAAAACCAACTTAACCATAATTCCTAACGCTAAAACTAACCATAACCTGTCACATTTTCCTTGGTTTTGGCAGCACCCCCTGGTGGTGAGAGGCATTCCTGTCTGGTGTACCCTGTTTTGTGTTTGGCTGTGCTGTCTGGGGTCGCTCTGGGGTTCTGCTGTGATCTTCTGGTCTGAGGTCACATGGTTCAATCACACAGACCCACTCCATATATATATATCCCAGCAGCACAGAGCTTCATTGACCATTTGTGGAGTTCTATGGTGGTTGTGGTTCTTGTGTCCTGTTCCTGATCCCAGTTTCCTGCGTTGCTGCATAGCTTCCTGTCAAGTATTTTTCTGGTTTTGACTTTTGGCTTATGTTCCTGGATATTCTCTTTCTTGCTCCCTGTACACTGTATTCTGCTAATCTTGTTACTGACCTGGCCTGACTGAGAACCGCTCCTGTGTATGACTTCTGGCTCTGGTTCTGGTTCATTCTTTGGTTTATTCCCTGTACCCTGTACGGAGCATCTAGATGTTCCTGTGTATGACCTTAGGGTGTTCTCTGGATCTCTCTATTGCCTGTTCCCTGTATTACTGTATGCCCGTTCAGTTGCCAATCTCTGCTAGTCTTGACCATTCCTATGTTTCATGTTTTATGTATCTTGTTTGTCTAAGTTTAGCTTACTCAGAGGCCAACATACAAGGACCTCTTCAGTATAGGATTTCTGTCTGTCTTGTTAACCCTTGCCCTTCTTGCTCCCCTTGCTCTGTTATTCTTTGTGAGGGTTTCTTAGATAGAAATCATTCCCAGCATATGTATCCCTTTAGTTTTCTCCTTGGCCCTCCTGTCCCTTGTGTCTCAGTCTGGTTCCTGTATTGCCCTGGAATCTGTATTATATATCTGTCCTGTATCAAGTCAGTAGCTCACCTGCCTAAAGGGCTACACACCTTGTTCCAGGCCACCATGATGGCCTAACAGAATCCTAACCATGACCATAATTTTTAGCTGAAACTTATCCTGACTCCTAAAATGAACCCTAAAAATCAGTACCTTTCAAAAATAGTGCAATTTGGGAACAGTTGAACAATTTTGAGTGGTCCCAAAAATTTTTAATTTTCATGAAAAATGTTTCTGAAAAAGTCGTCAAATTTGGAAGCGACTAAATTGGTGTGACTCATTTTAGCCATTTCTGAATCAGGGCTATTGCGTGACAACGGACAACTTCTACACGTCTCCTGAACTCTATGAGTGTCTCCTGCAGCACAAGACAGACGCTTATGGGACTGTCCGACCTAACCGGGGTGACATGCCACCAATCTTCAGAAATCAAAAGCTGAAGACTATAGAAATGGTTGCCTGGCAGAAAGGCAAAATGATGGCACTGCGATGGCATGACAAGAAAGATGTGTGCCTGGTAAGTACTGTCCATGACAACTCTACTGTCATGGTACATACTAGAGGTGGAAAAGACATCATGGAGCCGCAGGTGGTGATGGATTACAATTCCACCATGGGAGGATGTTGACCGAGCTGATCAAGCAATGACATTTTACCCAGCGATGCGGAAACAGTAGAAGAAGTATTACAAGAAGATCTTCAGGCATCTTCTTTGCTTGTGGAATGCCTACATTCTGCTGAAAAAAACAAGTGACCATCCCCTCCTTCATGTGGACTTCAGTTGGAAGGTTGCCGAATGTATATTTCTGCACCATCATACACCGGTGGCTGGGAGTAGACCTGTACGTCGTGCTGTTGGCGTTGTCAACCCTGAAAGCCTGACTGGTCGACACTTCGTGGACCACATCCCACCAACCGAGAGAAAGTCAGTGCCTACTAGGATGTGTGTGGTGTGTTGCTCCAAGCGGGATGACAAGGGCAAGAAAATTAGGCTTGTGCACCGATTTTTTTTTTGGTTCGATTCGTTAGGATTTTGTAAATTTTCGTTTCGACTGATTTTCATTTCGGTTCGGTTCGGTTCGTTTTTCGTATTGACCTTTTTTTCGGGATTTCGGAAATTTTCGTGTTTTTCGGAATGTCTGTTCTTCTGGTTTCAAAGTGTCTATTTGTTTTGACGTAAACTGATGGTTTTTCGGATACGATAATTATACGATACGATAATTCTGCCGATACGATAATTCTGCCATTGAGATTTCTCATGTTTTACAAGAAGGATACATTGAGATTTCTCATGTTTTACAAGAAGGATACATTGAGATTTCTCTGGTTTTACAAGAAGGATAGAGATTTCTCTGTTTTTCCAGAAAGGATACATTGAGATGGGAATGATACAAAACTTAATTACAGAATCAGCGATATAAATACGATGTTCGAAATTACTGAAATGGAACCGAAATCAGGAATGGAGCTGAAATCACAAATCGAACGAAAATGTCAGGTACTGTACCGGGGTGGTACAGAAAATGCAGGATTCTGAGCCCGGGATGCGGTGATGCCAAAACAAGGGGTCTGCGGTGAGGGGCGAGGTTGCTGCTGGAGGCAGCAAAAACAAATAAACTTGATGTAGGGGAAATCAGGAAACAGACTGGGACAGCAGGGCCTTGCATACACAGGATACCGGAGGGTCTGGAAACACACACGGAAGGGTTGGTAGCACGGCAGGGTTTGGTTTTCAGGAAAGCCACAACATAGGTTCTCTCTTGCTGAGAGCAGATACAACTAATGTTTAAGCCTAATGCTGAACCCGCGGTGATTCATTTCGTGGTGGAGCTGGTAAAGAAAACCCTGCAAGAAATGTTTGCACACCTGACTGAATTCATGAAGGAGCTGCTACAGTCTATGTGGGGCTCATCAGACAAGGTGTGCACTCCTGCAAGAAAAGCCTATGGACCGCTATCACCACAGGAACGTGCCAGGAGACAAGCTGAAGGTTTGTGCCTGTACTGTGCCGCTCCAACCCACTGGCTGACCAACTGTCCCATAAGGCCAACCAAGCACCCAGCCCCGGTACACAAACCTGCACCGGTGTCCAAGTCTGCCCTGGTGAGACCTCCGGTACCTAGGCCTGCCCCGGTACCAAGACCATCACCTGCTGCTCCCAAACCGGGTCCTGGAAAACCCGCAGCTCCCAAACCGGCTCCTGGAAAAGCCGCTGCTCCCAAGCCGGCACCCAGAAGAACCCCGGTACCAAAGCTGTCACCTCTGCCTAAACTGGCTCCTAGAAAGCCTGCGGTACCCACACCTGCCCCCAGGAGAACCCTGGTAGCAAGGCTGTCACCCCTACCCAAGCCGGCTCCTAGAAAAACCCTGGTGCATGAATATGTTGCCATGGAGACTGAAAATACTGTGCCAGCAGAACCTGATGCCATGGACTTTCAGCCACCTCTAACCAGCATGGAGCCAGCTTATGGTGCTGTTGATTCATCCACAGGATTTCCAGCACTTGTTGCAACTGTTACAGACCTTGTAGCCCAGGTTGGTACTTATACTGAAGTTATGCGGAAACTCCGGTGCAACCATGAAATCTTGCAGTCACAGTTGCAGGAGATCCAGACCTCCGCCCAAGTACCGCTGCCAGAGAACAACACTGGTATCCTCAATCCACAGCCCTTGGTGGGTGAACCCCAAACTTCGGTAATGGACAAGGACGCGGTGAATATAGAATGTGAAACATCACCTGGTCAAAAAGGAATATACCTGTGCACCTTTACCTCTGTACCGGCTGCCAGTCCAAACACTTACCAGTATGAATCCATTGCTTTCAGGAGGACCCCAGGAGTGACCAAGATGGACTCTCCTATCCCCCACAGCCCCTGGATTAAGACCTCATGTTCCTTGGCACCCCATCCGTCTCCAGTTGTCACTTCTCCCAGATGTTCGTTTTCTGATGTGGACTCCATTCCGGAGTTTCAAAGGCTGTGTCTTACCCATGTTCCTGGTGATACTGAGTCACAGACTGTCCTAAGCAATCAAGAATCATCTGGGGAAGAAAGATCAAGTTCGCTGGTATACCTGGCACAGAACCAGAAAACCACCAAAACTAAATCAAGGAGACGGCAAAGGAAGACCCGTGCCCAAGCTGGCAGTGCCAATTCTTGAGCGCCCAGAGGTCACTCCTTAAAAGGGGGATTATGTAAGGATTCTGATCCATGCAGGGCAGCACCCTTCCAAATCCTGCACTTCGTGTCATTCCTGTTTCCAGCGCTGTGTTCCAGCAGCTAAATAGTTAATGCACCAAAACACACACTCACACACTCCAGGTCATCTGACCTCTCTGTTAATAAAAGTGCCACACCCCTTCTGTTCCCTGCTTAAACATTAGTTGTATCTGCTCTCAGCAAGAGAGAACCTATGTTGTGGCTTTCCTGTGGTTTCCTGAAAACCAAACCCTGCCGTGCTACCAACCCTTCCGTGTGTGTTTCCAGACCCTCCGGTATCCTGTGTATGCAAGGCCCTGCTGTCCCAGTCTGTTTCCTGATTTCCCCTACATCAAGTTTATTTGTTTTTGCTGCCTCCAGCAGCAACCTCGCCCCTCACCGCAGACCCCTTGTTTTGGCATCACCGCATCCCGGGCTCAGAATCCTGCATTTTCTGTACCACCCCGGTACAGTACCTGACAGAAAATGAATTTCGATTTTACACATTTCTAGTCCATTCGAAAAGTTTTCGTTTCGGCACGAAAATTTGTTCGGATCTGCTGTTTTCGGATCTGAAAATTTTCGGAAAATCGGCGAATCCGAATGCACGAATCGGGAAATTTCGTGAAAATTCCAAAACCCGAAACGCACATCCCTAAAGAAAATCCAAAAGGAAACCAGGTTCCATTGTCCTGATTGTGACGTTGGACTTTGCGCAGTCTCATGTTTCAAGATCTATCATACCAAGGATGTGTACTGAGGCAATATGCAGTCACTAATATTGCAACCATGTTTTCTGAAAGATTTCAGTGGTTTTGGTTTGATTATATTTTTGAACATTATTTATTTCCATTATTTTGGATGATTATTTTTGGGATAATAAATTATTTTGTGTTTCAAACTTTATCTAACTCTGTGTGTTTACTAGACTCTTGTTTGCACGGATTTCGGTGAGTTATTCCTACGGATTACAGGCCTACTATATAAAACAACACATTTCCTTTCCAAAAAAATTGAAACGCTTTTAGACACAAAATTTTGAAAAAATCAGACCGCCAGGGAGGTTAAAGATCACAAAGCGTTATTGGGTGTTAGTTTTTGGTAAATCATTTGGTAGAGAAAGGGTTAAGGCAGCCCATAGCATACACCATGTGCAGGCGTAGTAAAAAGACATGACGTTGCCAGGAACCAATGCACAGAGTTTATTGGTAAGGGGCGATGAGATATAATTTTTTTTCAGGCATTGGTGATTTAGGTAGCGTGCTTCGTTATAACTCAGAGGCCGTTAGGTTTCCCATTGCTGAAATTCATTACCCTTAGCTTTTACAGCTATAATCTTCAGAATTTACTAGTGTTGCTTCCTATAAGATTTTATGCCTCATCCCAATGAACGTGCCGAGTTTACTTCAAATTAGGTTTTGTGTTTCCCGTTGTCATTGCTGTCATTTTTTTCTCCTTCGCTGTAATCAGTTTTCCGTTTTCAAGGCCTGCATGAAACTGGAGATCGACCAATTACCAGGATATAATTTCATTTCTAATTTAATATTTTCTGTGAGTTTTTTTTTTTATTTGTCTTCTTCAATATTAAAAGTCCCTTGGCATTCACGATTAGTCTATGCACTTTCATACACCATGGTATGGCAATTAAAAAAGCACCATGTGAGTTTCCCCAATGCTGGAAGTTGCTTTTGAAAACGGCACACGATCAGTTACTCCTAAAACACACTAGAGTTTGCAGGTCATTTCAATATGTTGCATATTGGCGAGCGCTTCAGACTGGGTTTTTTGCCTTCTTTTGGATCAACAGCAGTAGTTAATGTGTGAAAGGCTGAACGCTTGTCTTTTTTCAGCCTATGTAACTATGTAATAGGGTGTACACCAATTGAAGATTTACTAATTACACACATATACTTAGTAGACTTGTGCTCAGGTAAATAAATTTGGTTTAGTATGGAATATTTCGCAATCCAAAAAGTTTAAATTCTGACATTTTCGGAACCAGCCAAATCAGAATATCGGAAGCTTCTGCTATTTCGAATCAGACCACTTTGGAATAAAGGAAGGGTCCAATATTTTCGTCCATTTGGTGATTGAGGTATCCCGTTGTATGAAAATATAAACACCTACAGAACGCGCGGCATGAATTGCTGTAGAATAACACACAGAATGTCGCGCATGCGCCAAAATGGCGCACAGACTGAAGCATGTGTTTCAAAATGATGCACAGACTGAGCCATATGCTCCAAACATGACACAGAATGAAGCTTATACTCCAAAATTACGCACATAATGAGGCATTGAAGGAGAATCAGGCTGAAGGATGGTTGTTACTATGAGCCAGGCAGCCATCTTGTGCAGAATATTGGTTCACCAGTAAATAGAATAGATTTTTATAGATGTGCAAAGTAGAGCTTACATAGAATTCCAAGAATGCGTGGCAGATTAGAAAGCTAGCAATAACCAGACAGAATCCGGCCGGCTCTTGACGGAGAGACAGGAAGATTTATGAATGAGGCAAGGTCACGGAGATGTGCAGAGGAACAAAGAAACATAGAGAACAGACCAGGCCCCAGGCTATCTGAATAACATAGCCGATAGCACAACAAATCACAGACTGTCAAACTAACATGAAGTGTATCAATTTATAGTTATATGTGGAATGTCCTTTGTGTTTGGGCTAATGATGGGAGGTATTAACCCACGTGGGGTGGAATAAAGTGTCATCGGGAGGTGGGCTAATTGTGATGTACCTAATTACGTATTTTTGGGTATAAGATCCCTTGCACGGGGGGAGAAGGGGCTCACTCTTTGCGATTCAATCCTGTGTGAGCACTTGTGTGACGACACAATAAACATTTGCCTTTCCTGAAGAGACTCGTGTTTGGACAATCCTTGCTTGTGTCTGGTCCGGCGCCGTTCTGAAAGTGAACCTGTCTGACTCCGGTTACAGCATATGCTCCAAACATGACACAGAATGAAGCTTATGCTCCAAAAATGATGCACATAATGAGGCATATGCTCCAAATCAAACATGATGTAGAATGAAGCTTATGCTCCAAAAATGATGCACATAATGAGGCATATGCTCCAAACATGACACCGAATGAAGCTTACGATCCAAAAATGATGCACAGAATGGGGCATACGCTCCAAACATGATGCAGAATGAAGCTTACGATCCAAAAATGATGCACAGAATGGGGCATACGCTCCAAACATGACGCAGAATGAAGCTTACGATCCAAAAATGATGCACATAATGAGGCATATGCTCCAAACATGATGCACATAATGAGGCATATGCTCCAAACATGATGCAGAATGAAGCTTATGCTCCAAAAGTGACGCACAGAATGGGGCATATGCTCCAATATGGCACATAGGCTGCAGCCTACTCTTCAATAAATGATGACATAATGTCACACAGGCATCAATAAAGCTGTGGAGCATTCTGAATTAATCCAAATATATCCATTTATATTCAGATCTGGCCAATTATAAGGATCAGTTCAAATCAAGTCGGGATGTTTTTATTCAGAGTGTGATTTGGTTCATATATTGACAATTCAGAATTCAGATCGATCCAAATTGCCATTTTATGCGACCAAATTCCTAATTGATTCTGACTGAATCGCACATGTCTAATACTTAAAAAGCACAGCACAAAATGCTAAGTTCTGCTCAGCAATAACCAGAGTTGTACAGAGCTAAAGTCTGTGGTGCACAGTCGGCATCGTTGTAAGGGTTAACGTGGCTGTCTGGTTTAAAATCAGTATATTGTTTTATTTATTTTTTCCTGTTTTGTTTATGCCTGCCTTGCACTTACAACATGTGAATATTTGATCAAGAGAGCATTCCCTATTCTTGTGTGCTTTAATGTCTCAGATGTACACAAAACCAGAATGGCTGCGCTCAACCTGAACGTGTATATTTTAAGCGATCCTCTGAGAGACCAATGAGCATAAAATACAAAGTATACAAATTGCAGAGCATGGAGATGGAAATAAATGATGGGGATTTGGTTACAAGATATAATCATAAACTGCATACGCCTGCCACAAAGCTGATGTGCTATCATATCATGTAACCAAATGGTTGTCATTTATTTTCAACTTAGGGCTAAATTTAATTCTATCACCCGTTTTCTTTTTAAATAAAAAAATATTGAACAATAAATTGGGTATCCAATATAATACATAATAAATATCATAAATATTAGTCCACAAGCTATAGGGGATAACCCTATGAATGATGAAAGAGGATAACGGTCATCCTCCTTTTCTTTTCCTTTAAAAAAAATATTAGCTGCTTTTGGCTTCAATTTTTTAAAATATTGACTGATACAGTGGAAAATATTCACTGGAGCCGATATTCGAAAAATGTCACTTGTTCAAAAAAAAAAGCTGTCAGGTAAAACAGGAGAAGAAGCTTATTTTTGGCCAGCATCATACAGACTTGTGCCTTTAAACCTGTCTATCAGAAAAATGTGATGTTTAACCCCCTCACTACTTAGTGATTTTCCAAAAAAAACCATTGTCAGGAATCAGTGTTTTTTGAACAATAATTTTTAATTAATTATACAGAAAGAAATAGTTGGAAATATTCCCAGTGTATTTTGTACTGTAATAACCTATTTGGCAGGAAGATGGTGCCATCTACTGGCCAAATGGTGTTACACTAGTTTCAGCTGTAGCTCATGGTTCCCTGTATCGGCTGCTTAAAGTCTGATATGTCAGGGCATTCATCAGCCGATTTTAAACAGTTTTAGCACTTTAGGCATTATGCCCACAGGACTAAAACTTTGGGGGCACGTTCTGCAGAGCAAAATCAAACAAAATTTGTGTGCAGTAAATTAATTTTATTTACTTTTGTCCTTCAAAGCTGCAGATCGAGAACTTAATATCTGATGGTGCTTTTGAAACCCAGAGTTATCTCGATCTTGACAGTGAAGGGGTTAAAGACAAAGATTTCAGTCAAATTCCTCTAGTTCCCTCTCTGAAAATCCATTCATCATCACCTTTTAGCATTTGTAATTTTCTTGAATATCGACCTACCGGATAAATTTGAATTGAATCGCTTTAGTCAATATCTCCAATGAAAAGTATAGCCGTGAGGGCCAATATTCGATCCAAATTTTTTTCAGGAATTCAAATGCTGCTAAACTTGATCTGAATCTCCCAAACTGAAAATACCTGGGAAAAAAATAGCCGAAAAGGCTTGCTTTTTAAGACAATGAGCTGAATTAAATTAAGTTCTTTATTTTCAAGACTTTGGAGAAATATTTATTTTATTTATTTATTTATGAAGGATTTTATCAGGAAGGATACATTGAGATTTCTCTAATTTTCAAGTACGTTCTGGGTTCCAGAACATTGAATTGTTACAGAAATACAAAGTAATAAAATGCAAGATATTAAAAAACAGCACAAATATACATATTAACATAAAATAAATATATACACCATGTTACATATTTACAGTTGCATTCTGTATTGAGGTCTGTATAGAGATCTCTTAAGTGACTTTAGACTGAGGGAAGATTTGATGACGTCTGGGAGGTTATTCCATAATTGTGGTGCTCTGTATGAAAAAAAATCGAGGATCGAGTCACTTTCTTTTTGTATTGTGGTATTGCAAGTAAGGTGCAGGTCCTGGATGGGAGGTTATAGGATGAGGGAACTGCTGGGGGAAGCAGTCTATTCAGGTAGGGTGGTAGCTTCCCAGAAAAGCTCTGAAACACCAGGTTGGAGAGGTGAAGGGTGCATCTAGATTCCAGCAATGGCTAGTTTAGTTCTTTTAACATGTCACAATGATGGGTCATATAGTTACATTGTAGCACAAAGCGGCATAATGAGTTATACAAAGTAGTAAGGTTCTGAAGGTGTGTTTGCGGGGCCGCTGCATACACTACATCTCCGTATTCAATAGCCGGCATAAGCATTTGTTCTATAATCTGCTTTCTTACCGCGGGGCTCAGACAGGATTTGTTTCTGTACAGGGCACCTAGTTTGGGATAAAGTTTAGAATATAAGCAACTGTGATTCTTTATATTAAGTGCAAAATATAAGTAGCACAGGACTCTATCTGTAATGTCACTAAAATTAGTTATAAAGAAGAAAAGCAGGGACCTGACCCTCCAGAATTAAGGCCCTTGTTTATTTAGGTTCACAACAGCAACTTTTCAGATGGACTATCAGCCTTTATCAATATACAGTGAGCACTGTCATGAACAAAAAAGGACTGGTCCAACAACAATTGCAGATTTATTGGAAACAAAGGAATTGGTAATGTTTTGCCTTTCTCAAGGTTATTTTATGTGAGTGGTCACAATCTCCTGATTGCCTTTGCCTCTCGCTCCACTCTTGGGTGTCTATCAATCCTCCGGGACTTAGCTAGTACCCAGGACTCTCAATGCCCTTGTAATTGAGAGCTATTGGATTGGCTGCTTCCCTGTGGTCACATGAAATGCTTCAGCTTACAGGAAGCCTCCAGCATCTCTCCTCAGGACCAGTGCCGATGGAGCTCAGAGCTGGATTCAGGGGGAGCTTAATACTCAAGTAAAGAGTTAAAATTGGAATTGGAGTGCAGAGGGGTTTAGTAGCGATTGATATTAATCATCTCCATTCCCCCTTCCCGTTTTAACCATAGATTATCCTTTTAAGATACGGTATCTTTCTTTAAAAAAACAAAACACATCTTCATTTTTCTTGTATACTTAATCTGATTTATTCTTTTGTAATCGTCTGAACAATTACCATTTTATTATTTAGTGGGCACTTTTCTAATAACTTTTGATCATGTGATGAATATTGTGACTCTCGGTTTGGTAACTGAGTCTTTAATGAGACCTCCCACCTAACACAAGGACATCTTTCATGTTACAACCAAACGAAGATTACGGTACAGCTGGAAAAACATACCTTAAAACTTAATATTTCCTACCTATTTTCCAACCGTTTCTTTTGAGAAGTAAGAAATATTTTTGCTGAAGAAATCAATTATAGGAAAAAAGTGCCTGAGATGTAAACGAGTTCGCTCAACCTCTTTTCAGCTCAAGGATCTCTTTTAATCACTTACCCTTTACTTTGATGACTTGCGTCTATTTTTTTATCTCCTCTTTGATTTCTGTACATGAACCTCTTGACATGTTCACT
The DNA here is from genome assembly GCA_009667805.1 of Leptobrachium leishanense. Lineage (NCBI taxonomy): Eukaryota > Metazoa > Chordata > Amphibia > Anura > Megophryidae > Leptobrachium > Leptobrachium leishanense. The sequence continues at coordinate 399,871,162 of CM019064.1, read as the reverse complement.
TCATTCTTATTACAAACATTTTATGCACATTTTGTAAAATTCTAAGTGTGCATTTACTTACATAAATATTGCATTTTGTTTCTTTATATGTCAGGATATGTGGAGAAAAAATACCTAAAAACGAAAGATTTGCAGAAAAAGGATTAACTCAGGTGATTTTCGTGTTTTCTCCCATCTCCCTGTTATTGACACAGAGGGAGTCGTTTCATTCCATACCCTCAGTGTTACTTTGTTATGTGGCATTTAGTCTGCTCTGTAAAACCATTTCACTTTGGATGCCTGCCAATATCAGAGAGAAGATCTGTCAGTTTAATAAAGTGATTAAACGGTCTTTGTGCTACAATTTCACCTTTTAAAAGATCAGCCACATTACCTTAGAGACAAAACCTGTAGTAAACAACTTTCCATTGTAATTTATATCAGTTAAACAAATACCATCAACTTGAAAGCAAACTCTTTTTTTATGCATCATCAGTTCTATTCCCAGCACCTGGACTAATGGGCTACTTTTGTTTTCTCAAAGGGAAAAAATGTGTCTTGTTTTTGAGGATTTGTGGTCAATTTGGGCCCTCTATTTCAAATTTCAAGCAATAGCCATTTGACCAACATCTATCTATTATCTGTCTGTGTCTCAATCCTGCATTTTATTGTCCGGCTGGCAGTTTGTCTGTGTTTCTGGGTCATCTGTCTGTCTGAACATACTTTATCTACAGATAAATAATTGTAAGATGTTGCTTTGTTAACATGGAACACCATAGACATGTGCACAGGCTACAATTTCACTTTGAAATAGTCCAATCAGAATCAGCTGATTCGGAAAATGATGCTATTCCAAATCAATCTGATACTGAACTAACAGAAGAGTCCAATATATTCGTCTGTTTCTAATATTTGGAAGAGCAATTTCTTAAAATATAAAAAAACTTGTACAGAATTTTTAAAAAGGATGCAGGAATGGCTCTTCAATGACACACAGAATGATGTATTAGCTCATAAACGATACACAGAATGATGCAATGGCACAGAGATTATGCCAAGAATGATGCGAGAACGGCTCCGGAATGACGCGCAGACTGCCGTATAGGAGCAGAAATGATAGAGAGAATGACATATAGGCACACAGGGTTATTCAAAGAGAATCGAAAAGTCACCGCACGTTCGGTGACTTTTCGTTCTCTTCAATTCGGTTCCTTTTGCCGATCCCATTTCGGTGACCCTGCGGTGTATTCAGCAAGCACCACAGGGTCCCCGAATTGCAGGGAAAAGCTGCCGCAAACCCAACGAAAACTAACCGCAAAACCCGGCGAATGCACGCCGAAAACCCCCAAAAACATCTGGATTAACCTGCGAAAACCACAGAAAAACCCGAACAGGAGCTGATCGCAGCCTTCGACACAGCAGAAGAGGCAGTGAATAAATTAGGAAAACAGTTTGTATGAATGTGTGAAAGTAAAATGCTGTTTGCAAAGAAACTACTGAGCGAAAATGTCTGAAATTTACATATGAGGTCCAGGGAATGATAATAAAGAGGGCTGTTACAGAAAAAATAAGTAAACTTAAAAAAAAAAAAATCGGACTTTTAACCACTTGGCTGCTATGGACGCGCTCAGCGCGTCCAGCCAAGTGGTTCTCCTGTGCTACGGACGCGCTCAGGGCGTCCAAGCACAGGAGGCAGCAATCCGCCGGATTCCGGCGGATTGCTGCGCCCCCCCGTTGCGGGCTGACATCTTGGATGTCAGCCCAGCACTCGGGAGCCCGGCGGGGACATTAGATGTCATCGCAGCGACGTGATGACATCTAATTCAGGCGCCCCCCCCCCGCATGTGCGGAGGAGGCGCCTGAAAGGGAGGGGGGAGGTCCTTCGGACCTCTCTCCCTCCCGATCGCCGGGGAGCAGGGGGTTAAGACAGGCACCACTTGGAAGGGCACAGCCTGCCCTTCCAAATGGTGGCTCTCATTAACCCCTGGGGAGCCGGATCACGAATCGGCGCTGAAAAGCGCTGTTCGTGATCCTTTCCCGGAGCTGGCCGACATCTTGGATGTCGGCCAAGCCTCCGGGAACTCCCCCTGAGGACTGGCGTCATCGTGCATAGCACGATGATGCCAGTCCTGGAGTTAACCCCTAGCTGCCACCAACGGTGGAGATAGGGGGTTCCAATGAACCCCCTATCTCCCGATCCGTGGCAGCTAGGGGTTAAAGTTTGGTACTGTTGGATCAGCCACAGCATGGCCGTTCCAACGATACCAAACACGACTGTGAAAAACGTTTTTTTAAAAAAAATAAAAATTTAAAATAAAAATAAAAAAATATTTAAAAACAAAATTATAAAAAAAAAAAAAATTTTTTTTTTTTGGTTTGTTAATGCAGCAATATTGTTCCCATTTCAATTATAATGTGAACAATGATGCTGCACTAACGATTTTTGTATGCGGTGCGTTTGTTAAAAATCGCGTAATTTCCCCCCAAAAAAAATGTAACGAGACCCCATCTCTAATTTTTTTAACAAGCGCACCCCATACAAAATATAACCGTAATTGCTCGCATGTTAAAATGTGAAAAAAATACACTTTACACGTTGTAAATTATTGAAAATTCATATTTTATTGCATTTTTTGTTATAATATACAGACAGGTCATGACGTATACATATAATAATGACATATTATTAATCTGCCGAGTCTGACGGAAAGAACGATATATAATATGTCTGGGTCATATACTAAAATAAGCCTTCAAAACGCATTTAAACATGATGAGCAAAACCGGTAAATATGACCTCAGCACAGAGGCGTGAAACGCCTCAGCAGCGAAAGGGTTAAAGAAAAAAAAAATTCTGAAAAATGCTTAAAATATCCTAAAAAATCTATAAATAAATAGACTCTTTACTGCAGAATTTTATAATGAAAGGTTATTAGATATTGAATTAAAACGGGAATATTTTTAACATTGAAGCCTATGGGATTCTCCTGAATAAATTTGCCGAATTAAACCACCGAATGGCAGGGCATTTCGGGAACCTTTCACTGCTGGTTTGTGTTCTCTGAATAGCCGAAGCAGTGCCTTTTCATGGGGATTTCACTGCCCTCGAACAGGCACCGAAGAGGCACCGTATTTTCAGGCAATTCGCCAGGATTTGGCGAATTGCCTGCTCTCTGAATAGCCGAATGGCCAAGAAAGGTAACCGAACGCTGATTTTCAGTATTCGGTTACCTTTCTCAAGCAATTCGGATCTCTTTGAATAACCCTGACAACAGAAATGACAATTTCCTTTAATTATATTTAATATTCTGACTACATCAATTATAATTGGTTCGATTGGTGCAATTCAGTTAAGATATCAACGTGTCAGGGGATGGTGTGCCCGATGGGTGAAGCTATGAGACCAGGATGCAGGGAAACACAGGCAGACACTGGGTAAGGACCAAGCAGCGTTTTTTTCAAAACCCTAGTTAAGGCAGTCGACTGGTATGGCTACAGTTGGGGATTTGGAGTTAAGGAGAGGAATAGGGCAGGAAATGGACTGCTCAGAGGATACACAAAACGCAGGACTAAAACATAGGGACAAGACAGGAAGAGAGCTGGACACAGTACAGATATAGTACAAGAAGGCACAGGTACTGAAGGAACTCACAGGAGGGTACAGGAGAGAGAGGTGACAATGAAGGCAGAGGGCACAGGGCAGCAAGCTCTGGAAGGCAGAGGCCACACAGCTTGAGGGATCATCTTGGACAGCAAGGTAGAAACACAGCGTTTAGCAGGGCAAGAACACGGTGGGCAGAAAGGCAGGAACACGGTGGGCAGGAGAGCAGGAACATGGTGGGCAGCAAGGCAGGAGCACAGTGGGTAACAAGGCAGGAAACTCAGGAATCACAGGCGTAGCTTCTTGGTGGACATAACAAATGCAACTGCATTGCAGAACATTGGTAGAGTGTGGAGAACTCCATTTTATTTATTTATTTATAAAGGATTTTACCAGAAAGGATACATTGAGATTTCTCTCGTTTTCAAGTACATCCTGGGTTCAAGAACATTAAAATGTTACAGTTGTTACAGAAATGCAGAAATTGAAGGAAACCCTTCAGGGCTGCTGACCACACCTGTAGTAGCTAGAGAGGATCAGGGTAAACCCAGTATGGATTACAAATGGGATGGGTTGCACCTGAGTAGCAGGGAAAACAAGGAGCAGGACAGGGAATGGAGTCAGCCAGCCAGGTTGACCTCAGTGCTGGCACAAGTCTGTTTGCTGCTGGAATCCTGACACTGCAATATGGAATTTGGAAAGATCTGAATTGCCGGATTGCTGATGTTTTGGCTGAATATTGTTTCGGATCCAATCAAATCACACATTTCTGGAACCGCTATATGTACATGTCGCTTTGTGTTGTGTTCTCCTTCACATCCGGTCCTCCAACTGCCTGTATATGTATTTATCCCCAATTGGAGGACTGCACGTGAAGGAGAAAGAGGGAAAAGTGCCCCTGAGTAGAGAGCACTGGATGCTGATAAAATTGAGCCGATCTATATATGGGCTCTTAAAAGTGTGAGTGGGCTCGTACACATTTTTATAGCGTGGCACTTCCAACCCAGGTTTTATGCTATATATATTTCTCTATTTTTCTTGGAGGTATAGCTTGTAGAAAGACTATCTGGAAGTGAGGCACCATGCTTTAAAAGTGAACTTTATCTCCATGCAAAGAAATAGATTTGGGATTCCCCTATAATTAGTTTTTTTTGGAATACAAGACATCCAGCACTGCAGATTTTATGATATTATTGTGCTATTGTAACTGATTCTTATTATTATATCAGTATTGTTATATGTATAATTTATAGCACCAGAACCTTTATGAACTGTGCTTTATAGTCAAAACATTGGGCTTTTCTAGTGGTCCTTTGCTCTTATTTCTGGAATCTTCCTTTAACCCAGGGCTTGACAAAGCCAGGAGCCTGGTAGCCACTGGCTCCTAGAATTTTACTCCTGGCTCCTAAATTTCCAGTTTATTTTACACCAATCAAAAAGCAGTCTTTGGCATCTAAAAACAACTAGTTGGCTTCAATGTTTTCTTCCTGTCTCCTACATTTAATGTAAATATATCCAGCCCTGGTGCATGTATTTATATATGAGGGTGTGAGAGTGAGAGAGTGTGTGTGTGAGAAAGTGAGAGTGTTAAATAGGGCGTCCAATGACAGAGCAAAGAAAACAAGTAAACAAACAAAACAATATCACAACGTCACAATGTACAGATGTTAACCCCTTAAGGACGGGAGCAATTTTACAACTTCAGCGCTCTTTGGGAAGTGAAGTTTGCTGAACGAGTTTTGCTCATCATGTTTAAACGCGGTTTTAAGTCACCTATTATTATACCACACAGACAGATTATATATCGTTCTTTCCGGCAGACACGGCAGAATAATAATATATCGTTATTATATGTATAAGTCATGCCCTGCCAGAATGCTATAACAAAAAATTTAAAAAAATGTGAATTTTCAATACAATTTCAATCATCCACAGTGTGTAAAGTATCCCCCCCCCCTCCCCATTTTATTATCCGAGCCTTTGCGGTTATATTCTATGGGGTAGACTTGTTAAAAAAATTAGAATGGGGAGCCCAATTTTTTATTTTTTTTGGGAAAAATTATGTGATTTTAGCTAACCCCCCCAAAAAAATAAACAATGAAGCATTATTGTTCATTATAATTAAAATGTGAACAATAGTGCTGCATTAAAAAAAAAAAACAGCAAAAAGCACCAGGTAACAAAGTGATAAATAAATAGCAGATAAAATCATAATTTGGGTCAGTACAAACCAATTCCCAGATGCAGAGGCAGGTTCCCAACGTTTCGGCGAGGATTTGCCTTTATCAAGGTATACCCGGATAAAGACGAATCCTCGCTGAAACGTTGGCTCTGAACTTTTGTAGCTGGCTCCTAGATTCAAAGCAAATTTGTCAAGCCCTGCTTTAACCTCCCTGGCGGTCTATTTACTTTGAAAATCTCTGTCTAAAAGCCCTCAATTTATTTTATTCCCCCCCCCCAGCGGCATCCCGAGTGTGACTCAGGGTTAAATCCCTATGTTGGAAGCGGTAACCCCCAGCAAAACTCGGGATGCCGCTAGATACATCACCTCTCCCTGCGCTCCCTCGAAGTCCCCAGCTGCCTCCTCCGGCGATCGCGACCTCATTACTTCCTGGTTTCCTCCTCGCGAGAAGGAATCCAGGAAGTATAAGGTCGCGATCGCCGGGGGAGACTGCAGAGATCAGCGAGGGAGTGCAGGGAGAGGTGATGTATACAGCCCGAGTGTGTCTCGGGGTTACCGCTCTCAGCATCAGTGTTTTTGTGATTATTGTACACTGCATAGAGTTAATCGCGAATAACATAGGCAGTGGCGTTGCATGAATTACTGCTGTACAAAGCGAGTATACCAGGATATAAAATGATTATGTATTTCTGACTTATTATGGTGCCTGACACATGATTTATTTTATTTATATGAAGATTTTAATACATGGATTACTAAAAGAATAGTTTTTGAATTTTTTATGCATTTGGAGGTGCTGCTTTTCTTGGCAGATGCCAAAGTCTACATCAAACCGTTTAACGGGTGATCTTCATCCAGATAAAATATTATCCTATATACAAATTGTACAAAAACAGAGATAATAAAATATATACCATAAACAGAATAAAAGAAAGCATATAGTGCCAAAATGAATCACAGGGACATTAACCTTAAAATAAGCCACATGTTTGGTGTTGGTTCCTTTATGCATGCAATATTTTGGCATTAAGTCATCATACGATAGATAAATGTGGTTCTTGTATACTGCGTCCAAGCACTTAGAGTCTACTCAGGAGCAATTTTATGTCTTGATGTATGTATTCTTTTTTTTCAAGAACTGCATTTTTAAAAACAGGCGTAACCTTGGTTTGATGGCGAAATACTAAAATTGTCTTAAAAATATGAAACACTATCTGATGATTAATGGATTTTTCCAGGGATATGAGTATCCGAGGAGACGTCCTTTATATGAAACCATCGCAAGCGATAAAACTGACTTTATAGCACAAAGACGGACACTGGGGGCTCGTAAGTGAACTTGCGGAGCTTATAGACTACAGAGACGTATTTGAGACAGAAATTGCTGAAAAGATTCTATCATCTCAACGGATGTTACCTGTTCTTCTAACAAGCAGGATGCTGGAGCTGCTCACTGACACTGTCACAAACCAGTTAAACAACACTGCTTTTCATACAGATATAAAATATGCTCATACAGCGAAATAATCTTCATCCTGCATCAGTTTTAAAAATAAAAAAGAGGAGCGTTGAGGTTTGAAATGATCATGAAACAAATGTGATTTTATAAAACCTTCCTCACATAACAAAACCTCTGAAGCAAGATTTAACAACTGACCTTGGATTTTCTGATGGGAGTAATATATATACAGTGGCAAGAAAAAGTATGTGAACCCTTTGGGATTACGTGGAGTTTTGCATGAATTGGTCATAAAATGTGCTCTGATCTTCATCTAAGTCACAACAATTTGAAAAACACAGTCTGCTTAAAATAATACAACACAAACATTATATGTTTTCATGTGTTTATTGAACATAACATGTAAACATTCACAGTGCAGGGTGGAAAAATTATGTGAACCCCTAGCCTAATCACTTCTCCAAGAGCTAATTGGAGCCAGGAGTGAGACAACCTTGAGTCCAATCAGTGTGATATTATTGGCTGTGTTGCTGAAAGCTGTCCTGCCCTTTAAAAACACACACCAGTTTTGGTTTTACTGGTTTCAAAAAGCACTGCCTGATGTGAACCATGCCTCGCAGAAAAGAGCTCTCAGAAGACCTACGATCAAGAATTGTTGACTTGCATGAAACTGGAAAGGGTTACAAAAGTATCTCCAAAAGCCTTGATGTTCATGTGTCCACGGTAAGACAGACTGTCTACAAATGGAGAAAGTTCAGCACTGTTGCTACTCTCCCTAGGCGTGGTCGTCCTGTAAAGATGACTGCAAGAGCACAGCGCAGAATGCTTAATGAGGTAAAGAAGAATCCTAGAGTGTCAGCTAAAGACTTACAGAAATCTCTGGCACATGCTAACATTTTTGTTGACACATCTACAATAAGGAAAACATTAAACAAGAATGGAGTACATGGGAGGACACCACGGAGGAAGCCATTGCTGTCCAAAAAGAATATTGCAGCACATTTGATGTTTTCAAAAGAGCACCTGGATGTTCCACAGCAATACTGGCAAAATATTCTGTGGACAGATGAAACCAAAATTGAGTTGTTTGGAAAAAACCCACAACACTATGTGTGGAGAAAAAAAGGCACAACACACCAACATCAAAACCTCATCCCCATTGTAAAACATGGTGGAGGGAGCATCATGGTTTGGGGCTGCTTTGCTGCCTCAGGGCCTGGACGGATTGTTGTCATTGATGGAAAAATGAATTCCAGAGTTTATCAAGACATTTTGCAGGAAAACGTAAGACCATCTGTCCGCCAACTGAAGCTTCACAGAGGATGGGTGATGTAACAGGACAATGACCCAAAGCATGCAAGTAATTCAACAAAAGAATGGCTTCAACAAAACAAAATACGCCTTCTGGAGTGGCCTAGTCAGAGTCCTGACCTCAACCCGATTGAAATGCTGTGGCATGACCTTAAGAGAGCGATTCACACCAGACATCCAAGAATATTGCTACACTGAAACAGTTTTGTGAAGAGGAGTGGTCCAAAATTACTCCAGATCGTTGTGCAGGTCTGATCTGCAACTACAGGAAACATTTGGTTGAGGTTATTGCTGCCAAAGGAGGGTCAACCAGTTATTAAGTCCAAAGGTTCACATACTTTTTCCACCCTGCACTGTGAATGTTTACATGTTCTGTTCAATCAAAACATGAAAACATATAATGTTTGTGTCGTAATATTTTAAGCAGACTGTGTTTTTCAAATTGTTATGACTTAGATGAAGATCAGAGCACATTTTATGACCAATTCATGCAAAACTCCACGTAATCCCAAAGGGTTCACATACTTTTTCTTGCCACTGTATATAGTATATATATATTATATTGTGACAGTGTGATTAGAGGCAGGGGGGTAGACCACAGGTTTATGAGCTGGAAAATTCCCTTTTCCCCATAAAGGGTTAACTCACAGCCACTGCCTGCTCATTTAGGAGATGTGGTTCCCTCTGAGAGGACACTCTTGGAGCTGGGTGCAGCAAGGAAGGAAGTAAAATCCTGAAAGGAAAGTACTTTTTTTTTTTTGCTTATTGGTAAGCGACTTAGCCACTCAATATTTCAGATAGGAAGGCTGAGTGTTTATTTAGACTTCTCATAAGGGAGTAGGCATTTGGGCATTTGATTTATATTTGTTTTATTTTCATGGATATGGTGTACCCTGCAAGTACCGTGGCTGCATAATAAAGAAAACGTGAAGCACTGATCCCTGTGTCAAGTGACTATATCACAATATATACACAATACATTTATTTATATATATACATACAGGGGTCAAGTCCTGAAAAAAATAAGTGTTGAAACTCCCCAAGACCTATGTCCCCTAATTAACAATTATCATCTTGCGCTTAACACAAACACACACTCAAACCTGATATATTTGTATACATACGTGTGTATTTTTTTAAGAAATATATGATAATTTATATATTTCTCATGACTTATCAGAGAAACCTTCGGGGTTATTCAGAGAGAGGTGAAAACCAGGAGAATTGCCAGAATAATGCACAATCTAGACCAAATAGATTTTTCACTTGGAAAGTGAGATAAATGGGAGACTTTTTCTGGTTTGGCTAATTTGACCTAGAATTTTCACTTCTCCAGTCATTCTCCTGATTTTCACTTCTCTCTGAATAACTGATATGATTAAATACCTGAATACATGCTTTATAGGGGGTTATTCAGAGAGATCCGAAATGTGGCCGGAATGTAACCGGACAAAGAATTTCAGCGAATGGGGACATTTCGGGTCCATTCGGCTATTCAGAGAGCAGGCAATTCGCCAATTTTTTTTTCAACAAAGCTTAGATTTAAGAATTTTTCAACATGTGGTAAAATCTGGTATTATGCACCCATGCATGGAGCTGTTGTTGCAGGTTTTTTGAATGTGTTTGATTGGAGTGCTCTCTCCCTGGTTTGTTTGTATTTTATTTTTGAGACGCACCCGTACTGAATGCTTAGTTTAGGTTGAGTGCTACCCCCCATGTGTTTTTCATATGAATTTCCTGGGTATGCACCCCTCCCTGCCACAGGTACTCCTCCTCCAGGTTCTATTTAACCTTTATCTGCGGGAGCTCCATGAAGGGACCTGTTCCTCAGTAAGTGAGTTTATCCCATGAAGGGCAGTCATTAGGTTTGCAGAGTAGGACCTGCCAGAGGCTGGATTATATTGACGCTGTTGGCAGGCTTAAAGCAATTCACGGCCGTTCATTACAAACTAAATTTCCACCATTTTTTTTAACAAAGCTTAGATTTAAGAATTTTTCAACATGTGGTAAAATCTGGTATAATGTTCCCATGCATGAAGATGTTGTTGTTGGTTTTTGAATGTGTTGACTGGAGTGCTCTCTCTTTGGTTTGTATGAATATTTATATATATAGAAAAAGCTCAGTCGACCGGGCACTCGTTTCCCCAGGTGGCTAACTCCTAGGAGGCCCCCAGTAAAAGTAAATACTAAATGGCCTCAGTGCTAAACTCCCGTAGATAGGATATGTAGACGAAAAATGGATGGGGAGGCACTTGAGGACTTGATAAAAAAACAAAATTTATTGAAAAGTCATAAAAACCAATGTTTCGGCCCCTAAAGGCCTTTTTCAAGGTACAGATAACATACAGTGACATACTTATATACAGATAGAGACAAATGACTCACCCAATCCCGCTCATACCGATGCCTCGCCGCACGAAAAGGCAACCCGGAAGTGTCGGGTGCGTGGTGACGTGTTGGGGGGCGTAGCTGACGTGTTTGTTGCCATAACAACCCCAACAGTATACAATGGAGAGGGTATCAGGAGAGCGAGATGGGGAGCCAAGCCGACACATTTAATAATAAAAACAGAAGGAGTCCCCCATAAGCCATCTCCCCAAGGGGAATTTCGAGAATGTATACAAGGTGTAGACATAAACCCCAGAGTGCGTAACGGACATTGTCCGTTGCTATGGCAAACAATGCCGAGGGAGGGGGGAGAAGAGAAAGGGGGTGGAGATAGCAAGCCGGTGAATGATCCAGACGTAATATCCAGAAAAAGCACGGTGACAAGCGCACAAAAAAACCCCAAGGGCGCATATCCCCACATAAAGCGAGGTGTGTGATGGTATAGGGATTCCCAGTGATACCACATGCCATAAGAGGCCATCAATAAGGTCATGGTGCATGCATCCCAATGTGATTGTATAAACTGTATATGGTGGGAGCGAAGTACAAGGAAAACAAAGACAAAGTAGATCATATAAGTGTGTAGTTGAAACAAAGTAAAAAAGATGGGAGAAAGGAATGAAAGTGTGTGAGAATAAAAAGGAGCGCACAGAGCAGAAAAAATAGTCAAAAAATAAAATGAAGTATGAATGTGTATGTGAGAAGAAAAAGGGGGACAGCAGAGTGAAAAAAACGTGATGTGAATAGTGACATGTAAAAATGTGGTGAAGAACCTGATAAGGATCAGGGTAATGAATCAGAGTGAAAAAGGACGAAGAAAATGTGATGCGAAGTTGAGGAAGAAGTGAAAACAACAGGTGAAGATAGGAGAGTGGAAAGAAAGAAAAGAGGAAGGAGACAAAAGAGAGAAAGTCCCCATGCATGATGCCATAAAGTGAGTGTGCAAAAAAATCCGTGTGGGGTGAACAAAACCATACGTGAGTGTGGAGTGCGAAATAATATAGCGAGAAGGGCAGAAAAAACGGCCAATATGTGGATGCAAACAAAATGTGAGACTATAAAAACAAAATGTGCCCATGAGGGTGCAAGGAAAGAAAAAAAGCAGGCTACAAGAGAGAAACGGAAGAGAAAAAGAGAGAGAGAGAGAGAGGGGGAAGAAAAAAGGAGGAGTAAGGAACAGAAAATGAAGTGATTAGCGAGCCGAGAGAAAAGAGTTGAAAGAAATGTATTCGTTCAAGCCCTGCGGTGTGACAGTATCCAGGGTGCGAATCCAGAACGTCTCCCTCTGGAGCAATATCTGTGAGCGATTACCACCCCTAACCAGTGGGGGAATGTGATCAATGGCTATAAATTTAAGCGTTGGGAGTCGATGTTGAGCCGCTAGAAAATGTTTGGCTACTGGTTTGTCCGTTTGTCCTTATATGATCTACTTTGGCTTTGTTTTCCTTGTACTTCGCTCCCACCATATACAGTTTATACAATCACATTGGGATGCATGCACCATGACCTTATTGATGGCCTCTTATGGCATGTGGTATCACTGGGAATCCCTATATCATCACACACCTCGCTTTATGTGGGGATATGCGCCCTTGGGGTTTTTTTGTGCGCTTGTCACCGTGCTTTTTCTGGATATTACGTCTGGTCATCCACCGGCTTGCTATCTCCACCCCCTATCTCCACGCCCCCCAACACGTCACCACGCACCGACACTTCCGGGTTGCCTTTTCGTGCGGCGAGGCATCGGTATGAGCGGGATTGGGTGAGTCATTTGTCTCTATCTGTATATAAGTATGTCACTGTATGTTATCTGTACCTTGAAAAAGGCCTTTAGGGGCCGAAACGTTGGTTTTTATGACTTTTCAATAAATTTTGTTTTTTTATCAAGTCCTCAAGTGCCTACCCATCCATTTTTTGTCTACATATTTATATATATATATATATATATCTATATGCTCAAGACACTTGTTTCAGACTTTGTTTTTTTTGGCACACATCACAATGTGAGGGTCACTGCAGCAATTCTATAAAATAGTGCCTGTGGAATATTTATTTTGCTAGTCCAACCTCCCCCCAGATTAAACCAAACAGCCGTGTTCCCCTTACTTCTCGAAATGTAACAGTTATGCACACACACTATACAACTTTGTTTGATGACCCACTCCCTCTTCCACACACATACCCACTTTGGTCCCTATCAGCTTTTCACCTATGAGCCTTGTGACGGGACGGCCGCCACAACGCTGTAGCGCAGTACAACAGTTCAAGTGTTTATTTATTTGTGTATTATTAAAAGTTCATTAGCCCTTATTTTTATAAGTACCCCAATGTGATTTTCCCTGTTTTATAGATATGCCAGTTAACTAAAGATTTCTGATGTCTGTGTGTTATTCCCTGTATAGTGTAGATCTCTGTATTAGTACCTGCTATTGTGTAAATTCTCTCAGTAAGAAATTCCTTTTGTTTACGTGCTTTCTCCTTCCCCCATTCTCCATTGTTTGAAGGCCCTGGGTAGTTATCTGATCTGTGATGTTGTCTGTTTGATTGTATGCAAATGTGCTGGTCCTTGACTCTATCTGTCCTCTCTGTGAATAAACAGTTCTATTCTGACCAAGCTTGAAGTCACGACTTGAAGTCACGTTTTGGAGTACCAGGAATCTTCTGCCCGCTGTGCCACGAAAAGGCTCCAGGTCTACAGCTTCGGCTTATTTCTGGGGGTGCTAGTCAGGCTCTCTACAGGCACCGGGCATTGAGCTGTGGCTAAGGTACAAGAGAAAGGTGTGAGAGTCACAAGGAGAAACTAGGTGTCCAGCGAGGAAGCAGCATTTGGCAGATGTGACCCTGTCCGGGCACAGAGATCTGTTACAAGCCTGTTCCTATATCTAGGATGAGAGAACTTTTAAGATTGGCTCCACTGACCTAGGTTTTACTCATCGGTCGGGCTCCCAGCTCTTGAACAATCCACTTCTAAGTAGTAAAACGCATTGGCAAGTTACTTATTTATATATAAAAGGATTTTACCAGAAAGGATACATTAAGATTTCTCTCGTTTTGAAGTATGTCCTGGGTTCAAGTACATTGAGTGGTTACAGAAATACTAAATAGTAAAATGCAAGATATTAACACAAGACCAAATATACAGATTAACAGAAAAATAAATATGTAGGAAATAAAGTCATTATGTTACATGTTTACAGGTGCATTTCGTATTGAGGTATGTTAATAGGGAGCTCTTAAGGGACTTTAGACTGGGGGAAGATTTGATGGTGTCTGGGAGGTTATTCCATAATTGCTGTGCTCTGTAGGAAAATGAGGATCGAGCCACTTTCTTTTTGTATTGTGGTATTGCAAGTAAGGTGCTGGTCCTGGATCTGAGGTTATAGGATGAGGGAACTGCTGGGGAAGCAGCCTATTCAGGTTGGAAAGGTGAAGAGTGCGTCTAGATTCCAGCGATGGCCAGTATAGTTCTTTTAACATGTCACAATGGTGGGTCACGTAGTTACATTGTAGCACAAAGCGACAGAATGAGTTATACAATGTAGTAAGTTTCTGGAGGTGTGTTTGAGGGGCAGCTGCATACACTACATCTCCGTATTCAATGGCTTGCATAAGCATTTGTTGTACAATCTGCTTTCTTACTGCGGTGCTCAGGCAGGATTTGTTTCTGTACAGGGCACCTAGTTTGGGGTAGAGTTTAGATGAGAGTTTTTCGATGTGGGGGCCAAAAGATAGATTTGGGTCTAACCACATACCTAGATACATATTTTACTTTTTTTTTTTGCAATCCTTGTTCTTTACTTTGATGGCTTAACTTTCACAGTAAATAGGAATTCAGGATCCTACCACTACTTATGCCAGACATATAAGCAGCAAACAGATCAGGTTTACAGTGTAAAATATTAAGTAATATATGGAACACCAAGCATGCCATTGCATAGATAAACAAAAATATTATTTTGTGACATCCTGGAGTGCAACGTTTGAGCTGGATAATCAACCTTTCTCAATCCTTGACTACGGCTGAATCTTCAGCTGAAACCTTTGCCATCCAAGCTGTCACAATATTCTCCAATTGAAACTACATCAGTGTAGAGTGTAACAATAAAAAAAGTCGTAAAGAATCCAGAGTCGCGGGGCTCAGCGTAGGAACTGGTTAAATCGGATCAATTGAGGCAAAGTTACAGCTGATGACCTGGAATGATGGTTTTTAATGCAATAGAAGAGTCTTTTATGGTCTGAAGTCGGGGGCACTGGAAATCAGCACTAGAGGTAAGAAGTCAGGATATCAGAATAATCCAATACAAATGACAGGGGTCAGGAACACGGGGACAGTTAGCTGAGAAGAGGACCAGGTTTGTGATGAAGCTCAAGCGCAGCGGACAGTGCACAGTGTGCCCTTCACATAAATTGGGTTTTGAGTGAAGATGTCAGGTTTAAATAATGAGGCATTCAACATAAGTAAAATGTGTATATTTGCATATCTAGTGCTTTTTAATACAAAGCCCCACAATGTCAACTTGCAGGAGCATGAGGTGGGGGAACCAATAAAAAGATTAGTCATTACAAAAGTGGCAGAAGAATACACCAGCGTGATCTCTTATTTGCTCTTTAACCTTTCAATCACATTTAAGGCTATTAACCCAGATCTCTCTTTCACGAGTTAGTTTGTTGGTCCTTTGTAGAAGGCATCTAGAGGAAAGAGATGGGAGCCAGGGACAATCCAGTAGCTGAGGGGCGCTTATTTGGAAAAAGACGGCAATGTTTCGGCTGCAGAAAGGCTGCACTAGCCGCTGAAACGTTGCCAGGTTTTTCCAAATACAAGTGCCCTTACTGCTGGATAGTGTCTGGCTCCCTTCTCTTTTCTCTGGATATTTTTAAGAGTTGGTTACTTCGGGACCCACTGAGCACCCAGTAACTAGTGTTGTATTTCTTTATTTGTATGGCAGTTGGCCTATGTTTAGGCAGTCCATTTCCTGTATTAAGCCTAAATTGTAGACAGACTCTCATTTGGGTTAACCTGCTCTTCCAATGCATGATCAGGCTAGCCAGATCTGGTCTTATTCGGTAAGAATGCAAAGAAATTTTGTTTATTGCAAACTGTCTGCCTGTAAATGGGATCTAGAATATATCCCTGAAGTACGAGTGCAATGGAAATGACAGCTGATATACTAGAACTCTTTAAAGTACTGGGATTTTCAGAGTCTCCTTCTGAACCTGGTGGGCATTCTAGATGAGCTCCAGAGACCATATGTGGAGATAAAAGTGGAAGGATAACCATCACTGCAGCACTCCACCAACTTCTATACTTACTGTATATTAATGGCTCCAACACTTTGTAAAAACTTTGTATTATGGCACTGCACAAGAGCAGCAAGCCATTAGCTAAATACTGTATCGCTGTATGTAAAGCAGAAGGGTGTCAAGTAAAGTGGTCTCCAACCAACAGGAGGTGTCGAAACTGAATCTGATATTTAAACACAGGGCGGGGTAATCCTTTGACACGACTATATTGTTGATTCAGTGCAGCATGAAGTTAAAACATAACATTTAATAGTATCGTTTATAAAGTATCGAACAACGAAAAGGAAGGACAATGAGACAAACAGAAATGTCATTTTAGAGGGACTCGTGTACCTAGAACTACCTAGATATAAACCTAACAAACCAAGAGCAGAGCACACCAAACATCATGTTCAAAAAATTCAAAAGGAGCAGCAACAGCAGCTTTGATACATTTAAACATTTCGAGATTTTACCAGATTTAACCCTTTAAATGCTTACAACAATTCTTGCTCCCTTCAGGATCACTGCAGTTCTTAACCCTTTCAAGACTTTTTACAAGGTTTTTAACCCTAAGCTCTATTGAAAATGGTGGAAATTTAGTTCACAATGAATGGCCATAAATTGCTTAAGCCTGCCAACAGTGTTTATGTATTCCACCCTCGGCAGGTCCTATCACGCTAACCTAATGACTGCTCTTTATGGGATATACTCATTTACTGAGGACCAAGTCCTTTCTGGAGCTCCCTGCAATTCAAGGTTAAATAGAACCTGTGGGTGGAGCACCTGTGACAGGGAGGGGTGCGTACCTGAGGGGTGTCAGCCCTTTACATACAAAATACCCAAGAAGGGCAGCACTCAACCTTTACTAAGCACTCAGTGTGGGTGCATCTCAAGACAATATGATACAACAAACCAAGAGCAGAGCACACCAAACATATTCAAAAAATTCAAAAGGAACAGAAACGGCAGCTTGATACATTTAAACATTGAGATTTTACCAGATTTAACCCTTTAAATGTGTACAACAATTCTTGCCCCCTTCAGGATCACTGCAGTTCTTAACCCTTTCAAGACTTTTTGCAAGGTTATTTCAGATATAAACAGAGGGCTTCTCTGATAAATAAAGGGGCTCCCTAGTGCAGAGCTACCACGTAAATGGCTAGTAGTAGACTTATTCAAGCTTGCCTAGATATTAGAGATCTGCCTAGACGTAATCCTGTAAAAAGATAGAAACGTAGGCCTTCGTGGTTCCACCTGTATAAGGCAGCAGAAAATAGGATAAGCAGCAGTACAGACAGCTATCTGTGATAATAAAGAAGAGGCAAGTGCTGGGTATACCATATAAGTTAGAGGCCGGTGCTATGAGTGCTCATTGACACTGTGCATCTCATAGAACAGTCACGTAGCCAAATTTCAGTGATGCTGGCATAAAAAGTAGAGATTTAACCAGAGTGTTAAATAAGTATTTCCCTGCTCAACGCGTTTCGCCTGGAATGGTGTCACCATGAGCAGTGGGGGAGTAAATGTGTAGCAGAGAGTGAAAGGCCAAATTTCATTGTCCACCACATGTTGGCTTGTTCTACATTTGAAATATCTACAGTGACACATTAGCCAAAGAATTCATCCAAGGTGCACATCACTAGCCTGTTAGGCTTTAAGTCCTTTTTATCATTTATTTAGATTTTTAGTTGAATTCAGAAACTAGATAGAGCGGCAAAGCTATACAGGGAATAAACAAATAAGCAGAAAAGGTAAGAAGAATAAAAATAAAGAGCAAAATTCAGGAAATTACTAATGAATGTATTGTTTTTGTCATCCCAATTCTCTAAAACATGTATCCGATGCCCAAATGTATTTCTCATTATGTTTATCTAGACACAAAAGAGCATTCCTCTAGCTGCTGGAACCAGAGCCACAACTGCAAGCCAAATCTGTAAAAACAACAACAATAATTCTGCATTGTCGAAAAGATTCCTGGACGAGTTCACACTCTACTAACATCACAGCGGAGTAATCTGTGTTAGCCGTGGGTTACATTTATCTCAGACCTCCACAGATACGTAATTACGTATCAGATGCTCTATCACACTGTATCACAGTATGTCACGTTTTACAAAGGAAAAGGTATGAAAATTGAATTTTTAGCAACTTTGCACCTTGTTAAACTGCGTAACCTTTCCATGAGAGATATTTTAAACACCTAAAATAACGTCAACTGCATTTTCAGGCTGCGAATTTCCACAGCTGTGAATTATTTAACAAATCCTGCTCTGCTTGACTCGGCACAGGTAAAAAAATCTGCATCACTCTGAGAGGTTTCCCATCAGCTTTATATAAAGCGCAGCGTTCTTATGCAGGGAGATGTGCTGCTTACAAGTAGAGCATGCCGAATTAATTACGTTCCATTACTTTTCATTATTAAGTTGTATGTATTTATACGTTGTTATCTGCGCAGCAATCAAAATGTGAAAGGGAGGATGTGTGGAAGGCTGCTTTGTATCAAGAACAAAATGAAGAATTCATAATGTCCATATTATCCATTAGCTGCTCCAAAATATTACAAGCTTGCCATAGAGCCAGTCACAGAGAGACGTTAATAATGCGTAACAGCAGCTGTCTTTCAGCATTAGCGGCTCTCTATTAGCTTCGTTATTGTGGTTTATTATTCTAGAATTTGCCAATCTAACCGTAAAGGGCCACTACCACCAAAAATAATTAAATGTTCTTATTGTGTTTATTTTATGTTGCTGAAATCTTACAAGTGCTTTGTTTTTCTCATATGTTTAGTAAAGAAAATATTTTACTCTATACAGTGCTGGAATATAGCCTTTAAGGATGTGCATGGCTGAAAAGTTATTATTATTTTTTTTGAGAAAGGATTTTACCAGGAAGGATACATTGAGATTTCTCTCGTTTTCAAGTATGTCCTGGGTGGCGAGTATGTACCGTTAGGTGTCTTGCTCAAGGACACTTACTAGAGAGGCGCTCTTGCTGGGATCGAACCCATATCTCCACAGGCTCTCTCCACGCAGAGCAGTGATGTTACCTCTACTCCACCCAGCTGGTTTTGTTTCGCTTAGTTTTTAAATAATTTCATTTTCGGAATTTCGTATCTAATTTAATTTCGTATTTCATTTCGTTTTGGATCGATTCAAAATTTCGTATCGATTTGAAATTTCGAATCGATTCGAATTTCATATATTAGTTCGATAGTTCATATCAATTAGAATTTTGGATCACTAAATAAAATCCCAATTAATCAAATTTTGCTGTTAAAAGAAAAGCTAGGGTTAAATATTAAGCTGTGTCACAGATTTAGTATTTGAGACAAATTAAATAGTGAAACAAGATTAATTTGTTTCATAAAATCCTTTGCTGACTATTACTTGTATTGTAAGTTAAGATCAATTCGATAGTTGATATTAATTTGATGGGTCATTTCAAATACGATATTGATATCAATTCAAATTTTGGATCATTAAATAAGACCCCAATTAATCAAGTTTTGCTGTTAAAAGACAAGCTAGGGTTAAATTAAGCTGTCTCACAGATTTAGTATTGGAGTCAATTTAACAGGGACAGGTGCTCATGAAACTGTGAAACGAAATTAATTTGTTTCATAAAGTTGTTTGCTGACTGCATTACTTGTATTGTATGTATTTTAATCTAAGATCAATTCGATAGTTGCTATATCAATTCGATAGTTGATATCGCTTCGAATTCAGGAAAACCAAAAAAATAAAATTCACATTTTTCTTTTATGATGATGACACAGTGTAAAATGAAATAAATTCGTTATATACCATTTTGTTTCGTTTAGAATTCGTATCTTATTGATTCTTTATTCGTAAGTACTTCCAAAACACGAATTAATGGATTTCGTTCCGAATTCTGAATTTTTCCGAAACAAATGCACATCTCTAATAGCCTTTATGGGCCTGGAGTGGAAGAGTTGGGTGTGCCTCTGCCCCCTTCTTCTCACCTCCCTATGTGCCATTACCACAGGCTGACTGGCAACTTTTGTTCTATGGTGCATGTACAACCCAGAGGCCCCTAGTGAAGCAACTCGGCCCCCACTTAAAGAGCGTTGGCTGCTCATTTCTGCTCTTAGTCGTGGTCACACTGATTTTCTCTTCTCACTCACAGTTGCACCTTGCTATATTAGTATGCCACGGCCACTGGAAAGCAGCAGAGAGGAGCGCAGCTCAGGACCAGATTAAGATCTCTATGGGCTTGGAGCCAGTGGCGGAAGTACCAGGGTCACAGCGGTTGCACTTGCGACCGGGCCCTGGCGATCTCGTGAGAATGCGGCTGCGCTGGTCAGGTGGTTCCTGGCGAGCGGCCAAGCTGCATGCTGGCGGCTGCTCGTAGGGAGAAGAACGGCCACAGAGGTGAGAGCTGGGGGAAAATATATCCATGTGAGGCGAGCTGGGGCAAATATATCCATGTGAGCTGGGGGCAATATATCCATGTGAGATGGGGCAAATATCCATGTCAGCTGGGGGCAAATATATCCATGTCAGCTGGGGCAATATACCCATGTGAGCTGGGGGAAATATATATATCCATGTGAGCTGGGGCAATAAATATATATCCATGTGAGCTGGGGCAATATATATATCAATGTGAGCTGGGGCAATATATCCATGTGAGCTGGGGCAATATATATATCCATGTGAGCTGGGGCAATATATCCATGTGAGCTGGGGGCAATATATATATCCATGTGAGCTGGGGGCAATATATATATCCATGTGAGCTGGGGCAATATATCCATGTGAGCTGGGGCAATATATCCATGTGAGCTGGGGCAATATATATCCACGTGAGCTGGGGCAATACTATCTTTTTTATATTGCAGGAAAAAAATAAAAAATATAGATCTTTTTTGGGGGGGGCCCTTCATGGATTCTTGCACCGGGGCCCTCAGGTTTCTAGTTAAGCCACTGCCTGGAGCTGAAGATTCTGGTGTTTTTTTTGGAATTTAGTGAAACGAAAACATATTTTAGGTTAGTTAATAGTGCAGATACGGGTATATCTAACCAGGCTGATACTGAGGAAATCAGTGAGGAAATCTCCATTCAGATTTCAATGATTTACAGCGGTAAAAATTTTTTTTAACATTTTATCATCCATACCTTAGTGGTTATATAATCTACAAGGAAATCTTGTTAAAAAAAATGAAATGGGAACCTGCTACTGCATTTTTCTAAGAAAATATAACATTTTAACCAAAACTAAAAATTCACTTGTGTGTTGGAGGATGGTGTTTTATGAATAATATGACGATCAGGGTTATTCAGAGAGAGGTGAAAACCAGGAGAATTGGTAGGAGAAGAGAACAATCCAGACCAAATAGCAGATTTGGAAAGTGATATAAATGGGTGAATTGTTCTGGTTTGGCTATTTTGACCTAGAATTTTCACTTCTCCAGTCATTCTCCAGTCTTTCTCTGAATAATCCTGTATGTATAAAAGGCTGAACTTGCTCTCAGCGAGGGAATGAGAAGGTGAGTAATGGCAGTGGTATTGCTCATTTTATTCATGCAAATGGACAATGCCATCGCTTTGGAACTAAAAATAAATATATAAAAAAGGGTTTTTCAGTTTTTTCTTCTTTTAGATTTTACCTAATAACGTTTGGCACCTCACTTGACCTTGTGCAGGGTAAAGATTAGGGACGCAGGGTTCCAAAGTCCCCCCTCCCCATTGCTCCTCACTGCAGTGCGCAGGTTTAGGTTTTTGATGGAACAATGTGTAATAATGGATTGCATGCAGTGTTTTTTCAGACGTTTTGCTGTGGCTTTTCCATTCGATGTGGTGGAATTTCAGATGCGGTCGTTGGACTTTCCCTGCACTTCGGGGACACTGCGGTGAATGCTGAATTCACAACAGGGTCGGCGAATTTGATTCCCCGAAATGCGGAGAACGAGAGAGCACCAGAATGTCTTTGGTGTTTTTCCTTTTTATGCTTATTTTAAAATGCAAACTGCAGATAATACATACAAATGGAGGTTAACCTTCCTGGCGGCCTGATTATTTCATTATCTTTATAGCATATATCATATTATCTTTATATCATCTTTAGATCTTTATATCATATATACAGTATATCATATATCTATATATTATATCATTTATCTCTGGCATCGGCCAGAGGACACAGCTGGAGGGTATTGGGGGATCGCAAGGACAAGGTAAGTTATACTACAGTGTAATCCCTAGTGTGGCTCATGGTTACCACTTTTGCTACTGAATAAAACCCCAAGCCAAACTCGGGATCACCGCTAGGGAGGTTAATTAACCCCTTAACTGCTGAGCCATTTCATCTCTGTGTGCTGAGCTAATTTTTCCCGCTTTTGCTCATCATGTTTAAACGCGATTTGAAGTCACATTTTATTATACAACCCAGACATATTATATATCCTTTTTTCCGGCAGACTCAGCAGTTTCATAATATATCACTATTATATGTATACGTCATGTCCTGCCTGTATATTATAACAAAAAATGCAATAAAATTAGAATTTTCAATCATCTACAGTGTGTAAATTGTTTTTTTTTCACATTTTATCATCCAAGCCATTGCGGTTATATTTTCTATGGGGTGCACTTGTTAAAAAAATTAGAAATGGGCACTCGATACATTTTTTTGGGGGGGAAATTACGTAAGTTTTAGCAAACGCCCCCATAGAATAAAATTGTTAGTGCAGCATCATTGTTCACATTAGAATTGAAATGGGAACAATATTGCTGCATTAATAAAAATAACACACACATAAAACACGTTTTTTTATATATTTTGTTTACATTGAACATGGTCATGTATGGTATCATTGGAACGGCCATGCTCTGGCCTTTCAAATGATACTAAACATGACCCATCGGTCGGGAGATATGGGGATTCAAAGGAACCCCCTATCTCCACCATGGGATTTCCTTAGGAAATCCCTGGGCAGCTAGGGGTTCCCTGGCTAACTGACGTCATCGCACCATGCACGATGATGTCAGGTGATGAGGGGGGACCCAGAGGTGGAGCTGCCATCCAAGATGGCGGCCCCCACCGTTGCTAGGCCACGTTCCAGTGCCAAATGGCACCGGATCGCAGCCCGGTGCCTCAGGGGTTAAAGTCAGGCACCGCTTATAAGGGGAGACTCTCCCCATTTAAGTGGTGCCTGCCTTCTCCCACTAGGTCCTTCCGATCAGGAGGGAGAGGAATCCTACAGAATTTTAATATAAGTTCTTTTTCCAGCTAATGATATATACCATATTTTTCGCTCCATAAGACGCACTTTTCTCCCCCCAAAAAGTAGGGGGGAAAAGTGGGTGCGTCTTATGGAGCAAATGCCCCATGATATGCCTCAGCTCACCTGCCGCCGCCGCGTTCGGCTCCCTCTGAGCGTGCGTCCGGCGGCAAGGAGCTTGGGCACTCGCCTGGGGAGCCACGTGACCGCGGTCACGTGGCTCCCCCAGGCGAGTGCCCAAGCGTCCTGCCGCCAGACGCACGCTCAGAGGGAGACGAACGCGGCGGCGGCGGCGGCAGGTGAGCGGAGGCATATCCATGAGCTGCTGGGGCATATCCATGTGTGAGCTGGGGCATATCCATGAGCTGGGGCATATCCATGAGCTGGGGCAAATCCATGAGCTGGGGCATATC
The DNA here is from genome assembly GCA_009667805.1 of Leptobrachium leishanense. NCBI lineage: Eukaryota > Metazoa > Chordata > Amphibia > Anura > Megophryidae > Leptobrachium > Leptobrachium leishanense. The sequence continues at coordinate 399,847,303 of CM019064.1, read as the reverse complement.
CATGTGTGAGCTGGGGCATATCCATGAGCTGGGGCAAATCCATGAGCTACTGGGGCAAATCCATGTGTGAGCTGGGGCATATCCATGAGCTGGGGCAAATCCATGTGTGAGCTGGGGCAAATCCATGTGTGAGCTGGGGCATATCCATGTGTGAGCTGGGGCAAATCCATTAACTGGGGCAAATCCATGTGTGAGCTGGGGCAAATCCATGTGTGAGCTGGGGCATATCCATGAGCTGGGGCAAATCCATGTGTGAGCTGGGGCAAATCCATGTGTGAGCTGGGGCAAATCCATGTGTGAGCTGGGGCATATCCATGTGTGAGCTGGGGCAAATCCATGTGTGAGCTGGGGCATATCCATGTGTGAGATGGGGCAAATCCATGTGTGAGCTGAGGCATATCCATGTGTGAGCTGGGGCAATATCCATATGTGAGCTGGGGCATATCCATTTGTGAGCTGGGGCAAATCCATGTGTGAGCTGGGGCAAATCCATGTGTGAGCTGGGGCATATCTATGTGTGAGCTGGGGCATATCTATTTGTGAGCTGGGGCAAATCCATGTGTGAGCTGGGGCAAATCTATGTGTGAGCTGGGGCATATCCATGTGTGAGCTGGGGCATATCCATGTGTGAGCTGGGGCATATCCATGAGCTGGGGCAAATCCATGTGTGAGCCGGGGCATATCCATGTGTGAGCCGGGGCATATCCATGTGTGAGCTGGGGCATTATCCATGAGAGGAGCTGGGGCAATATCCATTATTACACTATTTGATTCAGAATATTTATTTTCCTGTTTTCCTCCTCTAAAAACTAGGTGCGTCTTATGGTCTTATGGAGCGAAAAATACGGTAATTGATAAAATCGCCATTTAAAAGCTGTAAAATGTTGTGTGAAGGAAATCATAAAGGAAAACTTCCACTAACATAGATTACTTATGTATAACAAAAAACACATTATAAAACACATAATTTTTTCTTGTATTTGCATGTAAAAAGGAAAAATAAAGTTAGGATTTTTTATATTCAAAATGTTTATTGATACATATCACAGACATGCAAATGAAAAACAGAAATGACAGTATTACAGCCAACATCATGGTGCAGGGCTACATAACACCTCAATACTGTAGACCAAAGGTAGTCAAGGACGTGCGTGGGCAATAGCGCCCCATATGAGCACAAACACGTCAAAAGTCAGTATCCCGGCCTTTTTACCATCCAGCAGTGTGATGAAGTATAAAGCTAATGGCATACAAGAGCGCTAAGAGAGAAAAATTAGTACCAGTAGAAAAGACGGACAGAGCAGGAGGGTAGAGCGAAGAAGATGGAAAAGACAAGAGAAAAGAAGAGAGGAAGGAGATAGAAGGGGAGGGTGAAAATAAATGAATAGCAATGATCAAAAAGTGTATGGCAGAAGAAGGTGAGCTAAAAAGTGAACAAATTAATTTTATATGCGAGTCATGTGGTTTATTTAGTATTATTTACAGATTTGTGGTACAGCCATGGGAACCAAGTTTGCCCCCAGTTATGCTAATTTGTACATGTCACAATGGGAAGAGGAATATGTGTGGCATGGGCATGGGGGCAACTTGGTTCTCTGGCAAAGGTTTATCAATGACATTTTTATAATTTGGGATGGGGAGTTAGAATCAATAGAAGACTTTATAAAGTCCTTTGAAAATAATAGCTTTAATTTAAAATTTACTTCATCGATTGACAAGAGTCAAATAAATTTTCTGGACATCACGGTTTATGTAAAGGATAGCCAGTTATACACCAAAACGTATTTCAATCCCACTGATGCTAACAATGCTATTGATACGACGAGCGCTCGTGCACCCATCTGGCTAAGAAATATTCCAAAAAGTCAGTATATTAGATTGAGAAGAATCTGTACAGAAAAATCTGTGTTTTTAGAGCAAGCAAATTTTGTGAGTCAGAGGTATATACAGAAAGGTTATAATGAAGAGAAGATGAAGAGAGACCTGAAGGAAGTTGTGTTGAAAGAAAGGCTTGACTTAATAGATAGTAAAGTAAGAACAAAAACAGATATATGAAATATGCCTTTATCACGAAATTGAATCCATTTGCATCACAAATTCAGAAGATATTTTGAAAGCACTGGCATATACTCAAGGCGGATGAAGTTCTCAATGCATCCCTACCGGAAAAACCGAATGTGATTAATAGGAAAGCAGAAAACCTTAAAATGATACTAGCACCAAGCAAATTTAAAGAGGAGAAAAAGAAGAATAAAGATATATCTTTTTTAAACAGAGACTCCAACAGGGTTCCATAAGTGTGGACATTGCTTGGACTGCAAGCACCAGGATAAAAGACTTTACAATTCAAATCAGATCTAAAAGGGAGAACATATAAGAGAAAACACTTCATATATTGCACAAGCAAGAATGTTATATATCTGCTTCAATGCCCTTGTGGTGCTAAATATATAGGGCGCACCACTAGAATGTTAAAAGTACGGCTTTTAGAACATAGAAACAACATTTTAAAGAAATCTACTGATCATTCAGTACCGTTGCACTGTAATGAATGCCCACAATTTAACTGGCACAAATTTAAATGCATAGGGATTGGTATGGTAAAACAAGATTGACAAGGATTTAATGCTCTGAATGGTATAGTCACACGAGAAACAAGATGGATCTTAGAAATGGGGACACTACAGGGTAAAGGTCTGAATTTGGATATCGACATAGCTAATTGTCTATAATCCTGTATTCTGTTTTGTATTAATATACATTTAGCCACACTGTGCTGTTATGGTTTAAAATATGTTATGAAAAAGCGGAATCGTTATACATTCTTATTTTGAAACTGTAATGTTTAATTATTGTATCGTTATGGCTCGAAATATAATATGGAGAAACGGAATGGCTGAGTACGCCTATTGTATTTAGCCATACCGCGTTGCTATATATGGCGTTATATGTTTGCCCTGTCTAATAATTATAATATATACAGAAGGAGACTGGAGGGGAAAGCGATCCAGAAAAATCAGAAAGGGACTCAGTGACAGTGAACCGCCGCTGTTCCGGAATCGAAAGTAAAATGGATACATTGTACCATGTGATCGGGGATGTTCTGAAACTGAAAGTAAGAAAGATTGGTTAAACCATGTGACCGGAAATGACGCAACGCGAGGGACCGGAAATTACGTAATGTGAGTTGATGCGGGCGTGCCCAGGAAACAAACTGGAATGCGAGGAGGGGTCGCCTAACTCAATTAGGAATTGATCTCAGGGTATATATATATGACGTTAACAGGAATGGGGTCATTATCCTTGAAAAAGTGCACCAGGATGAAACGCGTCGGATTAAGAGACCTCATGTTTAATTTGATTTTATATTGAATTGTTTTATTTGTAAATTTTATTCATTAATTTTTTATACTCATACTCTGAGTTATCACCTATTTTCAGCCCCATTATACCCACGGGGGAACCTGAGGATCTCTCCAAGGATATCGGATGATGATGGTGTAGCGACTGCATGAGCAGAATATGAGGACGCAACCACGTCAGCTGAGTTTATAAAATGAGCATGCAATCTACTGTTATCCTGTGAGCGAATTTCCGAAACAGGGGGTTATTTAAACCCATAATTTACAGTATAACGCTATGTTGCTCTTATGTTTTTTATATAGTGCACCTTTACTTTTTTGATATATTTTAAGCGGTGACTGCCTTCTCCCGCTAGGTCCTTCCAATCGGGAGCGAGAGGGATCTGAAAGGCTTTGCCAGGGGGTCGTGTGAAAATGACGTCATTGCATCGGACACAATGACGTCATTCACGTCGGAAGGGCCTTAAAAGCGGCGTATGACTTCAAGGAACTTGGTCCATAACCCAAATGTCTTCTTTAAGTGTTTAATTGTTACTCCTGTGTTTTTTTTTACCTCATTAAGAATAGTGTTGTGTGCAGTTTCATTCAGCTTGGCTGAATGGCCACTTGTTAACCACTTCCATGCGGAGGACGCGCTTCAGCACGTCCTCCACATGGCTCCTGCTGTGCGGAGGACGCGCTGAGCGCGTCCTCCCTTTGGGGTCAACGTTCGGCGGGTTCGGCCGATCGCTGGCCCCCCAGTGCGGGCTGACATCCTCGATGTCAGGCCAGCATCCGGACCGCCGCCGATGAAATTAGGTGTCATCGCGGCAGCGCAATGACACCTAATTCAGGCCCCCCCCCGCATGTGCGGAGGAGGCGCCTGAAAGGGAGGTCCTTCGGACCTCTCTCCCTCCCGATCGGTGGCATTGCGGGGTTAACCCAGGCACCATTGGAAGGGCACAGCCTGCCCTTCCAAATGGTACCTGGCATTAACCCCTGGGGAGCCAGATCACGAATCGGCGCTGAAAAGCGCCGTTCGTGATCCTTTCCGGAGCTGGCCGACATCTTGGATGTCGGCCAAGCCTCCGGGAACTCCCCCTGAGGACTGGCGTCATCGTGCATAGCACGATGACGCCAGTCCTAGAGTTAACCCCTAACTGCCACCAATGGTGGAGATAGGGAGTTCATTGGAACTCCCTATCTCCTGATCCGTGGCAGCTAGGATTAAAGTTTGTATGGTTGGATCGGCCAGAGCATGGCCGTTCCAACGATTACCAAACACTACTGTGAAAAAAGTTTTTTTAAAAAAAATAAAAATTTAAAATAAAAATAAAAATATATTTTAAAAAAAATTATAAAAAAAAAATAAACATTTTTTTTTTTTTTTTTGGTTCGTTAATGCAGCAATATGTTCCCATTTCAATTATAATGTGAACAATGATGCTGCACTAACGATTTTTGTATGCGCGTCCGTTGTAAAAATCGTTAATTTTCCCCAAAAAAAAAATGTTAACGAAACCCCATACTCTAATTTTTTTTTTTTTTTTTTTTTCATATAAAGAATTTTATTGGAGTTTACACCAAAAGTGGTACATACATTTAAATGAAGAACCATCCAAAAGAGAGAGCATAATAAACAGCAATGGTAATAAACAGTATAATTCAATTGGATTATCTTCGTAAACTGAAAAAGGGGGATCAATTATGCGCACTCCATTTTCTAATAACATATAATTCCTAAACTAACATAAAACATAAAATAAAAAACATGGCAGCACTATCCTCTACAGTCGTCATATCTTATATCAGATTTCCAGATTCCACAAACATCTTCCATCCCTCCCACGTATCATTTAGCAGGCACATAGAATTGTTCGCGGTGTGAAACATTTCCTCATATTTGAAAACATTTTCCAGGGCCCCCATAACTTCCTTCATAGAGGGACACATAGAGGATCGCCAATGTCTAGCTATTACAATTTTAGCTGTACCGAGTACTATGGAGATAAACCTCCTATGACGGGTCTGAATTGTAACAGGTATAAGGTGTAAGAGGTACATTTTCGGACAAAGAGGGAATTTAAGTGAAGTGCAATGAGAGATCAACCTATTTATCTTTTCCCAGTATCCCCCCAACATGGGACAAAGCCAGAAAGTGTGCAGTAATGAGCCAGTGCCTGTAAGACATCTCCAACAGAGACCTGTGTTCCCTGAAATATGGGCCAACCGGGTGGGTGTTAAATACCATCTGCATAGGAGTTTGATATGGGCTTCTCGTAAATTGGTACTTCTAGAATATTTATATATCGTGTCCATGGCGTATGACCAATCTTCTATGGAAAGTGTTAAGGCTAAGTCTTTTTCCCAATTAACCATATAGGGTAGTTTTTTAGGCGGGGTCGGAGTTAGGAGGCTGTTATAACAAAGGGACAGCGGTTTTATGTGACATTTTCGTCCCAAACACAATTTATGAAAAGCCGAAAGGTTCACATCAGTGAAAGAGGTAAGGCCTTTCTGGGTCAAAGCATGCTTCACACGAAGATATGTGAAGCATTCCTTTGATGGAATAGCGAACTCCTGTACCAAATCGGGGAAGGTTTTCAGAGAGTGTGGCATGAAGAGCTGCCAATATATGAGTCAAGCCTCGCCTGATCCAGGAGTCTAAGTTTAAATCGGGAATAAAGCGACACAAAACCCTAAAGGGGCAAGGCATAGTAAGTTGTAAGGCCTCACCAATTTCCGGCCCCACAAACGCCACGCCATGAGGGAGAGCTGCGAAACAGGCAACAAACCCGCGGTACTATTCCTCGGCAGGACTGTGAACCACATCAGGTCATGGATTCGGTATGGGAAAATCATGGCATTCTCCAGCTGCAGCCATAGTGGTGGTTCTTTTTGATACATTGATGACAACAGTTGGGCTAGTAAGGCTGCTTTATAATAAGATTGCAGATCCAGAAACCCCAACCCACCATTACGTCGCGGTGTTATAACCGTGGAGGCCGACACTCGAGGAGGCTTCCCCTTCCATATGTGTGCATGAATTAGTTTTTGCATCCGGAGCAATAAATGCGCCGGGATGAAGACCGGGATATTCCTGAAATAATATAAAATTTGGGGTAAGATACACATCTTCATGGCCGCCATACGACCCAGCCAAGATGAGTCGATTGTGCTCCATTTGGAGAGCTGCGCCTCAATAGAGTTCAAGAGTGGCGTAAAGTTTTCTCTAAGGATCGTTCCTCGCGATTTAGAAAGGGATATACCCAGATATTTTAAAGAGGTAGAACGCCAGTCAAAGGGGTATTTACTACGCAGAGAGCTGAGGGATGAAGCAGCAATATTTATGGGGAGAGCTTGCGTTTTACTTATGTTATTTTTATAATAGGATATCGCGCCAAAATTATCGAGGAGGCTAAACAGGGGAGGGAGCGAGGTCTCCGGTGTGGTCAGGAAGAGCAGTATGTCGTCCGCAAACAATGCCAATTTATGTTCCCCATTCGGGGTTGATAAACCCTTAATAGCCGGAGCCATTTTAATCTGCAACGCCAGGGGTTCTAAGGCCAGAATGAATATTAACGGGGATAAAGGACATCCCTGACGGGTGCCATTTGTTATATGGAAAGCAGAGGATAGAAACCCTGAAGCCAATACTTTTGCCGACGGATCTGAGTAGAGGGCCATAATGCTGTTTATAAATTGTGCTGGGAAACCAAACCTCAGTAACACCGTCCGCATATACCCCCAATGCAGGCGGTCAAATGCCTTTTCAGCATCTAGTGCCAACAGGAGTCCAGAACTGTTAGTCCTATGGGCCAGGTCGAGTATATCATAAAACCGTCGGGTGTTGTCACACGTTTGGCGGCCCGGGACAAAGCCAGTCTGCTCATTCGCAATCAAAAGGGGAGTAGAGGGGCCAATCTATTTGCCAGCAGTTTAGCATATAACTTGGCATCTACATTCAATAGGGAGATGGGACGGAAATTGGCACAATGTGTCGGGGCTTTACCAGGTTTAGGCAGGGTGACTATTGTCTCTTGCAGCATCTCCGAAGGGATAATGCCGGTATCTTTAATATTATTAAAAACCAGGGTAAGAATCGGGACTAGAGAGGAAGCAAATTTCTGGTAGTACAGATTCGTAAAACCATCGGGACCTGGAGCTTTATTTTTTGGGAGCGCCTTAATAGCCTTATATACTCCTCCTCTGTGAACGCAGCCAGCAAACCTGTAATCTGAGGGGTAGTTATAGAAGGGAGATTAGCCGTCTGGAGAAAGAGCTCTATGTCGTCTAATGCAGGGGTCGGCACGGTGTTGTTTAGTCCCAGGTTATATAAGGAGGCATAATAGCGTGCGAATTCATCAGTGATAAGGGCAGGATTGTAAATCTTCACGCCATTAGCATCCAAAAGGAACGGTATATTAGTTTGCATTCTTTTCCCTTTTAATTTAGACGCCAGCAATTTCCCCGGTTTATTCCCTTGGGTATAGTGGGCATAGTTAAGCCTCCTGAGTGAGCGCGCCGTGACCTGGAGCATAAGATGCTCCAACTCACGGCGCTGTAGAGTCAGCTGCGCAATAATATGTGGGGCAGGAGCGGTTTTATTCTGGGACTCCAACTCAGTGATTCGTCGTAGAAGAGCAGACGTCCGAGCATTAAAACGTCTCTTCCTCTGCGCTCCTTTCTGAATAAAATGTCCTCGCAGAACAGCCTTGTGTGCCAACCAAACCGACGATGTCGCAACATCCTCAGTCATGTTCGTCGTGAAATACTCCTGAAGGAGTTGCTTAGTGTTAGCCACGTCATCTCCATTTACAATAAGCGAGTCATTGAGTCTCCAGTTCCCCATACCCCTCGGCGGAAAGGCCGCCTCAAAGGTAAGCGTAAGCGGAGCATGGTCAGACCACGTGATAATACCTATGGTCGCCTCTAATAGGCGGGACAGAGCAGAGCTATGTACCAAACATAAGTCAATTCTACTATACGAGGAATGAACGTGAGAAAAAAAAGTGTAATCGCGCGTAGTAGGGTGACATATCCGCCAAGTATCATAGAGTTCAAACGAGTGCATGAATTCCTTTAGTTGTCTACTAGAGGCTGGGGGGGAACGGGGTTTGGAGCTGGGGTGGCTCGATTGGGTGTCAACGTCAGGGGTGCAGTTAAAATCCCCACATAGAAACAACGTACCACTAGATATTTTTTTCACTCTACCATAAGCTTTCCGAAGATAAGAAATTGGGTTTTCATTAGGGAGATATAGGTTAGCAATGGTAATTGGTAATTCGTTCAACGTGCCCACAAGAATCACTAGGCGGCCCAACGGATCAACATACTGAGCCGAACATACAAAGGTCCAGTCTTTGTGGAATAAAATCGAGACGCCTCTAGACTTCGTCTGAGCAGTGGAGTGATACGCCTCAGTATACATGCGCGATTTCAGAGATGGCAGACGTCTTGTACAAAAATGAGTCTCTTGCAAACATACAATAGCTGGTTGAGACTTGTGCAGATCACGAAATAAAGCATGGCGTTTGTACGGAGTATTTAAGCCTCGAACATTTAAGGAATAAATTTGGAATTGAGGTTTACTCATCATTATTTGCGCCCAACCCCCTAGTACTCACAGCGGTCCTGACATACAATTTCCGTGGGAAGATGGGATTACTTCCCTGCATACAATAATGCCCAGAATGATATATTACAGTGCATACCAAGAAGACAAACAGTACGTACAAGACAAACCTAAGACGGACCAGAAAAAGAAAAGAAAAAGAAAAAGAAAAATAAAAACAGAAAAAGCTTAACAAACCAAAGAAAAAAAGGAGAACTGCATTCCATAAATGCAGTTGAGTGGGGTCAATCAACACAGCTGAATTGTATGATTGGAAAAGCAACGCGTTCAAGAAAAAAACCCCAACGGGGGAAAAACACAGTCCCAACTTCATCCGTGAAGGTGACTGCGCCAGTATACAGGCCAGTAAAAAAAGCCTCAGGGCTAGTCAGTCGCAGGAACAGAACCCCAGAAAGCGCCACCCAAGGGCCGAATCACAAAGGGGGATGAGTCCCGAAACCGCGATAGAGCACCTGGTGTAATAAAAGAAGACGCCCACAGGCGAAAAAATGCCGGACCATATCATCTCACTTAGGCCGAACCCGATGCCACTCCGGAGAAACTTTCAGCGGCGAAGATGATTCCTCACGGGGGGAGTAAACTCAGCCACCACCTTCCATTCTGTCAGCAGACGCATGCCAGTGGTGGGCTCCGGAATGACGTGCAGGACTCCCTCCCGCCATAGCAAGATCTTTGTGGGAAATCCCCAGCGATACGCCATGTTGTGGTCACGAAAATTTTGGTGAAGGACGAAAATTCCCGTCTTTTAGACATAGTAGCCGTTGACAGGTCTGCATAGAAAGAAACTTCGGCATACGGGGACGGTAGAGGCATAGATTTCCGTGACGCTCTCATTAACGCCTCTTTAACGTGAAAAAAATGCACCCGGACCAAAACATCTCTAGAGGCGGATGGCGGCAGGTTTTTAGCACGCGGCAACCTGTGCGCTCGATCCATCAGGAAATCCTGCAATGAGTATGTAGGTGCCAGGATCTGGAAAAGTTCTATGATGTAAGGCTGGAGATCAACAGAGCCCACTGCCTCCGGAATGCCCCGGATCCGTATATTATTACGCCTGGAGCGGTCTTCCATATCGGCCAGTTTCGTTGCCATGGTGTCATGCGCTGTTTGCAAAGCAATGTGACGGTCCACCAGGTCATTATGGGCTAAGCATAAGTCGTCTGTTTTAGATTCTAAAGAGTCAGTCCTCTCACCCAGGTCTTGTACATCGCGCCTCAGCTCCTGCAGCGCCTCTTTAAGATCCGCTTGAATGGTAGATCGAAGTTCTTGCAGCATGGCATGAAGTCTGCTTTCCGACGGTGGTGATATGTCAGACATGCCAGGTGGCCCTGCAGCTGCTGCCTCCAGCGTGGGGATGAAACAGAGGAGGGAGATCCGCCATCTTGGGCCTCCCGGGCCGATCTTTCCTAGCCGATTTGAGCGGCTCTAGCGCGCCGCTGCGCTTAGGTGGCACCATCTGGGTGCTAGGGAGTATCACCCACCTGTGGGTGAAGTTTTCAGCCCCGGGGATGCAATAATAAAGCCGCAGGAATTGGAAACTCAGCGCCGGTCACAGGAGCTCTTCCTACATGCGACCGCGCGCTGCAACGTCCGGGGCCACCTGTCTCTATTTTTAACAAGCGCACCCCATACAAATATAACCGCAATTGCCGCATGTTAAATGGGAAAAAAAAACACTTTACACATTGAAAATTATTGAAAAACATATTTTATTGCATTTTTTGTTATAATATACAGACAGGTCATGACATACATATAATAATGACATATTATGAATCTACCGAGTCTGACGGAAAGAACGATATATAATATGTCTGGTCATATACTAAAATAAGCCTTCAAAACGCATTTAAACAAGATAAGCGAAACAGGTAAAAATGAGCTCAGCACAGAGGCGGGAAAAGCCTCAGCAGCGAAAGGGTTAAACCAAAGGAGAGTGACCACAGTATTAAATTGTCTCTTTTTAAAGACATTGGACAGATGAATACTGAAGCTCTTTGAGGTAACTTTGTAACTCTTTCCAGCTTTTTGCATCACAATAATCCTTGATGGCTCTTTTTTTTTTGCGAGGCATGGTTCACATCAACAGATGCTTTCTGTGCACAGCAAACTCAAAATGTTGATGTTTTTCTACGTCAAAGTAAACCTAACCTACCCCTCTAATCTCATTTCATTACTTGGACACCAGGTTTGTCAAATTCCAATTCTAATAAACTTGTGTTGAAGATATAGCCTATACTATGGATATTTGATATATACAGTAGGTACAGGAACAATGCAATATTTTGTGTAATGTTAAAACAGATTGTGTTACTACAGATTAAATGGGCATCAAACCAAATATTAAGACAAATTCATACATAAATGCATTCATTTTTAAAGGGTTCACATACTTTTTCCAGCCACTGTAGTTGTTACATTCATTTATAATTTAATTTCAATTAACATATGGATGCTGCAGTCTTAAACCCTCCACATGGATTGTTCTTTTTTATCTCAGGGCATCCTTGAAATTTCAAATTCTATAAATTCCAGAGTTAATATGAAATCCACTATCTGCTATTGTAATCCCTGCTTTGTGAAGGGCATTAATTTCTTCCTATCTCTGGTCCTGGGGTTTCTATTTACTGCTCTGTTCTGTTGATAACGGTTAATGTGCAGCCATAGGTTTTAAGTCCAAACACTGAAGAATGTTTTAAAAAAATAAAAATCAAAAAATATAGATATTTAAAACATTGCTTACAAATACAGTTATTATGCCGCTGGACACTACTACCTCTCGACATACCCCTCTCCACTGACTCACCTGGTCCATAACGCTCAGTTTCGACCGGGACTGGACCTGAACGCTCTTCGCTGCCCCCTTACTGCTCTTATACTGAGAGTGCACCACGTGATGCACTCGGCTGGCGTGACATCCCTTGACTTCTCACTGGAGGGTGAACCAAGCTCCTTCCTCCAGCGCTTTAAGTACACCCGTTAGCTAATTTCTGGCCTTGATTCCCCTTAAGCTCTCCATAGCTAGATGCCCGACCGCTTTTGGGAAATTATGCCAACGCTCTACTCCCTTGCCGTACAGTGTCTCTCGTATCTATAACATACTCCTTTCTATGAGAGAATGTGATATCCCCTTTTTTGATGGGAAATGTTCTTGGAGGACTCCCTATTGGACACACAATGGGCCAAGATCTTTGACCTGATGCGCCACTGCGCTGGGGCCAGCAGAACGCAGGAGACTGCATATAAATTATTAAGCCTCCGGTACCGCACTCCTACCTTGCTTAGCGACATCTACCCTGGCACTCCGGACACATATTGGAGGCTACATGTATGGTGGGACTGCCCGGTCATCCGCCTGTTCTGGAGACAGATTCATGTGATCCTAGGTGAATTTCTAGCCCCTTTGCCGCACTTTACACCTGGAGTTCTCCTATTGCACCACACTCGCCTTTCTGTCGCTACCTACAAGAAGTCTGTTGCCACTCCCATCTTAAACACGGCTAAGGGGCTGATCCCGCTGCTGTGGAAGCAGACTTCCTGCCCGTCTCTGTTTACATGGTACGACCGTATGAACAAGCTCTGCTCTCTGGAACTACTGTATTACTCGGCTGCTGACAGGATGTCGAGTTTCACGCAGATCTGGTCCAGATAATTGCTTGTTTCTCCGACCACAAAATTCCGTGCTTTGCTGCACTACTGACCTTAGAGATAGTCGGTCGCTTGGCCCCAATCTGACAGCTCACGCCCCCCCTTTCTTCCGAGTTCCCTGATTTTCCCTTTACTATTTGCTCATGTATGTTTTGAAATATTTGCATGCTGTCTCATGTTTGTTTTTTTGGTTTTTATTATTGCTCTGTATACTCTGAAAATGTGATACTTCGGTTGTGATTGTCTGTTAGACATATTCCTTACCATATCGTTATGGGTCCTGAGTGCCCCTATTGCATACATGTCTAAATTTATGCTTACTTTATTTTAATAAAACATATATTTACAAAAAAACGGATATTATTTCAGGCGATGACTGCAATACGGATTTATAGAAGCTGCATTTTAGCAATAATGGTTAATCCTGTGAATTGAAAGCCATAGATGGCAGTCGCTGACTCGCTGTCACTCTCAAGAGTTGCAGCTTGTCAACAGCTGGAGGGCAGCAGGCTGCTTACGCCATGATCTACACCAGGCAGAAATATATGTTAAATGTGATAACCTCAGGGATGTCGAGTAAATATTATTTCAAAGCCTTGAGAGAAAATAATAAAACCAAAAATCTGATTTGCATAAAGCATACCATATGCCGCGTGTGTGTATTTGACACAACAATCAACACATTTCTAGCATCTAGCCTTATGATATTAACCTGAGTCTGCAATGTCAGGAACAATGCATAGCACGGTCTGTTTTATTTTAGCCATTAATAATTTACAGATTATGTTGAGCATTATAACAAAGGATGACTCATAGAACAAAGAACTGCCGAGCTAAATAACACGCGTTTTTATGAATAATGCTCTTCAATGTCAGGAAAAAGAAGAATACCAATTCAAGCACAATTTCTGCAGCATTGATCTAAATTTAAATAAGTATCGTGATAATGTCATATAACTTTAACAAATATACTGTATGTATATATATTATACTGTATATACATATAGTATAGCAACAGTGACGCAGATGCAAATTATAGTGAAAATTTATATTATTGTAGTATTTTTAATTGGAATTCTAAGTTCTATAATGATGGTCTTTCAAGCATCTTTCCTTTTATCATGTGTGTCTTTCAGAATACCATTAGCATTGGTAGTTCCATAAGCCTAAACCTTCGTTTTAAAGGTGTTTCAAGTTGCTGGCCCCCTTATGTGCATATAATGTAATGATATGCCAGCTTCCAAATTTATATCAATTCTGTTTTATGGTGCTTTTGCGCAGCCTGATCAAAGTCACATGCAAAGTACCTTGGTTAATAATGCATGATCCAGAAACTTACACTTGTGTATAACTGATTCACCTGGCAGTTGTACATGAATATAAATGTGTATGTATCTGGTATGTGTATATCAGGGCTCAAAATCTCTAGTCGTCCACTCGCCTCGTGGGGGAGTAAAAATTCAAGCAGGGAGAGTGGAAATTCAGCCTGTTGGCATGTTAAATTGAAATAAAAACTTTAAGGGAGTTATTCAAATAGTGCCGGTGTTTGCAGAAATTGCAGGGCAGCATTTCACAAAGGAAAAATGTAGACAGCAGGAGAGGTTTCACAGTGAAGCTTCACCTGCTGCTGTTTGCATTTCTCTTTTGTGAAACACCAGTTATTGTTGCTCTTGCTACAACGGTGAGTTTTGACAGTGTTTGCAACTTTGGCAAACAAAGATGTTTTTTTAAATAACCCTGTTAGTAGATTGGGACATTCCAGCATTTGCAGGGTCGAGATCTGTGCCATTATTGCTGTGGGGGTTCAATATTGGCAGCATTACAAGCAATGCAGTTGAACTGGAATTATGTCCCTAGCATACACCTCCATGGTTGCATTCTTTCTTAGCTGCTGCATATCAGCAACATTTGGCCAGAGTGGGAGTCCAGTACAGCCTGAGAACCCTCCATGCAGTATCTATAAATGATAGTGACCTCCTGATCTCTACCTAGCTGTGGGCTTTAAAAACACGCTGGAGGCTCACTAAGTGGTCCCGTTGGAGTTTGGGGAGCCTCTGTGTTGGATCCCTCAATAATACTGACCTCTACGTAGTCACTTGGAGGCCAGCAGTACTGTAATGCCTGTGCCAGTGGTTGTTCTCCAGCGTGGCATTCGGCCTTTACCCTTTCAGAGCCTGAATCAGAACTCTGGTTTTCACCAAAGCACAGGTAGAGAGTTCACTGCTCAGTCCTGGCTAGAGAGTACAGCTGTAGAACAAAGAAAAGAAAAAAACTACAATACTAAGCCTAACCCCTAACCTTACCCTTTAGTACATAGCACAAAGGAACACTCAAATGATGTTACTTACTATTAAACCATTTATTTTCTCAATTATATATGTTTTATCTCATCATATATTATGAAAACACATTTTTTATTGTGTCATGATTTCATATATAAAATCGTCAATGCAGAATTGTTTATACTCACACACTTACCAGTGGATACTCAGCCAGAGATGCAACTGGGATGGCATCCAACTTGCAGATGTAAAATATAGTAATGATAAAAAAGAGACATAAAGGCTATTTTTTGCTAATCTGAAGAAAGTAGGCCAAAAACTTTTAGGACTTAATTGTGTTAAAAAATGGGTCGCCTGCGTTCCTTCTATAATTACAGTCCAATCATTTGCCATCCCATGTGATGTGTATCTGGAGAATCATGTCCCCTCTGAGGCCACGTTGGGCAAGCCCAGTATAGAACTAGAATCTTGGTTGTGTAGGGAGAGGTATTAGCAGTAGGAAAAGGGAAGTGCTCATGCCACTGTACAGAGCACTGGTGAGACCTCACTTGGAGTACTGTGTGCAGTACTGGAGACCGTATCTCCAGAAGGATATAGACATCTTGGAGAGAGTTCAGAGAAGGGCTACTAAATGGTGTACGGCTTGAAGGAGAAAAGTTACCAAGAAAGGCTTAATGATCTTAAACATGTACAGCTTGGAAAAAAGACGAGACAGAGGAGATATGATAGAAACATTTAAATACGTAAAGGGAATCCACAAGGTAGAGGAAGGGAGTATATTTAAAAGGAAACAAAATAGCAAAACAAGAGGACATAGTCTTAGATTAGAGGGGCAAAGGTTTAAAAGTAACATCAGGAAGCATTATTTTACTGAGCGGGTGGTGGATACATGGAACAGTCTTCCAGTAGAAGTGGTAGAGGCCAAAACAGTAATTGAATTTAAGCAAGCATGGGAAAGGCATAAGGCTATCCTAAACAAAAGATAAATCCAGGTAAAGTATCCATGTAATTGGGCAGACTAGATGGGCCGAAAGGTTCTTATCTGCCGACATTTTTCCTATGTTTCCTATGTTCCATTTTTCCTAATCTGTTAGTGATGTCTGTCGGGTGTAGCCCGTCCCCTCTGAGGCCACTTTCGGCATGCTCAGTCTACTCCTAGAAGGTATCTGTGACACTCCCAAGTCATTTTACAGTGGGACAGATGAGCATGTTGCCCTACAAAGCCACATGCATCTCCGTTTCTCTTCTATGACTTTTTGGGGGTACATAATCACCCTTTGAAGTTACAGACACAAAAGAAAACAGAAAGATAAACACACATTGCAACATTTGGGGCAGAGTTGCAAGAAGCGCATTTAAGAAGAGATACTGATACTACAGTATAAAGGAGCCAGAGTAAAAAGAAGATTACAGGAGATATGAGGCTAAAAATGCAGCCATAGAATAGCAAAAATCTACCCCTAGTCAATTACATAACAAAATACTGCACCTTGCAAGGAATCCTGTCCTGTGTGCGTATTTTGTTTAATACGTGTTAATCTTTTTTTTTAATTTAACTTCTACATTTTTTTTTCAAATTCAATTTTTTTTATTAGAAAAGTACAGAACAGAGAAAAACATGAACACGAACAAACTAGAACAAATTAAGATCAAGGAGGGGCATACACTCACAAAATGAGCTCACTCATGCCCAATGGCGGTAGCTTCTCCAAAGCCCAGGACACCTCCAGGTCACGGTGCACAGACGCCGTATATCGGTCCCAGTAAAACCACTTCATTGCGGAATCGGCTACCACCCTTCGAATCTCAGCGTCCAAATGATCAATAGTGAAAGACCTCCACCTTATGGATCCCGGACTGAAAAGACAGAACCGTCGAAGATCTCCAATGCACCGGAATCAGAGCGTGGGCGGCCAGCAACAAAAGAAGCAGCACCAACCTCTTCAGAGCCTTAAGAGGAAGGCTAATATATAAAAGCAGGAAGAATTCAGGGGTAAACGGCAAGTCAACATCCGTCACCCGTCGAATAGCGGTTTGTATCAACTTCCAAGACCCAAGCGAGTGGTGTAGGGAACGACTACCAGATGTGAAGGTAGGTGCCCACATCGGCGTCACAGTGCCAGCAGGCAGACGAGGTCAGCGGGTAAATGCAGTGTAACTTCTACATTTTTGTTGTTTAGTTTATAACAGAATAAATCACAGTATTTTTTCCAACCTAGAAAAATGGGGTCTTGTTATTCATAAAGTTCTATTAATAATATCTGATTAAAGAAGCTTTAGCTATTGTGCTGTACACCAAAAAAGTAGGCTTTGACATCAGGGCACATTAAAGTGCTGTTGATGGAGATACTTTATAAACACGTTTAAAGCAGAGATCATTTATTCTCTTCACTAGATTCAAGGAATATTATCCTGCCAGGGATTTAAAAAGCAGACATTGTACTAATGTTACTGGGGATAAAACATCTTTGCAGTATGTAGATATTTTTCCATCACTGCACCATACAGACGCTTTGAAGGCATTTTGACATGCATGTTATTTTAGTATGAGACGTGGGAGCAGAAGAGTAGAACAACCAACTCTACAGTGACTCATTAGTCTTAATGAATATTCTTTAATGACAATCAGGCAAAAATAATTATTGAGAAATAGAATAATTCATCATTCTTAAAGAACAGAAAAAAATTAAAAGACCGGAGTAACAACTAAAAGGCTGTCGAGCACTAAAAATGTCAAAATAATTGTAATATACAGAAATAGAAAAGCAGGAATGATCACTTTAATAAAATACATGATTATTAAAAGATACCTAGATTACAATCAAACTAATAATATGTAAAATAAAACACTTAACACACTCTATGAAATGCACCGGATGAGATCTTTTGACTAGTGCAACAGCTCGTACTCGGAGATGCACTAGAATAAGGATACGTTTACAGATCCCAATGATGGCATCTGGATAAGTTCAGCCAAAGGGGAGGAAAATATCCTATTAGTTACTAAAGAGCAGATGTCTTGGGTACTCATGGCTTACTTAGTGAGAGCTATATAATTAAAAGTGCGGAGCCTGAAAGTCACATTAACATGTCATGCAAATTGTATATATTTTCAGATTTTTACAATCTGTATTGTGTTCTCAAAAAGCCAAACCCTTAGATTAACTTTAAAATATAATATACGTGTAAAATCACACCAAAGGGGACAGCATTCACAAACATACAGCAGATCTGACACTATTCCGGTCCAAATAAAAATGGTTGTACAACAAATAGATATGCAGATAAATTGAAATAATCAGGGTTATTCAGAGAAAGGTGAAACTCTGGAGAACTTTTTGAGAAGTGAAAATTCTAGAGCAAAATAGCCAAACCAGAAAAATTCTCCCATTTATCTCACTTTCCAAATCGGCTATTTTGACCTACAGGGTTATTCAGAGAGCGGTGAAAACCAGGAGAATTGCCTGGAGAATGAACAATCTAGACCAAATAGCCGATTTGAAAACTGAGATAAATGGGAGATTTTTTCTGGTTTGGCTATTTTGACCTAGAATTTTCACTTTTCCAGTCATTCTCCTGGATTTCACCTCTCTCTGAATAACCCTGCTAGAATTTGCACTTCTCCAAAAGTTCTCCAGAGTTTCACCTTTCTCTGAATAATAACCCCGAATGTGTAGTACAAATAAACTGAATTACATTACAAATAAATCACAGTAGCAATTTACGAATCATTACACTATTGGGATGCATTTGAGCCGACTTTTTTTCCAGTGTACATTAAAAAAAAATGTTCTTTAAGTTCATAATTTTTTTTATTATTATTGTCTATTGTTAAAAATGTTATTGATACAGGAAATTGTAGGGACAAAGGGCGCTTTAGTACCTACACTGAATGTTACTCCACACTGCCCGAGCGGTATGTTTGACACCATAAACACGAAGAATAAAGTAAAAGAATGTGGCCCTTAGGCGTGTAGAGTATATGTGTCGGCTGTTCTGCCAATAATTTTTGTTAAATGGATACACATTAGTGGTAAGAACATGCAAAAGTCCCCCTATATATTGATCTTAAAGTCAATCTGTATATGGTAGCTTATGGCTCCTTGAAGTTCCAAGAGACACTTCTGTTCGTTTATTCTTTTTGCTCCTTAAGTGGTCAGGACAGACAGATCGAGTTTTTAAATGTCCTCTTTATTATCCCCAAATGTTGTGTTGATAGAGTCTTCTATACACAGCAAATTCAGCAAGACTTCTAAATATTCTGTAAGATATATAGGAGAAAAAAAGAGACCATTGCGCAGTATACAGCAATATTGGCCCCTATTTTTTCTTGAAAGGTACTTACAGAATTCAGAGTCCGTATCCTGGCTCTGAGGGGGTCCCGCTTGTAGGGTATTATATGGCTACCCTTAGCCCTCTTGAGAATCCTCCGCCAAGCCCGATCAGATCATCAGTGGAATAAAGGAAAATAAAATAAAAATCCACCCTCTGATGGGTTTAACCACTTCAATGCTATGGACGCGCTCAGCGCGTCCAACCGCATGTCACCTTCCATGCGGCGGACACGCTCAGCGCGTCCACACTTTGGGGTCAGCATTCGACCGAGTTCCGGCCGATCGCTGGCCCCCCCGGTGCGGGCTGACATCCTCGATGTCAGCCCAGCATCCGGAACCGCCGCCGGTGAAATTAGCGCGATGACACCTAATTCAGGCGCCCCCCCGCATGTGCGGAGGAGGCGCCTGAAAGGGAGGGGGGGAGGTCCTTCGGACCTCTCTCCCTCCCGATCGGCGGCATTGCGGGGGTTAACCCAGGCACCATTTGGAAGGGCACAGCCTGCCCTTCCAAATGGTACCTGGCATTAACCCCTGGGGAGCCGGATCACGAATCGGCGCTGAAAAGCGCCGGTTCGTGATCCTTTCCCGGAGCTGGCCGACATCTTGGATGTCGGCCAAGCTTCCGGGAACTCCCCCTGAGGACTGGCGTTATCGTGCATAGCACGATGACGCCAGTCCTGGAGTTAACCCCTAGCTGCCACCAATGGTGGAGATAGGGGGTTTCAATAAACCCCCTATCTCTCGATCCGTGGCAGCTAGGGGTTAAAGTTTGGTATCGTTGGATCGGCCAGAGCATGGCCGTTCCAACGATACCAAACACAAATGTGAAAAAAAAAAAAAAAAAAAATTTAAAAAAAAAAAAAAAAATTAAAAACAAAATTATAAAAAAAAAATAAACAAGTTTTTTTTCTTTCTTTTGGTTTGTTAATGCAACAATGCTGCTGCACTAACGATTTTTGTATGCGGTGCGTTTGTTAAAAATCGTGTAATTTTCCCCAAAAAAAATGTAACGAGACCCCATCTCTAATTTTTTTAACAAGCGCACCCCATACAAAATACAACCGCAATTGCTCGCATGTTAAAATGTGAAAAAAAAACACTTTACACATTGTAAGTTATTGAAAAATCATATTTTATTGCATTTTTTGTTATAATATACAGACAGCTCATGATGTATACATATAATAATGACATATTATGAATCTGCCGAGTCTGACGGAAAGAACGATATATAATATGTCTGGGTCATATACTAAAATAAGCCTTCAAAACACGTTTAAACATGATGAGCAAAACCGGTAAAAATGACCTCAGCACAGGGGCGGGAAAAGCCTCAGCAGCGAAAGGGTTAAAGAGAATTTTATTTGTATATAAAATAAATATAAAAATGGTAATAAAAGCACTCTTAGTGCTGCTGAGACGCGTTTCGCCGAGATATTCGGCTTCATCAGTCAGTAAAAAACATGCATTTCATTTCCTTTTAATATACACAAACTGTTAATGGGTCATCCTCAATCCGGGTTGGCGTGCGTTCCACCATGGTTATTTCTGCGTTCCACCGTGGTTTCTTCCGTGTTCCATGCTAAAAAAGCTGGTGGCAACATTTACCAAGTCCGATGCGTTCTTCCTTGTTGATGTTATTATAAATGCCGATATGTGTCTCCAGATATAGAAATCGACTAACGTCACCTCAACTACTTATGGGCACGGACACAAGGATACTTTTCTAGTGTCTCTGGGCACATAAATCATCAAGAGTCCCCTCCATTACTATTAATAAAGGGCGTTATTCTTAGTCGACATCTCATCAATTACTTGTAGTCACGGGCATTATTCTTCTAGTATCTCTGAGCTCAAATAATCAGCTAGGGATAACTTAGAGAACGTTATTGTTAGCTGAACTCACATTAATTATCTATAGTGAAGGACGTTATTTTAATGTCCCCATGCACAAATATTATTGATAAAGGACGCTATTATTCTTATATCGACAACCCCACATTACTATATAGTCATATTCAAATGTGCTTAACATTAAACCACTTAGCACATCATTTTAAAATTGGGGTTTGTTTAAGGTCCATAATTGCTGTTGTCCGAAAAAAGAAATCTAAATTTTCCCTAAATGATGATCACTGAAAAAATATTCTAAAAAGACTCGGCTGAATGTTCATAGTGAACAAATCATTCTTATGTTTAATGGCCAAGATGGGAATATGAAATTGTTAAATTATAATAAAACATGGTAAATGATATGTTGCTGAAAGAATCTGTTTCAACCCCATTAATACAAAATCTAATTAGCCACCTCAAATAATGGGAGGCTAAAGATTTACTGCATATAGAGGTATATCTTCTAAAATAAACCTTTTAAAATTAAACAAATTCTTTAAAAAATGAATTATCTCAAAATCAGAGTTGAGGCCGTGAGGGGCTAAGGTATTGAACTCGTATATAGTTTTCATCTCTTCCATCCCTATCTTCCTCTCGTAATCTCCTCCCCTCCAATTTCTGTAAACTTTTTTTACCCCATGAAGCGGAGACCCTCTGGATTTTGATTATGCATGTTTTTAAAGTGTAAAGAAACACTGTGATTTTCGACCCCATTCTTAATGTTTCTTATATGCTCCTGGATCCTTTTATTCAGAGGTCGTAAGGTATGTCCCACGTACCATGGGCAAGTCACATGGGCAGATTAGCACATAGATTACATGACTTGTAAAACAGGTAATCATATCTCTAATCTTATAAATTCCTTTATTTACTTCAAATTCTTTTATAGTATGTTTATGGTTTTTAGTATTTCTGCATTTAAGACAATTTCCACAGGCATGGAATCCATTTGAAATGCCAAAAGTGTTCTTTTTCTACCCATTGTTTGAATTACTGGTGACTAATTCCGTCCTCAAACTCTACGCTCCTCGGCATATTATTGAGGGGACTTCAGGTAAGATGGTTTCTAGAGCTGGATCCCTCCTTAGAATTGGCCAGAATTTGCAGATAATTCCACGTATTTTGGAGTTTTGGGCATTGATTGTAAAAATAAAAAGAACTCCTCTGATATTGCTTGCTGGTCTAGTCTTATATTTCAGGAGATCTTGTCGATTCATACATGTGTCCTGTTGTTTTGTCTCTAATAGTTTATCCTGGTCATACCCTTTGCTTACAAAGTCTTCTGTTAATTTCATTGTTTGTACTTCAAAATTGGTGTCTTCCGTGCAGTTTCTCCTTAACCGTATAAATTGGCTTTTCGGTATACCTTCCAGCCATTGAGGAAGGTGGCAGCTGTCCATGCCTATAAAACTATTCACGTCTACCTTCTTGAAGAATGTTTTAGACTTGATTTTCTGATTTTCAATATAGATATTCAAGTCCAAAAAGTGACTTCTTTTCTACTGAAGTTGGTTTCTAGGGCTATGTTTCTGTTCTGGTTTAAGCCGTCTAGGAAGATGTGGAGTAGATGTTCTCCTCCTTTCCATATAAAAAATATATCATCTATATAACGTTTATAGATGATTAAATTATCCTTCCATTCGACAAGCCAAGGTTTTTCCCAGTCTGCCATGAATAGGTTCGCATAACTCGGGGCGCACTTAGTCCCCATAGTTGTCCCTTCTGTTTGTAAATAGTAGGTATCCTTGAACCAGAAGAAGTTGTTTTCTAATATTAATTTGATACCAGTTAGGATAAACTCCGTCTGTTCAAGCAAAAACATTTGCGAAATTTCTAAAAAAGAACGGACTGCGTGTATTCCTATTTGGTGTGGGATTATACTATAAAGAGATCTCACGTCACATGTGACTAGGTAATAATCTTCCTGCCACTGTACTCCTTCCAGAATTTGAAGTATATTGATGGTATCTTTCAAGTAAGCTGGGGTTTGTGTTACCAAAGGTTGTAGTTGATGGTCGATATGCTCGGAGATTCGGCTTGAAATAGAATTGATCCCGGATATGATTGGGCGTCCTGGTGGTTTTTCTTGGTTTTTGTGTATTTTAGGTAGGAAATAGAACACTAGAAGTTGTGGGTGTATGATATTCATATATTCATATTCTTTCGTATCCAAAATACCGAGTTCGTTCCCTTGTTTAAGGTAGTCTTGAAAGAGCTTGCCAATCTCCTCCCTCGGATGCTTATTCAATATTTTATATGTATTTGGATCGTTTAATATCCTACCAGCTTCTTCTTCATAGTATTCCCTACTCGTAATCACTACCCCCCCTTATCAGCATGTTTAATGATCCTTTCTGGATCTGCCTTGAGATTATTGAGGGCTTTCCTTTCTTGTCCTAAAGCTCCCTTTGTCCCTACAATTTCATGTATCAGTTTATTGTTTGTACACCTTTTGGAGGGATTGGGCAGCTATTATGGAATTCCGACAGAAATTTGGTATTTCAAAAGATTATTTTGGACCACTGAGTGGCCCAGAAAAAATGGACCAAATAGATGATTTAGAAATTAAGAAAAAAACTCTTGCGAGAGACTTAAAAAAGGAATTAAGGATAAAGTGTATAATTCTAACTTTAGAAAGATATTTATCCGAGAAAATGATTCCTAGAGGTCTTAGATACTCTAAAACCCCATCTTTGATCGAGACTACCAGCCATTTATGGATAATTGGAAAAAAATGCTTGAAAGTTTTTCAATAAGCACCATGATGGCAGTCATAGAAAGAAGAAAGGAACATCTTAAAGAACTTGATGTCTCTATAAAAACTAAATATGCCGAATTAGTGGATATTTTAGAAAATGAAGCTATACAATGATTCATGCACTTGTTGGAAGCCAACTTAAGTCGACTGGAACAAGAAGTCATGACAAATAAGCGGAGAACATTTGAGCGTGATAGGAGGGACTATGAGACCAAATGTGTGTGGTCATGGGAGATTGAGCCTAAAAAAACTTTGGGAAAAAGACATAAAGATCAAAACACATGGGAGACAAAAGAAAAGGGGGAGGATAGTACCACCTATAGGGGAGCACACACTTATGGTCAGGTGAAAAACAATAGAAATAGACATCCATGGAACAACTATCATAAACAAAGACGTATCCAGGCCTCTATGGGACGACCACGTGTGTCCAGGAGGTATGAGGAGGAGGTGTATGAATCACCAAGAAGAGGGAGACATCCCCATTCAAGACAGAACTACAATCTCCCAGATAACAACCGTGAAGATAGATCAACACAGGAATGGGGATCCCCATATCCAAGGAACACCTTCGAAAGGGAGGAAACGAAGTACTGGATACCGTCTAGTCCAACATCCACAAAGAGGACAACGAAGATATCACCAGAAACCAACACCATTGAATCTCCCCAAACAAGGTCCGAACCACCAAGATCTTGGACAAATATAAACTGTACCTTTTGAAAAAACGATTTCAGACACTCACCGACCGTGATGATGAGGTTTTTCAGGAGGACCGGAGAGGACTGGAAGACAGAATAGGAGAAGACTGGCAGGAATTGAAAACCCCACTACAGAAGAAGAGGATGCAGAGCCGGTCTACAACGAAAGAAGAGAAAAGAAAAGAGGAAGGTACGCAATGAGACGGGAATATTCAACCTTACCTCAAAACCATTAACCGATGAGGAGGTGACAGTTCTACAGAAGGGATTCAAATTTGCACCCACCAGCAATCTAAATAGATTTTACACTTATATTGACCTCCAGAAATTTAAGAGGTCACTATGTGTAAAAAAATATTTTCTCAAAAATCCTTATGAAAGGACCGATAATATTAGATTGTATAAACATACACAACTCAAAGAAAAGTCGACCTTTTATCCCAAATCGATGATTTCAAATGAGATCAATTGTTTTGAGAAAATGGTATTGACAGAAATGGAGAAATTAAAAATTCCAAAAAAAGGGGGCAATATGACAATACAAGAAAGGAAAGCCCGCCATAATCTCAAGGTAGATCCAGAAAGGATCATTAAACCTGCTGATAAGGAGGGGGTGGTGATTATGAGTAGGGAATACTATGAAGAAGAAGCTGGTTGGATATTAAACGATCCAAATACGTATAAAATATTGAATGAGGATCCGAGGGAGGAGATTGGCAAGCTCTTTCAAGACTACCTTAAACAAGGGAACGAACTCGGTATTTTGGATACGAAAGAATATGAATATATGAATATCATACACCCACAACTTCCAGTGTTCTATTTCCTACCTAAAATACACAAAAACCAAGAAAAACCACCAGGACGCCCAATCATATCCGGGATCAATTCTATTTCAAGCCGAATCTCCGAGTATATCGACCATCAACTACAACCTTTGGTAACACAAACCCCAGCTTACTTGAAAGATACCATCAATATACTTCAAATTCTGGAAGGAATACAGTGGCAGGAAGATTATTACCTAGTCACATGTGACGTGAGATCTCTTTATAGTATAATCCCACACCAAATAGGAATACACGGAGTCTGTTCTTTTTTAGAAACTTCGCAAATGTTTTTGCCTGAACAGACGGAGTTTATCCTAACTGGTATCAAATTAATATTAGTAAACAACTTCTTCTGGTTCAAGGATACCTACTATTTACAAACAGAAGGGATAGCTATGGGGACTAAGTTCGCCCCGAGTTATGCAAATCTATTCATGGCATACTGGGAAAAACCTTGGCTTGCCGAATGGAAGGATAATTTAATCATCTATAAACGTTATATAGATGATATATTTTTTATATGGAAAGGAGGAGAACATCTACTCCACATCTTCCTAGATGGCTTAAACCAGAACAATAGAAACATAGCCCTAGAAACCAACTTCAGTAGAAAAGAAGTCACTTTTTTGGACTTGAAAATCTATATTGAAAATCAGAAACTCAAGTCTAAAACATTCTTCAAGAAGGTAGACGTGAATAGTTTTATAGGCATGGACAGCTGCCACCTCCCACAATGGCTGGAAGGTATACCGAAAAGCCAATTTATACGGTTAAGGAGAAACTGCACGGAAGACACCAATTTTGAAGAACAAACAATGAAATTAACAGAAGACTTTGTAAGCAAAGGGTATGACCAGGATAAACTATTAGAGACAAAACAACAGGACACATGTATGAATCGACAAGATCTCCTGAAATATAAGACTAGACCAGAAAGCAATATCAGAGGAGTTCCTTTTATTTTTACATTCAATGCCCAAAACTCCAAAATACGTGGAATTATCCGCAAATTCTGGCCAATTCTAAGGAGGGATCCAGCTCTAGAAACCATCTTACCTGAAGTCCCCTCAATAATATGCCGAGGAGCGTAGAGTTTGAGGATGGAATTAGTCACCAGTAATTCAAACAATGGGTCGAAAAAGAACACTTTTGGCATTTCAAATGGATTCCATGCCTGTGGAAATTGTCTTAAATGCAGAAATACTAAAAACCATAAACATACTATAAAAGAATTTGAAGTAAATAAAGGAATTTATAAGATTAGAGATATGATTACCTGTTTTACAAGTCATGTAATCTATGTGCTAATCTGCCCATGTGACTTGATGTACGTGGGACGTACCATACGACCTCTGAATAAAAGGATCCAGGAGCATATAAGAAACATTAAGAATGGGGTCGAAAATCACAGTGTTTCTTTACACTTTAAAAAAATGCATAATCAAAATCCAGAGGGTCTCCGCTTCATGCGGGTAAAAAAAGTTTACAGAAATTGGAGGGGAGGAGATTACGAGAGGAAGATCGGGATGGAAGAGATGAAAACTATATACGAGTTCAATACCTTAGCCCCTCACGGCCTCAACTCTGATTTTGAGATAATTCATTTTTTAAAGAATTTGTTTAATTTTAAAAGGTTTATTTTAGAAGATATACCTCTATATGCAGTAAATCTTTAGCCTCCCATTATTTGAGGTGGCTAATTAGATTTTGTATTAATGGGGTTGAAACAGATTCTTTCAGCAACATATCATTTACCATGTTTTATTATAATTTAACAATTTCATATTCCCATCTTGGCCATTAAACATAAGAATGATTTGTTCACTATGAACATTCAGCCGAGTCTTTTTAGAATATTTTTTCAGTGATCATCATTTAGGGAAAATTTAGATTTCTTTTTTCGGACAACAGCAATTATGGACCTTAAACAAACCCCAATTTTAAAATGATGCGCTAAGTGGTTTAATGTTAAGCACATTTGAATACGACAATATAGTAATGTGGGGTTGTCGATATAAGAATAATAGCGTCCTTTATCAATAATATTTGTGCATGGGGACATTAAAATAACGTCCTTCACTATAGATAATTAATGTGAGTTCAGCTAACAATAACGTTCTCTAAGTTATTCCTAGCTGATTATTTGAGCTCAGAGATACTAGAAGAATAATGCCCGTGACTACAAGTAATTGATGAGATGTCGACTAAGAATAACGCCCTTTATTAATAGTAATGGAGGGGACTCTTGATGATT
The DNA here is from genome assembly GCA_009667805.1 of Leptobrachium leishanense. Classification (NCBI taxonomy): domain Eukaryota; kingdom Metazoa; phylum Chordata; class Amphibia; order Anura; family Megophryidae; genus Leptobrachium; species Leptobrachium leishanense. The sequence continues at coordinate 399,819,627 of CM019064.1, read as the reverse complement.
TATGTGCCCAGAGACACTAGAAAAGTATCCTTGTGTCCGTGCCCATAAGTAGTTGAGGTGACGTTAGTCGATTTCTATATCTGGAGACACATATCTGCATTTATAATAACATCAACAAGGAAGAACGCATCGGACTTGGTAAATGTTGCCACCAGCTTTTTTAGCATGGAACACAGAAGAAACCACAGGGGAACGCAGAAATAACCAGGGTGGAACGCACGCCAACCCGGATTGAGGCTGACCCATTAACAGTTTGTGTATATTAAGGCTAGGGTCAGACGAACGCATTTTCGCGTTGTCTGTGAAAAAGTGCGTTCGAACAAATGGACGCATTTTTTCACGGAGTACGCGATAGCGGTCATACGATGCGCATTTGCATCCGTGATTTTGTACGGATCATCAATAAAACACTTTGTGCATCTGGACGTTATGTTGGCCGGACATTAGCAGTGTCTGACATCTCCTAATCACGCACACACGCCGCTAGCGGGCGCAGCGCACTCTGTACGTCAGTACTAGCAGTTTAACGTTCTCGAAAAAATGCGTTCGTTTTCCACTTGCGTTGCGCAGCCGGACTTTTGTGCGACCGTACTTCGTATATTGGCCGTCATTGCCTGGCACTTGCTGCTAGTGCGGCCGTGATTAAGTGCGCCTGCACGCCCGTTCGCACTGCGCTCGTCTGACCCTAGCCTAAAAGGAAATGAAATGCATGTTTTTTACTGACTGATGAAGCCGAATAACTCGGCGAAACGCGTCTCAGCAGCACTAAGAGTGCTTTTATTACCATTTTTATATTTATTTTATATAAAAATAAAATTCTCTTTAAACACATCAGAGGGTGGATTTTTATTTTATTTTCCTTTATTCCACTGATGATCTGATCGGGCTTGGCGGAGGATTCTCAAGAGGGCTAAGGGTAGCCATATAATACCCTACAAGCGGGACCCCCTCAGAGCCAGGATACGGGCTCTGAATTCTGTAAGTACCTTTCAAGAAAAAATAGGGGCCAATATTGCTGTATACTGCGCAATGGTCTCTTTTTTTCTCCTATATATCTTACAGAATATTTAGAAGTCTTGCTGAATTTGCTGTGTATAGAAGACTCTATCAACACAACATTTGGGGATAATAAAGAGGACATTTAAAAACTCGATCTGTCTGTCCTGACCACTTAAGGAGCAAAAAGAATAAACGAACAGAAGTGTCTCTTGGAACTTCAAGGAGCCATAAGCTACCATATACAGATTGACTTTAAGATCAATATATAGGGGGACTTTTGCATGTTCTTACCACTAATGTGTATCCATTTAACAAAAATTATTGGCAGAACAGCCGACACATATACTCTACACGCCTAAGGGTCACATTCTTTTAAAAATGTTATTGCTGGTTTTATCTGTCCTAACACTTGTTACTGTTAATAAACCCATACCAAGTGCTAATATTAAGGTACAAGCAATACAACACCAGACAAGCATCTCAAGCCAGGTGTACAGATACTGTCAGGGTTATTCAGAGAGAGGTGAAAACCAGGAGAATGACGGAGAAGTGAGAATTCTAGGTCAAAATAGCCAAACCAGAAAAATTCCCCCATTTATCTCACTTTCCAAATCGGCTATTTGGTCTAGAATGTTCATTCTCCTGGCAATTCTCCTCGTTTTCACCTTTCTCAGAATAACCCTTCGGGTTATTCAGAGAGAGGTGAAAATAGGAGATTTGCTGGAGAATGGAATTTACGCTAGTTTCATTTTTTAGCTATCTCAGAACAACAATCTATGTGCAAAATTTATATTTTACATTATATGTAATTGTTAACTTTTCAGCCGCGTTTCAAATACATGATAAAAAAGATGTCAACAAAAATGTGAAGGGGTAAAATCCTCATGAGATGAGATGTGAGATGACTCTTATTCATTACAGGCCATAGAGGGGTAATCTGGAATTGTTGAAAGACAAAAAGAGAGTTTATATTCAACACAAACTAATATACTGGGACTTCTATAATTCTCTGCACATTTCCTTCATCTGTACAACTATTATTTATTTAGCTTTTTATTGTTAAATGTACAAGTGTAAACATATTTTAATGTAACATAAAAATCCTGGTGTAATTGTAGATCGCATTGGATAGACATCTGTGTTGGCAAACGGACTCCTCTTTCTCTCCTGAGAAGACTTGGACACATGTTATAAGGAAGTAGAGAAATCAATGGGCCACAATGTTCGCCGTGACAGTCAATGATTGTAGCTTTGTGTCCACTGGGGGCTCTTACCCACCTGAACTAACAAACATGCTCATGTTTTCCATGTGTAAATATATTTATGAAGTTACACTAGATTTCTGTCCGTTTTATCTCCGTATTTCTGTTCCCAGCTGTCTCTTTTCTTCTTCAAAATCCTCTGAATTTAGTTTCCTTAAGGAGTACAACTTGATTGTTGTTTTTCTCCATCCTGAATATACGTCAATCCCAGTTCCTGTTTATTGCTACTTTTTTTTATGAAACAAGAGAAATATCTAAAATAGCTTTCAAGGAAATTACATAAAAGAGGAAGCTCCCCCACTAAATTTTGGAAAGTGCTTTTCCTCTTTGATACTAAGACAATTACTAATTTTGAGAATCGGAAATTTCTGATGATGAAGGTATGCAAACACAGAGGTGACATTTATTTTTAGCACTCAGAAGGTCCATTTTTAAATTAATTCATTAATTAATTATTTATTTATAAAGTATTTTACCAGGAAGGATACATTGAGATTTCTCTAATTTTCAAGTATGTCCTGGGTTCAAGAACATTGAAATGTTACAGTTGTTACAGAAATACAAAGTAATAAAATGCAAGATATTTAAAACAAACCACAAATATACAGATTAACAGAACACAAATATGTAGGAAATATATTCACCATTCCCAAATGACTGGTAACAGAAGAAGAATTACAAATAAATAAATAAATAAATAAATGTCAAAAAAAATCGTTTGGGGGAAAAAAATATATTTTGCAAATATGCAGTAATAAAAACACCATTAATATTATCCTTACCTACAAAACCCTCACTAACTCAGCTCCCCACTACCTGTCCTCACTAATCACCAAATACACCCCAGCCCGCTCCCTAAGGTCAAACAGTGACCTGCGCCTAGCTTCTCCCCGCATCACCTCTTCCCATGATAGACTGCAGGATTTCTCACGCGCAGCCCCCACTCTCTGGAACGCTCTCCCTCGTGCTGTCAGACTTTCCCCTAACTTCTCTTCCTTCAAACGCTCCCTGAAAACATTCCTATTTAGGGAAGCCTACCACCCAACTCACTGACGCAACCATCAATCACTCTCACCTTACAGTCCTCTCCTCCTGTTTCCAACCCCAACCCTCCTAGATTGTGAGTTCCTATGGGAATAGGGCCCTCATCTCCTCCTGTACTGTTTATCAAATTTTGTTCAATGTATTGTAACCCTGTCTATACTGTGCTTATTGTACAGCGCTGCGGAATATGCTGGCGCTTTATAAATAAAGAATAATAATAAAATAATAATTAATATTATTATTATTCTTCTTTATTTATAAAGTGCCGGCATATTCCGCATCGCTGTACAATAGGCACAGTATAGACAGGGTTACAATACATTGAACAAAATTTGATAAACAGTACAGGAGGAGATGAGGGCCCTATTCCCATAGGAACTCACAATCTAGAAGCGTTGGGGTTGGAAACAGGAGGAGAGGACTGCAAGGTGAGAGTGATTGATGGTTGCGTCAGTGAGTTGGGTGGTAGGCTTCCCTAAATAGGAATGTTTTAAGGGAGCGTTTGAAGGAAGGAAATTAGGGGAAAGTCTGACCGTACGAGGGAGAGTGTTCCAAAAGGGTAAAAAACAATCTGCCCGATTGTCCCCAAAACTAAATCGGAGGGTGCAAGCAACATGCGAGGTAAAAAATGACAAGCTCAGAGTCGTGTCTATAAATGCTCGCAATTTAGGCTAAGGTCAGATGAAAGCATTTTTAACGTGCGTTTAGCCGCACAAAATCACGGCCGTGCTAGCAGCAAATGACGTCCAATGCCGGGGAACATACGACGAACGGCCGCACGAAAGTTCATCCGTGCAACGCAAGTGGCAAATGAACGCATCTTTTCGAGAACGTCAAACCGCTACTACTGACGTACAGAGTGCGCTGCGGCCGCATAGCGGCGTGTTTGCGTGATTGGGAGACGTCAGACGCTGGCCAACATAACGTCCAGACGCAAAAGGGTTTTATTGATGATCCGTACAAAATCACGGACGAAAATGCGCATTGTATGACCGCTATCGCGTATTCCATGAAAAAATACGTCCATTCGTTCGAACGCACTTTTTCACGGACAACGTGAAAAATGCGTTCGTCTGACCCTAGCCTTAGTCAATAAAATCAATGAACTGGAGGCAATGATGGCAGCTGAAAAAGTAGATTTAGTGGCGGTTACTGAGACATGGTTCAGTGAGAAAAATAACTGGGACATAACAATACCGGGGTACTCTTTATATAGAAAAGACAGAGAAGGTAGGAAAGGAGGAGGAGTGGCCCTGTATGTGAAAAACAACATAAAAACGAACCAAATAAAAGTGAGCGAGGTGAAGTTTGGGTTACGCTAACATTTGGCAATCATACAGTAGCTCGTGTAGGTGTGATCTATAGACCCCCTGGACAAGTAGAAGAGCTAGATAATCTGCTGGTTGAGGAAATAGCCAAAATGGCAATGAAGGGGGAAGTTATTATCATGGGGGACTTTAATCTTCCTGATGTGAACTGGAAAACCAAAATAGCTGGGTGCACCAGGAGTACAAATATTCTAAACTCTTTACTGGGATTATCTCTAACACAAGTAGTTGAGGAGCCGACCCGTAAAGAGGCCATATTGGATTTAATACTCACAAATGGAGGTTTGGTATCGGACGTTGTTGTAGGTGAAAATTTGGGATCTAGTGATCACCAGTCAGTGTGGTTTAATATAAGAACAGGGATGGAGCCGCACCACACAAAAACAAAAGTTTTAGACTTTAAAAAAACAGATTTTTCTAAAATGAGATTTTGTGTGAATGAGTCATTATCAGACTGGAGGAGTTTAAAGAGAGTCCAGGAGAAATGGGATTATTTAAAGGAAGCATTATTGAAGGCCACAGGAAATTGCATTCGGCTTGTTAGCAAAAACAAAAAAGGGAAGAAACCACTGTGGTACTCTGCAGAAGTGGCCAAAATAGTGAAGAACAAAAAGATAGCATTCAATAATTATAAAAAAACTCAGCGTGAAGAAGATAGGCAAACCTATAAAATTAGGCAGAAAGAGGCAAAGCAATTTATAAGAGCTTCCAAAGCACACGCAGAAGAGAAAATAGCTCAGTCAGTAAAAAAGGGGGACAAAATTTTTTTAGATACATAAACGAGATAAGAAAAGTAAAACAAGGATTAGTTAGATTAAAAACAAAGGAAGGAAGGTATGTAGAAGAGGATAAAAGTCTCGCTGACTGCCTCAATGAATATTTTTGTTCAGTCTTTGCAGAAGAAAAGGAAGGAAAGGAAAGGGACCTCAGTTAGGAGGAAACACTAAAGAGACATTTACATATGAGTTTACAGAGGAGGAGGTTCTACAGCAGCTGTCTAAAGTAAAGACAAATAAGTCAATGGGGTCTGATGGGATCCACCCTAAATTATTAAAAGAGCGCAGTGATGTAATAGCAAAACCGTTAACAGATTTATTTAACCAATCCTTGTTAACGGGAGTCGTCCCAGAAGACTGGAAATTAGCAAATGTTGTGCCCATTTACAAGAAGGGTAGTAGGGAGGAATCGGGGAACTATAGGCCAGTTAGTCTTACGTCAGTAGTGGGGAAATTAATAGAAACCATGTTAAAGGAAAGGATTGTTGAACATCTAAAAACACATAGATTACAGGATCAGAAACAACATGGGTTTACCTCAGGGAGATCATGCCAAACTAATCTTATTGATTTTTTTGATTGGGTAACAAAAATTATATACACAGGTGGTGCACTAGACATTGCTTATTTAGATTTCAGTAAGGCTTTTGATACTGTTCCGCATAGAAGGCTTATCAATAAATTGCAATCTTTGAGTTTGGATTCCAATATTGTTGAATGGATTAGGCAGTGGCTGAGTGACAGGCAACAGAGGGTTGTGGTAAATGGAGTTTATTCGGCGCAAGGTCTTGTTACCAGTGGGGTACCTCAGGGGTCAGTACTTGGACCCATTCTCTTTAATATTTTTATTAGTGATATTGCAGAAGGTATTAATGGAAAAGTATGTCTTTTTGCTGATGACACAAAGATTTGCAACAGGGTTGACGTTCCTGGAGGGATCAGCCAAATGACAAATGATTTAGGTAAACTAAAAAAATGGTCGGAGTTGTGGCAATTGAGTTTTAATGTGGATAAGTGAAAGATAATGCACCTGGGACGTAAAAACCCAAGGGCTGAATATAGAATATTTGATACAGTCAACATCTGAGGAAAGGGATTTAGGGGTCATTATTTCAGAGGATCTAAGGGTAAGTAGTCAATGTAATAGAGCAGCAGGAAATGCTAGCAGAATGCTTGGTTGTGTAGGGAGAGGTATTAGCAGTAGGAAAAGGGAAGTGCTCATGCCACTGTACAGAGCACTGGTGAGACCTCACTTGGAGTACTGTGTGCAGTACTGGAGACCGTATCTCCAGAAAGATATAGACATCTTAGAGAGAGTTCAGAGAAGGGCTACTAAAATGGTGTACGGCTTGAAGGAGAAAAGTTACCAGGAAAGGCTTAATGATCTTAACATGTGTAGCTTGGAAAAAAGACGAGACAGAGGAGATATGATAGAAACATTTAAATACGTAAAGGGAATCCACAAGGTAGAGGAAGGGAGTATATTTAAAAGGAAACAAAATAGCAAAACAAGAGGACATAGTCTTAGATTAGAGGGGCAAAGGTTTAAAAGTAACATCAGGAAGCATTATTTTACTGAGAGGGTGGTGGATACATGGAGCAGTCTTCCAGTTGAAGTGGTAGAGGCCAAAACAGTAATTGAATTTAAGCAGGCATGGGATAGGCATAAGGCTATCCTAAACAAAAGATAAATCTAGGTAAAGTATCCATGTAATTGGGCAGACTAGATGGGCCGAAAGGTTCTTATCTGCCGACATTTTTCTATGTTTCTATGTTTCCAGAGAGTGGGGGGCTGCGCGTGAGAAATCCTGCAGTCTATCATGCATGTGGATGCTTACTATTTTATTGTATTTTTTGGGGGTAATTTTCCATCCATTTGAGTGGTGCAAATACAAACATGATGGGCTACATTACAACCCACGCGTTAAAACGGGGATGGGAGAAAAAACTGCTCCCCCAGTTTTCCCCTACCACCCCCGTTTTAGCGGGGGATTATAATGCAGGCGCAAAAAATGCTGCCTGCATTTGTAGCGGGTGTTACGGCTCGGGATGATCACGGCAGCGCTGAGCGCAGCCGTGAGCATCCACTCGATGGAGTCCATAGGACTCCATTGAGCCAGACGCCGGTGGTCACATGACCTGCCGGATCTCGTCTCGCGAGATCCGACCGTTCGGCGTAGTGATACGCAGGAAGAGACTGAGGAACTTTTCCCCCAGTCTCTCCCTGGTCCCGCCGGACGGAGGAGGCGGACGCAGACGCGGTCCTCACCGCGGGACAGGAGGCGAGTATACGATTCGTTTTTAATTTTTTTGGCTGGTGTTAACGGATTCTGCCGAAGCGTAATCCGTTAACACCAAGTCCTGGCTCTGGTTAACTTTCCACTAACCAGAGCCGGACGTTAATCAGCGTGGGATTTTGTACTCGAGTGCTGATTAACACTTTGCGCTCCCATGTTAAGTATAGGAAGCGCAAAGTACAGTAACCTTGTGCTGAAAAGCTCAAGGTACCAAACACAAAGAGGATTACTTAACCCGTTTGCGTTTGGATTGGAATATGCGGTAGACACCGCGGCTAATGTTAATGCTCACGCAGGTGAGAGTTAACGTTAGCACATAGATTGTAATGTGGCCCGACATCTTTGTTTTCAGTTACAGTGGATATTCCATCAAAATCAGATACATCAGATGTAAAGCATTTAAATTTATTTAAGAGATATTCAATCCTTGAACGGACCACCATTTTTCAAATGTGTTAGGTAGCTAAAGTATTAAAAATTCAACAAATCAAGCAACGGGCATTTTTATTCACCTTTAAGCACTGGAGGTTATGTAGCTGCAGCTCTTGTCCCACCTCTCATAATGACCCTATGAAACCATAAACTAATCCGGGTCTTCCAAAAGAGGCTGAATTGGGTGAGAAGATGGGACAGAGGCCAAAGGAGCCAAGGAGAATGGAGGCAAAGCAGAGGCACAACGCTGACGAAAGGTGTGGAACTGATACACAATGAGAGGGTAGCGGATGAACTGGTTTGAGGTGATGGGCAAAGGAATAATGGGGGTGAAAAGGAAGGGTTGAAGCCCACATTGACGCTCATGAATATCTCAATCTGGCAATACAGCTTCCACAGTGAACTTTAATCGGACACTACCACCAAAAATGAAATGTCCTTATTGTGTTTATTTTATGTTGCTGATATCTTACATATGGTTTGTTTCTCTCTTGTATGTTTAGTTAAGAAAATATTTTACTCTATGTGTCACTGGGTGCATCCATTGTGTGAGCTTTTGTGTTGTAAACTGCCCCTCCCCTGTATCTTTACATCACTTGCTCCTCACTGGATGGCAATGGAATCTATGGGTCAATCAGTGTCTCAAATCATATTGTATTGTGTGGAATGTATTCAAAGGACATCATTAGGGGGTAGATTAGAAATCTTTTAAGATGCCTGTTTTATCTCATTCAGTTGTCATCTCTTGAGTAGCCTGAAGAATAACCCCCCCCCCTTTAGATTTATCTAAACATCCCCATCCATCTCATTAAACTGTTATATACTGTAGATTAAGTAAACCACAGAAGTATAGAAAAACCTTTGGTAAATGTTGCCTCATGGGAAAAATCAACAAAATGGTAGGGAGATAAAAAGACTAATTTAATTTTCCTTTTTACATGCAATTACTTCAAACAAAGAAAAAAATCAGCAGCATGTGTTTTATATTGTGGTTTTGTTTGTAATGCTCAAGTAATCTAAATACAGCTTATGTAAGTGATGATGTCCCTTGAACCAGGAAGTTACTCAACCATCCAGGATTCTCTAATTTGTTTATGGGATTTTTATTTATCTGATAGCATGAATGCAAATGCTGAATAATTGTGGCTGGCATCACTTAATGACGGCTCTATTCACAATTTGGTAAATGGAGACTGATACACAATCAAGCATACACAGAACAGAACTGGAGATGTTGAGACTGGTTGGGAATCCTTTGGTGCCATAACCAATGAAAACAACATACATTATTATTAAACTACTGCTCCAAGTTTGATTTAAAAGATGATTTAATTAAAAACTGTTGATGCAAAATTTTGAAAAATTGTGGATCATCTCTTTAAAGTAAAAAAAAAATTTGGTAAAAAAACAACAATTAAAACAAAATAAATTTATCACATGATAATACTTTTTTTAAAACAAATGCAAAATTTTAATTTAAAATACCCATGAAACTGACTTTTTTCTACACTTAATTTACCTACAGATAATCTGTCAAGTGCATAAAACTCAAAGGGCACTATCATGTTGCCCTCGCTAAAACCGTGAGGGAAAGGGGAAAAAATTATCGTTCACCAATTTCCCCTTTGCATCCTGGTTTCCCCAGCAGATCGCGGGGCAGGCGCCGAGTCCGGCAGCCTGCCCCTTAGTGATCACAAAGCTCGCGGATGCTGGGGCTGTGGGCAGCACTACAGTGCCATCCCCAGCATCCCCTCCATCATGGCATCCATAGGACTCCATGGAGTACCGTGCTGCCAGGTCACATGACCGGCAGGATCATCCTGGGTATATGATAGCATTAAGATCAGTACTATCCGGGCATACATTGGGTTTCTACTCTGTAGCCTGTTAACCCTTGCTGAGTATATAAGGATCGAGTCCCTGAAGACAGTCAGTTATACTGACCATTCAAGGATCGGAGGGATAGATAGGGTTCTGTACACAGGGACCGATATCTTGATATCAGGGGGGATCCGTTACCAGTGGCATTGCAAGGTGGTGGAGGGTGGTGCGGCCCGCACCAGGTGACACCCACCCTTAGGGTGACACCGTCACCCTAAGGGCGGGTGTCTCACCCTGCGACGCAGTGTTCGGCTCCCTGCGAGCGTCCGAAGCTATAGAGCATCGGCGCTCGCCAGGGGGAACCGCGTCACCAGCCGAGTTCTTGCGAGATCGTGGCTGGTCACATGGCTCCCCCAAGCGAGCGCCCAAGCGAGCGCCCAAGCTCCATGCCGCCGGACGCTCAGAGGGAGCCCAACATGCGGTGGTAGGAGGTGAGCTGGGGCCTGGTGGCAGTATTCATGAGAGCTGCTGGGGCATATCCATGAGAAGAGCTGGGGCATATCCATGAGAGGAGCTGGGGCATATCCATGAGAGTTGCTGGGGAATATCCATGAGAGCTGCTGGGGCAGTATCCATGAGAGGAGCTGGGGCATATCCATGAGAGGAGCTGGGGCAATATCCATGAGAGGAGCTGGGGCAATATCCATGAGAGGAGCTGGGGCATATCCATGAGAGCTGCTGGGGCATATCCATGAGAGGAACTGGGGCATATCCATGAGAGCTGCTGGGGCAGTATCCATGAGAGGAGCTGGGGCATATCCATGAGAGGAGCTGGGGCATATCCATGAGAGGAGCTGGGGCAATATCCATGAGAGGAGCTGGGGCATATCCATGAGAGCTGCTGGGGCATATCCATGAGAGCTGCTGGGGCATATCCATGAGAGGAGCTGGGGCATATCTATGAGAGGAGCTGGGGCATATCCATAAGAGGAGCTGGGGCAATATCCATGAGAGGAGCTGGGGCATATCCATGAGAGCTGCTGGGGCATATCCATGAGAGCAGCTGGGGCATATCCATGAGAGCAGCTGGGGCATATCCATGAGAGGAGCTGGGGCATAGCCATGAGAGCTGCTGTGGCATTTCCATGAGAGCTAATGGGGCATTTCCATGAGAGCTAATGGGGCATTTCCATGAGAGCTCCTGGGGCATATCCATGAGAGCTGCTGGGACATATCCATGAGAGCTCCTGGGTCATATCCATGAGCTGGGGGCAATATCCATGAGAGCTGCTGGGGCATATCCATGAGCTGGGGGCAATATCCATGAGAGCTGCTGGGGCATATCCACGGGCTGGGGGCAATATCCTTGAGAGCTGCTGGGGCATATCATGAGAGCTGCTGGGGCATATCCATGAGAGCAGCTGGGGCATATCCATGAGAGGAGCTGGGGCATATCCATGAGAGCTGCTGGGGCATTTCCATGAGAGCTAATGGGGCATTTCCATGAGAGCTCCTGGGGCATTTCCATGAGAGCTCCTGGGGCATATCCATGAGAGCTGCTGGGACATATCCATGAGAGCTCCTGGGTCATATCCATGAGCTAGGGGCAATATCCATGAGAGCTGCTGGGGCATATCCATGAGCTGGGGGCAATATCCATGAGAGATGCTGGGGCATATCCACGAGCTGGGGGCAATATCCATGAGAGCTGCTGGGGCATATCCATGAGAGCTGCTGGGGCATATCCATGAGAGCTGCTGGGGCATGTCCATGTGTGAGCTGGGGTAGTATCCATGTGTGCTGGGGGCATATCCATGAGAGCTGGGGCAATATCCATGTGTGAGCTGGTCTGGGGCAATATATCCATGTGTGAGCTGGTCTGGGGTAATATATCCATGTGTGAGTTGGTCTGGGGCAATATATCCAGGTGTGAGCTGGTCTGTGGCAATATATCCATATGTGAGCTGAGGCGCAATATATCCATATGTGAGCTGGGGCAATATATATCCATGGGTGAGCTGCCAGGGGTAATATATAATTGTGAGCTGGGGCAATATATCCCTATTAGGGATGAGCTGTTCGTTTCGGACAGTTCGGAGTTCGGACCGAACTTAGCCTGTTCATTCTGTTCGCGAACTCTGAACATTTCCGGGTGTTCGCCGCATGTTCGACCACAATGCACCACAATGGACCACAATGCACTTTCCCACTGGCCTGAAGCTCGTAATTGGCTACAGCCTTGCACCTGACCACAGGTCTGGTGCAAGACAGATTCAACACTATGCCAATCACGGCTCAGACTCCTGATTGGGCAAATTTTGCCCAATCATGGGCTCACAGAGCTAAGTCCCGCAGCACACTATATAAGGTTTCCACGCAGCGATTCTGCTCGCATTTGAGAGGAGATTTCATAGGAGATAGTTGCTGTGTGTTCTTACTGCCGGTCTGCCACGCTACTGGGGGGGGTCTGGGGGGTCTAATTTCTACCAAATATCTGGGAATTGAGGTGATGTCTGTCTTGTCACTGCCAGCAAGTATTTTGGGGGTCACAAATTTCTACAAAACATTTGGGAATTGAGGTGATCTTCTGTGTCTTGTCACACAGCCAGTACCAAGCAGAAGGAATTTTTCATTTTTATTTTTAACCCTTATTTCATGGAAAACTCACTGTCCCTTTAAAAACCTTTTTTTTTGTTAACTTTTTGTCCTTGTTTCCTGTCCCCCAGGGCGCTACCCAGACCCCCATACACGTTTTATGGCAAATATCATCTAGCATATATGCACTCTTGGAGGGCACTCTAAAAACCGAATTTTCAGCCCCATTGACTTGTATTGAGTTCGAGTTCGGGTTCGAGTTCGGATTCAAACATTTGGAAAGTTTGGGTTCGAATACGAACCAAACTCGGGGGTCTTCGGCTCATCCCTAATCCCTATGTGAGCTGGGGGCAATATATATCCATGGGTGAGCTGCTGGGGGCAATATATCCAGAGCTGCTGGGGGCAATATATATCCATGTGTGCTTTCATTGCCTTCGAACAGGCACCGTACTTGCTGGCAGTTGGCAAAAATTTGTGTGAGCATATGAGAGACCTCCACAGCAATAAACCTCACAGTAATGTGCGCTGTGTGTATGAGCATTCAATGTTATATGGGAGTACTGATTTAGGAGTAAGAGTAGTTAAAAAAAATTCCGTAAAACTCGTGGGGGGGGGTGACACCATAAGTTACCGCACCGGGTGACACTCACCCTAGTGACGCCACTGTCCGTGACAGCTAGTTGATCTTTGCTTTCACTTTGCGCTCCCCATGTTAGGTATAGGGAGCGCAAAGTACAGTAAACTCGCACTACGAATCGCAAATTAACGAGCATTAACGGATTTTTTATCTCGTTATCGATTCGAAGGCAATGTGGGCGCAGCGCTATGACCTTGTTTAAGCTAGCGCTAACGCTGACGCTAGTGTTAGCTTGAAGGAGGTGATAGAACCCAAGATCATTCCACCAGCTTTCATTTACACAGGATATAACATATTTGAAAACAAGATAAATCTCAATGTATCCTTCCTGGTAAAAAATACTTTACAAATAAATACCATATCTGCTTTATTTCACATGGTATAATAGTTTTACAACTCACGCAAAAATATATCCACACCTTTCGCTTCTTACATTTGCTTAAAACAGCTATTTACATGTCACAAGGGACCTGTTACAGCTGTTGAGGGAGAAAGAAAAAAAAGAAGAGCCCTCTCCTTGCTTCTCACAAATGTTTATTGTTAGAAAGCTGAGAATGCTTTGAGATATCACAGCTGAGACCTAGTTCTGTCAACACGTCTCTGTGTGCAACATGACAACGTTTTCTGGACCACTTGCTAAAGGAAGTGTCAGCATACCTGTGATAAAGTAGCCGACCCGTTCCCTTAGCTATAATCAAAATGAACTCAATAACAAGTACAAGCTACATTCTTTTAACCTTTTCATTTATCGCAGTGTTTATCTGTTGCTTGCTGTTAGTGTCCTATTGATTGTAAATGGTCTACAGGTTGGGTTCCTCTCATCCTAAATGCTTGTGACCAGGTACGTTTTGAATTTTGGAATAGTTGCATATAATAAGATATCTTGTGGGCAGGACCAATGTATGAAAAATAAATTAATTTATGTTTATATACAGCTTATACGCACAGTCTGAAGGTCATCTTATACAATATTTTTAATTATGTCCTCTGTTACGTGAGATCAGGGATGGGAGATTTCACTTTTGGTGTCACATTTGCTCTGAAAAAGATTTCAGATTTTGGGACATTTCAGATAAAGAATGCTCATTTGTACATATAAACCACAGTCACTTCTCAAATATCTAGGTATGTGGTTAGACCCAAATCTGTCCTTTGGCCCCCACATCGAAAAACTGTCATCTAAACTTTACCCCAAATTAGGTGCCCTGTACAGAAACAAATCCTGCCTGAGCCCTGCGGTAAGAAAGCAGATTGTACAGTAAATGCTTATGCCAGCTATTGAATATAGAGATGTAGTGTATGCAGCGGCCCCGCAAACACACCTTCAGAAACTTACTACATTGCATAACTCATGCTGCCGCTTTGTGCTACTATGTAACTACATGACCCACCATTGTGACATGTTAAAAGAGCTAAACTGGCCATCGCTGGAATGTAAACACACCCTTTACCTTTCCAACCTGGAGTTCCCTATTAACATACCTCAATACAGAATGCACCTGTGAACATGTTACATAGTGAATATATTTTCTACATATTTATTTTCTGTGTAAGGCCTGTTTCACGCCTGGGCGTTTTACAGCACGTTCCTACACATTGTAAAACGCTCAAACACTGAAATCCCACTATTTCCTATGGGCATGGTTCACACCTGGGCGTTTTACAGCGCGTAGGAACGCGCTGTAAAACGCCCTACGCCCAAAGAAGTACAGGAGCTTCTTTGGGGCGTATTACAGCACGTTTGCGGCCATATACTTCAAAAACGCGCATACGACTGTATATTTGTGTTATTTTTTTTAATATCTTGCGTTTATTACTTTGTATTTCTGTAACAACTGTAACATTTCAATGTTCTTGAAACCAGGACATACTTGAAAATGAGAGAAATCTCAATGTATACTTCCTGGCAAAATACTCGGCAAATAAATAAATAATTAAATAAATAAATTATGGAATAACCTCCCAGATGCCATCAAATCTTCCCCCAGTCTAAAGTCACTTAAAGGGATACTCTAGGCAACATGACCACCTAAGCTTTTTTAGGTGGTCATGATGCCCTGAGTATGCCCTCATCTTTCCCCCTTCCCTCCGCTCAGCCGATCGGCTGAAACAGCTGAGAGACGCGGAGGACTTTACTCCGCCCTCCCAGCTGTCAGTCAGCAGAGCGGGATTCATATTTCCCGCTTCTGCCGACTATTGCCGAGTAGGAGACGTCATCACGCTTTCAGCGCAACGACGTCTCCAACTCGCCACAGTAGCTGGCGGGAGCGAGCCGCCAGCATAGTCTGCGGATGGGATTAGTGTTGCGCGCATCCTCTTGCGCGTAACACTAATCCAAGAAGAATAGGAAGCCTGCCGATTGGCTGGCTTACATGAGAGGCGCGCATGCGCTCTTCTCACGTAAACCATAAGCCAAGTTACAGATTTAGAAGGACGGGAGCGGAAGAGGAGGGAGGTGAGTATAAAAAAAAAAAAGACGCCGTTGGAAACAAGTGGATTTTAAGGTAAGTATTACAGTGTAAAAAAAAAAAATCCCTACCTAGTTATTGAGGGACTAGGTTTATTTTAATATAAAAAAACGGGGGGGGGGATTTTTGCTTAGAGTGTCCCTTTAAGGCTAGGGTCAGACGAACGCATTTTTCGCGTTGTCCGTGAAAAAGTGCGTTCGAACGAATGGACGTATTTTTTCACGGAATACGCGATAGCGGTCATACGATGCGCATTTTCGTCCATGATTTTGTACGGATCATCAATAAAACACTTTTTGCGTCTGGACGTTATGTTGGCCGGACATTAGCAGCGTCTGACGTCTCCTAATCACACACACACGCTGCTAGCGGACGCAGCGCACTCTGTACGTCAGTACTAGCGGTTTGGCGTTCTCGAAAAAATGCGTTTGTTTGCCACTTGCGTTGCGCAGCCGCACTTTCGTGCGGCCGTTCTTCGTATGTTGCCCGGCATTGGACGTCATTTGCTGGTAGCACGGCTGTGATTTATTGCGGCTGAACGCACGTTAATACTGCGTTAGTCTGACCCTAGCCTAAAAGCTCCCTATTAACTTACCTTGATACAGAATGCACCTGTAACATGTAACATATTGAATATATTTCCTACATATTTATTTTCTGTTAATCTGCATATTTGTGGGGGGGGGGTTTAATATCTTACAGTTATACAAAGTAATAAAATGCAACAATTCAATGTTTCTTGAACCCAGGACATACTTGAAAACGAGAGAAATTTCAATGTATCCTTCCTGGTAAAATACTTTAAAAATAAATAAATAGTTATAGGCTCAAATGCTAGTTTTATAAATCATTATATTTTATTGGCATCAAGGAACTCAGACATATTGAAGGATATTTAAAACAATAAAGATTAATTCACATTTACGGAAAACAATCAGGGTAATTCAAAGAGATTCGAAAAGTCACCGCACGTTCGGTGACTTTTCGTTCTCTTCAATTCGGTTCCTTTTGCCGATCCCATTTCGGTGACCCTGCGGTGTATTCAGCAAGCACCACAGGGTCCCCGAATTGCAGGGAAAAGCTGCCGCAAACCCGACGAAAACTAACCGCAAAACCCGCGAATGCACGCCGAAAACCCGCAAAAACATCTGGATTAACCTGCCAAAACCACGGAAAAACCCGAGCAGGAGCCGATTGCAGCTGCCAGAAAAAGTCGAGACCGCAGAAGAGGCAGTGAATTAATTAGCAAAACAGTTTGCATGAATGATTGAAAAGTGAAAAGCTGTTTGCAAAGAAACTACTGAGCGAAAATGTCTGAAATTTGCATATGAGGTCCAGGGAATGATAATAAAGAGGGCTGTTACAGAAAAAAGAAGTAAACTTAAAAAAAAAAAAAAAAAATCGGACTTTTAAAAAAACCAAAATGCTTAAAATACCCTAAAAAATCTATAAATAAAGAGACTCTTTACTGCAGAATTTTATAATGAACGGTTTATTAGATATTTAATTAAAACGGGAATATTTTTAACATTGAAGCCTATGGGATTCTCCTGAATAAACTTGTCGAATTAAACCACCGAATGGCAGGGCATTAGGGGAACCTTTCACTGCTGGTTTGTGTTCTCTGAATAGCCGAAGCAGTGCTTTTTTATGGGGATTTCACTGCCCTCGAACAGGCACCGAACAGGCACCGTATGTTCAGGCAATTCGCCAGGATTTGGCGAATTGCCTGCTCTCTGGATAGCCGAATGGTCAGGAAAGGTAACCGAACGCTGATTTTCAGCTTTCGGTTACCTTTCCCAAGCAATTCGGATCTCTTTGAATTACCCTGAATGCGTAAGCAAGAAAACGATTTATACAAAAAAGCCAGTAATATGTACAATGAATTATCCATCTCCTGGTAATAGTATCCTGTAGAGAGGCAATAAGGAGGTCTGCAGAAGACCTTAGGAACCCGTAGGGCCATATTACATAGTTGGTGCTAACTTAACCAGAGCTGTTGTAAACTTCCCAGAGCCATTATAGCCTATGGAGGTTTTACGTTTACAACAGCTCTGGTTAAGTTAGCATCAACTATGTAATATGGCCCGTAGAGATTCTTTCAATCTGTCCAAACCAAGAGTTACAGTTACAGGTATTTATAAAGCGCCAACAAGTTCCATAGCGCTGTATAATGGGAGAGACAGAATAGCAAACATACATACAAATTAAACACATAAAACAGTAGAGAGGACCCTGCTCGAGAGAGTTTACAATCTAAGAGGAGAGGAGTGACACATTAGGTGAGGGTAAGTGGCAGAGTATGTGAAGTAGTGGGTAAGGTGTATGTTTCGGAAACTGCATTGCTAATAATCTCATTAAAGAGCCACTACCACTTACAAAAACTGTAAATAGGTTACTTGTTCATTACAAGTAAGGCTAGGGTCAGACTGAGGCAGTGCGAACGCGCGTTCTGGCGCACTTAATCACGGCCGTGCTAGCAGCAGATGCCGGGCAATTGACGCCCAATATACGAAGTACGGTCGCACAAAAGTCCGGCTGCGCAACGCAAGTGGAAAATGAACGCATTTTTTCGAGAACGTTAAACCACAGTACTGACGTACAGAGTGCGCTGCGTCGCTAGAGGCGTGTGTGCGTGAATTGGAGACATCAGACGCTGCTAATGTCCGGCCAACATAACGTCCAGATGCAAGAAGTGTTTTATTGATGATCCGTACAAAATCACGGATGAAACTGCGCATAGTATGACCGCTATTGCGTATTCCGTGAACAAATACGTCCATTCTTCGAACGCACATTTTCACGGACAACGTGAAAAATGCGTTAGTCTGACCCTAGCCTAAAAACACCTTATAAAACACATGCTGCTTTTTTTTCTTTGTTTGAAGTAATTGCATGTAAAAAAGGAAAAATAAAGTAAGGTTTTGATCTCTTGTTCCAGTATATCTATTTTTCCCATGATGCAAAATTTACCAAAACATTGCTTTGTGGCTCTTGTTTATTTAATCTACATTATTTAACAGCTAAAGAGGGAATGTTTAGATAAGGCGGCAGGAGGGTATTGTTCTAAAGGCTAAGTGAGATAAGAGAGATCAGGTTAATGAGATATGACAGGGAATTTAAAAAATTTCTAATCTACCCCCTGGTGATGTCCTTTGAATTACATCCCACACAATACAATGAGATTTGAGACAGTGATCCATGCATAGACTCCATTGCATGGCTATTGCCACAGAGTGGAGGGCAAGTGATGGAAAGACACTGGGGGGGGGCAGTTTACAACACAAAAGATCACACAATGGATGCACCCAGTGACACACATAGAGTAAAATATTTTCTTAACTAAACAAACAAGAGGAAAAAAAGGCACATGTCAGAGGTCAGCAGCATAAAACAAAATAAGAACATTTCATATTTTAGAAGTAGTGTCCCTTTAAGGCCCGCATCAGACAAACACAGTGATCACGTCTGTGTCGCCGCAAAGTTTAACGTCCGTTGTAGCATAGAATCATGATCAATAGAGACCCACACATGAAGTATGTGCGCACCGAACTGCGCACGCACAACGCACGTGGCAAACGGACGCAAGTTAGGCAAGAACGTAAAACCGCTAAGATGGAAGCACAGAGTGCGCCACGTCCGCATAGCGGCCTGTGTGCGTTATGCTGCGACGTCCATAACGTTGACGCTCAGAGGTTTTTATGGTCTGGCTGACTGTACCTGTATTTTAATTAGAATTCATTTTGATTCCCATATTTCCCATAGCTCCCTTTTTTTTTCTACATCCGTTAAAGAAAACAGACCGTGTGGTGTCTACAGTATCTTCTGTCAGGACATCTGTCCGTTATGCACGCACGCAGAGAGCGTTCAGACTGCGTTCTTCTGACATTAGCCTCAGACTGCAGAAAAGTGGTAGACAAGAAAAAACAAACAAAACCATAGGCTACCACGATCTCCATATTGGTGGGGCTAAAGCCCTAATTTCAACAACAACCTGACATTAACAGTGAGTAAAGTGGCCCTATAAGATTACTAAAAAGGCGATTGCTGCTGACTGAGCCTGCAAGGCAATGTCCACCGCTTTATTAAATTGACATTTTATTAAGCTGTGTATTGTAGCACTGCCGCCATGCACAGCAGTGATTTTAAAGTGCTGCTGCCCTGGAGGGGAGTATATTGTGCTGCAGTACTGTCATTCAGTAAGGAAAGTGGCACCCAATAGTGCCTGGTGCAGGTGGCAATTGTTTCCCTGCTCCCGGGGCCATTCCACTCCTGGGGCTAAGTCTAAGGTGGCCTCCGTCGCCCCATCCAGCCTGCTGTCCTAAGGTCATGGCCGCTATGGCCCTGTAGGAAGTCTGGCTATGTCTTTAATAATAATCAGCAAGTAAGGCCAGCGTCACACGAGCGTGCTATGTGCGCCCGTACTGACATGCTTACCGGCGTCCGTCGAAGCGTTTTGACACTGCAACGGGGCCAGTCACACGCTTGTGCCCACTTGTGCGCGTGCACGAAATGCATGCACAATAAGAGTCCATTACCCAAGCCTGTCTGGCAAAGCGCTAGGACAGATGTTGACGGAGCTGCACAGCACGATTCTCCCATAGGAGGCTCGAGCCTTGCAGCGGTGAGCGCACTGAGTGCGCTGAGCGAGGTGGCCAGACGGGCGTCGAGTGGAAGGAATGTCCACTCTCACGGACGTTCCATCCGCTCTCCAAAGACGCTCGTCTGACACTGGCCTAAGAGACAGATTGGAGAATGGTTTTTTTCCTGAGATTGAATGGAGACTGCACTTGTAATGGGACTCTGAGCTACAGTTGTGTTCAAAATTATTCAACCCTCATTGAAATTGAGTGTTTTGGCCAGTTTGACATTGATTTTGATCATTCAGTCATCTTGCTTACAATTAAATCAAAGAGGCACGTGTAGGTCAGACAAATATAACATAACATTTATAATGAAATAACCACAAATGTCTTTTCTGTGCTCACATCATTATCAGTTTTATTCAACCCCCAAGTGACATTCAATCTTAGTACAACATCCTTTTACAGTTATAACAGCTTTTTAACGTGAAGCATAGCTTGACACAAGTGTCTTGCAGCGATCTACGGGTATCTTCGCCCATTCGTCATGGGCAAAAGCCTCCAGTTCAGTCACATTCTTAGGCTTGCGCACTGCAACTGCTTTCTTTAAGTCCCACCAGAGGTTCTCAATGGGATTTAAGTCAGGTGACTGCGATGGCCACTCCAAAATGTTCCAGCCTTTAATCTGCAACAATGCTCTAGTGGACTTGGAGGTATGCTTGGGATCATTGTCCTGTTGAAAGGTCCAACGTCTCCCAAGCCTCAGGTTTGTGACGGACTGCATCACATTGTCATCCAATATCTCCTGGTACTGAAGAGAATTCATGGTACCTTGCACACGCTGAAGCTTCCCTGTACCTGCAGAAGCAAAACAGCCCCAAAGCATGATTGACCCCCCCCCCCGCCATGCTTCACAGTAGGCAAGGTGTTCTTTTCTTCATAGGCCTTGTTCTTCCTCCTCCAAACATAGCATTGATCCATGGGCCCAAACAGTTCTAATTTTGTTTCATCAGTCCACAGAACACTATCCCAAAACTTCTGTGGTTTGTCCACATGACTTTTGGCATACTGCAGTCGACTCTTCTTATTCTTTGGAGACAGCAAGGGGTGCGCCTGGGAGTTCTGGCATGGAGGCCTTCAATACGCAGTGTGCGCCGTATTGTCTGAGCTGAAACTTCAGTACCCACATCTGACAAATATTTTCTCAGTTCCTCAGCAGTCACACGGGGACTTTTCTCCACTCTACGCTTCAGGTAGCGCACAGCAGTCGAAGTCAGCATCTTCTTTCTGCCACGACCAGGTAGCGTTTCAACAGTGCCCTTTGCCTTGAATTTGCGAATGATGCTTCCTATGGTCTCTCTTGGTATGTTTAACATCTTTGCAATGTTCTTATAGCCATTGCCCTTCCTGTGAAGAGTAATCACCTCTTCTCTTGTCTTCCTGGACCATTCTCTTGACTTCACCATGTTTGTAACCACACCAGTAAATGTCTAGAAGGAGTTGAGTATCACAGTCATTTTAAAGCTGCCTAATTGGTGCTTATTATGCTTTATTGCTGCTCCGTGACATCCACAGGTGTTTTCAATACCTGATTGAAAACACTTGAATGAACCTCTGTTCTTCAGAGTGGTAGTCTTTAAGGGGTTGAATAATTGTGTCAATGAAGAATTCACAAAAGAAACATTTACTACTGTATTACAAAACCAATTGATGTCATTTTAGTTGCATATGGTTCTTTAAAAAGTCCTTGTAGGATTTCATTCTGAATACAATTACAAATGTACACTAAATTCCCTAAAACCCTTTACAGCATTGGGGGTTGAATAATTTTGAACACAACTGTATGTGAAGAGCACCGCAGCTCAGGTTGCTATTTTGGCCCCAGCTTCTGTAGGGGCACCTCTACAAGTAAGGAGCAGTGATTATAGTGCCTTGCTCAGTGGGTCCTAAGAAGGAGCTAGCCAAAGCTGCTTCCCTAAATCAAGCTAGCTGTCCTGCAAGGAACAGCGAGTGTGATTATAGCCGTACCCAAAACCAGAGACAGGACTCAATGTAAGGATGAAAGTAGAATGAAGATAGATTACCGTGCTCTTATACATAGTTTGTGGCAGAGATATAAACCACACTAAGAGGGAACACTCCTGGAGCCTCACTGGCTGCTCCCAGTGGTGTATTTAGGTTTTGTGCTGCCCTAGGCCTGACTAAACTCGTGCACCCCCTAATTTAAATTTGACGCACCTCTTCCTGTCAAGGGCACACCTCTTCCTGGATAATCCCCACCCTTCCTATTTAAGCTCCACCTTTTCCTCTTAGAGCTCCGCCTTTTCCTCTTAGAGCTCCGCCTTTTCCTTTTTTTATATTAAAAGTGGATACCAAGTGCCTACTTGTATATTTTGTATACCATTTCCAATGTATCTATTGAGATAAATAAAATTATGAAATGTTTAAATTCAAGCCTTTTTACAAAGAACAGCCACGCATGTCAAGTATACTGGATCACAGTAATAAAACTCACAGTAATGTGCAGTGTGTATGAACGTATCCCAGATCTCCAGGGCAATAAAACTCACAGTAATATTCAGTGTGTATCACAGAATCCACAGCAATAAAACTCCCAGCAATGCAATGTTTGGTGTGTGTCAGCGTATCAGAATCCACAGCAATAACAATTTCAGCAATGCAATGTGCAGTGTGTGTATGAGTGTATCAGAATCCACAGCAATAAAACTCCCAGCAATGCAATGTGTGGTGTGTGTCAGCGTATCAGAATCCACAGCAATAAAAATTCCAGCAATGCAATGTGCGGTGTGTATGAGTACATCAGAATCCACTGCAATAAAACTCCCAGCAAACCGAGTGTATATGAGCACACGGCAATTATTTATTCTAGATTTACCGGCCTCCGTCCACGGTAGGGCTGTGTGCAGAGTTAGCAGGGACTGTGTACGAACTCAGCATGAGGTTCCTCCAGGCCACGTTATGATCGCGGCTGTGCCTGTGCGTGGAGACATCTTGTCAGCAGTGGGGTGCCACTGCCAGAGGGTGCACCGTGGCTTTGATTCCCTTCCTGGTGGGTGTTCAATCCAGAATAGAGTGAGAGTGCGTGTTAACGAAAGGGCGGGCAGCTGCGTGCGTGTCACGTGGTTCAGCCAGTCAGGTGGTACTGAGACTCCGTACCACCTGACTGGCCAGACCGCGTGACCAGCACGCACACAGCCTCACCAGGAGCCAGGCAGCTCAATGACAAATTTCTATCACTGCAGTGCTGGTTAAGGAAAGGTCCACTTTAAACCGCAGTAAGCAGACAGGGCTTCATATTCTGCTGATAAACCCCCCCTTACCTGCTGTTTACTGTCATCTTCTCTCTCTGCACACAAATCACATCCCCCTCCCCTCTCCTAGAGCTGCTGCGGGGCAGGGGAGGAGCTATGGAGGGAGGAATGTTTTTGTTTTATTCTATTCGATTTTATTCCGTATGTAAACGCCCTGCTCCGCTGCTCGTTGTTTGAGAACACAGCTCAAAGCTGACACACAGTGACAGTGGCACCTCCTAGTACCACCTAATGACACCCCAATAATCACTGGTACCTGGGGCAGCCCACCCTCCGCCACTCCCCTAAGTACACCACTGCTCTGTGATATGCTCACACGCAAGTTTGGCGAACTGCCACCAAGTACGGTGCTGTTTGAAGGCAGTGCAAATCCCCATAGAGAAGTAATGGTTAATCTATTCAGAGAACACCAAACAGCAGAGAAATGGCAGTGAAATGCCCTGATGTTCGGTGGTTTCAATCAGCAGGTTTATGCAGGCGAAGCCCATAGGTTTCAATGTTAAAAATATTCCCGTTTTTATGCAATATCCAATAAACCATTTATTATTTTAATCTGCAGTAAAAATTATTTATTGATTTTTTTTTTAGTACCTTTTAGTAATTTTTCAGATTTTTTTGGGCAAAATCCCCCCCCCTTTTTTAATAGCAGTTTTTCTTTTTTCTGTAACAGAACTTTTTATTATCAATCATAGGATCTTATATGTAAATTCTAGACATTTTCGTTCAGTAGTTCTTCTGAAAACAGCAGGCCACGGGTTTGCGGTGGCAGCATTCAGCGGCCGACTGCATTCACTTTGGGGACCCTGCTGTGAATGGTGAATTCACTGCAGAGTGGGGAAATTTTATTCCCCGAAGTGCAGGGAACTACAGAACACCAAAATGTTGGCGTCATTTCGGTGCTCTGTGAGTAACCCATTTAGGCTGGGGTCAGACCAGGGCACTTTTAACGTGCGTTCTGGCGCACATAATCACAGCCGCACTAGCAGCAGATGACGGGCAATGACGGCCAATATACGATGTACAGCCGCACAAAAGTACGGCCGTGCAACGCAAGTGGAATTTGAACGCATTTTTCTGAGAACACTGAACCGCTAGTACTGACGTACTGAGTGCGCAGCTGCGGCATAGCGGCGTGTTTGCGTGATTAGGAGATGTCAGACACTGCTAATGTCCAGCCTACATAACGTCCAGACGCAAAAAGAGTTTTATTGACGATCCGTACAAAATCACGCCCGAAAATGCGCGTCGTCTGCCCGTTTTTGCGCATTCCGTGAAAAAATATGTCAATGCGTTCGGACGCACTTTTTCACGTTCACGGGGAAAAATGCTTTCGTCTGACCCTAGCCTTAGTGGTGAGATTTTTTGCTGCCCCCTGGAAAGTGAAAGCCTAGGTCTTGCCCACCTAGGACATACTTGAAAATTAGTGAAATCTCAATGTATCCTTCCTGGTAAAATACTTTGCAAAAGTAAAAATAAATAAAAAATGTTTGTTTTTTTTAGGGGTGGGGCCACCCTGTGCGGGCCGCCGCCCCCTGGAGAGTGCCGCCCTAGGTCTAGGCCTAGTCAGCCTAGGCCAAAATACACCACTGGCTGCTCCCCACACTTCCTTCCTCAAGTCTGCTTTCTCAACATAGCATTATCCTTTCCCACTGACCTCAACTGACCCTGAGAGTGTTACCAAAACAGATGCAACAATGAATAAACATGTTTACATAACTATACACAGTAATAAATAACCAAGTAATAACACAATGATGAACAGTGAAATGGGGCATATCGCCTAAACAGTTGCTTCCGTTGGTATCAGAATAAAGAAAAACGTTCAAAAGCAAGCAATAAAACGGGGTTCCGTTACAGCGCTGTATAGTAACAAGTTTAAATACTTGCAATTCAGAATAGAATGTAAGCTCATTTGGGTTCAGGGCCCTCTCTACCTCATTTTAGTCCTACCTTAACTTATTGTAACTTCTGTACCACGCTGCAGAATGTGTTTTCGCTATGCAAATACACGTATATTAATAATAAAATGGAGGGATGGTTTTGTATAACAAGTCTGTAGAATATTGTGTTAGCATTATACTTCATAGGCTTGAGCACATGAAATGTATATTTCATAATTTAGGTCAAAACATGCCTCCATGCACACACATTGTGCTGGCGCGTGGCATGCCCTTTAAGTTTATAAGTCTAAATATATTACACACTTACACAGACCACACTATTGTTTGAGAATCTGCTAACTGCAAATAATTTGAATCAGACTATTGTCCCCTCATCGTACATACATGGATACTTTGTAGAAAAAAATGAAACGTTCCACAGTATTTTTTTTTGTATTTAAAATTTTTATTATATATATGCATATCAGCAGTATAAAGACGTCAACGGCCACGCAGGGCCGAATGAAATCAAATACAAAGAAATATCTCAAAATGGGAAGAGGGTAAAAGAAGGAGCGAGCGAGACAGGACATCTCAGGTGGGGAAATTCAGAAAGACAAACAACAGTGGAGTCCAACATTGGGGCATCAGGAAAATAAAATAAAAGGAAGAGAAAAATAAAAAAACAAACAAAATTTAAAGGACAACCCATTTAACAAGTGGCATTCCCGGCTCGCCCCGTCATCCCTTAAGAGGCCGGGGGCCATGAAAGAGGCCATAGGGTCGGGAGACCTGGGGCTGAGAGGGTGGCCAGAGCCTAGGTTGCCACCCTAGCGGCTCACCCAGGATACTACCCAATGTACCACAAAAAAAAAGAAGGGTGAGGGGGAGGGAGAGCAGTTCCGATGCTCCGTCAGACAATCCGTAAATCCCAAATGTTAGCAAGTAAATCTGCACGTTCACTCGGATGAACATAGACAAGTAAAAGGGGGGGGGGGAAATCAAGAACTTCAGCTGAGAATCCTAAGGCAAAGACTTCCACAGGAAAAGTTCCAAGTGCTATGGGAGGGGGATATACAGTAAGCAGGGTATATCTTCAGGTGGGGGGGGGGGGGTAAACACTCAGCTACCGGTGTAAAGGGGGTTGTCAATAAGGGGTGAGACACATCTGGGGAGGGGATTTGGAAAAAGGCTTTGTGAGGAAAGTGTCATCAGCCAGGGATCCAAAAGTAGTGCCATCCATCTCAGCCATTGTCCAGGGAAAAAAATAGGACAACTGGGATCCTGCGGTGAGCCGGACGGTTCCCGAGGAGGAGCCGCGAGTCCCAGCGCTGTGACAATGGCCCGCGCCTCTTCCATTGTCATCGCCGTGAAGGTCTTACCCTCATGAAACACAATCAAGGAACCCGTGGCCCCCCAGCACTATCGGACCCCGCGATCCCGGAGTATGTAGGTGACATCCCGGAGACTTCTTTGGGCCGCCAGGGCCAGAAATAGTAAATCCCGATAGAGGGTGATATAGGCAGAGGCGTAATTGACCTTATACGTAGGGCCAGCTGCAGCAAGGATCCGGTTACGAAGATCTAGATCCCAACGACCAGGATAACATCTCGAGGTGCCCCTGCCGGCGCAGTGGCCGCCTTCCGGATACGCAGGGCCGAGACCAGTCCCGGGGACGGCAAGGGATCAGCATGTGGAAGAAGGTGAGTCACTAAACCGCGAAGGTAACCCAAGAGGTGCCCCGTGTCGACAGACTCCGGGATACCACAGAACGTTCCACAGTATTAATATTTATTACTTTCAACCTTAAACACAACACTATATTCAGTTAATACAAGTGCTACATTATGTTTGCGATCATGTCCTGGGAAGAACAATATTCACTTTGGTAAGGAAATGTTTGACTAATGAGCTACAATCTCCTGGTATGGTGGCAATTTGCTGTACTAGGAACAAAACCCATCATTAAGAGATTTCTGTACCTGTTTGTTTACAGCCCAGGCACTGGCAAGGTTTGTGGACTACTTTTCCCATGGTGATCACAGAATGACTTATTATCATAAGGAATGTGGTCTGGGAACAGCTACAGCACAGTAGGAATGCACGATGCTCAGGAAACTAGGAATTAATTGCAGCATTTTTGAAGTGAAGCTGTCAGAATAAAGTTTTTATACCATAATATTGTTCCAGTATTGTTCTACACTGAGCAGGACTGCGCTAAAACAGAAGTGTCGGGGACGTGGCTGCCAGCCGTTGTGGAGGG
Organism: Leptobrachium leishanense; assembly: GCA_009667805.1. Lineage (NCBI taxonomy): Eukaryota > Metazoa > Chordata > Amphibia > Anura > Megophryidae > Leptobrachium > Leptobrachium leishanense. The sequence continues at coordinate 399,791,907 of CM019064.1, read as the reverse complement.
ACGTGTACCTAAGGAGCTCTGGTCCGTCCTTCTCCTTTTGGGGTCCTTTGCTGCCTTTATTCGCCGAGTTTAATTACCTGGATTCCCGGGGCGGCTGGCCATCGTGGGAGAGTCGTCCGGAGCCCGTTCTGCCCCCCACCGGACCAGAGACTGGTGATTGCCGGCTGATTCTCAGCGGTGGTGTGCTGCTGGCGGCCATTTTGAGGCCTATTTCAGGCTCCTGCCAACTCCCTCTAATGCCTCCTTTTGACCCACATTCGCAGAAGACTCGGTGGGCGGAGGGCCCACATCTCCTGGCCGTCTTAGATGACCAAGTGATGGAGGAGACCGGAGTGTGCATGGAGCGGCGATCGGATACCCCACTGTTTCCCCCTGTTGTAGGCCTGGAGGCGGTGCTCTCAGGCCTGGAAGCCATGCTGGCGGAGATGGGGGACGACAGGCGTCCGCTGACGCGAGGCACTTGGTGGCGCATCATAGAGATGTTATGGAGTGGCCGAGGAGCACCTGGCCTGAGGGAGGATGCCTCTGATGGAGTCGGGCTTGGAGCAGACAGATGCGACTGTGCATCCTTGGAGGACCCTACAGCTGCGCTGGATGAGAGTGGTGTTTTGGTGCCACGGCTGTTACTGTCTGCCTCCCCAGTAGTGGAGATGCCACTACCAAGCGGTCCCGATGTGACCGACTGGGGCACTGAAGGAGCTGGAAGGCCATAGCACATGCCTGGAGGAAGAGAAGTTCACGCCTTGGGCGGACAGGAGGAAAATACAGCACGGGACTCTCATCCTATCTCCCATATCGGAGCTGCCCGCGGCTTCCATCCCTTAAGCCGACGTCTGAGGCCGTCATGTGTCTTGGCTGTTGGGGCGGCGGGTCTTGCCACTCGCTGGTGGGTATATGTGGGATGCGTGCCCAGTGCCCTGCGGCACCTTGCCTGATGCACGAGAAATCCCACTAAGAGATGCCGGCTGATGATACTCCTTTTCCTTTCTTCGCGTTTGTCCTTCTTTTATTTTTTTTTAATATATATATATATATATAATTTTTTTGTTCTTATGCTGGGTCCTTTTCCTGATGACTAGATGACCGAGATTTTTTCTTACTTTTTTGGAAACTCCCACCCCCCCCCCCGTCATTGCTTATTTGAGACCCCTCTGAGACCACCCTTCCCCTCCCCCTTTTCTTTTTGCTTTTAACGCAGAAGCTGTTTTTTATGTCTCTGAGGCTACCTGAAGACACTTATGAGATTTTATTTTTTATTTTACTTGCTGAGATTTTTACTTTTTCTTATTGTGGACCTTCCCTGAATTTTATCTGAGTTACACTGTTTAAGATGACATTTTGTTTTCTATTTCTGTATGTTGTTGAACAGATGACATGCTTTGACCCTGCGAGGCCGTTTTCGCTTAACGTTTGTCTTATTTGCCAGTGCAAAATTCAAAATAAAGAATTTAAAAAACCAAAACAAAAAAAACAGAAGTGTCACATTGTCACTAGAGATGTTCAATTTGTTTCGTTCCGAATCCAAATTGGGATGAAATTCACCATTTTCTTATTTTGGGAGCATTTCCGAAAGCAAAATATCAACCATCCGAAAATTTTGGCGCGACCTGAAACTTCGGCGCGATTTGGATCAGTTAGTTTTTTGCTTTTTAATTTATCTGTTATTTCGTCTTTTATTGCTTATTTAAGACAGGTAAGTAGATTACTACTAATAGAATGAAAGTTTCTTTACTTATTTATTTTTTTAGGCATTTTTTGGGTGAAATTTTAGGTTTCCTAACTTTTTTTAAAGAAACAAGGCTTTATAACTCATAGGTTTCAATGCAGCATATGAATCCGCACACTGCTGGGAAGCGCCTCTCTGCTGTATAATTAATGCAGCATATGAATCCACACACTGCTGGGAAGCGCCTCTCTGCTGTATAATTAATACCTGAATGAATCGCCTCGCTAGATCCGGCCGGTTGGTGTAGTGATCTGCAAGGGGAGACTGGGGGACTATTTCCTCCAGTCTCTCCCTACTCCCGCCAGAAGGAGGAGGCAGTTGGAGCCGCGGTCCTCTCTGTGGGATAGAAGGTGAGTATCTGATTAATTTTGGGGGGTTTCTGGCTGGTGTTGATGGATTCTGCACCAGCGGAATCCATTAGCACCAAGTCCAGGCTGTGGTTAACTTTTTGCTAACCGCAGCCGTACGTTAATTTGCATTAGTATATTGTAATCCTAACGCGGATTAACACTTTGCGCTCCCCAAGTTAAGTATAGGGAGCGCAAACGTACAGTAACCTCGCTCTGAAAAGTGCACGGTACCAGTGGTGTATTTAGGTTTTGTGCTGCCCTAGGCCTGACTAAACTCGTGCACCCCCTAATTTAAATTTGAGGCACCCCTTCCTGTCAAGGGCACACCTCTTCCTGGTTAATCCCCATCCTTCCTCTTTAAGCTCCACCTTTTCCTCTTAGAGCTCCGCCTTTTCCTCTCTTTATATTAAAAGTGGATACCAAGTGCCTACTTGTATATTGTGTATACCATTTCAAATGTATCTATTGAGATAAATAAAATTATGAAATGTTTAAATTCAAGCATTTTTACAAAGAACAGCCACGCATGTCAAGTATACTGGATCACAGGTGCTCTAATTGGTTGAACAATAAAACCCACAGAAATGTGCACTATGTATGAGCATATCACAGAACTGCACAGCAATAAAACTCACAGTAATGTGCAGTGTGTATGAGTGTATCCCAGAGCTCCAGGGCAATAAAACTCACAGTACTATGCAGTGTGTATCACAGAATCCACAGCAATAAAACTCCCAGCAATGCAATGTTTGGTGTGTGTCAGCGTATCAGAATCCACAGCAATAAAACTCCCAGCAATACAATGTGCGGTGTGTATGAGTGCATCAGAATCCACTGCAATAAAACTCCCAGCAATGCAATGTGTGGTGTGTGTCAGCGTATCAGAATCCACAGCAATAAAACTCCCAGCAATACAATGTGTATGAGTGCATCAGAATCCACTGCAATAAAACTCCCAGCAAACCGAGTGTATATGAGCACACAGCAATTATTCATTCTACATTTACCGGCCTCTGTCCGCGGTAGGGCTGTGTGCAGAGTCAGCAGGGACTGTGTACAGACTCAGCAGGAGGTCCCTCCAGGCCACGTTAGGATCGAGGCTGTGCCTGTGCGTGGAGCCATCTTGTCAGCAGTGGGGTGCCACTGCCAGAGGGTGCACCGTGGCTTTGATTCCCTTCCTGGTGGGTGTTCAATCCAGAATAGAGTGAGAGTCCGTGTTAACGAAAGGGTGGGTAGCTGCGTGCGTGAGTGTCACGTGGTTCAGCCAGTCAGGTGGTACTGAGACTCAGTACCACCTGACTGGCCGGACCGAGTGTGACCTGCACGCACGCAGCTTCACCAGGAGCCAGGCAGCTCAATGACAAATCTCTTCAGGGGAGGAGCTATGGAGGGAGGAGAGGGGGATTTTTATTATATTCGATTTTATTCCGTATGCAAACGCCCTGCTCCGCTGCCCATTGTTTGAGAACACAGCTCAAAGCTGACACACAGTGGCACCTCCTAGTACCCCCTAATGACACCCCAGTAATCACTGGTACCACTAGGCGGCCTGCGCCCTCCGCCACTCCTCTAAGTACACCACTGCTCTGGTGATATGCTCACACACAAGTTTGGCGAACTGCCAGCAGTACAGTGCTGTTTGAAGGCATTGCAAATCCCCATAGAGAAGTAATGGTTAATCTATTCAGAGAACACCAAACAGCAGAGAAATGGCAGTGAAATGCCCTGAAGTTCGGTGGTTTCAATCAGGTTTATTCAGGCGAACCCCATAGGTTTCAATGTTAAAAATATTCCCGTTTTTATGCAATATCTAATAAACCATTTATTATTTTAATCTGCAGTAAAAAGTCTTTTATTTATTTATTTATTTATTTTTTTTTTTTAGTACCTTTTAGTAATTTTTCAGAATTTTTTTGGCAAGCCCCCCCCCCTTTTTTTTAATAGCGGTTCTTCTTTTTCTGTAACAGAACTTTTTATTATCAATCATAGGATCTTATATGTAAATTCCAGACATTTTCGTTCAGTAGTTCTTTTGAAAACAGCAGGCCACGGGTTTGCGGTGGCAGCATTCAGAGGCCGACTCCATGCACTTTGGGGACCCTGCGGTGAATGGTGAATTCACTGCAGGGTGGGGAAATTTTATTCCTCGAAGTGCAGGGAACTACAGAACACCAAAATGTTGGCGTCATTTCGGTGCTCTGTGAGTAACCCAATTAGTGATGAGGTTTTTTGTTGCCCCCTGGAAAGTGAAAGCCTAGGCCTTGCCTACCCAGACATACTTGAAAATTAGTGACAGCTCAATGTTTCCTTCCTGGTAAAATAGTTTGCAAAAAAAAAAAAAAAAAAAAAAAAATTCTTTTAGGGGTGGGGCCACCCAGCGGGCCGCCGCCCCCTGTAAAGTGCTGCCCTAGGCCTAGGCCTTGTTGGCCTAGGCCAAAATACACCAGTGCAAGGTACCAAACGCTAACCGGTTCTTTTTTTTTTTATGTAATAAAGTTTTATTGTTTTTACATACGTATTTTACAGGACATTAAGTGCATTACAACATAATCAGGCAGCTATGTAGTATTTGTGACATATGCATCTGATGGTAGACACGCAGGTTGCAATACTGCGGTCCTCCTGACGGCGTATGGTCATGTAAGCATATAAAATACCAATTTAAAATATCAATTGAAACAGAAACTGAAAAATAAAAAAGGGGGAGGGATGAGGGAGGTAGGGCCTGTGACAGAGGGAGTGTAATAGGAAGGGGGGTGTTAAGGAAGCGGTCTTTCTTTTGTTATTTAGTTGCAGTCAAGAGTGGTCCACTGGGGTTTAGGGTGGTGTGCTTGCTGGTGCAGACCAGTAGTACCAGCGCGCAGATGTTTGGCGGTGGTGCCAGAGGATTGATGCAACAGATCCTCCACATCTCTGGTACGTTGGACCTCATCCAGCCATTCCCGAAATGTTGGGGCTATCGCGGACTTCCAGTGTCTAGGTATCACCGCTTTGGCGGCATTCAGCAGACGAATGTCAAGAGTGTTTCTGTAAGTGTCCACAGGTAGCGGTGTGTGGTGGAGCAGCATTGCTGCTGGTGTAAAGGAGGGTGGAGTGTCAGAGACCCTGCTAATGGCATCATGAACCAGTGTCCAGAAGGGTTGCAACACTGGGCAGGACCACCATATATGCAGTAGATCTGCTCGTTGCGATCCACATCTCCAGCAGGAAGCATCTGCTGTGTCCGAATATGTGGCAATAGTGATGGGCGCCCTATACCAAGCGACAGCAGCTTATAAGCCATTTCTTGTGTGCGAGTAGCAATAGAGCACCGGGTACTGAGCGCAAACATTTGGTCCCATTCTTCCTCTGTGAATGTCTGGTGAAGGTCCGAGTCCCATTTCGCCACATACAGGGGCGTGGTGGGGGAAAGGTTTTGCAGGATACCATACATGGTCGAAATGCCATGTTGGGGAAGGGTCCTACGGGTAATCATTTGCTCAAATGCGGTCAGTGGGCGAGTGTATTTGTCTAAAGGAGCCAAGGAGCGGAGATATGTAATGAGACAGTGCATGTGAAATGTCGTAAGGAAGGAGTCAGGGTGGGCCAGTGGGATGTCCTTTGGGGCTTTAGGTCGGTCACCATCTATGTAGAGGCCAGGTAAGGGGGTCTGCGTCAGGGCCGTCAGGGAGAGGTAACAGTCGTGGCGAGAAGGCCGGTAACTGGTTGAGCGGCAGGAGTGGTGAAGGCCAGGGGGCCAAACGTGTGGACCTCTGCAGCCGCCGCCAGATGGCCATTGTGACTGAAACTGTCGGGTGTGTGGGGATATCAGTAAGGGCAGTGGTGCCTATAAGCCAAGGGAGGGAGGTGAGCGAGCGCCCTACCAACTCATGTTCCAACGCCACCCATTGTTTACCAGAGGCACCCAAGCTCCACTCCACCAGCCGCAGAAGGTGAACAGCCTGATAGTAGCGCTGCAGATGCGGCAGAGCCAGCCCCCCACGAGAGCGAGGAGCCGTCAGCAGCGCCACCCTCAGTCTTGGTTTACGCCCGGCCCAGACATATCTAATAAAAAGAGATTGCAAGGATCGGAAGAAGGCAGTTGGGACATGTACCGGCAAAGTTTGCAATAAGTAAAGGACTCTTGGAAGAACATTCATTTTAAGGACATTTATGCGCCCAAACCATGTGATATGTGGGATGGCCCATCGAGTGAGATCTTTTTCCAGGACCCGAAGCAAAGGGACAAAGTTCGTGACATAAAGGTTTGATACCGCTGGGGTGAGGTGGACTCCGAGATATTTAAGAGACGAGGTACACCATCGAAGGGGAATGTGGATTGAATATGTGTGCTGAGGGGGGCAGGTATTGAGATATTCAAAATTTCCGATTTTGACATATTTTTTATAATTACTGAGCGAGCCATATTCGCGTAGTAGTTCAATGAGTGAGGGTAAAGAAATCTGGGGCTGCTGCACAAAAAATAGCAGATCATCTGCATATGCCGCCACCTTATGAGTGTGGCGCCCAACACCCACACCATGAATGGAGGGGTTAGCCCTGATAGCTTGAAGGAGGGGTTCCAGGGATAATGCAAATAAAAGAGGGGAGAGGGGGCAACCCTGGCGAGTGCCATTTTTGATGTTAAAGGGGGGAGACAAGGTGCCATTCAAGTTGATGCGAGCGGTGGGTGAGTCATATAGGGCGGTTATCCAGCGTAGGGCTTTGGGGCCAAATCCCATATGATGCAAGGTCTGAAATAAGAAAGGCCAGTGTACCCTGTCAAACGCCTTCTCAGCGTCGGTGGAGAGGAGCAAGGTCGGGCCGGCACCAGGTCTCTGGGCAGCGTGAATCAGGTTGATAGCCAGCGTAGTATTATCTCGTCCCTCCCTCCCCGGGATGAAGCCCGTCTGGTCAGGGTGGATCAGATGTCTCATATGTTTAGCAAGGCGCAGGGCAAGGACCTTAGCAAAAAGTTTTACGTCCTGATTCAGAAGGGAGATCGGTCTGTAGTTGGCACACAGGGCATGATCCTTGTCTGGTTTAGGGATCAATGTGATAGTGGCAGAGAGTGATTGTGGTGTCAGATGTGCTGCAGGTTCAGTCAGGCCATTAAAAGAAGCCAGCCAAGCGCGGGAGAGGAGTTTTTCGCAGGTTTTATAATACTTAAGGGTAAAGCCATCAGGGCCTGGGGTCTTACCCACTGGTGTTCGCTTGATCGCTTCATGCAGTTCTTCCGCAGTGATTGGGCCCTCTATAGAGGACCTCATGTGTGGCGTCAGTTTTGAGCGTAAATGGGTGCGAAGGAAGCGCTGGGTGGTGTCCGGGGCCGTCTGATTGGGAGCCGTGGGGAGGCCATATAGCTTAGTGTAATAGTCATGGAAGAGGCCAAGCATATCTTTCGGGAGGGTAACGGTAGGGCCCTGTGGTGTGCGAAGGTGGGTGACATATAATGCCTGTCGGTGGGTTCGGAGGGCGTTGGCCAAAAGCCTACCGCATTTATTTCCATGTTCATGGAAGGTTTTGCGTACTGTCAGGAAGGCCTTCTGAGCCCTGTTATTAAAAAGAGAACGGAGCTGCGACCTCAGGTCTAATAATTCAGCGTAAGTGTCATCGTCGAAGTGCAGTTTATGGGAACGTTCCAGGACGCTATGCGCTGCAAGAGGGACTCCTGCTCCGCAGTGCGTTCTCTCTTACGACGCGCGCCCTGCTGTATTAGGTATCCCCTAATGACGGCCTTATGAGTTTCCCAAATAATCTGCGGGGAGCAGTCAGGTGTGTCATTTTCCCTAAAGTAATTCTGTAGCGCGTCCTGGAGGCCTTCTTTAATCTGGGGGTCAGTGAGCAGGGATTCATTGAGGCGCCAAAGTTTCTCCTTTGGTCGGGCTAGGGGTGAGGAGAGCGTGATCAGGACCGGGCAGTGATCTGACCAGGTCATGGGACCGATGGTGGCAGATTCCAGGAGATGCATACTACCGAAGGGGAGGAAAATATAGTCGAGGCGTGTGTAGAGCTGATGCGGTGCACTATAAATGTATAATCTCGTGCGGAGGGGAAGAGCGAGCGCCAGCAGTCCATCAGTCTCAGGGAGTGTAGTGCCGTTCGGGTGCGGCGGAGGACGGTTTGTGGGGTGCTAGTGACGCCTCTAGAAGTATCTAGGCGAGCGTCGAGCGGCAGGTTGAGGTCACCCCCTACCACCAAGATACCCTCCTGGAAGTCCTGAAGTTGACGAAATATAGAGCGAATGGCGGAGTGTTGCTGCCGATTCGGAAGATATATGGAAACAAAAGTGTACCATTGCGCACCAATTTGGCCCTTCACAAACGTATAGCGACCGCCGGATCTAATAAGGAGGTCGGGTTGCTAAGCGGGGTGGAGCGAGAAAACAACACGGCAGTTCCGCAGACTTTACCAGCAGTGGCATTACTGAAGTAACCAATAGGGTATTTGTGGTTTTTAAATGAGGGAGGTCGGGCATGCGAAAAGTGGGTTTCCTGCACCAACACTACATCCGCGTGAAGTGAAGTGAATTCCCTGAGGGCCGCATGGCGCTTTTCGGGGATGTTCAGGCCTTTCGCATTTATGGAGAGAACTTTAAGAGTGCGGGGGACGGTGGCCATATCAGATTGGTGCGGAGGTTATTGATGCAAGGAGACCTGGGAGGGGGGGTATGGGGAAGCGCCCAATAGGGCAGACCAGGTACAGGGGGGTAAGAACGAACAACCAATTACAATGGTACAAATATATACACAGGGAGCACGTGCCTAATAGGACAGTTCACCGCGTCACTGAGTGAGCGCGGGAGAGTCCCAGGCCACAGAGGGGGGTGCGGACACCACCAATCACTCTGTGGAGGCACTGACTCGTGGGGGTTACCCAGCACGGGACAATCAACAGTGAAGGTCAAGTAATATAACGGTAAATGCTGAATGTAATTTTAGCAACGGCTATTAAAAAGGCAGCTAAATGTAATAAATAATAAAGTTCCAAAAAATTCAATAAGAAAAATCAAAAATCACATAGGAGACGCTGAACGCGCAGCCCCCAGAACAGATAAGTACACGGGTGTACTCCAGGAAAAAGAGAAAGAAAAAGAGAACAGCTCATTCACGCCGCCCCTGAGGTGCATAGAAACTTGTAGTGTTTCAGACCTTAAACAATATGAGCAGGCCGTCGGAAGTTCAGGGCCGAGTAGGAGCCTTGCCTCCAATTGTGTCACATAAATTATCCTGAGAAGAAGCTTAGGCCGTCAGGCCCGCCTCAGGTCGGGGGACCCAGAGAAAAGGGGGTCTCGCAGGGCAAGGAGCATATAAAAAGGATACTGACGTCGTCACTGTCAAGGTCTTCAGGTCGGAGAGGCACCGGTGCCAGCTGGAGGTAGCTTCCACAGTGTCGGAGGAGGTCCGGGGGGCCCAATGCAACCCAGGCGAGACCGGTGGAGTCCAGTTCAGGTCACCCGTGCTTGCGAGGAGGAGGAACGGCGTCTGCGGCGGGATCGTCGCGGACGTTGCGGAGCCTGTTCTGGCGGCATGTACAGCAATGCCAGGTCTGGCCAAGCCGGGAGTGTGTCCGGTGGAAGTGAGAGTTCCTCCAGGAACAGTGGGAGATCCAATTCGCTACGGAGGCTAAGAGGTCCCGATGGCGTGCGGATTTGGAGGCCAAAGGGAAAGAGCCACTTATATTGAATTTTCATGTCCTGCAAAGCAGCCGTGAGCGGACGTAGCATTCTTCTGGACTGCAATGTAGCAGGCGAGAGGTCTTGGAATAGTGAGATCTTGGCCCCGCGAAATCGATGGTGCGAGAGCCTCGGGCCGCTGCCAGTATGGAGTCTTTCAGCGGGTAGCGCAGAAGGCAGCAGATCACATCACGTGGGGGGCGTCAGGTGGGCCCTTCGGTCTCAGTGCCCTGTGATAACGTTCCAGGTCAATAACTGTGTCGGGATCCCTTCCCAGGACATCATTAAACAAAGCGATAAGCGTGCTTTTTAATTCCTCCTGTGTATTCTCTATCTCCGGGAGACCACGTACCCTGATATTATTCCGGCGATTCCTGTTCTCCACATCTTCCAAGTGACGCGCCATCATTTGTAGGGCTGAGCGCTGTGTGGCGATTGCAGCGGAGTGGGTCACTAATGTGGCAGACTGTTGTTCCTGCGTCACCTCCACGTGCTGCAGCCTGGTTTGAATGCCGCCAAGATCAGTGCGCAGCGCGCGGATTTCTGAGAGGAGAGAAGCTCCCAATTCAGTGGTGGCCATGGCTAAGTCCTCTTTACTGGGGAGGTATTGTAAAAGCTGGCGAAGGTCATTTGGGGGGTCCCAGGCACTCACCGAATGTGTTGGAGAGCTGGAGACTGAGGAGCATGAGGCGGCGGCCATCTTGGATTCCGGGTCAGCGTTTTCAGCGGTCAGAAGAGGAGCTAAAAACGGCCTGATGGATCCAATTTGCTGATTCCCAATGGTCTCTGGGGGGCCTGGAGTGTGTGGGGGTTTCCTGGCTTTACCCATGGGTGCGTATGTGTAGCGGATTAGGGGTATATGCAGCGCGCTCAGCGGAGCTCACCAGTCAAGCGGCCATCTTCCTGGACGTCCGCTAACCGGTTTCTTAACCCTTTGTTTTGATTGTAATATGCTGTGGCTACCAGGGCTAATGTTAATGCTCACTCAGGTGAGCGCTAACATTAGCACCAAGAATGTAATGTAGCCCTAGAATGGCTCTGGTAAGTTTACAACAGCTCTGGTTAAGTTAGCACCAGCTTTGTATTAAAGCCATTCATTTTTTAGGACTTGACAATTAAATATAAATATTTCTAGTTGAAATTCAGGAAAATGGAAACATTTTCCACCACACTGTACGGCCAACAGAATGGATGGTTACATACAACTTACACAAATTATGTTAATGACATTATCATTGAAGCATGAGGAGCACCAAGTGCAATTTCAGGATATCTGGGTCATTTATATTTAAATATGGGAAGTTTGATTTACGTCTATAAATAAATTGCCTAGCTGAGGAAATTATTTAATTCTCAAGTGCAGCAAAGGAAATCTACAAGGTCAGGGATTTTTCACAATGGCATGTAAGATAATGAAAATTGGTGGACGTCTTGTTTTTTTTCTAGAAACACAATGGAATTCGATTTGTCAGCTCTAAAAGTGGAGTAACCCTTTTTTTATTAGCTTTTAAAGAGGATACGCTGAGGAACGTGTCACTGCTGTAAAAGAGATATTCTTGCTGTGTTCAATTGTACCTTAAATATATTCTAGCTCAAACTGTAACATGATGATAGGTGTGCGCACGGGGTGTGCCGAGTGTGACTGGACACACCCTAATCAAATAACTTTTTTAAAATCTCTCTTTTTTTACACGCTGTTGGCCTCGAATACACGGCGCCTGTGTGATGTTTCCAGGCCTGGCCACGCCCCACACTCGTGGACCCACCTGGCTGGGTGACTGACATATCAAGTAGCATCCTGCCCGTTGTGAAGCCAAGCTGCAGGCAAGAGATCATAGGGCAGGATGTACTGCTAGGAAGGACTTGCCCCACCACTCCTACCGGCCACGCCTCCCTCAGCCCACCTGGACCCACCCCAGACTCTCCACAGCCCTGTCTATCACTGGTGCTTCATATGGCCCTGCCTACACAGTCAGGAGGAACCGAGCAGGGCCAAATTCACCCAGGGCCCAAGCATATGCCATCCAGCTACAGGAAAAAGGAGGCTGCAAGTTGGAGGGAAGGAAGGAGGGAGGACAATGGCATGCACACCCACTCCAAAGACACACATCTCATACATACAGTACATCATACAAAAACAACTCAAACACATTCATGGACAGCCCCCACATACAGAGCCATACACACATCAATCCCAGACAGCCCCCACATACAGAGCCATACACACATCAATCCCAGGCAGCCCCTACATACAGAGCCATACACACATCAATCCCAGACAGCATCTAAATACAGAACCATACACACATCAATCCCAGACAGCCCCTACAGAGCCATACACACATCAATCCCAGACAGCCCCTACATACAGAACCATACACACATCAATCCCAGACAGCCCCTACATACAGAACCATACACACATCAATCCCAGACAGCCCCCACATACAGAGCCATACACACATCAATCCCAGGCAGCCCCTACAGAGCCATACACACATCAATCCCAGACAGCCCCTACATACAGAACCATACACACATCAATCCCAGACAGCCCCTACATACAGAACCATACACACATCAATCCCAGACAGCCCCCACATACAGAGCCATACACAGATCAATCCCAGACAGCCCCCACATACAGACCCATGCACAAATCACTCACATAGTGCCGTACATAAAGGCCCATACACACATCACTCACAGAGAGCTCGCACATACAGAGCCATACACACATCACTCACAGCAACCGCCATATACACTGATACAGGTCCATATACTCCAATAACTCACATGACTGATCACTATTCCTGTACTTCCTCCGCAGTTAGATTCCAGGCCAAAACCCCATCCCAAATAAAGACCGGACACAAATTTAACTTGGAATAGGGCTTGGCCACAGCTGTTTTTTTAAACTTTACAACCATAAACAAGATACACATCAACCCGGAACTGCTTCAGCAATCAACCACTGCCAGCTGTAGAACTACAGGCAGGTATAAAATTATCCTGCGTTCGATTCCCTTGCTCCACAGCCAAGGGAACCCCCTCTCCCAGCGCTCGCGTCGCGCTTCCTCATCGATCCATGCTGCTGTCCCGGATGACTGTTTCCACCAAGCTGTGACAATAACTGAAAAACAAAGAAAAGACAAGGACAAACAAACAGGGAGGGAGGGAAAAACGTGCCACCACCTGCTGAGATTCGCGCCAAAGAGGAAGGGGGGAGGGCACACATCCCTTATATCTCCATATCTCCCAGCCTTCCTGGAAGTTCCCTTTCCAGCCCTCCAGCAATCTCTCCCGCCACTTCTTGGCCTTGACTGACGTCTCAGTCATGGCCCATCCCCCCCTAAACGGTGCGTCTGGAAGGAGGGAGGGCAGGTGAAGAAGTTTGAAGGCCAGAGAAGGGTCTTGCTAAAAGCCGGATTCATGCTATTTTCAGCACAAAAGCGCCGTATCCATGCATTTTTTTGAGTAATCACTCCAGGTCTTTTCATATTTCAGTAAAACTCAATATTATCCTTCAGGATCCATAACTTTATACCTGAAAAAAGGCTGGATTTGACTGTATTCGTGTACTTTTTGAAAAAAAGTGCCGGATCCATGCAGTTTTTTGAGAAATCACACCTGATCTTTAATTTTTCAATAAAACTTACAGGGTTATTCAGAGAGGGGTGAAAAGCAGGAGAATGACTGAAGAATGGAAAATTCTAGGTCAAAATAGCTGATTTGGAAAGTGGAATGGGAGAGTTTTTCTGGTTTGGATATTTTGACCTAGAATTTTCCATTCTCCAGTCATTCTTCTGCTTTTCACCTCTCTTTGAATAACCCTATTAGTATTGTAGGAGCTTTGTGATATGCTCATACACACTGCACATTATTGTGAGTTTATTGCTGTGTAGCTCAGTGATACGCTCAAACACACAGTACATTGCTTGCTGTGAGTTTTATTGCTCTTTCCAAATCGGCTATTTTGACCTAGAATTTTCCATTCTCCAGTCATTCTCCTGCTTTTCACCGCTCTCTCTGAATAACCCTGATAGATGAGCGCACTGACACCAGCCTAAAAAGCGCAAATCCTCCATAAGCGGCTCACGCTTTGTAGCGTTGAGCGCACTGACTGCACTCAGTGAGGTGGCCACACGGGTGTCAGAGTGGAGGGAACGTCCACTCTCACGGACGTTCCTTCCACTCAAAGAACGCTTGTGTGACGCAGCCTAAGGCCAGTGTCAGACGAACGCAGTGATCACGTCCGTGTTGCTGCACAGTTTAACGTCCGTCGGCGTTAAAATTTGCGCATAGATTGTAATACCATCCGCATACCAGCGCACAAACGCATTTGCGCTCACAATGTTAAGTAAAGGACGCGCAATGTACATTACGCTCGCAAAGGGTTCGTGCAGGTTCACCCGCGGTAGACGTTAACGTGCATTTTTTCCGCGGACATTGTAATACGACGTTCTGCGCAAAGGGTTTTGCCCCGCGCGTTAATGCGTTTTTGCGCACACGTTAACGTAGCCCTAAGTGCGCGTCCACACCAAACAGCGCACGCACAACGCACGTGGCAAATGAACGCAAGTTTAGCAAGACCATAAAACCGCTATAACGGACGCGTAGAGTGCGCCACGTCTGCATAGCGTTCTGTGTGTGTGATGTCACGAAGTTAGACAGACCGCATTTGCGACGTCCAGCACCTTGACGCACAAAATGGCTTTTCATATAATTTTCAACTTTATCATTTTTCATATTTATTTTGTTTCCCATAATTCCCTTGTTTGTTCAACATCTGTCAAAAACAACTGACCATGTGGTGTCTCCAACATCTTCCGTCAGAACGTCCGTCCGTTGTGCACGCACGCAGAGTGCGCTCGTCTGACATTAGCCTAAGCAGGTTTGTGGATGGACCTCTGAATTGATGCTGTGGCTCTCTTGGTTAATCTACTAAACAGCTACTCCTGCGTTCAAATTTCAGGATGGTTTTTGTTTGTTTTTCGCATATACCTCTGCCATAGTTATTATTATACAATGATAATGCAGCTACTATTAATATTATAGTATTATATTGGGAATGATAGTAGCATTATGATGATATCATTAATAAAAATTATGATAATGCTACTATTAATCACAATACAATTTAATAATAATAATAATAACTGCATTATTATTGTATAATCATAATTAAGGCAGAGGTAGATGAAAATCAAACAGAAACCAGTGTCCAGCATTATTGTGTTTATTGTTGTTCGTTACATTAAAGTTGATTTTGAGGGAAAAAAAACTTTTGAGTGGAGGTCACATGGGTGAGCAGAGGTCACAGCGGGAGTGGAGTTCGCATGTTTCCTGTGGAGCTCCACTCTCCACAGTCTGCAGCCAGACCCCCTTGCTGAGTTTCATTGCGTGAGGAGTGAGAGCACGCAGCTTTCTGCTTCCCCACTTGGCTCCTCCTCTTCCTTCAGCATCCTGTCCCTGCGCAGCTCTCACTGCATGCAGAGGGGTTGCTGAGGAGGGGACAGCAGAGGCGCGTTCAATACCTCAGCCGCTGCAAGTGCTAAGTTAGCAACTTGCAATTGAACGCCGTTCAGCCACTCAGCGCTCAGCACTGCTAACTTAGCACTTGCAGCGACCCGAGGAGATGCTGCGAGTAGCTGAGTGTGACGTATTAAAGATGGCTGCCGCCATGAAGCAAGTAACAATTCCGTACAGCAAGATGGCCGCTGCCATGCAGCAAGTAACAATTCAGTACAGCAATGTTAATTTTGAGGTTTTTGTTCACCAAAGCACAAAATAATAATTTATTATTTACCCCTGCACATAGACATATATTACAGTTCAAAATTTGAAAATACAATAGGATGTCTCGATGGCGCTTTGAAAAGAAATTAGGATCGCCTACCAGTTCTTTCAAGGTGTGGTGTTCCCTTCACCACGAAAATAGTTTAAACAAAAATATCAAAAAAAGGGGGAAAGAACAGCGCTCCTCTGTAGTATTAAATTCTAATCCTTCAAAGAAAATACCACATACAAAAAAGGAAAGAAACTTCTAAAGCAATTGATATTTATATACCTTTTTTGGAGAGTAACATAGACAAATGGTATGTTATGCAGTGGTAATTCACCATACCTCCGTGTTCACGGATTTCAAATTCATAGATGAACACAGGAATCTTGTTTAGAGTATACCTCAAACAGAAAAAGTACAGTACATAGTATAGTACAGTTATAATAAATGTCCAGAATATACTAAGAAAAGCGAATTTGCACTCACACTTTGTAAGACCTACAAGCCCTCATATGGTAGCTTCACAGGTTATTTACAGGCTAACCTGACTGCCCATAGTCTCCCGATTCCTTTGATGACCTTGGGGAATAGCCGGCTCGAGATACAAGACTCCACACAGTAAACTGTGGAAAGTTTAAAAGTATTTATTTTCCAAAAGGGAAAAAGAGCAAATAGCTAGACGCGTTTCGCGCAAAGCGCTTCCTCAGTAGCATAAAATCAAAAGAGATAACATCAACATGATTCCGAACTATATAAATACATATCCTTTAATTAGTTCATTGTAAACTCAATAGTTCGTACCGCCCCTTGTTTCCGTTTGCAGCACACTCAGACGCGCTGCATCATCTCGGGTCCACTTCCGGATTTTCTTAGTATCGGCTGCAGCCCCAGCTCGGCTCCACTTCCGGATCCTCTCAGCGACCGGTGGAGAGTTTTTCCTCCAGATCTTTCTGCGCGTAGTATTCCTCTACTTTCACTTACGCATTCCTCCACTGCGATCCCAGTTCTAGTTGCGCACATCTATAGTCCACAAAAGGCGCTCAATAACGACCACAATCAGATGTACCCCGGGAATAAAACAAGAAAAGGATACAGATATTATAGCATAACAATATCATGTTACTCAGAACATTCTGAACAAAGATGTGAGGAGAGGACCTATAAGATCTTAATCACCAAAAAACATCATTTAATAAAACATTAAAAAGTAATATATTTAAAAATCAATACTCATTAAAAAACTTGTAAAAAAATGGCATATTTCGAAATCTTTATTGAGAACTTTCGGAATAAGTGTATCGAAGCGAAAAATAAGTCTCATTTCTTCCTGATTAATTCTTTTTAAAAAATCCTCGCCTCTCCAATCTTTTTCAACTTTGCGTAGAGCAAAAAATAAGAGATCTTCTGATGAACTATTGTGTGTAGATAGAAAATGTGAGGACACTGAGTGTTTCTGAAAACTTCGTTGGATATTTCTTATGTGCTCCAGTATCCTGACATATAATGGCCTTGTAGTCCTGCCAATATAAATTTTATTACACGGGCAGACAAGGGCATAAATAATATTACTCGAATGGCAGGAAACAATCTGTTTGATTTTAGACTTGCCTTTATAGTCAAAAGTAGGAATAAACTTTTTCCACAATTTCAGTTTCTTACAGGCTGAACAAGAACCACACCGATAGAAACCTTCTTCAATCTGTATCATTTCGAAACCCCTTGTATTTTCTGTATTGTGACAAGTTTGACTTCTAACGATTTGTTGTTTAACTGTTCTAGCACCCCTGTTTATAATCTTTGGTTTATCTTCCAAAATTACTTGAAGTGCTGGATCTTTCTTAAGAATGTGCCAGTATTTTCTAATCGATGCGTTAATCGCTCGAGTTTGACTATTAAAATCATAAATAAGTGGAATAGAAAAATTATCTTTTTCTCTTTGTTTTTTATACTGAAGGAGAGTTTTTCTGTCCTTTCCTTGAACATTTTTCAATGTATCAAGTAGGGCTTTGCGCGAAACGCGGCTAGCTATTTGCTTTTTTTCCCTTTTGGAAAACAAATACTATTAAACTTTCCACGGTTTACTGTGTGGAGTCTTGTATCTCGAGCCGGCTATTCCCCAAGGTCAAAGGAATCGGGAGACTATGGGCAGTCAGGTTAGCCTGTAAATAACCTGTGAAGCTACCATATGAGGGCTTGTAGCTCTTACAAAGTGTGAGTGCAAATTTGCTTTTCTTAGTATATTCTGGACACTTATTATAACTGTACTATACTATGTACTGTACTTTTTCTGTTTGAGGTATACTCTAAACAAGATTCCTGTGTTCATCTATGAATTTGAAATCCGTGAACACGGAGGTATGGTGAATTACCACTGCATAACATACCATTTGTCTATGTTACTCTCCAAAAAAGGTATATAAATATCAATTGCTTTAGAAGTTTCTTTCCTTTTTTGTATGTGGTATTTTCTTTGAAGGATTAGAATTTAATACTACAGAGGAGCGCTGTTCTTTCCCCCTTTTTTTGATATTTTTGTTTAATATATTACAGTTCAATTTATATTTTGTTGTTTCAGAAGTAAACATAACGTTTATTCAATAAATAATATAATTTGTGGTGTGTGCATACAAAACGGAATTGTGCTGACTGCTTTTCTTTAACATATTTTGTCCGAGTGATACAAAAAACAATCTGAATCTTTAAAAAATCGTCGGGCATTTTGGATTCAAAATTCACATCCAAAGCGTTCAATGACACTGCTGCAGTAAACTGAATTGCTGCGCTGCAGCAATTCAGCAGCTGCTGAGGTATTGAACGGTGCTCTGGGCACAGGGGTCTGCTGAGGAGACAGAGCCCAGACTGCAGCTACAGGGTCTGCTGAGGAGACAGAGCCCAGACTGCAGCTACAGGGTCTGCTGAGGAGACAAGGCCCAGACTGCAGCTACAGGGTCTGCTGAGGAGACAAGGCCCAGACTGCAGCTACAGGGTCTGCTGAGGAGACAAGGCCCAGACTGCAGCTACAGGGTCTGCTGAGGAGACAAGGCCCAGACTGCAGCTACAGGGTCTGCTGAGGAGACAAGGCCCAGACTTCAGCTACAGGGTCTGCTGAGGAGACAAGGCCCAGACTGCAGCTACAGGGTCTGCTGAGGAGACAAGGCCCAGACTGCAGCTACAGGGTCTGCTGAGGAGACAGGGCCCAGACTGCAGCTACAGGGTCTGCTGAGGAGACAGGGCCCAGACTACAGCTACAGGGTCTGCTGAGGAGACAGGGCCCAGACTGCAGCTACAGAAGAGGGGCAATAGGGTGGTCTCGGGACTCGGGACATGTAAGTATTTTTCTTTTTACATCTGCCCCTGCATTAGGGTTTCCACCTTTTCTTCAAGCCAAACCCGAACACTCTAGTGTTGGGCTTGGGTGGCCATTTTTTTTGTAGCGTATACACTGTGTATATTTACATTATGTATATATATTATGGCACGTGGCATGCATGGCATGTCAGGCTGGTAGTATGGCACACTGGTATTATGCCTGACACACTGGTATATACTGGCTGGATGGAGTAGAGGTAACATCACTGCTCTATAACCATGGAGACACAGGTTCGATCCCGGTAAGAGCACCTCTCCAGTAAGTGTCCTTGGGCAAGACACCTAACGGTACATACGCGCCACCCAGGACATACTTGAAAACGAGAAATGTATCCTTCCTGGAAAAATACTTTCTCAAAAAAAAAAAAAATTACTGGCACACTGGTATTATGGCTGGCACATAGGGATTACACATGGCAGACTGGTATTATTATGGTTGATGCTATAATAAAAAAAAGGGAGGGGTAAAAAGGAAAAATTAAAAGACCATCAGCAAGGTGACAAGTAGGGATGAGCTGAACACCCTAGTTCGGTTCACATTCGAACTCGAACTCGAACCCAATACAAGTCAATGGGGCTGAAAATTCAATTTTTAGAGTGCCCTCCAAGAGGGCATATATGCTAGATATTTGCCATAAAAGGTGTATGGGGGTCCGGGTAGTGCCTGGGGGACAGGAAACAAGGCCAAAAAGTAAAAAAAAAAGTTTTTAAAGGGACAGTGAGTTTTCCATGAAATAAGGGTTAAAAATAAAAACCAGAAATTCCTTCAAATATCGTGCCTAGGAGGTCCCCATAACCTGCCCGTGAAGTGGCGGATTTCTAGGATGTATAGAAACACTTAAAAACAAAAAATGACGTTTCAAATGACGGTAAATGCTTTTCCTTTAATCTATCCATAAACAACTGCTTGGGGCGGCAGTCTGTATGAAAAGAGGAGACATTTTCGGACACGTAGAAAAAGTTTAGTGATTTTTTGGCTAAATTATTGTGAAACTAATGCAGGCTTTGGATGAAAGTAACAATAGGTGCTTTAAAATTGGTCCTTCAGCGTCGGCAACAGTGCCGTCACACAGTAACCCCTCTGAGGATATGAATCTGATACAGGCGTCAGTGGCAGTGCACCCAAATATTGTGCTTTTGGTGCCAGGCCTGCAAGTACTATCATACAGTAACCCCTCTGTGGTATTGTGGAAGAATGCAGGGGTGGACCTTGCTGTCCTATATTAAAAGATATGCATCTGGTAAAGGAGTTAGTGCACCTAGATATTGTGCTTTTGGTGCCAGGCCAGCAAGTGCATTCATACAGTAACCCCTCTGTGGTATTGTGAAAGAGTGCAGAGTTGGACCCTGCAGTTCAAAAAATTAAAATGATATAGATGTGGCACAGGCATCATTGCAACCAAATATTTCGCCTTTCATGGCAGCAAGTGTCTTCACACCGTAACCCTTTTGTGGTATTGTGGAAGAGTGCAGGGGTGGACCCTGCGGTTCAAAAAATTAAAATGATATAGATGTGGCACAGGCGTCAGTGCAGCCAAATATTGTACCTTTCATGGCAGCAAATGCATTCACACTGTAACCCTTTTGTGTTATTGTGGAAGAGTTCAGTGCTAGAGGTTTTGTGAATGCAGAAGACATCCCCGATCTATTCCGTTACGTTAGCATCAGGGGATTGATAACTGCTGATCCAGGAGTGATTCATTTTTATAAATGTCAGCCGGTCTACAGAGTCGGTGGACAGACGCACTCTTTAATCTGTGACAAAACCTCCAGCGGCACTGAACGTCCTTTCAGAAAGCACGCTGGATGAAGGGCAACCTAGTAGCTGCATAGCATATTGGCTAAGTTCTAGCCAGTGATCCAATCTCAACACCCAGTAAGCCAGTGGATCATCTGCTGGAAAGGTATCCAGGTCTGCCCTTGCCCCTAGGTAGTCCTGCACCATATGGTGAAGACGCTGGCAATGGGTGCCTACATTTGACGTCCCTGGGCGTCGTGGACTAAATTTTTTTTTAAAAATGCAGTCCAGTGGCCCTGGCCTTCACCACTATTCCTCTGATCATCCGCAGCCTCAGAAGCACGTGTGTCATCACTTGGTAACCGACCAGTGCCTGGAAAGGTGTTACACGAGTGTCGCTTTTGAGCATCCAAGTTTTTTCATCCGGTGCTCCCTCTGTGCGGGCAGGATGAGCTCTGCAACTTTACCCTTGTATCGTGGATCAAGAAGGGTTGCCAACCAGTAATGATCTCCTCTCCTTGATAGCACGAATCCTGGGTCCTTTAGCAGGCTTTGCATTATAAGGAGCCCATGCAGCACAGGTTGGAGGTGGCATTAGCTTCCGAGTCTTCCTGGTCAATGAGGATGACCGTATCGTGCACTTCCTCCTCCCAGCCATGCTTCTGGGCACACAAAACCCTCCCTTGAGGAATCCCCAGCCTTCAATGCCCCTCACTACTTAAATATTCCTCCTCCTCCTCCTGTCGGATCTGAGGAGGACCCGCTGGAATGCTGTCTGCGGAAAGACTGGGGCCTTGAGAGCTAGGGAAGGCCTCCTCTTCCTCCCGCTGCTCTGCCTCTAGAGCCACATCTATAATTCCCCGCAGAGTGTGCTCCAGCAGGAACACTAAAGGAATTGTGTCACTGATGCATGCACTGTCCCTGCTCACCATCCTCGTTGCCTCCTCAAATGGTGACAGTACAGTGCATGCATCCTTGATCATCAACCACTGCGGGGGCGAAAGAAAAACAAGTTGACCTGAACCTGCCCTTGTGCCATACTCACACAGGTACTCGTTGATGGCCCTCTGCTGCTTGTGCAGACGCTGCAGCATTGCTAATGTCGAGTTCCACCCGGTGGGCATGTCACAGATCAGACGGTTTGTGGGAAGGTGGAATTCTTTGAATTTCTGCCAGGCGAACACTTGCTGGGAATGACCGTCTAGGCATGGTACATGCGTCAATTTAACCTTGCATAGGGCGGAGAGAAGGTTGCTGCCATTATCACAGGCGATCATTCCCAGCTGAAGCTGGCGTGGTGTTAACCATCTCTGCACCTGCCCCTGCAGAGCTGACAAAATTTCTGGCCGGGTGTGGCTCCTGTCCCCTAAAAAAACAGCTCAAGCACAGTATGGCATCTTTTTGCTTGAGCCATTGCATAGCCCCTGTCAGGCGTCGGTTTAACTGCCACTTCACCAGAGACACAGAAGGAGGAGGAGGAAGAGGGAGAGGTGGTGGAACAGACAGACCTCATACAAGCAGCTTTCTGGAGGTGTGGTGGATGAACAAGCTCCAGCACAGAGCCCCGTCTTGGATCCCTCCCAGCTGCAATCAGAGTTACCCAGTGTGCCGTGAAGGAGATGTAATGACCCTGGCCATGCTTGCTGGACCACGTGCCTAAAGTCACATGCACCTTGCTGCTGACTACCTTTCCAATGACTCGATAACATTGTCTTCCACGTGCTGGTATAGTGCTGGAATGGCCTTCCGTGAAAAGTAATGGCGTTTTGGAACCTGCCACTGTGGTACAGCACATTCAGCAAATTCACGGAAGGAAGCTGTGACATGGGGCCTGGCCTGACATGGCACAGAAGGAGTGTGAGCTACTTTAGCAGTTAACAGCCATGAACCGTAGATGTATAAACAAAACAAACAAGGGATTTATTTACAACAGTACTATATACAGCAAGGAACCAGAACACCACAATGAAACAGAAGACCTGAGCACTAGAATATACAATAGATACTAAACTAGAAAAACAAACAGATGAACAACCAAGGACCTGGGAAACTATAGGCAGAAAGACATGAGAGAACTAAACACTAGGGTAACATGAGTGAAAACATAAACCTGTTTAAACCTAGAGAAGAAACATGAAATGGAAACATAAATACCAGACATAAACATGAACCATATAAACATGAAACAGTATGAATAACCACGGACCTGGAAGACTATAAGCAGATGTAAATACAGAACTGGCGGAGGAGTAAACCCAAAACCTGAAAGTAAAGTCCTAAAGGGTAACTTGAAAACATACAGGAGGACCAGAGCAACAAATCCCTACCAGAACTGCAAGGTAAGTGAATAAGGATCAAGGTGATCAAGGCTTGGAACAAAGCAGACTGAGGCTCAGAACAAAATGAGGCAGCCCCCTTCCTAGGGCGATGCCTGCCTTTATACAAAGTTCAATTAAGAACAATTTAGTCCAGGTGAGTGTCCAGGCTTGGAAACCAAAAAATGAACGAAATGAAAAGTCCAAAGCAGCAATGTCCACTACTGCCAGAGGGGACGCCAGAAACCCAGGACATGACAGAAGCAGAGTCCACCAGCTGGAAAGGCAGCAGCTGCAATGCGAGTAATTTTGCTAAACTGGCATTTAGATGCTGTGCTTGGGGATGGTTGGGACTATATTTTTTCTTACGCTGCAGCAGCTGGGGCAACGTAATCTGACTGCGTAAATCTTCAGCTGATGGGATGCTGTCACATTGTGAAGGAGCTGGTACATCCATTACTGTAGCATCATCCCTGTCAGTGGAGGTTGTAGCAGGCAATGACATGGCAGGACATACAGTGGGGGTAGAGACAGACGAGGAGGAGGACTTACGCAAAGTTTTGCGCCAACGGGATGTGTGGCAGGAGGTCATATGTCGCCTCAAGCACGTGGTACCCAAGCGTCCGGTGTCTTTCCCACGCTTAAGCCTCATCTGACATAGATTACAAATAGCAGCGGTGGGGTCTGCTGCACATTTCTTAAAGAACTCCCAGACAGCAGAGTTCCTGCATGTGTGCGTTGAGACAACAGCGCTCTGCACCGGAGCAGCTCTGACATCTGATGCCTTGGACTGGCTAGTGCTACGGTTGGTCATAGAGGATGTTGTGCCTCGTGTTTGCTGTGCCTCCTCCTCCTCCCCCCCTCCTCCTCACTTGATTCCTCTATTCGATCTGGCACCCAGGTGGAGTCAGTGACCTCATCATCATTGTCATCATCACCCGCTATCTCCTTGTCACTGGAGCCAACTTGGCAGTATGCTGCAGCTGCTGGGGCAACATGAGTCCCCAGTTATTTGTGTGTCATCACTGGCACCCCCTTCCTCTAGGTTGATTATACTCCCTTCCTCAACCTCAGAGATTGAATCAGAGCACTGTACTTGCTGCGCATCCTCAAGCAGCATGTCACTGTCATTGTAGTCAAACAATTCAGCTGACTCCTCCCATGTGTGATAGCAAGGCTACGGCAGGAGTAGCTGTGGACATGGAGGCTGCATTAGATGGTTTGGCAGCTGAGGTGGACTGTAAAGCACTACAAGCCTGGCTGGCAGAGGACTCGGAGGATGAGGATGGCCTGGTTAGCCAATCCACCAAATCCTCTGTATGTTGCTGCTGCTTAAGACGGCCAGCACCAGTTAGAAAGTAGGGATGAGCTGTTTGGGTTCGGACGGTTCGGAGTTCGACCCGAACTTTGGCAGTTCAAAAGTTTGCGAACTTCGAACTTTTTGGGTGTGTTCGGTTCGAGTTCGGAAAAAAAAAGAAATTTTGAAAAAAGTATAGGAAATGGTTAAAAAAATACTAAAACATTTAGAAATAAAGAGACTCTTCACTGCAGAATATTATAAGTAACGGTTTATTAGATATTGAATTAAAAACTAATGTGTACGTGGAAAGATTATCAACTCTAAATGACCTCTGTTCACAAACGGGCATAACACCAGGTGTTTTTAGTCTGGTAATCAATTTGATACATTGTACACCATACTGAGGGTGGGGTTGTCTGCTTCTGATTGAGATTTGAGAATTAATTTCCCTAAAACATCCTAATATGCTGCATTTAACCCTTTCGCTGCTGAGGCTTTTCACACCTCTGTGCTGAGGTCATTTTTACCGCTTTCGCTCATCATTTAACCGCGTTTTGTAGCCATATTTTGAGATATGACCCAGACATATTATATATCGTTCTTTCGGCAGACTTGGCAGATTCATAATATGTCATTATTAAATGTATACGTTATGTCATGTCTGTATATTATAACAAAAGTGCAATAAAATTAGAATTTTCAATAATTTATTATGTGTAAAGTGTTTTTTTTCACATTTTAACATGCGATCGTTTGCGGTTATATTTTGTATGGGGTGCGCTTGTTAAAAAAATTAGAAATGGGGTCTCGTTACATTTTTTTGGGGGAAAATTTTGCTTTTTTTAACAAACGCACCGCATACAAAAATCGTTAGTGCAGCATTATTGTTCACATTATAATTGAAATGGGAAATATTGTTGCTGCATTAACAAAAAAAAAAAACTTGTTTATTTTTTTTTATTTTATTTTTTTAAATATTTTTTTTTAAAAAAAAAATTTTTCATGCTCATGTTTGGTATCCTTGGAAAGGCCATGCTCTGGCCGGTCCAACGATATCAAACATTAACCCCTAGCTGCCACGGATCGGGAGATAGGGGGTTCATTGGAACCCCCTATCTCCACCATTGGTGGCAGCTAGGGGTTAACTCCAGGACTGGCGTCATCGTGCTTTGCACGATGACGCCAGTCCTCAGGGGGAGTTCTTGGAGGCTTGGCCGACATCCAAGATGTTGGCCAGCTCCAGGAGAGGATCACGATCCGGCGCTTTTCAGCGCCGATTCGTGATCCGGCTCCCCAGGGGTTAATCACAGCCACCGTTTGGAAGGGCAGGCTGTGCCCTTCCAAACGGTGCCTGGATTAACCCTCTGCCCCCCGGCGATCGGGAGGGAGAGAGGTCCGAAGGACCTCCCCCCCTCCCTTTCAGGCGCTTCCTCCGCACATGCGGGGGGGGGCGCCTTAATTAGATGTCATCGCGCCGCTGCAATGACATCTAATTGCTCCGCCGGGGTCCCGGAGTGCTGGGCTGACATCCAAGATGTCAGCCCGCACCGGGAGGAGCAGCAATCCGCCGGAATCCGGCGGATTGCTGCCTCCTGTGCATGGACGCGCTCAGCCTTAAGCAATGTTATTTTTCACCTCGGGATTAAACATTCACAGGGTTATTCAGAGAGTGGTGAAAAGCAGGAGAATAACTGGAGAAGTGAAAATTCTAGGTCAAAAAAGCCAAACCAGAAAAATTCTCCCATTTAACTCACTTTCCAAATTGGCTATTTGGTCTAGATTGTTCTCTTCTCCTGCCAGTTCTCCTGGCTTTCACCTCTCTCTCAGGGTTGTTCAGAGAAAGGTGAAAACCAGGAGAATGGCAGGAAAAGAGAACAATCTGGACCAAATAGCCGATTTGGAAAGTGAGATAAGGCTAGGGTCAGATTAACACATTTTTCACAGCGACCGTCAAAAAGTGCGTCCGAAAGCATTGCCTTATTTTTTCACGGAATGCGCGAAAACGGTCATACGATGCGCATTTTTGTGCGTGATTTTTTACGGATCCAAACCAGGAAACTTTGGGTGTCTGGACGTTATGTTGGCCGGACATGAGCAGGGTCTGACGTCTCCAAATCACGCACACACGCCGCTAGTGGACGCAGCGCACTCTGTACGTCTGTACTAGCGGTTCTGCGTTCTCGGAAAAATGCATTCATTTTCCACTTGCGGTGCGCAGCCGGACTTTCGTGCGACCGTACTTCGTATATTGGCTGTCATTGCCCGTCATTTGCTGCTAGTGCGGCCGTGATTAAGTGCGCCTAAACGCATGTTAAAAATTCGCTAGTCTGACCCTAGCCTAAATGGAAGAATTTTTCTGGTTTGGCTATTTTGACTAGAATTTTCCACTCTCCAGTCATTCTCCTGCTCTACACCGCTCTCTGAATAACCCTGACAGGGTTATTCAGAGAAAGGTGAAACTCAGGAGAATGACTGAAGAGAAAATTCTAGGTCAAAATAGCCAAACCAGAAAAATTCTCCCATTTCTCTCACTTTCCAAATCGGCTATTTGGTCTAGCATTTTCCATTCTCCAGTCATTCTCCTGCTTTTCACCGCCAAAAAATCAGTAAACTTTTTCTGCGTGTCCGAAAATGTCTCCTCTTTTCATACAGACTGCCGCCCCAAGCAGTTGTTTATGGATAAATTAAAGAAAAAGCATTTACCGTCATTTGAAATGTAATTTTTTGGTTTTTACATATTTCTATACATCCTAGAAATCCGCCACTTCACGGGCAGGTTATGGGGACCTCCTAGGCACGATATTTGAAGGAATTTTTTTGTTTTTATTTTTAACCCTTATTTCATGGAAAAACTCACTGTCCTTTAAAAACTTTTTTTTTTTACTTTTTGTCCTTGTTTCCTGTCCCCCAGGGCACTACCCGACCCCCATACACTTTTTTATGGCAAATATCTAGCATATCCCTCTTGGAGGGCACTCTAAAAAACCGAATTTTCAGCACCATTGACTTGTATGGAGTTCGAGTTCGGGTTCGGGTCTGAACATTTGGAAAGTTCGGGTTCGGCTTCGAACCGAACTTGGGGAGTGTTCAGCTCATCCCTATTAGAAAGGACAAGCGTGCCCCTGCAGAGGATGCACCACGTCCACCACGACCAGAGGCACAGCCTCCCGACACAGGGGCTGCTTGCCCTCTTACTGTGTCTGGGAGCGTCTGCCTGTCCTTTTTGTTCTTTCAGACATGGTGAGTGATATATAGATTAAATATATACATAACTCTGATTCAACTCTGGTATAAAGATTTACAGAACTCTGGTATAACTCACTGAGACACCCTGATAGCTAGCAGCCAGTGACAAGACACAGATTCCAGTTCCCAGAAATCTCCTATAAATCAGTGAGACCCCCTGATGGGTGGCAGTGAGAAGACACAGATTACAAATCTCAGAAACCTCCTTTAAATCAGTGTGACCACCTGATAGCTGGCAGTGAGAGAAGACACAGATTACAAGTCTCAGAAACCTCCTATAAATTAGCTTCAGGCCAGTGGAAAAGTGCATTGTGGTCCATTGTGGTGCATTGTGGGCGAACACGCAGCGAACACCCGGAAATGTTCGTAGTTCGCGAAGAAACGAACAGGCTATGTTCGATGCGAACCCAGAACCGATCGAACCGAACAGCTCATCCCTAGTGACAAGCGACAAAACGACCGTCTCCTGTCTCTTTCTTATTATGCCTCACACATTCTTTCCTTTAACCCTCTCTCTCCCTCTTCCCAGTCCAGCTCACATATTTTTCCTTCCTATTTTTTTGTTTTAGTTAAAATGCTGCTCCCCCTGCGCTGTATCTCACTGCAGAGTCAGGCTGGGGGGGGGGGGGCTGTGTTAATTTCTGGTCCCACTCGATGTCTCCCATAATAGGTGAGAGCTCACACACATCACTCTTATTACTCACAGCTAGTCCACACATCAATCCCATCACTCACAGCAAGTCCATACAACGCTCCCATCTCTCACAGCCAGTCCACACATCAATCCCATCACTCACAGCCAGTTGATACAATGCTCCCATCATTCACAGCCAGTCGATACAACGCTCCCCTCACTCACAACCAGTCCACACATCAATCTCACCAATCACAGCCAGTCCATACAACACTCTCACCAATCACAGCCAGTCCATACAACACTCTCACCAATCACAGCCAGTCCATACAACGCTCTCACCACTCACAGCTAGTCCATACAACGCTCTCACCACTCACAGCCAGTCCTTACAACGCTCTCATCAATTACAGCCAATCCATACAACGCTCTCACTACTCACAGGCAGTCCATACAACGCTCTCACCACTCACAGGCAGCCCATACAACGCACTCACCACTCACAGGCAGTCCATACAACGCTCCCATCACTCACAGGCAGTCCATACAACCAGGGGTCAAGTCCTAGGAAAAATAGTGAGGGAACTCACCCACGAATTCCACAACCCCTATTACCTGTAGAAAAAATATATATATCACGAGTATAGCAGTACGTGGCGATACCATTTTTATTGGGTTAACATTACATTTAAAAGACAAGCTTTCAAGAGTGTAAACTGGAAACTATACTGATCAGTGAAAGGTATCACTACGTACAGGTATACTCATGATTTTGGCAACTGGACTAACATGTTTTATATATAATATATATATCACATACATATATATCTATCTATCTATCTATCCAGGCACAGACCCCCCAGAATTATATACACAGGCACAGACCCCCCAGAATTATATACACAGGCACTGAACCCCCAGAATAATATACACAGCACTGAGCCTCAGAATAATATACACAGCACCGAGCCCCAGAATAATATACCCAGCACTGGTTATATGGATATATTTGCCCCCAGCTCACAGGGATATATTTGCCCCAGCTCACAAGGGTATATGTTGCCCCCAGCTCACATGGATATATTTGCCCCAGCTCAAATGGGTATATATTGCACCAGCTCACATGGATATGCCCCAGCTCTCATGGATATGCCCCCCAGCTCTCATGGATATGCCCCAGGTCTCATGGATATGCCCCAGCTCTCATGGATATGCCCCAGCTCTCATGGATAATGCCCCAGCTCTCATGAATATACCCCAGGTCTCATGGATATGTCCCCTGCACTAATGGATATGCCCCAGCTCTCATGGATAATGCCCCATGTCTCATGGATATGCCCCAGGTCTCATGGATATGCCCCAGGTCTCATGGATATGCCCCAGGTCTCATGGATAATGCCCCAGGTCTCATGGATATGCCCCAGCTCTCATGGACAATGCCCAGCTCTCATGGACAATGCCCCCCAGCTCTCATGGATATGCCCCCCAGCTCTCATGGATATGCCCCAGCTCTCATGGATATGCCCCAGCTCTCATGGATAATGCCCCAGCTCTCATGGATAATGCCCCAGGTCTCATGGATATGCCCCAGGTCTCATGGATAATGCCCCAGCTCTCATGGATATGCCCCAGCTCTCATTGATATGCCCCAGCTCACATGGATATGCCCCAGCAGCTCTCATGGATATGCCCCAGCTCTCATGGATAATGCCCCAGCTCTCATGGATATGCCCCAGCAGCTCTCATGTATATGCCCCAGCTCTCATGGATATGCCCCAGGTCTCATGGATATGCCCCATCTCTCACGGATATGCCCCAGGTCTCATGGATATGCCCCCCAGCTCTCATGGATATGCCCCCCAGCTCTCACTATTGTACCCTTCATTGTCTTTCATGTCATATGTGGACGGCATTTCTAAAGAGAACCATCATACGACCTATAAGCGAAAGAGAATCACCATACGATCCATAAGCAACTGCCATCGCGCCGCCAGTTACGTATTCCATAATTCCTTCTCATGGATAATGCCCCAGGTCTCATGGATATACCCCAGGTCTCATGGATATGCCCCCCCAGCTCTCATGGATATGCCCCAGGTCTCATGGATAATGTCCCAGGTCTCATGGATATTCCCCTAGGTCTCATGGATATGTCCCCAGGTCTCATGGATATTGCCCCCAGGTCTCATGGATATTGCCCCCAGGTCTCATGGATATTTCCCCAGCTCTCATTGATATGCCCCAGCTCACATGGATAATGCCACAGGTCTCAAGGGATAAAGCCATGTGACAGGAAGTGCAGCCGCTCGTCTGGGATCGATGAAACAGCCAGCCGCGATCTCGCTTGACTGTTAGATCCCAGGCGAGTGGCTGCACTTCCTGTCAGCGGCCGTTCTAGCAGGAAGCACACGGCCGCCGGCAATGTGCGGCGCCGGCCTGCTCAATCGTTTCGGGCTCAGGCCACAGCGGGAACCTGCGTTGGGAGAAGTGTGGGAGAAGTGCGGGAACGCCATTCCCACAGGACTCGAGCCTTGCATACATCGCTCGCACCACTCACAGGCAGTCATAACCCACTTACAGACAGCTAAGACTGGGATCACACGAGTACACTATCAGGGTTATTCAATAAGAGCCGGACTTGCCACCGACTTGTACCAAACAATGAATTTCACCGTACAATGCAATTTCTTGGCAATTCAGCTATTCAAAAAGCTAGCAATTTGCCAAATACTTGCGAACGATGCAGTTTGCCTCAAATCACCGCAATTTGACGACCTTCCATGGCAGTGAAATCCCCCATAGAGAAGTAATGATTAATCTATTCAGACGCCAAACTGTACCGACATTTCAGTAATTCAGAATTAAGTAATTCAGTTAAACAGGTTTAAATCCCACAGGATTAAATGCAAAAAAATATATTGTTTTTATTATTTATATTTTTTTTTATTCAACCGTTTCCCTTTTTTAAAGGCTTTTTTTCCTTTAACAGACTTTTATTATTTTTTTGTAGAACCTTTTTATTATTTCAATGCATCTTTTTGTTTTAAATGCCTTTTTTAAAATTGCTGTTTTTTCTTTACCCTCAGTTCAGCGGCTGATCAG
Source organism: Leptobrachium leishanense (assembly GCA_009667805.1). Classification (NCBI taxonomy): domain Eukaryota; kingdom Metazoa; phylum Chordata; class Amphibia; order Anura; family Megophryidae; genus Leptobrachium; species Leptobrachium leishanense. Next base: position 399,760,688 of record CM019064.1, on the reverse strand, counting down.
CTTCTTTCAGCAGCTGCGTTTGGCAGATTGTCGTCGGCGGGTTGATCGGCGATTCCCTTCGGCACACTTGGGGACCTTGCGGTGAATGCTTAATTTACTGCAGGGTCAGGCGAATTGAACTAGCTGAAGTGTGTCGAACGAGAGAGAACCAAAACTTCAGTTTTCTCTAAATAACCCCTTAAGTGCTTCTGTTGCGACCCCCCCCCCCCCCCAGAGCCCGTCGTAGCATTACGATGGATTGACTGGGAGAAGCACACAATGTAACGTGTGTACTAGTAATGCACATTACTGCGGACATGCTGTTTCCTTCTCCGTCAAGCCGATACGACAGACAGCAGACGGGTCTATAAGGCGTGATCCTCCATAAGAGGCTTGTGCTTTGTAGAACTGTGTGTAGGAACATACAGTGAGGTGGCCACATGGGCATCTGTGCGGAAAGAAGTCCATTCTCGCGGACGTTCTTTCCAGGCTTGTGTGGCCGCAGCAAAATGCATTACTCATACATAGCAAACACTCACTTCACTGGCAGAGCACTCACACATGTTTCTATGATGCCTAGAGAACCCCACACTCAGTCCCATCTCACACACTCACCCACCCACCCACCACTAATGTAATACACATGTAGTCTGCGCACGTTTACATATGTCATTTCATTGGGAGGGGGGGCAGCAAAATGCATGTTTGCCTGTAGCCCTGGTTACGCTCATACACACCACGTTTTACTGGGAGTTTTATTGCTGTGAGGCTCTGTGATATGTTCATACACACAACACATTACTGTGAGTTTTATTTCTTTGGAACTCTGTGATACGCTCATACACAGTGCACATAGCTGTGGAGCTCTATGATAGGCTCACCAAGCGCACATTGCTGTGAGTTTTATTGCTTTTGTGCTCTGTGATACGCTTATACACAGTGCACATTGCTGTGGAGCTCTATGATATGCTCACAAAGCGCACATTGCTGTGAGTTTTATTGCTGTGGAGCACTGTGAGACTCTCATACATGCTGCACATTACTGTACATTTTATTGCTGTAGAGCTCTGTGATACGCTCATACACACCGCACATTACAGTGAGAGTTTTTTTTATTGCTATAATCAGGGCAGCCATCAGAAATGATGGGGCCCCCGTGCACTCCCTCTTCCTTTAACAGCTTTTCTGCCCCTTCCAAAACAAAAAAAGGACATAACACAGTTCCACAACAATAAAACTCACAGTAATGTGCAGTGTGTATGAGAGTATCAAAGAACACGACCGCAATAAACCTCACAGTAATGTACTGTGTGTGTATGAGTGTCACACAGAACTCCGCAGCGCCGTGCGATCTAGCGGCCCTGAAGCGCAACCCTCCCTGGAGTCCTATAGACTCCAGGAGGTGATACTCGAGGCGCCGCAGAAGTGCTACCGTGAGTATCCCAGTGGTTAGCGCTGCGTCCTGGGGCAAGGTGCTCAGCTAGCGCCTTCCCCGGAATACCACGTTAACATGGGGGCGCTACAGGAAAATCTGCAGATGCATGTTCTCGCTGTTAGTGTCCCCATGATGGCGTGAACTATAGAATAAGGCCCTAAATATCCAATCTGATCTAATAGCGAATCTCGGGAAGTTCCTTTGCGTTAGTTTAAGTCATTTTTTTCCTCACTAATAATTATGATGAAAATATCCTTTAATCTCTGTATCGTTATCAGATACACACCGCTAACGCACATCAGAAAAGGTAATGCCAAAATATTTCGACACACTATTTAACTATGTTCATTTATTATGCAAATAGAATTCTTATTTTTTTCCTTGAGGCTCAGCCTTTGAAATTTTTATGAAGGAGATTTAGAATATACGCCTGCTGCTTCAAGAGTATGGAAGAGGTTTAATGCACGAAGTCTAGAACATCCTGATGATAACTTCTTTTAAAATGTGTGAAAGACAACCAATAGCTTTATTAGTGTCTTATTTTTGGATTTAAGTGTAACAGAATACGCTTATAAATTGAATATGCAGGTGCTTAAATGTAACTAAATAACTGAAAAGAGACAGATTATGAGAATATGCAAAAAATATATATTAAATAAACACCGCTCATTTCATCGGACATATTCCTTTAAAATGTTCAAGTCCTCAAACTTGTGCAGGGAGCGGTATAGGATGTTGATCAATGAATCAGGAGTCCCTCCTTCTGTTTTATGGATTTAGCTTAATAGCAATTTTATACTATCTACCAAAAACATGGATTCCCAATTTTGCAGTGAAATATAATGCAACATTTTTTGCATATACACCCTCTTTTTTCTTACCCTTTTAATGGAAGAGCAGTATTTTCTGTGAGAGGTCACACCAGTCACTGTATTATTGTAAAAAAGAAGCAAGGAGCAGCCCCCATTCTCACTATAACAAAAGGCTCAACAAGTTTTATTCCTGCAATACAGCAGCCAGGGAAATGGCAGAATACAGGGAGAGCTCAGGGGTCACTCACTACTGTACCGGGATAAGATTCAGGGGGTTATAATGGCTGAACATCCCTATACAATACAGATATAGATAGCTTCATTTAAACGTTCCCTAAAGACCCTTCTGTTTAGGGAAGCCTACCACCTGACTCCGTAACAAGACATCCGAACTACCCAAAAACGGTCCTCACCTCTCCCTGCATTAACTCATCACTGCAGTCCTCCTCTCCTGTTTCTCACCCCCCCACCCATCTAGACTGTAAGTTCCCACGGGAATAGGGCCCTCATGTCCTCTTCTATCTGTTGGCAGGAATAATGACCTCTCCTTTTATGTATTGTAGATTTGTCCTGTCTTTACCCATTGCACTATTGTACAGCGCTGCGGAATGTGTTGGCACATAATAAATAATAATAATACAAGGTGATATTGTAATTTCTATATACAGTCTTTATGCCGCATACAGATTATATTTATTTATTTTTACTGAAAAGACCGAAAGGTATCTATAAGTTACTGCCAAGGCCCTCCTGAGATGTAATATTTGGAAAAGATGCCATTCTGCTGCAAATTGGAAACTGTGGGTGATAGATCCACCCAACTATCACCAAATGTCTCAGGTTTGGCTCCACAGTACTAGACCACCACTGGATGGCCGTTGGACCACCAAGAGATTACAAAGGGAGCCAAGTAACATCTTGAAAGTGTCCCATAATTGCACACGGCTGGGCCCACACTCCGACTCTAAGCTATTGGACCACCACTGGATTGCCACTAGTACATCAGAGAATGTTAGACAATACCATTGATGTTTGTCATGTGCGTTTACAATTTAACTCCATATGCTCCAACTCAAGTGATAGCGACCACCTTTTATATGTCCACCATACATTGGAAGGTTGAATATTGCACCATGAAGATAATGTTATTTTATAACTGAGGTCCTTTGGAGATGCACTGTGGGCTGTGTCACCCTCAGAAGCATGTGAGTGGATTGCCTCTCGACCCCTTTTTGTTTTACTCCCTTACCTCCTTGTCTGGACTATATTGTACTATCATTTGTTTTTTTGTTTTTTTCGAGATTCACTGCTTCTGGAAATCCCCTATTGGCTTATAAGTACCCCTTTTTATTATTTTACTTGTCACATTTTTTATAAAGAAGCTTATAATTCTCAAGCATTACTTGCGAGAAATGCAGAGTGAGGGCCTATTACCCCTGTGCGGCTCTACCATTTTTTTTATGCACTTTTTGACTTTATTCTACAATATTTGGTGCTAAGAGTATGAAAGTGGCAGAATCTATTGCCTTAAAATCAAGCAAAAATGGAGCGGAATGTTAGGGCTAGGATTAACCCTAACCAAACAATGGAAAGGATTTCTAACCCTAGCTATGGAAAACGATGCTCCATTTTGGCTCGGAGCAATCAAAATTCTGGGCATCAGAATACGCCAATGGCCGAGGGTCTTTTCAAGAGTTGACTTTTTACCACTTCATTTTTTCAATAGGATATGAAAACTTTAAACGAAAAAATACTGTCATGTGGGAAAAGATTAGGTGAGCTTACTTCAGGGGTCGACAAACCCTGGCGCAAGGGTTGCCATGGCGACAGGAAATGCTGTCCTGGCCCCCGGGTTTGTATACGTAGCCTCCCCTTCTGGCAGACCTGCTCTCTGGGTCCTCCACCCGTCAGACATTAAGCCTTTTACAAGGCTTTGTCCGCTCGGGGAAAGCTGTGTGCACGCTGAGATTTGTATCGGCAGCGTGCACCCTTTATTGCCGGGCTGGTCAGCGCGTGTCTGTCTGGGGTTATAAATCAGAACCCCGTGACAGGCGCACATAAAGCGGCTGCCCCCCTCCTTCTCTCCGCTGCTAGCCCCCCTCTCCACTACAGAGTGGAGGGAGGGAGGAGGAGCTCTCAACTACCTGCATGCTGTGAACATGCCTGACCCGCAGCATCACATAGTCCGGCCAGCTAATAAAAAAAGGTCCTGTAAAAAGTCGCCAGATCAGAGGGGGGGCACAGCTCACCCAGTTCTATGTACACTGCCTATAACATTCACTGTGCGTTATATACAGTGTATATACTGTGCCTGGATCAGCTGTGTGGTATACACAGTATATAATGGCCAGATCAGGGACTGTGTATGTAACACACAATCCCTGATCCAGGCACGGTTTAGTCTGATGGACAACTAGATTTTTTTTTAAAAAATTTACATCCCTGGGTTATGAGAGATTGAGGACAAGACAGAGAGATAGAGGTGTGTGTGTCATTTCAATATTATATAAATTGCACAGGCTCTCAGCAAGATCCTAAAATATTTATTGGAAAGTGTCACATGACATTAAATAAACGTATCGTTACTCGGTCTTAAGTAAAATAGTACCGTGAATCTTAAGTTGTTAAGCCATAGTCAGACGAGCGTTTTGCAGAGCGGAAGGAATGTCCGTGAGAATGGACGTTCCTTCCACTCTGATGCCCGTCTGGCCACCTCGCTGAGCGCAGTTAGTGCGATTAGCACTGCAAAGCACGATCCTCCTAGGGAGGATAGTGTGATCAACACTGCAAAGCACGATCCTCCTAGGGAGGATAGTGCAATCAGCACTGCAAAGCACTAGGGAGGATCGTGCTTTGCAGTCCCTTCAACGTGTGTCTAGTGTTTCGACGGGGAGGTTTTGTGCGCGCGCTCAAGCGTGTGACCAGCCCCGTTGCAGCGTCACAACGCTGCAACGAACACCGGTAGGCACGTCAGTAAGGGCGCATCCGAATATATTAGAAACCTTTTTCTGCAAGGGAAAAGAATAAACGGTTGAATAAATAGTTAATGAAAACAGGGAATTTGCTTTACGTTGAAACCTATGGGATTCGCCTGTTTAAACCTGTCGAACGAAACCACTGAACATCAGGGAATTTCACTGACATTTTGGTTCTTTTCAGCGGTCTCTGAATAGATTTGCCATTACTTCTCTATGGGTCACCGTATTTCGCTGGAAATTCGCCAATATTTGTCGAATTGCCAGCTTTGAATAGCCGAATCGCCATAAAATTGTTCCGAACGGGTAAATTCACTCATACAGAAAAGAAATGGCATTGCGCCTGTAGTCAACAGAGTGGCTCCAACAGCCAGGAGTAACAGCCCAGGTCATGTATAAAACATAACAAGAAAAAAAGATGTCATCTGCGCTCGTTTCTATATAATTCCATGTGCAACAAAACACTGTTAGTTTGCTTAAATGGCAATATAAGCAAACTAAAACCTCTGACAGTGTTTTGTTGCACATGGAATTATATAGAAACGAGCGCAGATGACATATTTTTTTCTTGTTAGGGGAAATTCACTGTTTGGTGCAATTTCGGGGCCAATACAGAGCTCTTTAAAATAACCCTGAAAGTATCCAAATGCACAAATCTACCAGCCAGGGTCATAGCAGACATTTCATATCAGATCTCAATCCTTTGGAATAAACTGCAGAAGAAAAAACTAGGTGGAACCAAACATTTTTTATTTGATAATATGCATCTTGGTGGAACCAATTTCAGAAGCCTGTGAAGTAAATAAAACGTCATGTTACAAATGTGCATCGTGTGACACAATAGTACAAATTAACAATACAATATCACCAACAGTTAATGGCATTAATGGGATTTTCTAGGAGCCCCCCAGCAGTAATTCCAAGCATTAAATTCCATGACTGGAAATACTCTGTAAGTGGAGGCAACAGCACAAAGCTGGGCTAGATTCCAAACCTGGTGTAAACTTAACCAGAGCTCTGGTAAATTTAGCAACTTCATATTCCTTAATGACTATGGGAAGATTACCAGAGCTCTGGCTAAAGGGAGGCTCCAGATACTGGGACTATTCAAAGCAAATTGAATGATCACAGTGACCGAATTGTCCTCAGCCTCCGCTGGGGGTCCCTCAGGGATGATTCAGCCTGCTGGGAAGGGCAGGAGGAATTAATGTGTAACCTCTTCATCATCCCGACCCCACCCCCATTTTTCTCCTGTGTCAACCCTAGAATATCTCTTTATGTGTATTTGACTTCCTGTCCTCTGCACACAAGCTGCTCCACTACACCCAAATAAAGACCGTGCTATTCTATAACTTCTGGTAAAGTGCCATCAGACAAGTATTATGTCCATATATTAGGTGTACAGTTGCAAAAAAAAGTATGTGAACCCTTTGGGATTACGTGGAGTTTTGCATGAATTGGTCATAAAATGTGCTCTGATCTTCATCTAAGTCACAACAATTTGAAAAACACAGTCTGCTTAAAATAATACAACACAAACATATGTTTTTATTGCACAGAACATGTAAACATTCACAGTGCAGGGTGAAAAAAGTATGTGAACCTTTGGACTTAATAACTGGTTGACTCTCCTTTGGCAGCAATAACCTCAACCAAATGTTTCCTGTAGTTGCAGATCAGACCTGCACAACGATCTGGAGTAATTGTGGACCACTCCTCTTCACAAAACTGTTTCAGTGTAGCAATATTCTTGGGATGTCTGGTGTGAATCGCTCTCTTAACCCTCTCCATGCGGAGGACGCGCTCAGCGCGTCCTGCCGCATGGCAACTTCGCTGCGGAGGACGCGCTGAGTGCGTCTGCCATGTGCAGTGGCGATCGGCCGGGATTCCGGCTGATCCCGGCGGCCCGCCGGTGCGGGCTGACATCATCGATGTCAGTCCAGCCTCCGGGACCCCAGCGGGCACAATAGACGTCATCGTGCATTATTATTATTATTATTCTTTATTTATAAAGCGCCAGCATATTCCGCAGCGCTGTACAATAAGCACAGTATAGACAGGGTTACAATACATTGAACAACATTTGACAAACAGTACAGGAGGAGATGAGGGCCCTATTCCCGTAGGAACTCACAATCTGGGAGGGTTGGGGTTGGAAACAGGAGGAGAGGACTGTAAGGTTAGAGTGATTGATGATTGCGTCAGTGAGTTGGGTGGTAGGCTTCCTAAATAGGAACGTTTTAAGGGAGCGTTTGAAGGAAGAGAAGTTAGGGGAAAGTCTGACAGTACGAGGGAGAGCGTTCCAGAGAGTGGGGGCTGCGCGTGAGAAATCCTGCAGTCTATCATGGGAAGAGGTGATGCGGTGAGAAGCTAGGCGCAGGTCACTGTTTGACCTTAGGGAGCGGGCTGGGGTGTATTTGGTGATTAGTGAGGACAGGTAGTGGGGAGCTGAGTTAGTGAGGGTTTTGTAGGTAAGGATAAGGATTTTGAACTTAATTCTGCAGTGGATGGGGAGCCAGTGAAGGGACTCGCAGAGGGGAGCGGCAGAGACAGAGCGGCGGGTGAGGTGAATTAGTCTGGCGGAGGCGTTCAGGATGGATTGTAGGGGGGAGAGGCGGGACAGAGGGAGGCCAGATAAGAGATTATTGCAATAGTCGAGTCGGGAGATTACCAGGGCGTGTATGAGTTGTTTTGTGGCGACAGCGGTAAGAAATGGCCGAATTCTGAAAATATTACGCAGTTGGTATCGGCAGGAGGAGGAAAGAGACTTGATGTGGGGGATGAAGGAAAGAGCAGAGTCAAGTGTAACTCCAAGACAGCGAACTTGGTTTGATGGGGAAATGGTGATACCCTCCACCGTGATAGAGAAGTCAGGAGGTGGGAGGCATTGGAGGGAGGAATAAGTAGGAGTTCAATCTTCGACATGTTGATCTTTAGGTGGTGGGAGGCCATCCAGGAGGAGATGCCAGATATAAACAGTCACTGACTTTTGAAAGGACAGGGGGAGAGAGATCAGGGGTAGAGAGGTAGATCTGAGTGTCATCAGCGTAGAGGTGGTAATTGAAGCCAAAGCTGTTGATGATTTTGCCCAGGGAGGAGGTGTAGATGGAAAAGAGCAGAGGACCAAGGACAGAGCCTTGAGGTACACCAACAGATAGAGGCAATGAGGAGGAGGAGTTACCAGCAAAGGACACACAGAAGGACCTGTTGGATAAATAGGATTCGACCCAAGCGAGTGCAGTGTCACCGAGACCCAGAGAGTTGAGGGTCTGTAGAAGGAGGGGGTGGTCAACAGTGTCAAAAGCAGCCGAGAGGTCAAGCAGAATGAGAATAGAATAGTGCCGTGTTTTTTAGCAGTTAGGAGGTCGTTGGTGACTTTGGTGAGGGCAGTTTCAGTTGAGTGTAGGGGACGGAAGCCAGATTGCAGGGGGTCAAGTAGGGAATTGGAGGACAGGAAGAGGGAGAGGCGGTTGAAGACTAGTTTTCTAAGAGCTTTGATGTGAAGGGAAGCAGGGATACAGGGTGGTAGTTGGATGGAGAGTTGGGATCTAGGGATGGTTTCTTTAGTAAAGGGGTAACTAGCGCGTGTTTGAAGGTGGATGGAAAGGAGCCAGTGGAGAGAGATAGGTTGAAGATGTGTGTGAGAGCAGGGGTGAGGGAGGAGGAGAGGGGAGGAATTAGATGTGAGGGAATGGGGTCGAGCGGGCATGTGGTGAGATGTGAGGAGGACAATAAGGAATTGACTTCCTCCTCAGTGGCTGGGAGGAAGCGGCAGAGGGTGGCAGAGGGGACCTGTGGGAGTGGAGGTGGCAGATAACTATCTTGTGTTGGGATGTTGCGTCTGATATTTAGAGTTTTACTGAGGAGTAGTCTGCCAGGTCTTGAGCGCTGAAGGCAGCTGTGGGGGGAGGTGCAGGTGGGTAGAGGAGGGTGTTGAAGGTGGACCAGAGCCGTTTAGGGTTGGAGGACAGCGTAGATATAAGAGATGAGAAGAAGGATTGTTTGGCCAAGTGGAGGGCAGAGGTGTATGACCGGAGAATAAACTTGAAGTGAACAAAATCCGCTTCAGAGCGGGATTTCCTCCAGGCACGCTCTGCAGTGCGGGAGCATCTTTGCAGGTAGCGTGTCTGGAGGGTGTGCCAGGGCTGAAGCTGGCGGCGTGGGGCCTTACAGAGTCGAAGAGGAGCAAGAGTGTCTAGAGCAGAGATAAGAGTAGTGTTGTAGTGATTAGTGGCAGCATCAGGGCAGGTGAAGGATGAGGTATGAGGGAGGTGGTGAAGTAGGTTGGAGAATTGATGGGGGTCCACAGCATGTAGATTTCTGCGAGTGTGTGTGCGGGGTGGGGGAGCAGGGTGTTTAGGAAGTCCAGATAGGTTGAAAGAGAGAAGGTGGTGGTCAGAGATGGGGAAAGGGCGACAGTTGAACTCAGAAATGGAGCAGAGGTTGGAGAAGACAAGGTCAATAGCGTGACCATCGCGGTGGGTAGGGAGGAGGGAGGATTGTGTGAGTCCAAGGGAGGATGTGAGTGAAAGAAGTTTGGAGGCAGCAGGGGCGGAAGGATCGTCAATGGGAATGTTGAAGTCGCCGAGAATTAGGCATGGAAGATTAGAAGACAGGAAGTGAGAAAGCCAGGTAGCAAAGTGGTCAAAGAACTGGGAGGTTGGTCCCGGTGGGGGTAGATGACTGCCACCCTGAGAGACAGAGGAGAGAACAGGCGGATGCAGTGTGTCTCGAAGGAGGAGAAGGAGAGGGATGGAGGTGGAGGGAGATGCTGGTAGGTGCAGGTGGGAGAGAGCAGGATTCCGACCCCGCCACCATTTCTCTCACCCGGTCTGGGGGTATGGCTCAAGTGTAGACCGCCATGTGAGAGAGCAGCAACGGAGGCCGTGTCAGAGGGAGTTAGCCAGGTTTCAGTTAAAGCTAGGAGGTTGAAGGAGTTTGAAAGGAAGAGGTCATGGATTGCTGTGAGTTTGTTGCATGCACGATGTTGCATGCACGATGACGTCTATTTCAGGCACCCCCGCCATTGCGGGGAAGGTGCCTGAAGGGGAGGGGGGGTCCTTCGGACCTCTCCCCCTCCCCATCCGTTCGGGCCAGCCAGTAAAGGCAGACACCGCTTGGAAGGGTACAGCCTGCCCTTCCAAGTGGCGGCTGTCTTTAACCCCTAGGGGGCTGGATCGCGATATTGCGCTAACATGCGCCGTATCGTGGTCCCCTCCCGGAGCTGGCCGACATCTTGGATGTCGGCGAGGCTTCCGGGATATCCCCCTAATGACTGGCGTCATCGCGCATAGCACGATGGCTCCAGTTTCACAATTAACCCCTTGCTGCCACCTATGGTGGAGATAGGGGGTTCATTGGAACCCCCTATCTCCCGATCCGTGAGAGCTAGGGCTTAATGTTTGATATCATTGGAACGACAAGAGCATGGCCTTTTCAATGATACCAAACATAACCATGTACAGTTTAAAAGAAATTATTTAAAAAAATAAAAAAAAAATTGTTTTATTAATGCAGCAATATTGTTCCCATTTCAATTATAATGTGAACAATGATTCTGCATTAATGATTTTTTCTATGGGGGCGTTTGCCAAAAAACACGTAATTTTCCCCAAAAAAAGTAACGATTCCCCGTTTCTAACTTTTTTAACAAGCGCACCCCATAGAAAATATAGCCGCAAACACTCGCATGTTAAAATGTGAAAAAAAACACTTTACACGTTGTAAATTATTGAAAATTCAAATTTGATTGCATTTTATGTTATAATATACAGACAGGACATGACGTATACATATAAAAATGATATATTATGAATCTGCCGAGTCTCCCGGAAAGAACGATATATAATATGTCTGGGTCAATTAATAAAATGTGACTTCAAATCGCATTTAAACATGATGAGCGAAACCGGTAAAAATGAGCTCAGCACAGAGGTGTGAAAAGGCTCAGCAGCGAAAGGGTTAAGGTCACGCCACAGCATTTCAATCGGGTTGAGGTCAGGACTCTGACTGGGCCACTCCAGAAGGCGTATTTTGTTTTGTTAAAGCCATTCTTTTGTTGAATTACTTGTATACTTTGGGTCATTGTCCTGTTGCATCACCCATCCTCTGCGGAGCTTCAGTTGGCGGACAGATGGTCTTACGTTTTCATGCAAAATGTCTTGATAAACTCTGGAATTCATTTTTCCATCAATGACAACAAATCCGTCCAGGCCCAGAGGCAGCAAAGCAGCCCCAAACCATGATCTTTTGATACTGTTCCGCATAGAAGGCTTATCAATAAATTGCAATCTTTGAGCTTGGATTCCAATATTGTTGACTGGATTAGGCAGTGGCTGAGTGACAGACAACAGAGGGTTGTGGTAAATGGAGTTTATTCGGCGCAAGGTCTTGTTACCAGTGGGGTACCTCAGGGGTCAGTACTTGGACCCATTCTCTTTAATATTTTTATTAGTGATATTGCAGAAGGTATTAATGGAAAAGTATGTCTTTTTGCTGATGACACAAAGATTTGCAACAGGGTTGACGTTCCTGGAGGGATCAGCCAAATGACAAATGATTTAGGTAAACTAAAAAAATGGTCGGAGTTGTGGCAATTGAGTTTAATTTGGATAAGTGCAAGATAATGCACCTGGGACGTAAAAACCCAAGGGCTGAATATAGAGTATTTGATACAGTCCTAACCTCAACATCTGAGGAAAGGGATTTAGGGGTTATTATTTCAGAGGATCTAAGGGTAAGTAGTCAATGTAATAGAGCAGCAGGAAATGCTAGCAGAATGCTTGGTTGTGTAGGGAGAGGTATTAGCAGTAGGAAAAGGGAAGTGCTCATGCCACTGTACAGAGCACTGGTGAGACCTCACTTGGAGTACTGTGTGCAGTACTGGAGACCGTATCTCCAGAAGGATATAGACATCTTAGAGAGAGTTCAGAGAAGGGCTACTAAAATGGTGTACGGCTTGAAGGAGAAAAGTTACCAGGAAAGGCTTAATGATCTTAACATGTACAGCTTGGAATAAAGACGAGACAGAGGAGATATGATAGAAACATTTAAATACGTAAAGGGAATCCACAAGGTAGAGGAAGGGAGTATATTTAAAAGGAAACAAAATAGCAAAACAAGAGGACATAGTCTTAGATTAGAGGGGCAAAGGTTTAAAAGTAACATCAGGAAGCATTATTTTACTGAGAGGGTGGTGGATACATGGAACAGCGTTCCAGTAGAAGTGGTAGAGGCCAAAACAGTAATTGAATTTAAGCAAGCATGGGATAGGCATAAGGCTATCCTAAACAAAAGATAAATCCAGGTAAAGTATCCATGTAATTGGGCAGACTAGATGGGCCGAAAGGTTCTTATCTGCCGACATTTTTCTATGTTTCTATGATGCTCCCTCCGCCATGTTTTACAGTGGGGATGAGGTTTTGATGTTGGTGTGCTGTGCCTTTTTTTTCTCCACACATAGTGTTGTGTGTTTTTTCCAAACACCTCAGTTTTGGTTTCATCTGTCCACAGAATATTTTGCCAGTAGTGCTGTGGAACATCCATCTGCTCTTTTGCAAACTTCAAACGTGCTGCAATATTCTTTTTGGACAGCAATGGCTTCCTCCGTGGTGTTCTCTCATGTACTCCATTCTTGTTTAATGTTTTCCTTATTGTAGATGTGTCAACAAAAATGTTAGCATGTGCCAGAGATTTCTGTAAGTCTTTAGCTGACACTCTCTGATTCTTCTTTACCTCATTAAGCATTCTGAGCTGTGCTCTTGCAGTCATCTTTACAGGACGACCACGCCTAGGGAGAGTAGCAACAGTGCTGAACTTTCTCCATTTGTAGACAGTCTGTCTTACCGTGGACACATGAACATCAAGGCTTTTGGAGATACTTTTGTAACCCTTTCCAGCTTCATGAAAGTCAACAATTCTTGATCGTAGGTCTTCTGAGAGCTCTTTTCTGCGAGGCATGGTTCACATCAGGCAGTGCTTCTTGAAACCAGTAAACCCAAAACTGGTGTGTGTTTTTAAAGGGCAGGACAGCTTTCAGCAACACATCCAATAATATCACACTGATTGGACTCAAGGTTGGCTCATTCCTGGCTCCAATTAGCTGTTGGAGAAGTCATTAGGCTAGGGGTTCACATACTTTTTCCACCCTGCACTGTGAATGTTTACATGTTATGTTCAATAAACACATGAAAACATATAATGTTTGTGTTGTATTATTTTAAGCAGACTGTGTTTTTCAAATTGTTGTGACTTAGATGAAGATCAGAGCACATTTTATGACCGATTCATGCAAAATTCCACGTAATCCCAAAGGGTTCACATACTTTTTCTTGCAACTGTATATTACTAAAACATATGTGATTTATAATAAAAGAGAAAAAAATTTCAATATGTATAAAGTACCTTGACAAAACTGTAGTTCAGTGGGACATTAATGAAAACATACAGTAACCAGAGATGGGATCGATGATATCAAGCCCAGGTTACGTGATAGATGTTTTCAAAATATTCTGCAAAAAAACATAAAGGTATAGGTTACACTTTGAGAAACACAGAGATACACAAAACCATCAATATCCATAAGGAAGCTCATATGCTACAGTTACAAAATCAGAAACATTCAATTGGGTTTAGAGTAAATAGTCCAACGTATCTTCATGGATCAGTCGTAATCCCTCCTGTAGTGAATGTATTTCACATACTGCAGGGCAGCGCATTTCATGAGCTTCACATCCATATGCAGAATGCTCTGTGTTCAACAGGGTGATGATTGCAGTGGGCCAAAGATTTGACATTTCCCCTGTTAAACTGATCTGACATCATGTTTCCTTGGGCTTGGTTACTCTAGATTTTCAAGCATGCAGCCTGGCTGAGCCTTAAGGGATAATGTCACTGCCATCACTAGCCTTTTCTAAAAAGCAGATTTCCCCCCCATACGTTTCAGATCACCACCAGATATAAACCATTCACTAGCTTTCCATGATCTATTGTCTTCATTTACAGACACTGGACGTCGATCCTAGATCTTCCCGTGGCCTTACTTGCTCCTCCCAATATAACTAAGTTATCTTATACATGGTAATTTAAAAAGTTGGTACAGTGCAGGAAGAGTGAGATGCTAGTATGGTGAGTTCTCTTTTCTAACTATAGTGTGAAAGAAATGTTTAATTATTAATAGTGATTTACTTACCTGGATACGTGCTTGTTATTAAATTGTATTTATCTCCGGACCAAGTCCGTGACTCCAGAGGCATGTTTGCTGTATCTTGGCTCCCATGGTTGTCTACTAACAGTGTCATGCGCTGATTTTACTGCATGATCTTCTGTTTGCTGATTTGGTCCTGAATGTTCATTCCATGGATGGTATCATGGGAAACTGGTCTTCTCTCAATGATATTGTCAGGTTTCAGTGTTTTGATGTCTCGTGTGAGTCAGTGTCGGTTTTGCCTGTTTGAGTTTTTCATTCAGTTTATGTACTACTGTCTCCTTTCTGGCTCCAGAAATGTTGTCTTTCTTATTAGCATGGGGAGTTGTCTGCTGTTCATTTCATGGAGCGAGGAAGTGAAGGAACTTCGACAGCGGTTTGCTTCCTGGTTCCACCTCTGATGGCTGTCTGTAATGGAGGCAACCTTCCAGGTTTTGGTACAGGCTGCTGTTTAACTCTAATACTGATGTCTTTGATTAAAGGTGGTAACTCTCTTGCCTTTAGAGTGGTTGGCTGCTTTGTCTTATTGCACACATCTTTCTTTAAAAGAGGCAGCTGGTTGACCTTTCCTACAATGTTCTGCTTGGTTCCAGTAGTGAAATCTTTCACGAGGGGCGTTAACGTTTCTGCCTTTGGAATTGTGGACTTCTTTGATCCACAACTGAAGGTCAACTTTTGCATCGTCTGTAAAATGTGCTGCCTGGGTCCACCACTGGTGTCTACCTTTAATTGAGCCATCTTGTGAGCCCTCCGGATGGGGGGCAGTCTGATTTTATTAGTGGTGTTTGCTTCTACATCCACTTCTATGGGCGTCAACATACGTTTGTACTCTTCCATGTTGGGCTTGACTTCAATCTTACTGGTTTTAGGCCCTGTTAACTCTTGTCCGAAAAGGCGTTTACACAGCTGGTTATATAGAGTGGGATGTTCCAGTAATGGGCCATATCGTTGCAAGGAGTCACGCCTAGGGAATATTCGATTAAATCCTCCCCTCCTTGCTTCCTCATCTCTGATGGTCAGCTCCAGGTCCCTTGACAGTGGGTAATAGCCCAAGGGTCGGTTATGTGCTGCAATCTTGTGTTCTGGTCTGGATCCTTGCACTCAACACCGACTAATGCTAGGGTGTCGGCCACCAGGTTTACTTGGACTTTTGTATCCATGGGACTTGCACAAATCAGAGCTGGTGCCAAGTAGACTTCAAGCAGCCATGGCTTGAGGTTTTCATCTATTAAAATGTCAAACCCATACAGTTCAAAACAGTTGTTCCTGTGTGGGACTGTGGATCGACAAGCTGCGCCAATAGGTCCTTTAACTGAAATGATGGTCTTTATAACTGTGTCTTCAATTTGAGACATGAGAACCTCTGTGTCAATCTGTTCTACCTCTTTCAAATAGCGCAGCATGGCGCTAAAGGTCCACATGCTACTGTTACCACTTTTCTTGTGTTGGTCACTGTTACTTATGTAGTTTGATGTGGGGGAGGGCGGTTATGAGCAAAGTCAGCGCTTCCTTCTGGTTATTCCTTTGTTGGATGGAAACAATTCAATAGGCCTTCAGCGTTGGTCTGAGTAGCAAGAGTGCCTCCAAAAGAAAAAAATCATACAAAGCATAGAGTAGTAAAGCTTAACATGCATGTGCATGATGAAAATGAAAGAGTTTCACTCAGATGATTCAGTGTCCTCAATCAGACACTCGATATGCAGGCCGCTGGCAGCTTGGGTAGGGAATGCCAGATTTCCCTTCTTTGTTGGTGGAGATGCAGGGCTTTGCAGAATCCTATAGTATAAGGGATCCCAGTGCCTGTTCCCAGCAAAGTTTGTAGCAAAGTTTGATCAGGCTGATGCTCTGGAAATGTAACCTCAGCAGCAGAGGAAAATGGAGAAAACGCTCACAGATGTGATAAACGTTTTATTCCTAAATTAATCAAATAAAATCAATCATAACAGCAGAGTACACGAAACGCGTTTCGCGGTATGTCACTGCTTCCTCAGTCAGTGTCTGAGACACTTCCTTATTTATTTTTTCCTACTTTAAACATGGTCATGTTTGGTATCATTTCAAATGATAGCATACATGACCCTCTAGCTGCCACCGATCAGGAGATACAGGGGCTATGCACGATGAGTCAGTTGACAAGGGGGGACCCAGAGGTGGGGCTGCCATCCACTGGAAATAGGGCCATACAAAATTAACAACTTTATAATTTAGCAGGCTATATTTAGGATTTAACTCACCCCCAATGTGATGGCTGGAACTGCTTCTCTTTGGTGAGGTGTGTGATGTTCGCTGGTACAGATGATGTTGCTACTCGCAATTTTCCAGGTTTGCGCCCCTCCTATTTAATTAATTTCACCCTCCCCCTTCCACATTTAATTAATATACCCCTCCCCATTTAATTCATTTCACACACACCCTTTAATATCACCCCTCCCCATTTAATTTATTTCACCCTTCCCCTTCCACATGTAATTCATTTCACCCCTCTTTTAAATAAATTTCACCCCCTCCCCATTTAATTCATTTCACCCTCCCCCTTTAATTTCACCCCATATTCCCATTTAATTCATTTCACCCCCTCCCCATTTAATTCATTTCCCCCTCCCCATTTAATTAATTTCACCCTCCCCGTTTAATTCATTCCACCCCACCCCCGGGCCCTTTTACCTGACCCCGGCGCTTGGCAAAGCACGCTGGATCCTCATTCATGCTGCATCCGGAAGATGAGGGGCACAGCGTAAAGGAAGATCCAGCGCGCAGTAGTGAGTTAGGAAAGCAGGGATAATCCCTGCCCCCTCATTCTGTTACTCGTCACGTGCCGAGGTCAGGTAAAAGGGCTGTGGGAGAGGGAATTTGCACCCCCCCTGCTGTGGCACTCTAAGGGCCAGACCAAATGATTCCGTGGTCCTTATATGACCCGTGGCCCGGACGTTCCCCACCCCTGATATAGAGTTTGGTTGAAAGGAAGAAAGGAAATTCGGTGACTCCATGGTGTCAAAAAAGGAGCAGATTTTTATTGAGTGCAGTGCAACGTTTAAATCCCCACTGGGACCTTTCTGTGCTGCGGGAAGTAAGAACGTCATACATGATTAAGGCTTTGTAGCTGAAACGTTGTATCACTCCCTTTTACCTGCGATGGATTGGAATAAAGGCTGATAAAGTAAGAAGATTCGGTGTTGCCCATCTTTTCCTTTTTTTCTGGGACCTTTCTCAAGTAGACAAAGGTCCCAGTGACGACTGAAAAGTTACACCGTATTCCAAAATAATCAGCTCCTTTTTTGACACTACCAGGTCTATTCAAATTAAGGTGAAACTCAGGAGAATGACTGGAGAAGTGAAAATTTTAGGTCAAAATAGCCAAACCAGAAAAATTCTCCCATTTATCTCACTTTCCAAATCTGCTATTTGATCTAGATTGTTCTCTTCTCCTGCCAGTTCTCCTGAGTTTCACCTTTTAGTGAATAGACCTGTATGGATTTATTGGCTTTTATTTCTTCCTTGTGCCTGAAAGGCCTGGATCCCATAGGTTTTAACCCTTTGTAGGTTTGTATAAAAAGTGTGCTATATCAGTTTATTCTACAGACTATATAGAGGATGACGGCACCAGCAGCTAGCGTGTTACGGGGAGCAGAGGCACCATTTTTTGACATGGAGAACCACTGCTATCAGGGCTGGACTGGGAGAAAAAATTAGCCCTGGACTTAATCCAGACCGGCCCAGTTTAATTAGGCAAACACACACAAAAATAGTATATAAACCAACCGGATGGCTCAATCGCTCCACAGATACCAGAGTTGCTGCAGAGCGATTGGGTAAAGCAACGCAGCGGCACTGAGGTTGAGTGCGGACCATGTCTTAAGGTGAGGCAGATGTGCAACGGGTCTCACCGGCACAGTGGCCCCAATATGATACTGTGGTAGACTGTCCTGTTTTACAGACTGTGAGGAAGTAATCATCTCACCCATTAAGGGCAGTGTGAGCCGTGCAATGAACCAGCATTCACGTCTGCCCACTGAGCCAACGGCCCAACGGGAATCTCCCTGTAGTCCCTATGGCCAGTACATGCCTGACTGCTATAAATTGTTGTGATGTTAGTACCTTGCTGATGTGCTATGGCACAAGGATGGTATTTATTAATTTATTTTCAAACTATTTTACCTGGAAGGATACATTGAGATTTCTCTTGTTTTCAAGTATGTCCTGGGTTCAAGAACATTGAATTGTTACAGTCGTTACAGAAATACAAAGTAATAAAATGCAAGATATTAAAAAACAACACAAATATATAGATCCAGGAGCACCACCTTACTTGCAATACCACAATACAAAAGGAAAGTGGCTCGGTCCTCATTTTCCTACAGAGCGCCGCAGTTATGGAATAACCTCCCAGACACTGTCAAATCTTCCTCCAGTCTAAAGTCACTCAAGAGCTCCTTACTAACATACCTCAATACAGAATGCACCTGTAAACATGTAACATAGTGACTATATTTCCTACATATTTATTTTTCTGTTAATCTGTATATTTGGTCTTGTGTTAATATCTTGCATTTTACTATTTTGTATTTCTGTAACTGTAACACTTCAATGTTCTTGAACCCAGGACATACTTGAAAATGAGAGAAATCTCAATGTATCCTTCCTGGTAAAATCCTTAATGAATAAATAATATAGATTAACACGGAAAATAAATATGTAAGTAATAAAGGGTTCAAGAACATTGAGTGGTTACAGAAATACTAAATAGTAAAATGCAAGATATTAGAACAAAAACAAATATACAGATTAACAGAAAAATAAATATGTATAGGAAATGTGTAGGAAATGCTAGCAGAATGCTTGGCTGTGTAGGGAGAGGTATTAGCAGTAGGAAAAGGGAAGTGCTCATGCCACTGTACAGAGCACTGGTGAGACCTCACTTGGAGTACTGTGTGCAGTACTGGAGACCGTATCTCCAGAAGGATATAGACATCTTAGAGAGAGTTCAGAGAAGGGCTACTAAAATGGTGTACGGCTTGAAGGAGAAAAGTTACCAGGAAAGGCTTAATGATCTTAACATGTACAGCTTGGAAAAAAGACGAGACAGAGGAGATATGATAGAAACATTTAAATACGTAAACGGAATCCACAAGGTAGAGGAAGGGAGTATATTTAAAAGGAAACAAAGTAGCAAAACAAGAGGACATAGTCTTAGATTAGAGGGGCAAAGGTTTAAAAGTAACATCAGGAAGCATTATTTTACTGAGCGGGTGGTGGATACATGGAACAGCCTTCCAGTAGAAGTGGTAGAGGCCAAAACAGTAATTGAATTTAAGCAGGCATGGGATAGGCATAAGGCTATCTTAAACAAAAGATAAATCCAGGTAAAGTATCCATGTAATTGGGCAGACTAGATGGGCCGAAAGGTTCTTATCTGCCGACATTTTTCTATGTTTCTATGTTACATGTTTACAGGTGCATTCCGTATTGAGGTATGTTAATAGGGAGCTCTTAAGGGACTTTAGACTGGGGGAAGATTTGATGGCGTCTGGGAGGTTATTCCATAACTGCGGCGCTCTGTAGGAAAATGAGGATTGAGCCACTTTCTTTTTGTATTGTGGTATTAAGATCTGGCAGCACATTTTGTGGGCTAACAGGGCAGTGTTTTAAAGGGTTGTGTTCAATAAGACTTTGCAAAGTGCAAAATAATGCGTGATTGCAATGGGTCACAATAAGGGTGTAATGGAGCAGCTTATAATGGGGCATTGGTGCAAAGTGTAGCGGTACTAATGAATAAATCTCTCTCCACAATTTTAATACTCATTTGTTAAATGACAGAGTGTACCCTGAAATAATTTGATGGTGTGCCTTAACAATTTAAGCTCCTCGCCAGGTTGACGTGAGATGAAAGAAGTTGCTAATTGCTGTGATGTGAAATGCCAACATCTCACCATCAACAGGAACGTTTGGTACAGGTGCCTTGGCAAATACAAAAGTCTCAGTACAGGCAGTTTAATTCCTCTGCGATGAATGTCTGATTAGCGAACACTTAACAGGTAGGCCTATTTTCATATAGCATATTAAGAGAAAAGAGGATAAGCACAGCAATTGTCTTTGTCCAATTACTGCCTCAATTTGAAATGTGGCAGTACAGTAATTCCCTGTTAATTTGTGCAAATGTCAGAATCTGTTGGAATTAATTGGGTCTGGCATTGCAAAAGGCTAATTAACAGGCACCTCCTGCTTCTCTTGTTTCTGGATTCATGACTGTAAATTCCAGTCTTCTATATTGTTATAGAGCAATGCTAAGAATTAATTCAGGTTATGTTTGATATATGTATAGTTTTATATATGTATAGACCCCTTTAGGGCTTTAAATTTGTATAATACATATATATATATATATATACCACGATCCCTGTAATCGCCACACGTGCTCTGTGCTGGAGCCTGGTTCATTCAAATGCAATCTCTCGACATTCCGCAACACAGCGGCTTATTATTATTATTATTTATTTATAAAGCGCCAGCATATTCCGCAGCGCTGTACAATAGGCACAGTATAGACGGGTTACAATACATTGAACAACATTTGACAAACAGTACAAGAGGGGATGAGGCCCTATTCCCGTAGGAACTCACAATCTAGAAAGGTTGGGGTTGGAAACAGTAGGAGAGGACTGCAAGGTGAGAGTGATTGATGGTTGCGTCAGTGAGTTGGGTGGTAGGCTTCCCTAAATAGGAATGTTTTAAGGGAGCGTTTGAAGGAAGAGAAATTAGGGGAAAGTCTGACCGTACGAGGGATAGCGTTCCAGAGAATGGGGGCTGCGCATGTGAAGTCCTGCAGTCTATCATGGGAAGAGGTGATGCGGGGAGAAGCTAGGCGCAGGTCACTGTTTGACCTTAGGGAGCGGGCTGGGGTGTATTTGGTGATTAGTGAGGACAGGTAGTGGGGAGCTGAGTTAGTGAGGGTTTTGTAGGTAAGGATAAGGATTTTGAACTTAATTCTGCAGTGGATGGGGAGCCAGTGAAGGGACTCGCAGAGGGGAGCGGCAGAGACAGAGCGGCGGGTGAGGTGAATTAGCCTGGCGGAGGCGTTCAGGATGGATTGTAGGGGGGAGAGGCGGGACAGAGGGAGGCCAGATAAAAGATTATTGCAATAGTCAAGTCGGGAGATTACCAGGGCGTGTATGAGTTGTTTTGTGGTGACAGCATTAAGAAATGGCCGAATTCTGGAAATATTACGCAATTGGTAGCGGCAGGAGGAGGAAAGAGACTTGATGTGGGGGATGAAGGAAAGAGCAGAGTCAAGTGTAACTCCAAGACAGCGAACTTGGTTTGATGGGGAGATGGTGATACCTTCCACCGTGATAGAGAAGTCAGGAGGTGGGGAGGCATTAGAGGGAGGAATAAGTAGGAGCTCAGTCTTGGACATGTTGATCTTTAGGTGGTGCGAGGCCATCCAGGAGGAGATGCCAGATAAACAGTCACTGACTTTTGAAAGGACAGGGGGAGAGAGATCAGGGGTAGAGAGGTAGATCTGAGTGTCATCAGTGTAGAGGTGGTAATTCTTCAAATAAAGTTTTTAATTTAAATAAGCCTCTGTGTTGTGCAACGTATGTATGTATATATCTTTATCACGAGCATACTCGTGATTTTGGCATCTGGACTAACACGGTCTATCGGAAATATATATATCACACAAGAAAAAAAGGGTGGAGCGCCTGTGTGATCCCGCGAAAGTGATAAAAATTGGTGAAAAGCCAGAGACAATATGGTATTACTCCTTAAGGTGAATTAGTGTTCTGGTTAGCCACACTGACACGTAGCAGAGTATAAAGGAATTTTTACCCAACTGGCGTACGTAGCTGAGGTGACGCGTTAGTGGCGTCCCAATGTCATGAAATGAGAAAAAAAACAATTGCGCAATATATAGATGCCACTATAAGGTATAAATATATGTACAGGTGATGACTCACATGCATGGGCGTCCACAGGATGGGGCAAGGGAGGCACGTGCCCTGCCCCCCTGGAACTGCCCATCACTCACAGCACAGCCCGCAGCACATTTCATCGCTGGTTAAGAGGATGATTTGCTGCAGGCTCCTCCCTGTCTCCTCTCCCACCACGTGACTGACTGCAGGGTGTCACGTGACTGCAGCATGAGGTGCTGGCCGGGAACAAGGAGAGACAGAGAAGCTCTCCAGGACTGTGTGGTGAGAATAAATAAACAAAAATCTATTGTAGTGTAGCGCTCACTCCCGTAGGAGCGGCTGAATTAACCTCGGGTTAGTCTCACCGCCCTAGGGAATAACTATACACCAGCACTGTTGTGGATTTTTATAGATTATATTCTTTACTGATCCCAATAAAGCAGCATATATAACGTAGATACGGTATTTAAATGACAGGATTTCGTAACGCGGGAAAAACACGCGGCGGCAAAGGAAAAAGATTAACCCCCTCAGTTCTGGAGTGTAAGTCCCGTGAATAATAGCTCAAAAATGTGTATGTGTATTGTCTCGGGTACCCGGGTACTGTATTCAACTGGCCAGTGAATAAAACAAACAATCTTCGACTAGTCTCGTTGGGGCCCTGTGGATTTAAACAATACTGCAGCTACTATTAATACTGCTACTAATACTGCAGCTACTAAATACTACTATTTTTGGAACTGCGGCCTGGGAGGCCTCTCACCCATCCGATAGACACACTGTCCAGCACCAGATCAAGGATCTTCTCCCACTGTACACTGGGACTCTGTGCCACTGGCTCCGCTCCCTGCTTGTCGAATCTCCGCAACAGGAACAACGATCCCCCGCCTGCACTCCCAATCGATCAGCGCGGTCTTCTCACTCGAGGTCCAGCCGGAACCAGATTTCCATCCAGACCTCTCAGCGCTGCGTAGGTAGGTCTCCGCAGGGTCACCGTCCCGATCTCCAGCACCAGTGAGGCAGCGCCTGTACTCTGGCCTGGTCACGATCCTTGACAGTTTTCACGTGCGTCCTCCACCTTTCACCGCTTAGCTCACTCTGCCTCTCCCCTGCACGAGGCTGCTGATGTCTTCCCACTTCCTGTCCTCACACAAAGGATCATGGTAGGCATAGTTCAGTTCTTTCCTTGTTTGTCCAGCATAATCCATAGGTCTCTGTCTCCCTCTGGTGGCCATAATAATTAAATGCAACAGAACACAGTCACAGTCTTTAAAGCAGCGCTACAGTAGTTTTGTTTCTTTTTGGAGGGGGGGTGATGGGTGGGTGTATTTGACTATGGATTAGCTTTAACATTAGGGGTTAATCTTGGAGTTAAATCGAGTGCTAGGGTTACACTTAGGGATAATTTTGGGTTAATTCTAGAATTCGGGACACTTTTAGGGACAGTACAATCATTTACTTTTTTAGGGGCTCCTCCACATATTCAGGGTGTGTGGGTGTCTTTTTAGGGGCTCCTCCATATATTCAGGGTGTGCGGGTGTCTTTTTAGTTGTTCCTCCATATATTCAGGGTGTGCGGGTGTGTTTTTAGGGGTTGTTCCATATATTCAGGGTGTGCGGGTGTGTTTTTAGGGGTTGCTCCTAGGGATGCACCGATACCACTTTTTTAAGACCGAGTACGAGTACCGATACTTTTCTTCAAGTACTCACCGATACCGAGTACCGATATTTTTTATGTCATGTGACGCTTTCCAATAAGAACAGACCTCATATAAAAATGCCCCCAGCTCATGGATATGCCCCAGCTCATGGATACTGCCCCAGCTCATGGATACTGCCCCCCAGCTCATGGATCTGCCCCAGCACATGGATATTGCCCCAGCACATGGATATTGCCCCAGCACATGGATTATGCCCCAGCACATGGATACTGCCCCAGCTCATGGGATATGCCCCAGCTCATGGGATATGCCCCAGCTCATGGATACTGCCCCAGCTCATGGATTGCCGCAGCTCATGGGATATGCCCCAGCTCATGGGATATGAACCAGCTCATGGGATATGCCCCAGTTTACGGGATATGCCCCAGTTTATGGGATATGCCCCAGCTCATGGGATATGCCCCAGCTCATGGCATGGGATATGACCCAGCTCATGGGAAATGCCCCAGCTCATGGGATATGCCCCAGCTCATGGGATATGCCCCAGCTCATGGGATATGCCCCAGTTTATGGGATTGCCCCAGCTCATGGATTGCCCCAGCTCATGGAATATGCCCCAGCTCATGGATTGCCCCAGTTTATGGGATTGCCCCAGCTCATGGGATATGCCCCAGCTCATGGATTCCCCCCCCCCAGCTCACCTGGAGCTCTCCGGCATACTTACCTTCCTGGGCGACTCCGGGGAAGTCAACGCGCGTTGCGCTCATTGGAAGGCCCCCAGCCGCGATCACGTGGGACCATGTGATCGCGGCTGGGGACCTTCCAACGAGCGCACGCGGGGAATCTTTCCCGGCGTCGCTCAGGAAGGTAAGTATCATCGCGGAGAGCTCCAGGTGCCTGTCCGAATGCTCTATCGGCATTCGGACAGGCCCTGCAGCTGCTCACCGCGTTCATACTTACCTTCCTGGGCGACGCTGGGAAAGCTTCTGCACGTGCGCTCGTTGGAAGGACCCCAGCCGGGATCATATGGTCCCACGTGATCGCGGCTGGGGGCCTTCCAACGAGCGCAGCGCATGAAGACTTTCCCGGCATCGCCCAGGAAGGTAAGTATCGTGGAGAGCAGCTGCAGGGCCTGTCCGAATGCTGATAGAGCATTCGGACAGCCGCCCCAGCCCCTCGGATGCCGGCAAGCCGGCTCAATGCCGGCTTCCAGTATCGGGAAAAATATCGGGGGTACTGCACGAGTACCAAGTACTCCTGCAGTAACCGGTATCGGCACCGATACCGATACTAGTATCGGTATCGGTGCAACCCTAGTTGCTCCATATATTCAGGGTGTGCGGGTGTGTTTTTAGGGGTTGCTCCATATATTCAGGGTGTGCGGGTGTGTTTTCAGGGGTTGCTCCATATATTCAGGGTGTGCGGGTGTGTTTTTAGGAGCTCCTCCATGTATTCAGGGTGTGCGGGTGTCTTTTTAGTTGTTCCTCCATATATTCAGGGTGTGCTGGTGTCTTTTTAGGGGTTGCTCCATATATTCAGGGTGTGCGGGTGTGTTTTTAGGGGTTGCTCCATATATTCAGGGTGTGCGGGTGTGTTTTTAGGGGTTGCTCCATATATTCAGGCTGTGCGGGTGTGCTTTTAGGGGTTGCTCCATATATTCAGGATGTTCGAGTGTGTTTTTAGGGGTTCCTCCATATATTCAGGGTGTGCGGGTGTCTTTTTAAGGGGAGGAAAAAAAAGGTCCTGATAGGTTTGTAACGTCATCTAAAATGCTTGGTAAAAGTCTCATCTCTAGTCTTATGTCCACTCATTTCAGTTTTGCCTCATCCTGACCAGGTCTAGAGCTGCCTTTGCTGAGGACAGACAGGAGAGAGATTGATCCGCAGCGCAGAATTCAACATTATAGTGCATTGCGCGTTGTATGAACAAGCGAACTGTGAGTATTGCTCCAGCTCTTATCTGCGGGCGTCTGCAGTGAACAGGTCGAGGGAAAGTGGGTGCAGGATGGACCCGGGTGACACCCTGCAGATGACACCACCAGGCAGGATCTTACTTCATGCCTGTAACTCACCTGCAGATGCATCCCAAGTGGAGACAGTGCCGTATTACTGCAGAGCATTTTGGTAACACCAGTTACAGATTCTCTGTTAAAAAAAAACCCCGCTTACTTTAGTGCATTGATCCTGGGTGTGTGACTAGTGTGGTGCATTGAATGGCGTTAACAGATTAGAAAATGCAACACTCAGATCAGACACTTACACCTTTATTCTTCTATTATCATCGTAGCCTCTGTATTACTACGCTTTATTTTATGACTGTCCCCTTCATGACATTGTCAAAAGGGCAGAATATGGATGCCATTAAAATTCCTCCCCCCCCCGGAACAATTTCTGCAGACGCCCATGCTCAAATGGGTCAGAGCCTGGCAATTTAAGGCTCAATTCATAAGCAGTGGGTCCCTTCAAGGATGACCCATTCCTTCTTCATATGTTCTCACAATGTTTCATATATTCAAAGGAAACAAAAAGGGACAAGGGACCATAGTGTAACTCCATAAAAGCATATGCTGTAGAAAATGATTTCACGTAATCAACTTACATGGTCCAGTGGTCCAGAGCTTGGTGGGTGGTCACTGGCTCAGTATATGCGCTTGTGGTGCAGATTATTCTTTTTTTCTTGTGTGCTATGTTATCTTGTTAAGGGTTGTGTGGGTAAAGCCCTTAGTGGAAATAGCTGCTGTGTTTGAAGGTGAATTGTGAATATATTATTCTGTCTCAGCGCCTACACAACCCCTGTAGATACTTATTTGCCCTACGGGTCCCAAGCATGCACTGCAACTGGTCATCATGCCTAGCTCCTAGCTGATGAGGGTCCAACAAACCCGAAACAGCGCTGTCCTAGGAGTGTCTTTGACCGGTTGCATAAACCTCATCTCTGCTAGAAAGCCACAGTGTGGCATAGCATTGATTTTAGGGTTCTGTGTAATAACAGGCCCAGGATGCAAAAAAGTGAGACAGATGTCATTTGCATATCATACCTAGAATTCCTTGCTGCATGTGGGGAATGTGGCACAGGAGCTCTGTGATGCAATTCATCGAATTGCTGTGATGTGCAGGTCGCTTCTGCAATAATAAACACAATAAATATATATATATATATATATATATTATAGCAGGGGTCAAAATTTCCACTCGCCTGCTCGCATTTGGCGAGTGGAAATTAAGGGTGGGCGAGTGGAGATGCACACGCAGGCAGCACGATGAAGTATATCGTTCTGCCTGCGCTGCGTATTCCAGTGGCAGCCGTTTTTTTTTTTTTTTTTTCGGCTGGCAGAAGCCACTTCCGGTAAAAGGGGGGCGGGAGAGTGAATTTGCACCTCCCTGTTGTGGCACTCTAAGGACCAATTGATTCCTCGCGCCGGATGTTTCCCATCTCTGGTTTTCATGCTGTACCCGGCATGCCCTCTGTCTCTCTGTGCTTCACTCTCACTGACGCTGTTTCGGGGAGACCGGCTGAACCTCTTACTGATCTCAGAGATTTGCTCGGCGCACTCGCCCGTTTGCTGTACCATGTGAACGGATCACGGGAAACTGCGCCGAGCAAACATCTTGAATCAGTAAGAGGTTCATCCCGTCTCCTCAAAGAAGCATCAGTGAGAGTGTAGCATGGAGAAACAGAGGGCATGCCGGGTACAGCATGACCAGAGATGGAAAACATCCGGCGTGAGGAATCAATTAGTCCTCAAAGTGTCACAACAGGGGGGGGTGCAAATTCCCTCTCCCACCCCCCTTTTACCTGTTACACGCTGGATGTCCCTTCACGCTGCGCTCCTCCTCTTCCAGGCACAGCGTGAAGGAGGACTCAGCATGCCTCAGCGAGTGAGAGAAGCGGGGATTATCCCCGCCCCCTCACTCTACTACTCGCAAGGACAGGTAAAGGGAGGGGGTGAATTGCAGGGGAGTGGGAGGGGGTGAATTGCAGGGGAGTGGGAGGGGGTGAAAATTGCAGGGGAGTGGGAGGGGGGTGAATTGCAAGGGAGTGGGGGGTGAATTGCAGGGGAGTGGGAGGGGGGTGAATTGCAGGGGAGTGGTGGGGGTGAATTGCAAGGGAGTGGGGGGTGAATTGCAGGGGAGTGGGAGGGGGTGAATTGCAGGGGAGGGGGGTGAATTGCAGGGGAGTGGGAGGGGGTGAAAATTGCAGTGGGGGGGTGAAAATTGCAGGGGAGTGGGAGGGGGGTGAATTGCAGGGGAGTGAGAGGGGGTGAATTGCAGGGGAGTGGGAGGGGGTGAAAATTGCAGTGGGGGGTGAAAATTGCAAGGGAGTGGGATGGGGTGTGAATTGCAGGGGAGTGGGAGGGGGTGAATTGCAGGGGAGTGGAAGGGGGGGTGAATTGCAGGGGAGTGGAAGGGGGGGTGAATTGCAGGGGAGTGGGGGGATGAAAATTGCAGGGGAGGGGGAGAAATGAATTGCAGGGGAGGGGGAGAAATGAATTACAGGGGGAGGGGGAGAAAGGAATTACAGGGGGAGAGAGAAATGAATTACAGGGGGAGAGATAAATGAATTACAGGGGGAGAGAGAAATGAATTACAGGGGGAGAGAGAAATGAATTAAAGGGGGCCCTTGGCAGAACTAACCTCTCCCGTGAGGGGTCATAATTGGTGAAATGGTGGCGTAGGCGTTTGAGGTTCAGTAAAATTAAATATATCTATTTATAAAGAAAGATGAGTGATACGGAAGGGGCAAAAAAAAGAGATGGGGATGGAAGTATCGCACACGAATTTTAATGGATTCATCTGTATTAGCATCCAAGGGGGAAAACTGACTATGGGGTCTTCTAACTTCTTATGATAATCTGGTATACAAACAATTAACCCTTTAAGGACGTAGGGGTGGCGCCCTTAAGGTGTTTAAATTTGCTGCGGGTATGCCTCGCCGACAGGTGCCGTCGCGCAGCACTAATTTTGGGCCCTCCCCGCAGCCGGCGTGCAGTGCGCGTCATTGGCTGCAGGGGACGGCTTGATTTCAGGCCGTCCCTGTGCAGCCAATGACGCGCACCGCAAGCCAGCGAGCGCAGACTGCGGGGAGGGGCTGAGGCGGCCCCATTGAAGACAGCGGGGCGTACCTGTATACCCCGCGTCTTCAAAGCCCGCCCACCGCCAGGACGTCATGGAATGTCCTGCGGCGTTAAAGGGTTAAAAGAGAGTATTCGGTTCCACTTGATATATCGGATGCATAAACCCCAAATTAATTTGGTCCTAAAAACTGTTGGCGAGGAGTCTGTACTTAATGGATGATATTACTTGGATCTGATGTCTGGGTATATATGTACCAGGCGTCTGATGTCTCGATATACATGTATCTGGAGTCTCGGTCTGGTTAAAGTTATTTATTTTTGTAACTTTATTATGAATAAAACCTTTAACAGTGTAATTTCATAAGATAATTTAAGAGGGTGTGTTTAGGGGCGGAGTTCAGAGCAGGGTAGGTGGGGCAACTGGTGGCGAGTAACTTTTAAGGTCTGCTAGTAGCTTGGGACTTGAAATTTTGAGCCCTGTATTATAGTACTGTGCAAATGTTTTAGGCAGGTGTGACAAAATGCTGTTAATGCTTTCAGAAATATAAATAATGATTGTTTATATTTGTCAATTTTCAACATGCAAAGTGAGCGAACAAAAGAAAAATCTAAAATCAATATTTGGTGTTACTAACTTTTGCCTTCAAACCAGCATCAATTCTCATAGGTACACTTGCACAAAGTCAGGGATTTTGTAGGATTATAGTCAGGTGTATGATCAACCAATTATACCAAACAGGTGCTAATGATCATCAATGTCACACGTAGGTTGAAACCCAGTCATGAACTGAAACAGAAACAGCTGTGTAGGAGGCTTAAAACTGGGTGAGGAACAGCCAAACTCTGCTACCAAGGTGAGGTTGTGGAAGACAGTTTCATGTCATGGCAAGATTGAGCACAGCAACAAGACACAAGGTAGTTATACTGCATCAACAAGGTCTCTCCCAGACAAAGATTTCAAAGCAGACTGGGGTTTCAAGATGTGCTGTTCAAGCTCTTTTGAAGAAGCACAAAGAAACGGGCAACGTTGAGGATCGTAGACACAGTGGTCGGCCAAGGAAACTTAGTGCAGCAGATGAAAGACACATCAAGCTTATTGCCCTTCGAAATCGGAAGATGTCCAGCAGTGCCATCAGCTCAGAACTGGCAGAAACCAGTGGGACCCAGGTACACCCATCCACTGTCTGGAGAAGTCTGGCCAGAAGTGGTCTTCATGGAAGAGTTGCAGCCAAAAAGCCATACCTCCGACGTGGGAACAAGGCCAAGCGACTAAAATATGCACGAAAACATACGAACTGGAGTGCAGAACAATGGCAGCAGGTGCTCTGGACTGGTGAGTCAAAATTTTAAATATTTGGCTGTAGCAGAAGGAAGTTTGTTCGTCGAAGGGCTGGAGAGCGGTACAATAATGAGTGTCTGCAGGCAACAGTGAAGCATGGTGGAGGTTCCTTGAACGTTTGGGGCTGCATTTCTGCAAATGGAGTTGGAGATTTGGTCAGGATTAATGGTGTTCTCAATGCTGAGAAATACAGGCAGATACTTATCCATCATGAAATACCATCAGGGAGGCGTATGATTAGCCCCAAATTTATTCTGCAGCGGGACAACGACCCCAAACATACAACCAAAGTCATTAAGAACTATCTTCAGCGTAAAGAAGAACAAGAAGTACTGGAAGTGATGGCATGGCCCCCACAGAGCCCTGATCTCAACATCATCGAGTGCGTCTGGGATTACATGAAGCAACAGAAGGATGTGAGAAAGCCGACATCCACAGAAGATCTGTGGTTAGTTCTCCAAGATGTTTGGAACAACCTACCAGCCAAATTCTTTCAAAACCTGTGTGCAAGGGATATTAGGCGTCTGAGGAATGCTATTTTCCCACTAAAGGGTTAATTCTGAATCAAGGCCTAATTAGGACTGCCCTGCCCATATAGGTATGGGTGTGATTCCAGGAGACACAGACCGAAAGACCTACAGACAGAGAGAAAGCTGTTGCAAGGACAGGCTGTGTGCTGACTGCAGCAAGGAGAGCAACTCCTCAACGTGAAGGGAAGTACCTTTTGTATATTTGGTTCAAGTTACTGGCAAGCAGCCTACCTGCCCAGTAGATAGAGAGGGAACTGTATTTGTTCAGTTAGGCTCCATAGACGGAGTAGGCGTTTATTTGATGTTTGTTTATTTGATTTGCTGCTGTATCCTTCTGCTTTTGTGAGTTGAATAAAAGAAAGCGGGACAAACAACCCTTGCATCCAATGTCTTTATTAGGGATGAGCCGAACACTCCCTGAGTTCGGTTCGAACCCAAACTTTCCAAATGTTCGGACCCGAACCCGAACTCGAACTCCATACAAGTCAATGGGGCTGAAAATTCGGTTTTTAGAGTGCCCTCCAAGAGGGCATATATGCTAGATATTTGCCATAAAAGGTGTATGGGGGTCCAGGTAGTGCCCTGGGGGACAGGAAACAAGGACAAAAAGTTTAAAAAAAAAAGTTTTTAAAAGGGACAGTGAGTTTTCCATGAAACAAGGGTTAAAAATAAAAACGAAAAATTCCTTCAAATATCGTGCCTAGGAGGTCCCCATAACCTGCCCGTGAAGTGGCGATTTCTAGGATGTATAGAAATATGTAAAAACCAAAAAATGACAATAAATGCTTTTCCTTTTAATCTATCCATAAACAACTGCTTGGGGCGGCAGTCTGTATGAAAAGAGGAGACATTTTCGGACACGCAGAAAAAGTTTACTGATTTTTTTTTGGCGGTGAAAAGCAGGAGAATGACTGGAGAATGGAAAATTCTAGACCAAATAGCCGATTTGGAAAGTGAGATAAATGGGAGAATTTTTCTGGTTTGGCTATTTTGACCTAGAATTTTCTCTTCAGACATGGAACAGTCTTCCAGTAGAAGTGGTAGAGGCCAAAACAGTAATTGAATTTAAGCAAGCATGGGATAGGCATAAGGCTATCCTAAACAAAAGATAAATCCAGGTCAAGTATCCATGTAATTGGGCAGACTAGATGGGCCGAAAGGTTCTTATCTGCCGACATTTTTCTATGTTTCTATTCTCCTGAGTTTCACCTTTCTCTGAATAACCCTGTCAGGGTTATTCAGAGAGCGGTGAAGAGCAGGAGAATGATTGGAGAATGGAAAATTCTAGGTCAAAATAGCCAAACCAGAAAAATTCTCCCATTTAGGCTAGGGTCAGACTAGCGAATTTTTAACATGCGTTTAGGCGCACTTAATCACGGCCGCACTATGCAGCAAATGACGGGCAATGACGGCCAATATACGAAGTACGGTCACACGAAAGTCCGGCTGCGTAACGCAAGTGGAAAATGAACCCATTTTTTCGAGAACGCAGAACCGCTAGTACGGACGTACAGAGTGCGCTGCGTCCACTAGCGGCATGTGTGCGTGATTTGGAGACGTCAGACCCTGCTCATGTACGGCCAACATAACGTCCAGACACCCAAAGTTTCCTGGTTTGGATCCGTAAAAAATCACGCGCATTCCGTGAAAAAATACGGCAATGCGTTCGGATGCACTTTTTGACGGTCGCTGTGAAAAATGCATTAGTCTGACCCTAGCCTTATCTCACTTTCCAAATCGACTATTTGGACCAGATTGTTCTCTTTTCCTGCCATTCTCCTGGTTTTCACCTTTCTCTGAACAACCCTGAGAGAGAGGTGAAAGCCAGGAGAACTGGCAGGAGAAGAGAACCATCTAGACCAAATAGCCGATTTGGAAAGTGAGTTAAATGGGAGAATTTTTCTGGTTTGGCTATTTTGACCTAGAATTTTCACTTCTCCAGTTATTCTCCTGCTTTTCAACGCTCTCTGAATAACCCTGTGAATGTTTAATCCCGAGGTGAAAAAAAAACATTGCTTTAGATGTTATTGTAGCGCTCACTCCTGGAGGAGCCGCTGAAAATGAACCACGGGTCAGTCTCCCCGCACTAGGGAATAAATATACTCCAACACCGCTGTGAGTTTTTATCATTTAAATAGTTTACTAAAATAATAAGCAGATGTTGAGACACGGTATTCACAGATATTATTACAGTACTTTCGTATTGCGGTAAAACGCGTAGCGGAAAAGAAACGAAACACGAGGCTTCGTATTTCGGAAGAATAAAATATTCGCAACCGAACAGAAAAATATATGCAATTTCCCAATAGTTCGGAAAAACAGACACGTAGCGAACCCCAAAATACAATCTCTTCGTATTACGATAAACGCGCAGCGGAAAAGAGAAAAATATGTATTCGGAACGTAACTTTAACTCCCGTTCAGATTCGTAACAAAATGAGTCCTGCACAGGTTTAAGTCCCGGAATATAAAAGGTGTGTATGTGT
The DNA here is from genome assembly GCA_009667805.1 of Leptobrachium leishanense. Lineage (NCBI taxonomy): Eukaryota > Metazoa > Chordata > Amphibia > Anura > Megophryidae > Leptobrachium > Leptobrachium leishanense. The sequence continues at coordinate 399,727,283 of CM019064.1, read as the reverse complement.
GTGTGGGTACCCGGGTACTGTTCAACTGGCCAGTGAATTTACTTAAGGAATGTCTTCGACTAGTCAAGTTGGGGCCCTGTGGACTTTAACCACTTCGCTGCTGAGGACGCGCTCAGCGCGTCCTCGGCAGTCCCGCTGGTGTGCTGAGGACGCGCTGAGCGCGTCCTCCCATTGGGGTCAGCGTTCGGCCGGGTTCCGGCCGATCGCTGGCCCCTCCGGTGCGGGCTGACATCCTGGATGTCAGCCCGGCATCCGGACCAGCAGCCGCCAGAATTAGGTGTCATCGCGGGGGCGCGATGACACCTAATTCAGGCGCCCCCCCCGCATGTGCGGAGGAGGCGCCTGAAAGGGAGGGGGAGGTCCTTCGGACCTCTCTCCCTCCCGATCGGCGGCTCTGCGGGGGTTAACCCAGGCATCATTTGGAAGGGCACAGCCTGCCCTTCCAAATGATGCCTGGCATTAACCCCTGGGGAGCTGGATCGCGAATCGGCGCTGAAAAGCGCCGGTTCGCGATCCTTTCCCGGAGCTGGCCGACATCTTGGATGTTGGCCAAGCCTCCGGGAACTCCCCCAGAGGACTGGCGTCATCGTGCGTAGCACGATGACGCCAGTCCTAGAGTTAACCCCTAACTGCCACCAACGGTGGAGATAGGGAGTTCCAATGAACTCCCTATCTCCCGATCCGTGGCAGCTAGCGGTTAAATTTTGGTATGGTTGGATCGGCCAGAGCATGGCCGTTCCAACGATACCAAACATGAAAGTGAAAAATTTTGTAAAAAAAAAAAAAAATTAAATTAAAAAACAAAATTAAAAAAAAAAAAAAAAACTTTTTTTTATTTTTTTTGGTTTGTTAATGCAGCAATATTGTTCCCATTTCAATTATAATGTGAACAATGATGCTGCACTAACGATTTTTGTATGCGGTGCGTTTGTTAAAAATAGTGTCACTTTCCCCAAAAAAAAATGTAACGAGACCCCATCTCTAATTATTTTAACAAGCGCACCCCATACAAAATATAACCGCAATTGCTCGCATCTTAAAATGTGGAAAAAAACACTTTACACATTGTAAATTATTGAAAATACAGATTTTATTGCATTTTTTGTTATAATATACAGACATGACATAACGTATACATATAATAATGACATATTATGAATCTACCGAGTCTGACGGAAAGAACGATATATAATATGTCTGGGTCATATACTAAAATAAGCCTTCAAAACACGTTTAAACATGATGCGCAAAACAGGTAAAAATGACCTCAGCATAGGGGCGGGAAAAACCTCAGCAGCGAAAGGGTTAAAGAGAAAACAGCAGTGTGTTCCTTAATTACATACGGCCTTGGAGGCCTCTCACCCATCCACCGGTTGCTGTAGGCTCCGCTGACCCAGGACGTCTCTCCGCTCGATTTTGACTGGGGATACTAGCGGCCGGATCCGTTGTCTGACTCTCTGTTGCTTGTCCACGACTTGTCCCACTCTCCGCCTGCTCTCCGTATCCGATCAGCTCGCGGCAACTCCTCACTCCAGGTCTTTGGCTTCTTTTAATCTGCAGCAATCTCAGGAACTCGGAGGTCTCCTTCTCTTTAGGCCGAATGACCCGATAAGGAACTGACAGGTCTCTCTCTGGCTCTGGCCTAGGCCCTCTTGCGATGTCTTGCACTGCGTCTGCTCTCTCTCGTTCCCTCGCGCGCTCTGGCGCGTTCTCCACGAGGTGGGGGAAGTAAGCCTCCTATGTCCCACCCACTTCCTGTCCTTTTGCAAAGCACGCCGGGAAATGTAGTCCCAATGTCTCGTGTCTCTAATCGCGATTGTCTCCATCTTGTGGCCAAAAATAGGTACTACCGGCAGCAAGATTTAACACAGCGCTACATTATTTTGATTTTTTTTCTCAAACAGTTAACCACTTGGCTGCTATGGACGCGCTCAGTGCGTCCAGCCAAGTGGTTCTCCTGTACTATGGATGCACAGGAGGCAGCAATCCACCGGATTCCGGCGGATTGCTGCGCCCCCCGGTGCGGACTGACATCTGGAGCCGATCACAGCGCAGAGCAGCTGCCGAAAAACCCGACACCGCAGACAAAGGAGGTGGAAAAAAAACAAAAAACAGTACACTTGATTGTTTGAAAAGTGAAACGCTGTTTGCAAACAAATTACTGAGCGAAAATGTCTGAAATTTACATGAGGTCCAATGAATGATAATAAAAAGGGCTGTTACAGAAAAAGGAAAAAACGATTTGAAAAAAAAGAACGGAAAAAAATGTTTGCTAAAAAAATGCCTAAAAGGTCCTAAAAAAAAAAAAAAATCTAAAAATAAAGAGACTTTTTACTGCAGAATATTATAATGAACGGTTTATTAGATATTGGATTAAAACAGGAATATTTTTAACATTGAAGCCTATGGGATTCATCTGAATAAACCTGTCAAATTAAACCAGTGGCGTCACTAGGGTTGGTGTCACCCGGTGCGGTAACTTAAGGTGTCACCCCCCCACCCCCGAGTTTTACGGATTTTTTTTTAACTACTCTGAACTCCTAAATCAGTACTCCCATATAACACTGAATGCTCATATACACACAGCGCACATTACTGTGAGGTTTATTGCTGTGGAGCTCTCTCATATGCTCACACAAATTTTTGCCAACTGCCAGCAAGTACGGTGCCTGTTCGACGGCAGTGAAAGCACACGTGGATATATATTGCCCCCAGCAGCTCTGGATATATCGCCCCCAGCAGCTCACCAATGGATATATATTGCCCCCAGCTCACATATGGATATATTGCCCCAGTTCACAATTATATATTGCTCCCAGCAGCTCACCCATGGATATATATTGCCTCAGCTCACATATGGATATATTGCCCCAGACGAGCTCACACATGGATATATTGCCCCAGACCAACTCACACATGGATATTGCCCCAGCTCTCATGGATATGCCTCCAGCACACATGGATACTGCCCCAAGCACACATGGATACTGCCCCAAGCACACATGGATACTGCCCCCAGCACAGATGGATACTGCCCCCAGCACAGATGGATACTGCCCCAGGAGCTCTCATGGATATGCCCCAGGAGCTCTCATGGATATGCCCCAGCTCCTCTCCTGGATATGCCCCAGCTCCTCTCATGGATATTGCCCCAGCTCCTCTCATGGATATTGCCCCGGCTCCTCTCATGTATATTGCCCCAGCTCCTCTCATGTATATTGCCCCGGCTCCTCTCATGTATATTGCCCCAGCTCCTCTCATGTATATTGCCCCAGCTCCTCTCATGTATATTGCCCCAGCTCCTCTCATGTATATTGCCCCAGCTCCTCTCATGGATATGCCTCCAGCTCCTCTCATGGATATGCCTCCAGCTCCTCTCATGGATATGCCTCCAGCTCCTCTCATGGATATGCCCCAGCTCCTCTCATGGATATACTGCCCCCAGCTCCTCTCATGGATATACTGCCCCCAGCTCATGGATAATGCCCCAGCTCATGGATACGCCCCCAGCTCATGGATACGCCCCCAGCTCACCTCCTGTTCTGCTCCCTCTGAGCGTCCGGCGGCATGGCGCTTGGGCGCTCGCCTGGGGGAGCCACGTGACCAGCCGTGATCTCGCGAGAACTCGGCTGGTGACGTGTTTCCCCAGGCGATCGCTGAAGCTGCATAGCTTCGGACGCTCGCAGGGAGCGAACACGCGGCGCAGGGTGAGACACCCGCCCTTAGGATGACGGTGTCACCCTAAGGGCGGGTGTCACCTGGTGCAGGCCGCACCCCCCACGTAGCGACGCCCCTGAATTAAACCACTGAATGGCAGGGCATTTCGGCAACTTTTCACTGCTGGTTTTTGTTCTCTGAATAGACGAAGCTATGGGTATTTCACTGCACACGAACAGGCACCGTATATGCAAGCAATTCGCCAACATTTGGCGATTTGCCTGCTCTCTGGATAGCCGATTGACCAAGAAAGGTAATCGAACGCTGATGTTCAGCGTTCGGTTACCTTTCGGCAGCCATTTGGATCTCTTTTAATAACCCTGTAAGTCTTTATTAAATCGATGTTTCAGTCCTCTCAGAGACTTCTATCAAGATCTTGATAAAAGTCCCTGAGAGGACTGAAACATCACTTTAATAAAGACTTAATAAATTTCATTGCAAAGTCTTGCGGGTTATATATAGCTCAAAAAAATAAAGGGAACACAAACATAAGACCTCCTAGATCTGAATGAAGGAAATATTCTTATTAAATACTGTGGTCATTACATAGTTGAATGTGCTGACAACAAAATCACACAGATATTATCAATGGAAATCAAATTGAGCAACCCATGGGAGGTCTGGATTTGGAGTTACACTCAAAATTAAAGTGGAAAACAACACTACAGACTGATCCAACTTTGATGTAATGTCCTTCAAACAAGTCAAAATGACGCTCAGTAGTGTGTGTGTCCTCCATGTGCCTGTATGACCTCCCTACAATGCCTGGGTATGCTCCTGATGAGGTGGCGGATGGTCTCCTGAGGGATCTCCTCCCACACCTGGACTAAAGCATCCCCCAACTCCTGGACAGTCTGTGGTGCAACGTGGCATTGGTGGATGGAGCGAGACATGATGTCCAAGATGTGCTCAATTGGATTCAGGTCTGGGGAACGGGCGGGCCAGTCCATAGCATCAATGCCTTTGTCTTGCAGGAACTGCTGACACACTCCAGCCACATGAGGTCTAGCATTGTCTTGCATTAGGAGGAACCCAGGGCCAACCGTACCAGCATATGGTCTCACATGGGGTCTGAGGATCTCATCTCGGTACCTAATGGGCAGTCAGGCTACCTCTGGCGAGCACATGGAGGGCTGTGCGGCCCCCTAAAGAAATGCCACCCCACACCATTACTGACCTACTGCCAAACCGGTCATGCTGGAGGATGTTGGAGGCAGCAGAACGTTCTCCACACCCTGTCACGTCTGTCACATGTGCTCAGTGTGAACGTGCTTTCATCTGTGAAAAGTCCAGGGCGCCAGTGGCGAAGCTGCCAAACGTCTTGCATGGTGTTGGGCTGTAAGCACAACCCCCACCAGTGGACGTCGGGCCCTCATACCACCCTCATGGAGTCTGTTTCTGACCATTTGAGCAGCCACATGCACATTTGTGGCCTGCTGGAGGTCATTTTGCAGGGCTCTGGCAGTGCTCTTCCTGTCCCTCCTTGCACAAAGTTGGAGGTAGCGGTCCTGCTGATGGGTTGTTGCCGTCCTGCTGATGGGTTGTTGCCCTCCTACTGCCTCCTCCACGTCTCCTGATGTACTGGCCTGTCTCCTGGTAGCGCCTCCATGCTCTGGACACTACGCTGACAGACCCAGCAAACCTTCTTGCCACAGCTCGCATTGATGTGCCATCCTGGATGAGCTGCACTACTTGAGCCACTTGTGTGGGTTGTAGACTCCGTCTCATGCTACCACTAGAGTGACAGCACCAAAAGTGACCAAACCATCAGTCAGAAAGCATAGGAACTGAAAAGTGTTCTGTGGTCACCACCTGCAGAACCACTCCTTTATTGGGGATGTCTTGCTACCTGCCTATGCTTCCCTCCTTTTGTCTATTCCATTTGCACAACAGCATGTGGACTTGACTGTCAATCAGTGTTGCTATCTAAGTGGACAGTTTGATTTCACAGACGTGTGATTGACTTGGAGTTACATTGTGTTGTTTAAGTGTTCCCTTTTAGTTTTTTTGAGCAGTGTGTGTGTGTGTGTGTGTATATATAATTATAGATTTCAGTAAGGCTTTTGATACTGTTCCACATAGAAGGCTTATCAATAAATTGCAATCTTTGAGCTTGGATTCCAATATTGTTGAATGGATTAGGCAGTGGCTGAGTGCCAGGCAACAGAGGGTTGTGGTAAATGGAGTTTATTCGGCGCAAGGTCTTGTTACCAGTGGGGTACCTCAGGGGTCAGTACTTGGACCCATTCTCTTTAATATTTTTATTAGTGATATTGCAGAAGGTATTAATGGAAAAGTATGTCTTTTTGCTGATGACACAAAGATTTGCAACAGGGTTGACGTTCCTGGAGGGATCAGCCAAATGACAAATGATTTAGGTAAACTAAAAAAATGGTGGGAGCTGTGGCAATTGAGTTTAATGTGGATAAGTGCAAGATAATGCACCTGGGACGTAAAAACCCAAGGGCTGAATATAGAATATTTGATACAGTCCTAACCTCAACATCTGTGGAAAGGGATTTAGGGGTTATTATTGCAGAGGATCTAAAGGTAAGTAGTCAATGTAATAGAGCAGCAGGAAATGCTAGCAGAATGCTTGGTTGTGTAGGGAGAGGTATTAGCAGTAGGAAAAGGGAAGTGCTCATGCCACTGTACAGAGCACTGGTGAGACCTCACTTGGAGTACTGTGTGCAGTACTGGAGACCGTATCTCCAGAAGGATATAGACATCTTAGAGAGAGTTCAGAGAAGGGCTACTAAAATGGTGTACGGCTTGAAGGAGAAAAGTTACCAGGAAAGGCTTAATGATCTTAACATGTACAGCTTGGAAAAAAGACGAGACAGAGGAGATATGATAGAAACATTTAAATACGTAAAGGGAATCCACAAGGTAGAGGAAGGGAGTATATTTAAAAGGAAACAAAGTAGCAAAACAAGAGGACATAGTCTTAGATTAGAGGGGCAAAGGTTTAAAAGTAACATCAGGAAGCATTGTTTTACTGAAAGGGTGGTGGATACATGGAACAGCCTTCCAGTTGAAGTGGTAGAGGCCAAAACAGTAATTGAATTTAAGCAAGCATGGGATAAGCATAAGGCTATCGTAAACAAAAGATAAATTCAGGTAAAGTATCCATGTAATTGGGCAGACTAGATGGGCCGACAGGTTCTTATCTGCCGACATTTTCTATGTTTCTATGTTTCTAATTGCCAAAACAAAAGTCATATGTTCTAATATTTCAATGGACCACCATTTGCTTTGATTACGGCACACATTCCCTGTTATTATTTATTATTCTCCTTTTATATAGCACCAAAAATTCTGAAGCGCTTTACAAGATTAGTATACCTTATAGCATACACAAACAGACTGACCTGCATCTCTTCCCTCTGTGCCCTGAACCATGCATTGAACCTGCACTGTGAGAGCAATGGAATAGCTTGGACCAATGGGAAAGCACCATCGGTCCAAGCCATTCAAAAAAAAACTAAATGGGAGGCTGGCCTCCCATGCATTGAATGGCGCAGGATAGCCAAGTGACTGTCCTCGTCTCGAATTGACTGAGTCACTGAGCGCAGGGCTGCTGATGTACTCAGGATGTGGCCACAGCTTAGATGATGACTATTGTAGCGCTGTGTTAAAAATCATCTTGCTGTGGCAGTACCTATTTTTGGCCACAAGATGGAGACTATCGCGATCAGATACTGGACATTGGGACTACTTTGCAAGAAGACAGGAAGTGGGTGGGGACTGGACACTTACATCCTCTGCCTCGTGGAGAAAGTTCCAGAGCGCGCCAGGGAAGCGGAGAAAGCAGACGCACCGAGGAGATCGCGGGAGAATCTAGGCCCAAAGCCTGAGGGAGACCTGTTGTTCCGGTTTGGGTCACCTAGCCTGAGGAGAAGGAGACTCGCCAGAGCCCAGACACTGCTGCAGACCGGCGGAATCGAGCGGAGAGCAGGCGGTGAGCTGGACAAGCGGCATAAAGTGAGACAACGGATCCGGCCGCTAGTATCCCCAGTCAAAATCCGGAGGAGAGACGTCCTGGGTCAGCGGAGCCTAAAGCCTGCGTCGGATGGGTGAGAGGCCTCCAAGGCTGTTTGTGATTAAAGGTCAAGCTGCTGTTTTCTGTTTAAAGTCCACAGGGCCCCAACTGACTAGTCGAAGACTTTCTTCAAATAAACTCACTGGCCAGTTGAACAGTACCCGGGTACCATACACACATATACACCTTTCACCTCCTGGGACTTAACTTGTGCAGGACTCATTTTCTTTTAGGAATCGGAATAGGGGTTGAAAATAAAGATACGTTCCGAATATATATTTTTCCTCTTTTTCCGTTGCGCGTTTGCCGTAATACGAAGGGATTGTATGTTCGGGGTTTTGCTACGTGTTTTCTTTTTCTGAACTATCGGGAAATTGCATTGCTTTTATGTTCGGTTGCGAATATTTTATTTTCCGAAATACGAAGCCTCGTGTTTCGTTTCTTTTCCGCTACGCGTTTTACCGGGATACGAAAATACTGTAATAATACTTGTGAATACCGTGTTTCAACATCTGCTCAAATATTTTAGTAAACTATATAAATATAAAAACTCACAACTGTGTTGGAGTATATTTATTCCCTAGTGCGGGGAGACTGATCCGTGGTTCATTTTCAGCGGCTCCTCCGGGAGTGAGCGCTACACTATCATCAGAGTCAGACCGTGTACAGGAGCAGGGACAGTGCGCGGCTTACACTTGGCTTTACCAGGCTCAGTGTGACTGTTTGCTGTGGTGGCATCTCCTCCATGTAAGTGGAAGGGACAGTCTGCTGCCTGGAGTGGACATGAGTTTTACTACTGCTGGACTCAGGTGAGACCCGCCAAACTCAAACAGGTCAGTGCCACCCGCCGAGAGCTGCACCGGTGAGCAGCAGTGGGTGCAGTGCTGGGGAGCACTGGGCAGCCAGATCTTGGGAGCACTGAGAGCAGCCAGATCCTTGGTACACCAAGCAGCCAGATCCTTGAGACCACTGGGAGCAGCCAGATCCTTGAGAGCACTGAGCAGCCAGATCCTGGGGAGCACTGAGCAGCCAGATCCTGGGGAGCACTGAGCAGCCAGATCCTGGGGAGCACTGAGCAGCCAGATCCTGGGGAGCACTGAGCAGCCAGATCCTGGGGAGCACTGAGCAGCCAGATCCTGGGGAGCACTGAGCAGCCAGATCCTGGGGAGCACTGACCCTGAACCTACATAACCTGTGTATCTCTATCTCTGATACAAGCCAGTGCCTCACCAGCGACTCCCCTCACCTCATGTAACTGGTACTCCAGATGTATTTTTTTTCATTAAAAGAACACAAAAAGTGCACATAAAGTATGTTGACATTTATGGTGCTTGGGGAAGCACCACAGTGCTCAATAGCTGGTGGTAATATGCAAAAAGAAATCCTTCTCTGGAGCTTCACTGGTGTAAAAAAATCTACTCATTTTTCAAAATCACTTGATGTTTTCTTGACCAATTTCATCCAGATGTACACTATTAATAAAATGTGTCCAAAACACTGGAAAATACAGTGAGCAGAATTCAAACGTCAACAATGACTTCTATTTTATGTATGAAACAAAATAAGCCGATTGTACTGTAGCGCTGTGTTAAATCTTGCTGCTGGCAGTACCTATTTTTGGATACAAGATGGAGACAATCGCGATTAGAGACACGAGACATTGGGACTACATTTCCCGGCGTGCTTTGCAAAAGGACAGGAAGTGGGTGGGACACGGGAGGCTTACTTCCCGAACCTCGTGGAGAACGCGCCAGAGCGCGCGAGGGAACGAGAGAGAGCAGACGCAGTGCAAGACATCGCAGGAGGGCCTAGGCCAGAGCACGAGTGAGACCTGTCAGTTCCTTATCGGGTCATTCGGCCTAAAGAGAAGGAGACCTCCAAGTTCCTGAGATTGCTGCAGTTTAAAGAAGCCAAAGACCCGGAGCCTGAGGAGTTGCCGCGAGCTGATCGGATACGGAGAGCAGGCGGTGAGCGGGACAAGTCGTGGACAAGCAACAGAGAGTCAGACAACGGATCCGGCCGCTAGTATCCCCAGTCAAAATCGAGCGGAGAGACGTTCTGGATCAGCGGAGCCTACAGCAACCGGTGGATGGGTGAGAGGCCTCCAAGGCCGTATGTAATTAAGGAACACACTGCTGTTTTCTCTTTAAAGTCCACAGGGCCCCAACTTGACTAGTCGAAGACATTCCTTAAGTAAATTCACTGGCCAGTTGAACAGTACCCGGGTACCACACACACATACACACCTTTTACATTCCGGGACTTAAACCTGTGCAGGACTCATTTTTGTTACGAATCGGAACGTGAGTTAAAGTTACGTTCTGAATACATATTTTTCTCTTTCCGCTGCGCGTTTATCGTAATACGAAGAGATTGTATTTTGGGGGTTCGTTACGTGTCTCTGTTTTTCCGAACTATTGGGCAATTGCATATATTTTTCTGTTCGGTTGCGAATATTTTATGATTCCGAAATACGAAGCCTCGTGTTTCGTTTCTTTTCCGCTACGCGTTTTACCGCAATACGAAAGTACTGTAATAATATCTGTGAATACCGTGTCTCAACATCTGCTTATTATTTTAGTAAACTATTTAAATGATATACTCCAACACCGCTGTGAGTTTTTATTTATTCCCTAGTGCGGGGAGACTGACCCGTGGTTCATTTTCAGCGGCTCCTCCGGGAGTGAGCGCTACAGTACCTTTTTAAAGAAGCAATTCCACACAAACTATGACATAACCAAGCTAGCCAGCAGTGTTCAGCAGAGAATTATGTTCCAAAATGTTACAATCCTTTGGTTTAGACATAGAGGGAACTCGTAATACCCTGAAACTGCTGAGTCTGATTTAATAAGCAGCAGGTGTGCATTATCTTTTTGTTCCCTGAGCTTAATAATATTTTAATGAAATCATCTTTTTCGTGAGGAAGTTAATATACAAGTTTTGCTTTGCTTGAAATTTAAATTTTCGCTTATTTAACTATATTATAGTTTTCACTCTGTTCTTTCTGCATAATTATGCTGCAAGAAAAGATCAGTGGGAGAAAAAATATGACAGCATTATCTTTTTAGATAGAAAATCCTTTCCTTGTGTTAAGTATAATCCCTTGAAACTAAGCTAGTGAGGAACCATACAGACACCATTAACCCTAGCAATTTCTTATTTCAGGAAGGACCTTTCCTTCTCAGGTGTGCGCATGCACCAGGACTAGATTAACATTGGGGCTGATGGAGCAGCAGTTCCAGGCCCATGACTCCGAATAGGCCCAGAGATAGGATAGCTATGTCTGAATTGATGGGCATTTGGACCCTGCGTCTCCAACTCCATAGAAGCTAAGGGGTCAGGTGAGGTAGCACTGGAAAGGCCAGAGCATGGTCTTTCCAATGATACCACACATGATCAGGTTTTACGTAACAAAAATAAAATAACTATTTCTTAATTTTTTTATTTGTAACACAGCAATATTTTTCACTTTTCAATTATAAAGTAAACAACTATGCTGCACTAACCATCTCATTTCTCATGTCACAAGTGTGTAGGTGACGGTATAATCCGTTATTATGAATTGTTACATCAAAAACTGCTGCACTGCAGCGAAGAGCACTGGGGGGGGACTTTGGAACCCTGAGTCACTAATATTTACACAAGGTCAAGTGAGGCGTCATTGGACAGGTCGGAGTCCGGCTTTTGCATTGATACAAAACATGACCATGTAAAATCTAAAAGAAAAAACTAAAAAAACCTTATTTAATTTTAGTTCCAAAGCGATGGCATTGTCCATTTGTCACGTATAAAATGAGCAATACCACTGCCATTACTCACCTTCTCATTTCCAATGCTTGGAGCAAGGTGGGTGTTTTATACGTAGTCGTATTATTCTTAAGACACCATCCTGCAAAACACAAGAAATATTAATTTTTTTTCATTTTTTTGGTTAAAATTGTATATTTTCTCAGAACAATGCAGTAACAGCTTCCCATTTAAATGTTTTTTAACAAGAATTCCCTATAGAATATATAACCACAAAGGTTTGGATGATAAAATGTGAAAAAATAATTTTACACGCTGTAAATATCTGCACTATTAAATAACTTAAATATGTTTTCATTTTACTAAATTCCAAAAAAAAAAAAACAACACCAAAATCTTTATCTCCAGGCCCATAGAGATCTTAATTTATGGTAAGTAGGAAGGATGGGGTGTCCTTTATTTAGTACCACTAGACATGGATGTATTCAAATGTCATTATCCAACACTCTTGTCTCTAGTGTCTTGAACACTAATGACTAGAAAAGTATGAGGGCAATGCAAAGAGACACCAAAGTTGGTGTTAAATCCAAAAAGAGGAGCGGGCACAAACAGGGCAGTGAAACCCAACTCCTCACATTCCTGGAGACCAGTAAAAATATGAGCCATGAAAGTAGAACATAAGAACAACTGTGCAGGTTGTTACCGGAAAAGCAATTCTGAGAATGTGGATCCATCTTTTTTTTCAGAGTTTATATTGTAGACAGATAGTAAGATCTCGAGCACGGTCCTCTCTCCTACTGTTCTGTGTGTAACATGTATGTATATTTGCTATTCTGTCTCTCCAATTGAACAGCGCTACGGAACTTGTTGGCGCTTTATAAATACTTGTAACTGTGACAAAAAAAATACATGTAGCGATAAGAAGGATAGAAGCTAAAGAAGTGAGGGACAACATGAGCATTCCCTGGGTATAATACACTTGTAGATCTAATTAACAATTAACAAATACAATGATGGGTACTAAAGCGTGACAGAAAGAAAAGGGACTTGACATTCTGCATCAGGAATCTGAAATTAGAGACTCTGTATTCAGGCCGGTCAACTAGGTTGTGGTTATGGTTGCAAAGTGCCTTCAGGAGGAACTGGAAGGTGTTTGAAAGGTGGGTCGCTATTTACTATGGATGACAGGTGCATCTCAATAAATTAGAATGTGGTCGAAAAGTTCATTTATTTCATTAATTCAACTCAAATTGTGAAACTTGTGTATTAAACTACTTCAGTCTGTGTGCAGTGAATTTATTTAAGTCCTTTGGTTCTTTAACTTGTGATGATTTGGTTCACGTTTAACAAAAACCCACCAATTCACCATCTCAACAAATTATAAAACTTCATAAGACCAATAAAAAAATGTTTAGTGAATTGTTGACCTTCTGGAAAGTATGTTCATTTGCTGTAAATGTGCTCAATACTTGGTAGGGGCTCCTTTTGCTTTAATTACTGCCTCAATTCGGTGTGGCATGGAGGTGACCAGTCTGTGGCACTGCTGAGGTGCTATGGAAGCCCAGGTTTCTATGACGGTGGCCTTCAGCTCATCTGCATTTTTTGGTCTCTTGTTTTCCTCTTGAAAATACCCCATAGATTCCCTAGGGGATTCAGGTCATTTAAGAAAAACTCTCATCTAAACTTTACCCCAAACTAAGTGCCCTGTACAGAAACAAATCCTGCCTGAGCCCCGCGGTAAGAAAGCAGATTGTACAACAAATGCTTATGCCAGCCATTGAATACTGAGATGTAGTGTATGCAGCCGCCCCTCAAACACACCTTCAGAAACTTACTACATTGTATAACTCATTCTGCAGCTTTGTGCTACAATGTAACTACATGACCCACCATTGTGACATGTTAAAAGAACTAAACTAGCCATCACTGGACTCTAGATGCACCCTTCACCTTTCCAACCTGGTGTTTAAGAGGTTTTCTGGGAAGCTACCACCCTACCTGAATAGACTGCTTGCCCCAACAGTTCCCTCCTCCTATAACCTCCGATTCAGGACCAGCACCTTACTTGCAATACCACAATACAAAAAGAAAGTGGCTCGGTCCTCATTTTCCTACAGAGCGCAGCATTTATGGAATAACCTCCCAGACGCCATCAAATCTTCCCCCAGTCTAAAGTCACTTAAGAGTTCCCTATTAACATACCTCAATACGGAATGCACCTGTAAACATGTAACATAATGACTTTCTTTCCTACATATTTATTTTTCTGTTAATCTGTATATTTGTTTTTGTTGTAATATCTTGCATTTTACTATTTAGTATTTCTGTAACCACTCAATGTTCTTGAACCCAGGACATACTTGAAAACGAGAGAAATCTCAATGTATCCTTCCTGGTAAAATCCTTTATAAATAAATAAGTAACCAACCTTTGGTGCTTTGGCAGTGTGGGCAGGTGCCAATTCCTGCTGGAAAATGAAATCGGCATCTTTAAAAAGCTGGTCAGCAGAAGGAAACATGAAGTGCTCTAAAATTTCTTGGTAAACGGGTGAAGTGAAAAAATCAAGCAGGGTGATTTAACGGCGCAGATCAAAATACCAAATGGACCAATAATGTGCAGCAGCAAAGATACAAATACACTCACTCCCAAAGTGTATGTAAGATACAGTCACAAAAAGTTTAATGTCCTTGCGCTTGCAAATGTCCAGGTTAATGTCTTTTCCGAGTGACCTAGAAGATCTAACACAGGACACACATTGCACAGTATATCCCGATCTCCAGTCACTCATACAGAGTAGTGGTAATTCAACGCACTTTTTTTAAGAGCCCTATAAAGCTGGCTCTGAGCAGTAAAAGGTAAAAGGGTGTAGATGGTTCTCCTCCCCAGTACATCAACTCCCACGGTCTTGTCGGTTGAAAGATAACTGGCAGCAGATCTATGCAGGGCTCCAGTGGGGTCAAATAGTACACCACATACAAAAATGCAGAACTGTTGCAAAGTATGGTGCAAGTCCGAAAAGCATATACAAAAATCCATAGGGTGGCCACACTCAAAACTATAAAAATACAAAATTTACCTCAAAACTAACAGGGGACTAATACATAATCCATTGGATATTGCTAACGAATTCGCAGACTTTTACGAGAAACTGTATAACCTATCAACTGATGACAAGGTGACACAGCCCACACCCGATGCCATCTCTAGTTATCTCCATAAGCTACACCTGCCAAAGTTATCCTCCTCACAAATGACAAACTTAGCTTCTCCAATTTCTCTAGATGAAATTTCTGAAGTGATTAAAGGACTGCAAAAACGAAAAGCCCCGGGTCCTGATGGCCTTAATGGCCTATATTACTCGACTTTCACCTCTCACCTCATGCCGCATTTACACTCGATTTTTAACGATTCCCGGGAACAGGGTACATTCCCGACAGATATGCTACGGGCTCACATAATTACACTCCCTAAGCCAGGTAAGACCCCTGACGAATGTCGTAATCTCCGTCCAATTTCACTTCTTAATGTAGACATAAAAATATACGGGAAAATTCTAGCGAACAGACTACAATACATATTACCAACCCTAATTGGCCAGGACCAGGTGGGGTTTATTTCGGGTAGGCAAGGACCGGATAGCACAAAAAAGTTGATTAACCTGTTGGAATCCTTGAAACGAGTGGGTCAACCTTGTTTGATACTGTCATTAGATGCCGAGAAAGCTTTTGACAGGGTAAATTGGCTATTTCTTCATGAGACCCTTAAGATATATGGTTTTCCTCCCCCGATGTTGTCAGCAGTAAAGGCCTTGTATGATTCCCCATCAGCTACAGTTCTGACATCGGGATTTATGTCTGACGAATTTGTAATTACAAACGGTACAAGACAGGGGTGCCCACTTTCCCCGCTATTGTATGCCCTGGTGCTGGAACCACTGGCACAGGCTATCCGACAAAATGATGACGTTAGAGGTATACAGATAGGTCCTACAACATATAAACAACAACTTTATGCGGACGACATCCTCCTGACGTTGACTGACCCAGAAGTCTCCTTATTGGCCTTATACCGAGAGCTAGAAACATACAGTGAAGTGTCCTTTCATTTAGTAAACTTACTTAAAACGCAAGCTTTGCCAATTAATATGACACAATCATTGCTGGATACTCTTAAAATGCAATATAAATTTGACTGGCGCTCTACTTATTTGGTTTATTTGGGGCTCAGAATTACGGAAGAACCCGAAGACCTTTTTCAATATAATTATGAACGTGTACTTTCTGAGATAAGATTGCTTATTCACAGATGGAGAATGAAGGAAGTCTCGTGGTTGGGTAGAATGGCGGCCGCAAAAATGATTATACTACCAAAATTATTGTATGTGTTCCGTGCTCTGCCTCTAAATTTACCCAGACATTATCTAGTCAAGGTTCAATCTGTTTTGACCTCATATGTCTGGAACAACAAAAGACCTAGAGTTCCTCGGAAGCTATTAAGCTACAGACACAGAGATGGAGGTCTGAACATGATACATGTGCAACATTATTATTGGGCATCATGCCTAGCATCCTTATCGGAATCCTTTCACACACACCCCACACCGCAATGGCTTACCATTGAGGCAGCATATATGGAAGGACATGATTTAACAACATTACTTTGGGTCCCTGTAAAAGATAGGCCGCGGATAAAATCCCCATTGACTAGTACATTGTTACATCTTAGGATATGGGATAAAGGGTTCGACTCCTTCACAATGCATCATCCACTCTCTATGGCTACACCCATGGCAGCTCTTAAGTACCTACTTCCTCACGGAGATCACACTAGGTGGGTTCGATACGGAGTATTGAACCTTCATCATTTCTTTGACATGGCCTCCATTCTACCTTTTGAGACATTATGTACTAAATTCAAGGTTCCAAATGCAATGTTCTTATCATATATGCAAATACACTCTTACCTTAAAGCTCAGAAGATCTTTCCTACACTGTCAGCCAAGGTTCCATTACTCTCAGAAACTGAACTTTTTTGTTTGGACTCTTACTCCAATACCAAAGCGATCTCGTTGTATTATAGGGTGCTTAATACCCCACAAAAATCAGTTGTTTGGACATTTCAAAGAAGTTGGGAATGAGAGTTAAAACAATCTTTCACACCAACCCAATGGGCCACGGCTTATATGTTTGCGGTGGGGGCTACTCGATGTGCTACCTTATTAGAGACACAACGAAAGTTACTTTATAGATGGTACCTCACTCCAGACAGAATTAGAAAATATGCGCCGAATCATTCGGATATGTGTTGGAGATGTTCCCTAGTTCAAGGTTCTATGAGTCACATATGGTGGGATTGCCCCAAAATAAATGCATTATGGAAGGACATCTCGATTCTGGCGACCGAAGTCCTAGGCATGCTGATCCCTCACAAACCGGAGATCCTATTATTGGGTATGATCAACCTCCCAAAACCTCAAAGAAGGATGCTATTTATTCTCATCTCCACGACCTCGTTGCTCATAGCACGTAATTGGAAGACCACATTAGTACCTACCAAAAAACAAGTTATTGACCTATTAGACCAATATCGTGGATTTGACTCGAGGATTGTGGCATCGGAAGATATACATCCACCCAAATCGGATCCCTGGACACTTTGGGACGTACACAAAATTTATGAAGCATGTGGGTTATGACCGATATACCGACCCTGGTACACAACTTTTACTTCAGTTTGGTTCTTTGATGGCTGCAACCCCCCTCCCCCCCCACTGTTTATTTTTCAGTAGTAATGGTTATTTATGCACTTATATACTGTTTATCCTCTACTTCAAAGTAACTTTGTATTTTTGTGCTGACAGAAAAATTTTTCAATAAAAATTTATGTTTTAAAAATACAAAATTTATTGTTATCAAGAATTTAAAATAGTTACTGTCGTTTCGGCTCTCTTAGGAGCCATTTTCAACCTTGAAAATGGCTCCTAAGAGAGCCAAAACGTTGGTAACTATTTTTAATTCTTGACAACAATAAATTTTGTATTTTTATAGTTTTGAGTGTGGCCACCCTATGGATTTTTGTGTGTGTGTGTGTATATATATATATATATATCTCATGCACCTGACTTCCTTGTTCTAAAATAATGTATATTTTGCACTATAAAGTGTAATCTGTGCTCATTCCCATTACACCGTGTGACAAAATGCACTCTAAAATTATCAAGTCTGAGATGCGCTGGATCTATATTTTAGACACTCTTCTTCCTATGGGATTAAATGCGGACTTTGAGGTCTGCCATTTTTTTATAGCTTCTTCCCTTCTCTTTTTAGTTTCTCCTTTCTCTCTTTGGTATTTTAGATTTTTCTTATGATTTTAAGGTTAAATATGTTTAATAGCCAATAATACCCCATCCAAGGTGTTATATATTTTTATTTTGTATATTCTTTGTCATTTTATAAATTTTTGTTGTGTATAATGATTGATATTATTTTATTGTTGTTGTGGATTGAAATATACTGATACCCTTTCAACAGAGCTCAATGATGGAGGTGTATGGCTTTTTATTTCTATTCTTTGGGCTGCTTTGTGGTGACCGCTGGATGTTTGCTTCTGGACGAGAGGATCCCCCCCTTTTTTTGTTCTGTTCGGACGGGAGATTTTTGGGGGGCCCTTTTGTTTTTACATCGGGGCGATTTTGAGTTTGCGGGCTATCTGGAGAAGCATGTCCACATCCGTTTTTGTTTCACAAACCGGAAGTTCTGATATGTGAGACGCAAACCGGAAACTATTACTTGACACGCAAGCCTACATCCGGCGTCTGAGAGGCAAACCGGAAGTTCCGGAGTCCGAGACGCACATCGATACCAGCGATGACCCGCACGCCAACAACATGCCTCCCTCTTCAATTATTGGGACACTATTTAAGACCACATATGGACATTCAGGGGGTTATAACCGACTGAGGAAGCCTGCAGGACAGCAGGAGAAACGCGTTTCGGTCCATTCCCCCTTTTGTACCCATTTCATTGATTTTATTTGCAATAAAAAAAAAATTTCCCTTTTACTTTTTATCACATCATCATTCATTTCTCTAACCATCACCTCTGAGATTCAGGAAACCTGCGATCCCGGCATCCACTGAGACTTAAGAAGGGTGAGACCTACCCAATATGGTCTGAGGCCTTTTCTACTGAGCCACCCCATTAGGAGGCTCTACACCATGTGAGTGTGTTAATGCTATTTGATATACATTACAAGCATAACAATATTACGCTATACACTCTCTATCTGTCCGAGGTTCCATTTGTTCCATTCCATCTTTTTGGACAAGAGAGAGTGAACATAAGAGAATAAAGTAAGAGAAGAATCATCGCACACTGTGGGCGAAGCCCCCCTCAAGTGGCTTACAGGCGCTGACAGAGAGCCTCACAAGCTCCACCTTTGTGAGTGTGCAATTGCTATTCTTTTTTAATGTTCACAATTTTCCTTTTGGTATTGCGCAATTTGTTTTTCTCTACTCTATAGGTTTATGCCTTTCCCAACTGGTTTATACCTAAGATGAGTATACTCTTCGCACTCCATTTTTGTCACCTGGTGTGAGTGCTTTAAGTGTCTGCCTATTTGCGCTCCCTGTTTCGCCTTCTTGGCAAATCTATTTTTCTTTACTGTATTTGTGGGTGAGGGATACACCCATTGGTGAGCTGCAATCATCCACTTTTATATCCAGATCCATTGTTTAGCGCCGTATAAACATCTTTTACCCATTCACCTGGGTTACCTTGTTTAGTTGTATATATATATATATATCATGCACCTGACTTCCTTGTTCTAAAATAATGTATATTTTGCACTATAAAGTGTCATCTGTGCTCATTCCCATTACACCGTGTGATGGCTTTGGTTGCTATTAATGGCCACTAAGAGAGTAAGCTCACCTGCCAACGTCAAGGCACCTCTAGTGAGGGTGAGTCCTATCCAAAAAATGAAGCCACAGGCTGCTGTGTAGCGAACCATAACATGCTCATGCTGCTTTTCAGTCATGAGGTAGACTGGTGGGCTTTTATTTATGCCCTCCCAGAAACAGAAAATGTGACATCTTAATCACCAGTGTGAAGCAGAAATAAAACAATTATATTTGCCTCTCTCTCTGTTTTTCATGCTGTTGTGATGTCCCGTCTGGCCCCTGGGTATAAATAAATAAATTTAAAAAAAAAAGTAGACTGATTAAAAAATGCAAATAGAAAAGTTAAATCACAGCTGCATTTTTTCATTTAGTTCAGCGAAAGATAGGAATGTATTGTATTGTAATCTATTGTTCATCGCTCCTAGCACTTAAAGGGATTAAACAATTTTTATACATATTGATTCACGTGGTAAATGATAGGAGTTTTGATTTACAGACGAGTAAACATGAACGCAGCAGACAAAAAGAATGTGTTTGACTTGAGAGGAGTTGGGCAACAAATGTCAAGATAATATAAGGGATGGTAGCGCAGTAAGGGAGAAAGTACTTCTTTAAAACATTTTAATTAGGAGAAGCATCCGAAGTTTATTCGTACGGAATTGCTTCCTGAATTCTAATTAAGGCTCTGCAGAAATTTATATGTAATAATGTGTCTCCTTGTAGAATTCTAATTCTGGTTACAACTATACAAAATGAAAATGTCTACCTTAAGCAAACGGCAAAGTAGAAGAAAGAAAAAAAAGACGGTGATTTAATAATATATCTGTCAATCCATTCAAGGTGTATTTTGTATTTTTCTATCTTCATACACAACTTATATTTCAAACACGCAGGGCAATAAATACTAAAGCGTTAGATCCTTCCTAGAGCAGAAGGTAGGACATGAAATTCAATTACGAGCTAAAATAGGGCCATTATTTTTCTTGTCCTCTACAGCTGTGTTCTGAAGTAGGGCGATATTTTATGTTTAAGCTAGGCAGATAGATTTTTAAATGCCTCATGGTTGAATATCTGATTGATATATCTCTGTCCTCATGGTGGCTTTGACAAAGGCTATACTTGGCCGAAGCGTTGCCAACTGTCACCAATATTCATCCAATTAAAGCTGAACTTGTTCCGCTGTTGAAGTTCCCGGATACTCTTTCTTTTGACACAAATCAATTTTGAAAATGGCCATCCAGGATTCTGATGGAGCATCCTTATGTAAGGCAGATATACCCATTGAAGTTGTGATTGGGTTCAGAGTGCCCTGCCACCTTATCTTTGCGTAGGAGTGAGAAGTTTGTGGTTATTAATAATTTACTAAAGGTAGGAAATGGGTGTAAATTAGGAAAATTACTTTTTTTCCCCTCCAATATAAAAGTTTATTAATTTTCAGAAATATAGGGGAAGGGGTACAAAAGAAAAAAGGGGAGAACAAAAACAAAAAAGAAACGTAATGCAGCTATACATGTAATAGAAAGAAACCAGGGTAGCAGTAATCCACAACCCAACTGGTTAGAAGACTCATAGGGTACACAAGAACAGATCACAGTTGTACAAGATGGGTATCCCATATAAACCAGTGAGATTTGTGCGAGCCCAGGTCAGCAGGGGGATCACCCCCAAGGCTTCTGGCCATTCCATCAAGGAGTCGTACATCCTCCATCTGAGTCCTAACCTCCTTTATTGTAGGAATGGTACATGACTTCCACTTGGCAGCTATGTGCCAAGATGAGTTTCTGGTGTCTGGAGAGGGTTGTGGGAAACATCTGGAGAAGAAGCACCTCAGGATCTGGGCTAATAGGGGATCCGATGACTTTGGTAGCAAAGTCAGCAATATCCCTCCAAAATGGGAGGAAAATTACTTTTAACATGTTCACAAAACAATAGTACATTTTTAGCATACAATGGAAAAAGACTGGAATCAACCTTCTATTTTAGACAGATTTTTTGGATATCTACATCAACGTTTCAGCCAACAAGCCTTTTTCAAGCTTGAGGCCGAAAGATTAGTACATGACTCAGTTCTTCATTCGTTCTATGGATGTTTTGGACCCTTTGGGGTGGTTGCTCTGAGGATGGTAGCGGTAACTGCCTGCCCTTGGTTGACAGGAGTACTGCCCTGCATTATGAAATTGGAAAACCTGTTTCCAAGTTGCTTGGTAAAATGTTATTGGAGCATGGTAATTGCCACCTCAAGCTATCCGAAAGTGGTTACCGGTTACCAGTGCTTACCATCAAAGCATGGTCACTGTACTTTTGTGCATCCCTATTCTTTGCTAGTGGTATTAGTGCCCAACTTAGAATTCCAGCAGTAACCCAGAACTGAACCAGGCACTCAACCTTATTTTTTTAGACAGATTTGTTGGACAACACAACTATCAGGGTTATTCAAAGAGAATCGAAAAGTCACCGCATGTTCGGTGACGTTTCGTTCTCAATTCGGTTCGATTTGGCGATCCCATTTCAGCGACCCTGCGGTGTATTCAGTAAGAACCACAGGGTCCCCGAATTGCAGGGAAACGTTGCCGCAAACCCGCAAAAAACTCACCGCAAAACCTACTGAATGCACACCGAAACCCGCAAAAACATCTGGATTAACCCTGCCGAACTCGCCAGAGAAACCCGAATAAAAGCCGATCAGAGCGCAGAGCAGCCGCCGGAAACACCCGACACCATAGATGAATGGAGTGAGAAAAAAACAGTTTGCTTGAATGTTTGAAAAGTGTAACGCTGTTTGCAAAGAAACTACGGAGCGAAAATGTCTGAAATTTACATAGAAGATCCAATGAACGATAATAAAAAGGGCTGTTACAGAAAAAAGCAGAAAAGTTTAAAAAAAAAATTAAAAAGAAATCAGAAAAAAGTTTTTTTGAAAAAAAAATCCTGAAAAATGCTTAAAAGATCCTAAAAAATCTATAAAGAGACTTTATACTGCAGAATATTATAATCAACGCTTTATTAGATTTTGAATTAAAACGGGAATATTTTTAACATTGAAGCCTATGGGATTCGCCTGAATAAATCTGCCGCATGAAGCCACCGAATGGCAGGGCAATTCGGCAACTTTTCACCAGGGCCGGATTAATGTAGGGGCGGATGGAGCGGCAGCTCCAGGCCCCCTTCTGAAAATAGGCCCACAGTACCGCAGCCAAGATGAGCCGCTGGCCAGCAGGCAGACCTTCCACCAGAGCCAGCTCGCAGCACATGCAATGAGTGCACTGCACCCAGCCCCGTGCTGTCATGGGCCCCGCTCATGCAAGCACACTGTGCTGAGTGCTAGCTCCGCCCCTTCCCTCTCTGCAGCACTGGCACTCTCGTCCCTGGTATTAGGACATTCAGTGTGTTGCCCACTGGCTTAAATTTGTGTTGCCTCTGTTTACTGAGACAGGCAAGGCAAAATCATGTTAACTTTTTCCAGAGTGAAGCAGGCATTACCCGGGCAGCCATCACTCCTGATGGGTCCTCGTTGGAGGAGGAACATACAGTAAGGAGGGAGGTTCACTTCCCACGTGTTCCCCAGACAGCACACTGCTCTGCACATCCTGCATGTTAGTGGCCCCATGGGACAGGTAAAAAGGCTGTCCATTTACATTGGGTAAGATGGCAGAATGGGGTTGATGGTGGGAGGGAGGAAAGTGGTGAGGAGTTGGAGGTATTGATCTGAGAAATGGAGAAAATACTGTTTTGGGGGGTGAGTGCAAAGCAAAGGGACTGGTGGGGTGGAAGGGGATAACTTTGGGGTATAAATTGACAGATCTTTTGTTTATAAGGGATAAGAAGAGTTTTAGAGAGCTGCTTTTTTTTTTTAAAAAAAAAAACAATCAGCATCACAGCAATACATAAAAAAAATACTTATTTTTAATAATTTGTAAGTGAGATATATATATATATTACCAATAGGTATTACATATACATGGTACAGTATCAGTGGTTATCACATACAGGCCCCAGAAATTTAAAGGGCCAGACCCCTGTGTTTTCTTCATGTCACCTACAGAGCTGCACTCTCCCTCTGTACTTTGACCCATCCCCTATATCAGTGATGGTGAACCTCGGCAGCCCAGATGTTTTAGAACTACCTGTTGCATGATGCCTAGTGAACCTTAAAGCTGCCAGAGCATCATGGAACATGTCGTTTCAAAACATCTGGGGTGCAGGCTCCACCGACCAGTGTATGCAGGGAGTGCAGTTGTAATGTTTTCTGATGAAAAAAACAAAATAATGCCAGAAATACCCCGAACGCGAAGCGCCTGTAGGCGGCTCTGCTGCGTCGAGACACACTCAGTATATACAGAGGCCCATTCAGTTCCTCAGCAGCTGCTAAATTGCAGCAGTTCAGTTTGCTGCAGCCGTCTCACTGAACGCTCTGGCTGTGATTATTGAAGGAAACGGCCATAGGATTGCTTAGTGAAAGGTGCTGTTTCTGCAATAACCGCTGTTGTCAATTTTATTAGCACTTTAGTGTTAATGTTTACCATGTTCCACTAAATATTTGGGGTTTTGGTCCACCAAAACTTCAAACTGAACATTTCAATATTGGATTATTTGCTGCGTGGCGGCGGCCATCTTTCCCACGTCAAACTGAGCTAACTACGCAGCACCTCTCGACTCAGCTGCAAGTGCTAAGTTAACAGTGCTGAGCGCTGAACTGCAGCACAGCGTTCAGTGCCAAGTTGCTAACTTAGCACTTGCAGCGGCTGAGGAACTGAACACACCTCAGGTCTGCATGGCTGAGTGCCCAGAGTTGGAAATAGCCTGCTTCGGCCGTGATGCGGTGCAAAGCAAACTGCTTTGCACCGCGGCCGGCATATCTCCAGTTTAATAGTGGCCCCACAATTTTTTTTAGATATGGTTGCTTCATTTAGTCATGCGGCCCATCCTTACTAGCTTGTCTAGTTCAGTTGGAGTGATTGACTCATATATGGGCCACACATGCTAATCCATCAGGAGGCTTGTGATCCGGCGCACTGCAAATCACACTATGCGTCATAGCACAAGTGACATACGCACAGTGCACCGCCCAACTCTCTAAACGAGAAAGTAGCACGGGCCAATTTCTACCTCAGTATCTATAAAAAAGGCCCATCAAAATACTCAGCACCAAGCCCATGATACTCTTAATCCGGCCCTGCTTTTCACTGCTGGTTTTTGCTCTCTGAATAAACGAAGCTATGGGGGTTTCACTGCCCTCGAACAGGCACAGGAGACCGCAGAAGAGACAGTCAGGGTTATCCAAAGAGATTCGAATTGCTTGAGAAAGGTAACCGAACGCTGAAAATCAGCGTTCGGTTACCTTTCCTGACCATTCGGCTATCCAGAGAGCAGGCAATTCGCCAAATCCTGTCGAATTGCCTGCACATACGGTGACTGTTCGGTCCCTGTTCGAGGGCAGTGAAATCCCCATGAAAAAGCACTGCTTCGGCTATTCAGAGAACACAAACCAGCAGTGAAAGGTTCCCCCTAATGCCCTGCCATTCGGTGGTTTAATTCGGCAAATTTATTCAGGAGAATCCCATAGGCTTCAATGTTAAAAATATTCCTGTTTTAATTCAATATCTAATAAACCGTTCATTATAAAATTCTGCAGCAAAAAGTCTCTTTATTTATAGATTTTTTAGGATACTTTAAGCATTTTTCTGAATTTTTAAAAAAAAAATTAAAAGTCCGATTTTTTTTTTTATTTTTTTTCAGTTTGCTTATTTTTTTTGTAACAGCCCTCTTTATTATCATTCCCTGGATCTCTGGGGAAATTTCAGACATTTTCGCTCAGTAGTTTCTTTGCAAACAGCGTTTCATTTTCCCAGATTCATACAAATGGTTTTTCTAATTTATTCACTGCCTCCTCTACGTCACAGCTGCTTCGGCTCTGTGTGATTCGGCTCATGTTCGGCTCCTGTTCGGCTCCTGTTCGGCTTCTTCGAAGGTTAATCCAGATGTTTTTGCTTGTTTTCAGCGTGCATTCGGTTAGTTTTCGGTGGGTTTACGGCAGCTATTCCCTGCAATTCGGGGACCCTGTGGTGTTTGCTGAATACACCGCAGGGTCACCGAAATGCAATCGGCAAAAGGAACCGAATTGAAGAGAACGAAAAGTCACCGAACGTGCGGTGACTTTTCGAATCTCTTTGGATAACCCTGAGTGAATTAATTAGCAAAACAGTTTGCATGAATGATTGAAAAGTGAAACGCTGTTTGCAAAGAAACTACTGAGCGAAAATGTCTGAAATTTGCATATGAGGTCCAGGGAATGACAATAAAAAGGGCTGTTACAGAAAAAATAAGTAAACTTAAAATTAAAATCAAAAAATAAATCGGACTTTTAAAAAAAAAATGAAAAATGCTTAAAATATCCTAAAAAATCTATAAATAAAGAGACTCTTTACTGCAGAATTTTATAATGAACGGTTTATTAGATATTGAATTAAAATGGGAATATTTTTAACATTGAAGCCTATGGGATTCTCCTGAATAAACTTGCCGAATTAAACCACCGAATGACAGGGCATTAGGGGAACCTTTCACTGCTGGTTTGTGTTCTCTGAATAGCCGAAGCAGGGCTTTTTCATGGGGATTTCACTGCCCTCGAACAGGCACCGAACAGGCACCTTATGTGCAGGCAATTCGCCAACATTTGGCAAACTGCCTGCTCTCTGGATAGCCGAAAGGCCAAGAAAGGTAACCAAATGCTGATTTTAAGCGTTCAGTTACCGTTCGGCAGCGATTCGGATCTCTTTGAATAACCCTGTATGACAATTCTTTAGCCAACAAGCCTTTTTCATGTGGATACCAGCAATAATAGAGGCTTCCAATATTCAAATTAAGGACTCTATCGCCAAATTAAATTCATCAGTGTTAAATATATGCAAACAATATTCTTTCTTGATAAAGAATTCAAATGGGCATAATTATATGCATGTAGGAGCTTTTGATGGAGTGTCACTTTGCAAGAGGATTTTAATATGAGCATTTTGTTCACATGCATATTTCTAGCACTGGTTGACACTCTAAAACATATTCTTGCTCCTTTTGCCCAATGAAATTGTGAGCCAATGCGGTTGAAGTGGCATTGGCTTTGACATTGACATGATATACCAGATAGCATGTGTAATCTACAAACGAATGCTAATCATCAGATATAATGAGCAACTCGAGCTGTCATTAGGAAAAAACGTCAGCTTCAAGAATGACATGTGAAAAAAGTGATCTATGTCATCCAACCTAAAGACAATGATAAGGATTCAAGTAATAAAGCATCGTAATTTATCACCACAACAGTCCTTCACTTTGGGTAACACATGAGAAGCACTTGGCAGTGAGCAAGAAAGAGAAGGCACTAAACCCTAATCTGGTTCCTATTCCCAACAAAGTAGCAGTGTTGAAGATGAAAACCTTCCCTTATTCCAGATATACCACTGTTTCCCACACTTCCAGTCGCCGAAAAAAGAGGTGAGGCGGCCCGTTGGTTTGGGCTTTCTTACGTTGGGTGGCATCTCCTGGTGCCTGGGACTTTCTGGGCACTTTGGAGTCCACTCAGAGCCGAGGAGGAGAGGGTAGAGCTGCACAATCGCTAATGTCGCTGGGGATGTGATGAGAGCTCCGGGAACACATGGCCATCTTGGTTACCAGCCGGACACGCCCCCCACTGTTTCCCACACTTCCAATGACAGCCGTAGAGTTGGGCATTCCCCAACTCAAGGCAGCACAAACCAAATTAATACTTCTAGAAGTAACCGGTTTCCTCTACTGTGTTACTGCTGGAATTCTAATTTGGGCACTAATACCACAGGCAAATAATAGGATGCACAAAAGTACAGTGACCATGCTTTGATGGTAAGCACTGGTAACCGGTAACACACATTAGGATAGCTTGAGGTGGCAATTACCATGCTTCATTAACATTTTACTGAGCAGCTTGGAAGCAGGCTTTCCAAATAATGCAGTGTAGCACTCCTGTCAAGCAAGGCCAGACAGTTTCCACTACCATCCTCAGAGCAACCACCTCAAAGGCTCCAAAACATCCATATGCAGTAACGATAGAAGAACTGGGCCATGCACTAGTCTTTCGGCCTCAAGCTTGAAAAAGGCTTGTTGGCTGAAACGTTGCTGTAGTTATCCAACAAATCTGTGTAAAAAAGGTTGATTCCAGTTCTTTTTTCATTCTATGGAAACAGGTCTTAAATAGATGTACTAGTGTTTTGTGAACGTCTCATATATCAATTCGGCATGTTAAAAGACATTTTTCTAATTTACACCCATTTCCTACCTTTAGCAAATGAATAATAGCCACAATCATCTCATTCACAGACAAGGAGATTCGGCACACTGTACCCTCTCACAACTTCAATGGATTTATCCACCTAACAGAAGGGTGCTCCATCAGAATCCGGGTTGGCTAATTTCCAAACTGATTTGTGTCAAAAGAAAGTACAAGTGCAGCTTTTTTTTGGATGAACATTGGTGGCAGTGGTAACATTTTGGCCAAGAATGATGTTTCTCAAGTTTGACAGAGGCCATTGACACCAATGTTCATCCAAAAAAATCTGCACTTGGAGTACCTGGAATCCATTTCTTTTGACATTTGTCACTCCTGATATGAATGCATGTGCTTTACTTACTAACGCAGACTCCATCTTCTGCAGTGCACAACTGTGTACCTCTCATAGAAATGTATTACACAATTTGGTATTCCAGTATTTTTCAAACAAAGCCCTTCCATTTCCATCATAAATTAATGCATTTTTCGATCCTGACTTGCAGCTTCTTGATGAGACTTGAGAAAAACAAAGCTGATCTCAGGGGAATTGAGAAATTACTAACACTGCTCTTTAAACAAAAAGTACAGGAAGCCACTGGTTGGATTTTAGCAGCAGCGAGAAACTCTAATGTCTCTAACATCTCCAAAACTTTTACATTGTTTGAAAAATTATGGCACAGGAACGGATGTCTGTGAAGGTAAATGTAATGAGCAAACGAATGCAGAAGTGACATATCCATGTTCTAAAAATAGTCAGTGTTAAAGATATTAATATGTTTAAAAAAAAATCTTTCAGAAATAAACTCCGCTCAGTGTTAAAAAGTTACTTTTTTTTTTTTTTACAGTTAAAAAGTGCTGAAAAACCTGACAAGAGTGTAAATATATTTCTCATTGATTCTGTCAATCTCAGGGTCACTGACATTTTAGCATTTGTTTGAAGATCAATAAAACGACGAAGAAATCTTTATAACTTCAAAACATCCTTTAACCCCTTCGCTACCACAAGATTTTCCATAAAACCACGGTTGGAACCATTTTTTTAAAATTCCTTCTCATTTATTATACAGTATTTAATATAATTTTTGAAAATTCACAATGTGTTTTTAACTGTAGTAGCCTGATTTGACAGGAACGTGTCTCCATCTGCTGGCCAAAAAGTGCTTCTGCAGCCAGAGTTCTATGCTGAATCAGCTGGGGATCCGTGTTTTAGATACCCAGGCCCAGATTGTTCTAATGGTTTTGGTACCTTGGCTGTCAGGCCAGAAGTGCTAAAACATTTGGGGCCTGAAATTAATTTGCAATAAATAAAATTCCTTTGCACTGCTCCAGAAAAAGACCAAATCGAGTATACTCGATACTGGAGCACCAGCAGGTGTTTTGAATATCGCACTCAATTTTGATAGTGAAGGGGTTATTATTATTATTATTATTATTCTTTATTTATAAAGCGCCAGCATATTCCGCAGCGCTGTACAATAAGCACAGTATAGACAGGGTTACAATACATTGAACAACATTTGACAAACAGTACAGGAGGAGATGAGGGCCCTATTCCCGTAGGAACTCACAATCTGGGAGGGTTGGGGTTGGAAACAGGAGGAGAGGACTGTAAGGTGAGAGTGATTGATGGTTGCGTCAGTGAGTTGGGTGGTAGGCCTCCCTAAATAGGAATGTTTTCAGGGAGCGTTTGAAGGAAGAGAAGTTAGGGGAAAGTCTGACAGCACGAGGGAGAGCGTTCCAGAGAGTGGGGGCTGCGCGTGAGAAATCCTGCAGTCTATCATGGGAAGAGGTGATGCGGGGAGAAGCTAGGCGCAGGTCACTGTTTGACCTTAGGGAGCGGGCTGGGGTGTATTTGGTGATTAGTGAGGACAGGTAGTGGGGAGCTGAGTTAGTGAGGCTTTTGTAGGTAAGGATAAGGATTTTGAGTGCAGTTGTACATCAAGGGTACCACTGTTTTAATAGGTTAATATTCCTTATTTCATGGAGCTATTTTACAATAGAACAAGAACAAGATCAATTGATTTGGTTAAAAGTAACAACGATGCTCCAGGGTGTACCTAAAAACTAATAAATACAAAATGTTTCATTCTTTGTTAAAAACTTATTTAGTGCAATTTGTTGTCGGGTCAATAGTAAACAGCATTCAATGGCTGCATCGATTTAAAAAAAATCCCGGGGAAGAACAATTGCATATTTCTTGTAATACATTTGCACCATTCAATATACAATTAGGGGTTTACTGATCAACTATATGCTTGCAGCTAAAGAGTCAATCAACAACTTTGTATGGGAACAATACATTAAATAAGACATTTTATCTTAAAATCACTATAACCATTTCATTTTTGTCCCTGTGGGCTGCACTAGCCTCCCAAAGAGTAGGAATTCTGTCAGCCCAGAAGGCTGTCAATCAGGCTTGAGTTGTGCACTGGTGGTCGGCCAATGCCTCTTAGTGCATTTTGCTATAATCAAACCATTCCCCCTTTATAGTTTTGATTAGAGATGTGCACACTTTTTTTTTTTTTCGTTTCGGCCGATTTTTGTTTCGGCTTGTTTCTGCTCGTTGTTTTGTATCGACTTTCATTTCGTGATATTGGAAATTTTTGGTCTTTCGGATCATCTGTTCTCGTCGTTTCAAAGGGTCTATTTCGTTTTGACTTAGACGAATGGTATTTTGGATGCTCCAATATGCAAAATAACAAAACGATTTACCTGTACAGAATAATGCAGCATATGAGTCCGCACACTGTCGGGCAGCACCTCTACAGTATAATTACTGCAGAATATGATTCCGCACACTGCCGGGCAGCACCTCTACAGTATAATAATGCAGCATATGATTCTGCACACTGCCGGGCAGCACCTCTATAGTATAAAAATATAGTTGCGTTTTTAACTTTTTATTAACTATCTCTTAAACCATTTTATAGTTTCATCTGCAGCAAACAGATATTTTTTTAATTTATTTTTTGGATTTTTTTTTAATTTTTCAGGAGTGTTTTGGGTTAATCTTTAGGTTTCCTAACTAATTTTAAATGTAATAAATATGAGGTCTGTTTTTTTTCTTCGTGAAACATTTCATCAGCCTATTTCAGCAATCGGTGACAGTCCAAGGTTCAGCACCCTGGTCAGTAGTCGATGGTGAAACATCAGTCTATTTTTTTCACATCGGGACCTTGGATAGTATAGTATGTCTGCCGTTATCCACATAATCAGTCTATTTTTTTCACTTCAGGACCTTGGATAACAGCAGGCTTGTTAGTAAGCTGTTACTATCCAAGGTCCTGATGTGAAGAAAACAGACTGATGATGTGCTTCACCATCGACTACTGTCCAGGGTGCTGAACCTTGGACCGTCACCGATAGTGAACCATATCATCAGCCTATTTCAGCAAAGAAAAAAAACAGACCTCGTTATTACATTTTAAATTAGTTAAGAAACCTAAAGATTAACCCAAAAATTTTTAAAAAAATTCTAAAAAGTAAATTTAAAAAAATCTGTTTGCTGCAGATGAAACAAAAAAATGGTTTTAGAGATATCTAACTTCCCTGGTGGTCCGATTCTGACATATTTTATATGTCAGAATCGGTCCAATTAATCTGGCCCCCTGGCGGTATTAGTGTGGCTCGGGGGTTAACTTTCAATACTGAAAGCGGTATCCCCGAGCCACACTCGGGCCCATACAGTTACTTACATGTCCTGCACTCCCTCGCTGTCCCCGCAGTCACACTGCAGCCGATCGCGATGTCACACTTCCTGGTTCGCTCCTCGCGAGAAGAGAACCAGGCAGTGTAACTTTGCGAGCGGCTGGAGGAGACTGCGGGGATCATCGAGGGAGCGCAGGACATGTAAGTATACAGCCCGAGTGTGGCTCGGTGATACCGCTTTCGGTACAAAAAGTTAACCCTGAGCCACACTAGGGAGAACCGTCAGGGAGGTTAATAAAAAGTTAAACGCGCAACTATATTTTTACATTGTAAAGTATGGAGGAATAAACCCTAATTTTTGTTTAAAATTAGATAGGTAGCCCTAAAGATTAACCGAAAAATGCCCAAAAAAATCCTAAAAAATAAATGCAAAAAATGGCATATTGCTGCAGATGAAACAAAAAAATGGTTTAAGAGATATATAATAAAAAGTTAGAAACGCAACTATATTTTTACATTGAAAAGTAAAGTATAGAGGAATAAAGCCTAGTTTTGTTTAAAATTAGTTAGAAACCCTAAAGATTAACCCAAAAAATGCCCAGAAAATTCTAAAAAAAGTAAATAAGTAAGGAGACTTTTATTTTATTGGTAGTAAATAATATCAATATCTTGTACTGTTAGACTGGGGATTTAGGGAAAAGCTAATAAAATATTTAAAATCTATTATTGATGTAGAAAGAAAGCACTGGAACAAGTGAAAAAAGTAACTGACATTACGAAATCAGCAACGGAACCGAAGCGGACTCGAAATGTTACGAAATTACGGAATCAGCAATGGAACCGAAACGGACTCGAAACGATACGAAAATACGATGTCCGACATGAACCGAAACGGACCCTAAATCGTGAATAGAAGGAAAATGACTTGCGATTTTCCAAATTTCACGTTCATACGCAATAACGAAATATTTTTGTTTCGTATTGAAATTATTTCGGAAGGTGTGCATTTCGTTGCCGATCCGATTCGGAACATCGGACGAATCCGAAGCACCGAATCAGCCCGTTTCATGACAAAAAAACGAATCTGTATGAAACGAAATGCACGTCCCTAGTTTTGATTATCCCTTTAAAGCTTTAACCCCATGGCTGCAGAAGATGTCTGGGGGACATCAAGTGGATTCCCCGCAGCATGCAAAGGACTTCCCTCAAACGTCATGGTTCCCTGCAGCCTCTGGGGAGACCGCCACGGGTCTGGGAGGAATCCTGAGCTGGTCTGACTTCCTGGAAGTAACACCTCGGCTTGGGACCTCCCCTACCTACTGATGTCAATACACAAGTCCGTAATGACATCATAAAGGGGGCCTCCCACCAGCCGGGAAGGAAAAATCCCAATACAGGAGATACATGGGGTCTTTTGGACCCCCGTATCTTCTGAACCAGGTTCCATATAAAAAAAATATAAAGATGACCCCGCTCCATTTTTCTTTCCTAATGTAGCACTACTGTTTCAATTATTAAGTGAACAGTGATGCTGCGCTAACTCACCTTCTCATTTCCCACACTGCCAGCAAGTGTGAAGGTGATGGAATAATGGGTTATTATGCATTCTTCCATGAAAAACCTAAGCCGGCTGTGATGGTGGGCCTGACCTGACATGGCACAAAAGGGGTGTGAGCTACTTGAGCAGTTAACAGACATGACCCATGGATGTATAAACAAAACAAAACAGTAATATATACAGCAAGGAACCAGAACACCACAATGAAACAAAAGACCTGAGCACTAGAATCAAACCATAGACCTGAACTAAATATACAATAGATAAACAAACAGTAGAACAACCAAGGACCTGGGAAACTATAGGCAGAAAGACATAAGATAACTAAACACTAGAGTAACATGAGTGAAACCATAAACCTGTTTAAACCTAGAGAAGAAACATGAAATGCAAACATGAACCATATGAACAAAACAGTATGAATAACCAAGGACCTGGGAGACTATAAACAGATGTAAATACAGAACTGGCGGAGGAGTAAACCCAAAACCTGAAAGTAAAGTAATAAAGGGTAACTAGAACACATACAGGAGAACCTGAGCAAAAGATCCCTACCAGAACTGCAAGGTAAGTGAATAAGGATCAAAGAGATCAAGGCTTGGAACAAAGCAGACTGAAACATCAGAATGAGGCAGCGCCCTTCTTAGGGCGATGCCTGCTATTATAGCACATGACCAAATGAGAACAATTAAAGTCCAGGTGAGGTCCAGGCTTGGATGTGAACCAAATGTCCAGAACTAAATGCAATGTCCATAGAAGCCAGAGGGGGCACCAGATGTGCTAGAATTTCCAAAAACATGACTGGCAACTCCCACCTCTGCCAGAGGGGGCGCAGGACGTCACATATCCCCCCCTCTATGAGCAGACCCCGGATGCTCCAAAGAAGATGACAAGAAGAAATGAAAGGAAAAACGTCAATGGGTCCTGTAGGTACGTAGAGCCCTCTCATACACCCCTCGGTCCTCAAGGCATATAATAGCACCATTAGAGGCTCGGAAACATCCAGCAGGGACAGGACTCGACTCTCGGGCTTGAGGACCTGAGGTGTAGACCTTTTGGGAGCCAAAACTGGGTCCAGGTTGGAAGGCACTGGCACCAGTCCTTTTGCGTCTCCTCCCCCTGGTACAGGACGTGGAATGGACAGCAACAGTGCCCTCTCTGCTCTGCGGCAACTTGAACATGGCACCAGCGGTACAGATCTGTGGGTCAGCGACCTCGGCACGGCTCTGCAGCGACTCGGTCATGGCGGCAGCAGCACGGATCTGTGGCGACTCAATCATGGCGGCAGCAGCACGGGTCTGTGGGTCAGCGACCTCAGCACGGCTCTGTGGCAACTCGGTCATGGTGGCAGCAGCACGGATCTGTGGGTCAGCGACCTCGGCACGGCTCTGCGGCGACTCGGTCATGGCGGCAGCAGCACGGATCTGCGGCGACTCGGTCATGGTGGCAGCAGCATGGGTCTGTGGGTCAGCGACCTCGGCACGTCTCTGCGGCGACCTGGTCATGGCGGCAGCAGCACGGATCTGTGGGTCAGCGACCTTGGCACGGCTCTGTGGCGACTCGGTCATGGCGGCAGCAGCACGGGTCTGTGGGTCAGCGACCTCGGCACGGCTCTGCGGCGACTCGGTCATGGCGGCAGCAGCACGGATCTGCGGCGACTTGGTCATGGCGGCAGCAGCACGGATCTGTGGGTCAACGACCTCGGCACGGCTCTGCGGCGACTCGGTCATGGCTTGTCTCGACTCGACTACTACCGGCTCGGGTGAGCGTGGCTTGGCAACTACCGGCTTGGGTGAGCGTGGCTTGGCAACTACCGGCTTGAGTGAGCATGGCTTGGCAACAATCTTGGTCGCACAGTGTTTTGCAACCACCTTGGCTTGGCACTGTGGAGCGGTGACCTTGGCTTGGCACTGTCTCTTAAACTGCTGTGCAGTGGACTGGCTCTCAAACTGGTTAGCGGTGGACCAGATCTCGCACTGCGAGGCAGTGGACTTGATTTGTTCGTGCTGCAGGGCAGCACTCTTGACTGGAACTGCTAGCTTAGGCACAGTAGACATGGACAGGACTTGAAGCTGACAAACAGCAGACTCAGATTCTTTGTGCTGCTGAGCAGCCACCTTAGATTGTTCATGCTGCAGGGCAGCACTCTTGACTTCCCACTGCTGGGCATTACACCTGGTTTCTCCCTGTTGGGCAGTGGATTTTGGACGTCCTGCGACGTGCAGGGCCGTGGACTCTGGGGCCTGGTAAGGCTGGAACATGGAGGATAACTTCTGGGGGTGCACTTGACAGTCCATTCGTTTATGGAGGAAAGAACCGCAATAAAAGCATAAGCCCTGAGTTTTCCTCCATACCCTTTCCTCCAGGGTCAGGGTTCCTCTGGAACCTTTAACTGGAACAGGAAGTTGCTCTTTACTCATGGTACTCTTGGGAATCTGCAGCATAATAGAGAGTGCCAAGTCCAGATGCAGCATAGACTTGGTAAGGGTCCCCTTCAGACTTTTCATCAAGGCTATAATCACTGCTGGCTCACTAGTAACTGGCTGCCTCATTATGTGACGGTGGGCCTGACCTGACATGGCACAAAAGGGGTGTGAGCTACTTGAGCAGTTAACACTCAGACATGACCCATGGATGTATAAACAAAACAAGGGATTTATTTACAACAGTAATATATACAGCAAGGAACCAGAACACCACAATGAAACAAAAGACCTGAGCACTAGAATCAAACCATAGACCTGAACTAAATATACAATAGATAAACAAACAGTAGAACAACCAAGGACCTGGGAAACTATAGGCAGAAAGACATAAGAGAACTAAACACTAGAGTAACACGAGTGAAAACATAAACCTGTTTAAACCTAGAGAAGAAACATGAAATGCAAACATAAATACCAAACATGAACCATATGAACAAAACAGTATGAATAACCAAGGACCTGGGAGACTATAAACAGATGTAAATACAGAACTGGCGGAGGAGTAAACTAGGCTTGTGCACCGATTTTTTTTTTTTTTTTTTTTTTTTTTTTTTTTTTGGTTCGATTCGATTTTTCGGATTTCTAAACTTTTCGATTCGGCTCGTTCGACCGATTTCTGTTTCGATTCGGTTCGGCTCGACTCGTTTTTCGTGTACATTTTTTTTCAGAATTTCGACCATTTTTCGTATTTTCGGGTCACTTAGCTCGTTTTTTGTATCGACTTTTCGTATTTTCGGAAATTTTCGTTTTTCGGAATTGTAAATGGTTTTGGAATTTCGACCATTTTTCGTATTTTCGTGTCCCTTAGCTCGTTTTTTGTATCGACTTTTCGTATTTTCAGAAATTTTCGTTTTTTCGGAACGTCTGTTCTCCTCGTTTCAAAGCAATAAATTTCGATTTGACACATTTCAAGTACATTTGAAAATTCCAAAAATATTTCGTTTCGACTCGGAAAACTTTTCGGATCTGCCATTTTCGGATCTAAAAATTTTCGGAAAATCGGCCGCATCCGAAAACACGAATCGGGAAATTTCGTGAAAATTCCGAAATTCCGAAACCCGAAACGCACATCCCTAGAGTAAACCGAAAACCTGAAAGTAAAGTAATAAAGGGTAACTAGAACACATAAAGGAGAACCTGAGCAAAAGATCCCTACCAGAACTGCAAGGTAAGTGAATAAGGATCAAAGAGATCAAGGCTTGGAACAAAGCAGACTGAAACATCAGAATGAGGCAGCGCCCTTCTTAGGGCGATGCCTGCTATTATAGCACATGACCAAATGAGAACAATTAAAGTCCAGGTGAGGTCCAGGCTTGGATGTGAACCAAATGTCCAGAACTAATGCAATGTCCATAGAAGCCAGAGGGGGCGCCAGATGTGCTAGAATGTCCAAAAACATGACTGGCAACTCCCACCTCTGCCAGAGGGGGCGCAGGACGTCACACCGGCGCAATGCTGCGATGGGTGCAGAAGGTCCATTGGAATCCTGCATCTTTATTTAAACCACACAAAGTCATGTGAGGTGTCATTGGAAAGGTCAGAGTCTGGCCTTTCCAATGATGCCAAATATTACCATGTAATGTGTAAAAATGCTCAGCGCACAGAGATGAAATGGCTCAGCATTGAAGGGGCTAATTACCCGAGTGAAGTAGAAATTAAAAATCTATTTGCCTCTCTCTCTGTTTTACGTGCTGTCGTGATGTCCTGTCCAGCCTCTGGGTATAAATACATTTTTTTTTAAAAAGCAGACTGATTAATAAAATGCAAATAGAAAAGTTGTATCACAGCTGCATTTATTCATTTAGTTCTGCATTTAGTTTTGTGTTGCCCTGTAAAGAATTTTATTTTTCTTGCAATCATTTAGACCACTATTTCTAGAGCCCTAAGGGCTAGAGGGACATATGATGTATCATGGAAAGACCAGATTATGGCCCTCTCAGTGATACCAAATATAACCAGGTTAGATTTAAATAAAATTAAAATAATATTTTCCCCTTTTTTTCTAACACTGCACTATTATACAGTTTAAAATTAAGTGAACAGTGATGTTGCGATAACTCACCTCATTTCCCACACTGCCAGCAAGTGTGGAGCTGATGATGCAACACATTGTTAAATTGACAACCTAGAATGTGGCGCTGCAGTGAGGAGAGACAGGGGACTTTGGAACTCGCAACTGTGAATTGTACACCACACAAGGTTAAGTGAGGTGTATTGGAAAGGTCAGAGTCTGGTGTTTACAATGATACCAAACATGAGCATGTCATGTGTAAAAATAAAAATTGAAAAGCGTAAATGCAAAATTAGTTTTTTTTCTCTGTTCTATGACAGAGACATATGCTTTTACATATAAAACAAATAATGCCACTGCCCTAACTCAACTAAGGCAACAGATTCTCCCCCTTGTGATTTGAGTGCAGAGAGAAATGTTTTGTTCAGTTTTTTAATATGTTCTTTTTCTATTTTTTTTTAGTTTGCCCAAATTGAAAATTTGAAAAGTCATCTTGGCATATTTCTATTCTTTTGTTTAAGGGGGGGGCGGCGCTCTACATTTCTGTGCCTACAGGCTCCTGAGATGCAAATCCGGCCCTGCCAGTGATCCAGGCTGCTAGGATAACGGCCCGCCCTTCTCTCCATTATTACAACCCCAGGGACCCAGATCAACACTCCCAACATGCCCGGCTGCAGTACACACCATATCCCTGTGGTTTTAGCAGAAGGGAGGGATGCAGCCAAAAAGGTCTGGTCTCACATACCTCCCATTTATGATCATGCCCTGCCTCCTGTCACAATACATAAATATACCAGATTTGAGTGTGTTTCGTGTTAAATGCAAGATGATAATTGCTAATGGGAGACAAATCTTGGGGAGTCCTCACACTTCTATTTTAGGATTTGAACCCTGTTTACTTCGAATATAAGTTGTTGAAATTTGTTTCTTTTTTTTTCTTTTGCTTTTAAATATAGAACTACATCCCCTATGATTCACAGAGCATCATGTCTAAAGCATGTTAGCAACAATTTTTCGATGACTATTCAAAGGTCAGCCATCATGGATAAATGTGAAGCAAGTATTAATGTATACTTAAAAATGTCATTTAAGAGCCGGCACTGAGGCTGTTGCAAAGGTAGCTGAACACATTAATGCAATTACATAAGATTAACCTTGAAGAGAGTTCAATTTGCTAAGACTTCTTCGCATAAGTAATCTGCTTTGGATAAAACAGATGATTGTCCCTTTCTCGATAACTCTTACTTAAAATCTGCTAAGAGTCCATGACTGCATTCAGTCCTAATTTAGGTCACTGTTACCCATCCTCAACATACTCAGGGAATTCTGTGAATGCACAGATAGATAAATAAAATGAGAAAAGAAAAATGCTCAACATTACAGTTATGTTGACGTTGATAATGTTTAGGACTCGGGGGGTTTATTGGGCAGGATTCACTATGTGGTGATATGGGCGCAATGTACCCAAATATTGCTGCTAATCTTCCCACATCATGCACAAAGAACTCAGATGGTACTGCGGCTCAGGGGCATCTGGATCCTCGCAATGGGGCATACTGGGCTGGCCTTGAAAGTTGGTGTTCTGCCCTCACAATGTGTCAAGGTACAAGGCTTGGCAGACAGCTGACAAATTGTTAATAAAAATCTAGAAGCAGGATTGCATGAAGTCTTTCCTTTACTATTATTTTATCGTTACGTTTTAGATTTTTATTTCACTTTACATTAATCTTTCTAAAACTGCAAAGGATACAGAATTACAAAAATATATTAGACTAGGAATGCAAATCTACACAAAAAAGTGACAAGCATGCTACCTAGCTCCAAAAAAAAACCTAGCTAACAGAAATAGAAGTTTAGTAACTTCATGCCAAGACAATCAAATACTGTTAACCTCCCTGGCGGTACTTTTATATGTCAGAATCGGTACCATTTATTCGGCCCACTAGTGGTATTAGAGTGTGGCTTGGGGTTAATTTCAGTGCTGAAAGTGGTAACCCTGAGCCACACTCGGACTGGATACATTACCTGGCCCTGCGCTCCCTCGCTGTCCCCCGCTGTCACCTCCGTGTGATCGCGGCGAGGAGGGAACCAGGACGCTGCGATCACACGGAGGAGAATGCGGACGCGGAGGTCAGCGAGGAAGCACAGGTAAAGGTAATGTATCCAGCCCGAGTGTGGCTCGGGGTTACCGCTTTCAGCAGTGAAATTTAACACTCGGGAACACCGACAGGGTGATTAAACTAATATGGAACAGTATTTGAGTTGCTGAAAACATGTACTTTAACTTAAAAACATTGATGCTCTACTTACAGACTTATACAGGGTTATTCAGAGAGCAGTGAAAAGCAGGAGAATGACTGGAAAATGGAAAATTCTATTTTGACCTAGAATTTTCCATTCTCCAGTCATTCTCCTGCTTTTCACCTCTCTTTGAATAACCCTGATAATTTCAAGGCCTGTGCGAAAGAAATGTGGAGCTGACTCTCTGATCACCAAAAGACTTCTAACCAGGAAGTAACTGCAACGTATTGCTTTAGTAATGGCTGCCAAATTAAAGCAACAGTCCATTAATACATTAGATGCATGGAAATCTTTGATTACCAGAACAGTTGGGATAAGCCCAGTCGTGACGATAGGGTCCCGTAACATCATGGAGGACTACATGGCTGCAATTTTAAGAGATCCTGTGCGACGTGATGTTGGCATAAGGAGGATTTCCAGTATCAAGCCATGCATCAATTGGAGGATGAAATGGAGGTGTGGATACAGACGTCACTCGATTGATATACACATAAGCCTTCTGACCCATATTACATGCCGGTTAATACCCTGCCTGCCCGCACTTTGCAGATTACCCATGCTATGTTTCGTATTGACAACACCTCTGCCTGTGACAGTCATGCCGGCGATGCCATCTCAGTCCAACTTCATTCTGGCGACACCTCCATTGAGAGCAATG
This sequence comes from Leptobrachium leishanense, assembly GCA_009667805.1. Lineage (NCBI taxonomy): Eukaryota > Metazoa > Chordata > Amphibia > Anura > Megophryidae > Leptobrachium > Leptobrachium leishanense. Next base: position 399,686,919 of record CM019064.1, on the reverse strand, counting down.
CCAGCTAGAGCAAGGGGCTGGAAGTGGAAGTTGACTGGTCTATACATGAAAGAGAATTGACTTGGAGGTGTGGTAGGGAACAGATCTATAATCTAAGGGGAAAGGGGAAAAATAATCTGGGTTTAATGGTTGGATTGAAATGCTGGTGTGGGTCAGTTGGGGTGGATGGGGTTGGAATGGGGTACTAGGCGCTGCTCGGAACTGATATTGGGGTGTGGGAGAGGAAGGGGTAATATAATCAAAGTAAGAACATTTACATTTTTGGTGGTAGTGTCCCTTTAAAAAAGAAAAGAATGCCTGCTATGCCTTTTAAATATCCAAGTTTATTTTTGGCCCCATTTAACCCTTCGCTGCTGAGGCTTTTCACACCTCTGTGCTGAGGTCATTTTTACCGGTTTTGCTCATCATGTTTAAACGTGTTTTGAAGGCTTATTTTAGTATATGACCCAGACATATTATATATCGTTCTTTCCGTCAGACTCGGTAGATTCATAATATGTCATTATTATATGTATACGTTATGTCATGTCTGTATATTATAACAAAAAATGCAATAAAATATGTATTTTCAATAATTTACAATGTGTAAAGTGTTTTTTTTCACATTTTAACATGCGAGCAATTGCGGTTATATTTTGTATGGGGTGCGCTTGTTAAAAAAATTAGAGATGGGGTCTCGTTACATTTTTTTTTGGGGGAAAATTACACTATTTTTTAACAAACGCACCGCATACAAAAATCGTTAGTGCAGCATCATTGTTCACATTATAATTGAATATTGCTGCATTAACAAACCAAAAAAAAGAAAAAAAAAGTGTTTATTTTTTTTTTTATAATTTTTTTTAAATTTTTTTTTTATTTTCATTTTTTTTTTTTTTTACAAAATTTTTTACTTTCATGTTTGGTATCGTTGGAACGGCCATGCTCTGGCCGATCCAACCATACCAAAATTTAACCCCTAGCTGCCACGGATCGGGAGATAGGGAGTTCATTGGAACTCCCTATCTCCACAGTTGGTGGCAGTTAAGGGTTAAGTCCAGGACTGGCGTCATCGTGCTACGCACGATGACGCCAGTCCTCAGGGGGAGTTCCCGGAGGCTTGGCCGACATCCAAGATGTCGGCCAGCTCCGGGAAAGGATCGCAAACCGGCGCTTTTCAGCACCGATTCGCGATCCAGCTCCCCAGGGGTTAATGCCAGGCATCATTTAGAAGGGCAGGCTGTGCCCTTCCAAATGATGCCTGGGTTAACCCCCGCAGAGCCGCCGATCGGGAGGGAGAGAGGTCCGAAGGACCTCCCCCCCCTCCCTTTCAGGCGCCTCCTCCGCACATGCGGGGGGGCGCCTGAATTTGGTGTCATCGCGCTGCCGCGATGACACCAAATTCCGGCGGCTGCTGTTCCGGATGCCGGGCTGACATCCAGGATGTCAGCCCGCACCGGAAGGGCCAGCGATCGGGAATGCTGAGCGCGTCCTCAGCATCGAAGTGATTAAATATATTTTTAATTTTAATTTTTTTTAAAAAACTTTTTTCACTTTAGTGTTTGGTATCGTTGGAACGGCCATGCTCTGGCCGATCCAACCATACCAAACTTTAACCCCTAGCTGCCACGGATCAGGAGATAGGGAGTTCATTGGAACTCCCTATCTCCACCGTTGGTGGCAGTTAGGGGTTAACTCTAGGACTGGCGTCATCGTGCTATGCACGATGACGTCAGTCCTCAGGGGGAGTTCCTGGAGGCTTGGCCGACATCCAAGATGTCGGCCAGCTCCGGGAAAGGATCACGAACCGGCGATTTCAGCGCCGATTCGCGATCCAGCTCCCCAGGGGTTAATGCCAGGCACCATTTGGAAGGGCAGGCTGTGCCCTTCCAAATGGTGCCTGGTTTAACCCCCGCAACGCCGCCGATCGGGAAGGAGAGAGGTCCGAAGGACCTCCCCCTCCCTTTCAGGCGCCTCCTCCGCACATGCGGGGGGGCGCCTGAATTAGCAGCGCGATGACACCTAATTTCAGCGGCTGCGGTTCCGGATGCTGGGCTGACATCGAGGATGTCAGCCCGCACCGGGGGGGCCAGCGATCGGCCGGAACCCGGCCGAACGCTGGCCCCAAAGGGAGGACGCGCTCAGCGCGTCCTCCGCATACCAGCAGCCATGCGGAGGACGCGCTCAGCGCGTCCTCCGCATTGAAGTGGTTAAGCTCTGATGTCATATTCAAGACTGTTTACATATTTATTCACTAAAGGGGTTATTCTGGCCCTGAAATGTCACCAAACAGGGAATTTCCCCGTACGATGATATTTCAGGGCAATTCGGCTATTCAGAGAGCAGGCAGTTCACCAAATTTTGGCGAACTGCCAGCAAGTACGGTGCCTGTTCGAAGGCAGTGAAATCCCCCAAAGAGAAGCAATGGTTAATCTATTCGGAGAACACCGAACAGCAGTGAAAAGTTGCCGAAATGCCCTGCTGTTCGGTGTATTCATTCGGCAGGTTTATTCAGGCGAACCCCAAAGGCTTCAATGTTAATAATATTCCCGTTTTAACCCAATATTTATTAAATCATTAATTGAAGGGATACTCCAGGCAATATGACCACCTCAGCTTTTTAAGGTGGTCATATTGCCTGAAGTATCCCATTTTTTCCCCCCAGCCTTCTACCTTTTCCCAATCGGCTGATATTGCTGAGAGAAGCGGTGCACTTTACTCCGCCCTCCCAGCTGTCAATCAGCCGATCGGGATTCAAGGTCCTCACGTTTTGGAACTCTCGGCAAAGCTGGGATGTCATCGCGCTAGAAGCGCGATGACGTCCTACCACTCCGGCAGAGTCGCGGGAACGAGCAGGAGAAGGAGCTGGAGCTGCTGCCGTCTCCTCCTCCTTCTCCTCCGCCTAAGTTTTTAGACGAGCAGGCGGGTGAACTTCAGCTCACCTCGCCGCTCGTGAACGTGCGCTGCTCCGCGCATGCGCGGTTGAATGAGCTGATTGGCTGGTTTACGTGATAGGCGCGCATGCGCACTTTGCACGTAAACCTTAAGCCAAGTTCCAACTTTAACACGACGGGAGCGGAAGAGGAGGGAGGTGAGTAAAAAAAAAAACGTTGGAAAAGTGTAATTTTTAGGGTAAGTATAACCTAAAAAAATATATATATATGTACTGAATGACTAGTTAGGGCAATAGGTTTAATATAAAGTAAAAAAAAAAGGGGGGTGATTTTCAGCTTGGAGTGTTCCTTTAATTTAATCTGCAGTAAAAAGTCTCATTTATTTATTTTTATTAATTTTTTTTAGGATCTTTTAGGCATTTCTTGGGATTTTTCGGCAAATTTTTTTTCCCTTTTTTTCTTTTGTGAAAGCGTTTTTTCTTTTTTTCTGTAACAGACCTTTTTATTATTATTCATAGGACCATATAGGTTAATTCCAGGCATCTAAGTTCGGTATTTTTTTTCGCAAACAGCGTTTCTATTTTGAAACGTTCAATCGTATTGTTTTTTTACCCCATTCGTCAGCTTGTCAGCTTTTTGCAGAAGCTGTTCTGTTCTGTGATCGGCGGCTTGGCAGCTTTTCCCAACGTGTTTTCGGCGTATGTACGTTGGGTTTTCCCTGCACTCCGGGGACCCTGCGATGAATGCTGAATTTGGCGACATTTCGGTGCTCTCTGAATAACCTCATAAGTGAATATTTTTTGGTGAATTAAGCTCATGGACAAGTTTTGTGCTTGGGAAATAACATTTATTATCCCAACCTTTATATAAAATATTGCTATTTACTTCTAATATAAACTTTGGTGTTGATTTAAGCCAGAATCCCATAACTTCGTTGAAAAAAATTTAATGTTAAAAGTAATTGGATTAAACGCATAGTAATTAAAGAAACAACTAAGGCCGTGTAAAATTACCTATTTTTTATCTAAGGATAGTGTTTTACATATTTTTTCATTAACTTTAGTAGCACTTCACATTTTATTTATTCATTTTGTCACTCGCATAATTATATTATAAATTCTTAATGTGCAAATAGATTATATATGAAGTCGATTTTGCCACTGCCTAATGATACACAGGAAGGTATCAATGTTAGAATCACAAGTAATAATTGCTTCCTCATCCTAATAAACAGAGATTGGTCATGCAACCACAGAAAAAGAACATTCATTAAAAAGGCTCTAATACAGTACGTCTACACAGACATTGCATACAGCCAGAGTGATACATTTAAAGGGACATTCTGCTCATCCTGACCACTTCACATTAATAAAGTGATCAGGATGTGAGGAGTGCCCCCCATCTTCACCGATCTGGAGAAATCCCTGGTTGAAGTGGAGGAGTTTCCTCCACTCCACCCACAGTCACATACAGCCTGGATTTTTTAATTTCCCAGCTGCTGATCACCAGATTACTCGCCAGTGACATCGGCATGCAGAGAGTGTGCCGAAGTCACCCTCTGAGACCAATTGTTGTAGTGTTTGGTCTCAGAGAAGCAGCCGATGGAGCAGAGCTGCGCATGAGCGCAACTCCGATCCATCATTCTGCGCAGGCACTATGAACATGTGTACAAGACAAGTATCGTTGTGATGTGCAATTTGCGGTTCCTATGCTTTCCAATTGGCGTGGGGCCACAAATTGAATTAGAAATCTTCAGGGGCTTCCGGGTTCGGGAGTCTCTGAGCCGAATGGGAGGGGCTGCGCACAGCGAGGCAAAATATAAGAAAATAATAATAATTGGGCAGAGGCTGTCGACAGCTTCTACCCAATTATTTAAGGGAAAAAAATTAAACTCTATTTTTTTAATTAAACATAATTTAAATTAATTTACATTTAATTAAAAAATACAACTGTAGTTACAGTAAGGATATGCATTGTGGCATGCATCCCTCGACACTGTGACATGACATGGGTTTACATAATTTCACCATATTAAAAGGGACATTTGTTTTTTTTTTCTTTTCAACCCTTCAATAAAATTAAACAGACAAACATGGCCTGTATTGGATCCTGAGGACTGGAGTTGAGAAACCCTGAATTAGATCATTTCAGCATGTTAAAACAAGCATTTCCCTCATTTCCATCCATTACTCATATCCTTCCTTCAGCAAGTTGTTCCTACTCAAAAATTAGCCTGCAGACCTTTCCCTCCTGACCTGCTAACTGTTACTACTTATTACTATTTTTATGGAGTTTAGGGGTTGATTTTGGGAATCTGTGCCACAGGGACTAACAGGGTTATTCAGATAGCACCGAAATGTCACTGACAATTCTATTGTGTCCGTCTGGGTCCCGGAGGCTGGGCTGACATCCAAGATGTCAGCCCGCACAGGGGGCCGCAGCGATTGGCCGGAATCCCAGCCGATCGCGACTGCAAAGGGAGGACACACTCAGTGCGTCCTCCGTAGCCAAGTGTCGATGCGGCAAGACGTGCTGAGTGCATCCTCCACATCAAAGTGGTTAAAGTTAGAATACACTGGATGTAGTTGCTGATTTACTAGAACTCCCACTAAATTCTTGACACTGCAGAATTACCTATCGGAGTCTTGCAGCAGTATCGGGATTGACCAGTAGAGGGAACGCCCTGTCTGTCAAAGAGGGCATACAGTCTCCAAATGTACTGTAATGATAACTACAGTGCATTCAGTTAATTTAGACTGTAGTTGTGTTTGTCTGGGCATACGTGTGTGTGTAGTTTGTCTATGGTGGTTGCAGGGTTACAGGGTGATGGAAAGTTGTTCTCCATAAAACCATTGCTTTCAGCCATACGTTTTATGGGAAACAACTAGTTGGTGATGGGGTTAAATAGGAATAACTTATTAAATTTAGAAAACTAATAATGGATGTAAATTAGGAATATGCTTCCTTTAAAATTAATTGATTTTGGTACTGTTTGAGGCTAGGGTCAGACGAACGTGATTTCTACGGACTGCTTCCGTGCAGTACGGACGGACGTTAGTACGGAAGCCACAGTGGTGGCCACACAGTCCGTTTTTTTCACTGACGTATATTTTGACGGATGTAGGAGGCAAAATAAATTAAAAAGCAAAACCATTTTGATCGTGAAAAATGCTGGACGTATAAATGCAGTCCGTCTGACCATGTTCCATCACTCACACACAAAGCTATGCAGACGTTGTGGACGCAGCGCACTTTGTGCGGCCGTTCTAGGGGTTGTACCTTCTTGCCTGCTTTGCGTCCGTGGGTGTTGTGCGTCCGCAGTTCAGTGCGGACGTACTTCGTGTATCGGGCTCCGATGGGCTTTCTTTCATGCTATCACGGACGTACTTTTAGGCGCCATCACGGACGTGAACACTACGCTCATCTGACAGCAGCCTTAGACCCTTTACTACCAAGTGATTCTCCTTAAAATCACTGTTGAGATCCAGTGTAGGGCTGTGCAATATTGACAAAATAATCATATTGCGATTTCTTGAATGAATATTGCGATTTTATTTGCGATTTAGCCAATTGTTTTTGCTTTTTCAAACATTCTACATACATTCTAAATGTATTCAGTATTCAGCACATGGATATACTGCCCCAGCTCATGGATATACTGCCCCAGCACATGGATATACTGCCCCAGCACATGGATATACTGCCCCAACACATGGATATACTGCCCCCGCACATGGATATACTGCCCCAGCTCATGGATATACTGCCCCAGCTCATGGATATACTGCCCCAGCACATGGATATACTGCCCAAGCACATGGATATACTGCCCCAGCACATGGATATACTGCCCCAGCACATGGATATACTGCCCCAGCTCATGGATATACTGCCCCAGCACATGGAAATACTGCCCAAGCACATGGATATACTGCCCCAGCACATGGATATACTGCCCCAGCACATGGATATACTGCCCCAACACATGGATATACTGCCCCCGCACATGGATATACTGCCCCAGCACATGGATATACTGCCCCAGCACGTGGATATACTGCCCCAGCTCGTGGATACTGCCCCAGCACATGGATATACTGCCCCAGCACATGGATACTGCCCCAGCACATGGATATACTGCCCCAGCACATGGATACTGCCCCAGCACACGGATACTGCCCCAGCACATGGATACTGCCCCAGCTCACCTCTTTGCTCCGCGTGTTCGGCTCCCTGTGAGCTTCTGGTGGGATGGAGCTTGGGCGCTCGCCTGGGGGAACCACGTAACGAGCTGCGAGGACGCGGCTGTACACGTGGTTCCCCCTGCGAGCGCCCAAAGCTCCATGCCACCGGAAGCTTACAGGGAGCCGATAAAATGAATAGATAAAATTGCAGCCTTATGCGATTTAGAAATTGCATGTGCTAAAATCGCGATTGTTTTGCGATTACGATTAATTGCACAGCCCTAATCCAGTGATTTATGGAAAATCACTTTCCATTACCCAAACATTAAAAATATGCAGTATACACAGTATATTTTCACTACAGATAGGCAGAGAGCTGCTGGCCAGAAAGTGCTGCTACGTGTATATTACAGCTTAGGGTTGGTGATTTCTTGAAGAAAGAATTTATCCAAAGCGTTTAAAACAATTTAGGCTGGTGTCAGACGAGCATCTTTGTAGAGCGGAAGGAACGTCCATGAGAGTGGACGTTCCTTCCACTCCACGCCCGTCTGGCCACCTCACTCCTGTGGAGTATTGCGCTTTGCAGCTCCATCAACGCACGTCCTAGCGCTTTGATACAGAGGCTTGGATAACGGACGCTTGTTGCGCACACATTTCGTGCGCATGCACGAGTGTGCAGAAGCGGGTGACCAGCCACGTTGCAGCGTCAACCGCTGCGACGGACGCCAGTAAGCTCGTCAGTACGGGTGCACATAGCGCGCTCGTCTGACGCCAGCCTAAAACACAATAGCTGTCATGTCTGATGTATTGATATTTAGGGACACATTCTGGAGCCAATTTGGAAAAGAATTTCATTGCAATACACAAAATTCCTTTGCAGTGCGCCATAATACGGCCAGATCGAGTATACTCCGGCAGGTATTATGAAGATCGAGCTGATATCTCTTGATGGGATTTCACTAACGCACTTACAGTTTCAGTGCTGGAAGCATTCAACTGCGTGCATCAGTAAATGAGGGTCATCATGCCGTGCCGCATTAGTAGCCCTGCAGTGACATTGGCTCGAAGAATCAGTCCGTACTCCGTACATTGGCAGTCGAGGGTCTGCTTGGAGTGTGTGGAGGGCTGTAACGTAGAGCTAGATTTCTGCTTCCAGCTGTTTCTTAAAGGGTTATTCAGTAAGAGCCGAACTTGCCACTGATTTGCACCAAACGGTGAATTTCACAGTACAGTGCAATTTTGTGAGAGTTCGGCTATTCCCAAAGCTGTCAATTCGCCAAATATTGGCGATTTGCCTGTGAAATACGGTGCAGATCGCCACAATTTGGCAGCAATGAAATTGTCCCAAAGAGAAGTAATGGTTAATCTATTCAGAGGACGCGGAATTGCACCGAAATGTTGACGAAATGCCCTGATATTTGGTAAATCAGTTCGACAGCTTTAAACAGGCAAATCCCATAGGATTCAATGTAAAAAAATATTACCGTTTTTACTATATTTCTTTTTATTCAACCATTTATTTTTTTCAGTTTCAGCAAAAAGCCTTTTTATTTTTATTAGAATTTTTCAGGTATTTTTCTGGATTTTTTGTAGGCAAAATTTTTGATTCTAATTTTTTTAATGGCGTTTTTTTTAAATTTTGTATCAGAATGTTTTATTATTTTTTTATAGAACCTTTTTTATTCATTTTCATGCATTTCATGTGTTATAAACACCTTTTTTTTTTAAAATAGCAGAGTTCCGTTACAAAAAAAATTTACCAGTTAGGTGGTGTTCGACGTCTGGCAGCTTTCATTGGCGTGCGGCTTTCAGTGTCCGGTTACATTTTGGTGGCATTTCGGACCTCTCTGAATAACCCCTTATCTTTAGTTAAGCATCACACGCATTTCCTTCCTTCTAGTTTAACAGTGAATCCATTTTTATCTACATTTTCTCAATGTCAACCTTTTTCCTCTACTTCCACATTTCGAAATTTTTAGCACCAGCATTATTTGTCGCTAAAATTAAGTAAATAAGTGTCATTCATCTGATATTGTCACACCTAAAGAATGCAATGTCTGCAATCACAATCAAATTTTTATTTAGTCTCTATTTTGGCGAGCAGAAAATCACCCTCCAAATCTATAGATACTTGCCAGATTGACTCTACTTCCTGCCAATAAATCTATTCTCGTTGAATGATTTGATCGCTTCCTCCAACTGTTCAGAGCTAGAACTATTTACAGTAATGGCAAATTAACAATTGGAAGCTACGTCAGGAATCTGTTCCTTTTCAAGCTAATTTCCAATCTAAAATGGAAACAATATACCGAATGGCTTCGATGCTGCCTAATGTGGACATGTTACCATTCAGGAGCCTCGCTTACCAGGTGCACCCAATTTCACTTGATCTGTTTGTGCATTTATAGTTTTCAATTTATTCTCCTGTTTCATGAAACATACAGGGTTATTCAAAGAGATTCGAAAAGTCACCGCACATTCGGTGACTTTTCGTTCTCTTCAATTCGGTTCGTTTTGCCGATCCCATTTCGGTGACCCTGCGGTGTATTCAGCAAGCACCACAGGGTCCCCGAATTGCAGGGAAAAGATGCCGCAAACCCGACGAAAACTCACCGCAAAACCCACCGAATGCACGCCGAAAACCCTCAAAAACCTCTGGATTAACCTGCCGAAAAACCCGAGCAGGAGCCGATCACACGCAGCGAAGCAGCCGACACCGCAGACGAGGCAGTGAATAAATTAGCAAAACAGTTTGTGTGAATGTTTGAAAATGAAATGCTGTTTGCAAAGAAACTACTGAGCGAAAAGGCCTGAAATTTGCACATGAGGTCCAGGGAATGATAATAAAAAGGGCTGTTACAGAAAAGAGAAGCAAACTTAAAAACAAAATAAAAAAAATCGGACTTTTAGAAAAAAAAAAAAAAAAAAATGCTTAAAATATCCTAAAAAATCTATAAATAAAGAGACTCTTTACTGCAGAATTTTATAATGAACGGTTTATTAGATATTGGATTAAAACGGGAATATTTTTAACATTGAAGCCTATGGGATTCTCCTGAATAAACCTGTCGAATTAAACCACCGAATGGCAGGACATTCCGGGAACCTTCCACTGCTGGTTTTCGTTCTCTGAATAGCCGAAGCAGTGCTTTTTCATGGGGATTTCACTGCCCTCGAACAGGCACCGTATGTTCAGGCAATTCGCCAGGATTTGGCGAATTGCCTGCTCTCTGGATAGCCGAATGGCCAGGAAAGGTAACCGAACGCTGATTTCCAGCGTTCGGTTACCTTTCTCAAGCAATTCGGATCTCTTTGGATAACCCTGATAGTCTGAGAATTATGTGGCTCAAATGAGACTTAAAAGAATATACTAGTATTTTTTAGTGTTACCTAACTCCAGCATCGCTCTGCAATAAGCCCAAGCCCGAGAACAGTTGCACAAACGTGGTCTCGTATTATTGCATCCCCTATCCTAGGGGTGCTCATTCTTGGCCCTCCAGATGTTTTGGAACTACATTTCACAGAAGGCTCGGTCGACCTAATGAGTGTAAATGGTTGAGCATCATAGGAGATGTAGTGCCAAAGTTGTCTTATGGACATACTGTCAGACATTATTATTATTCTTTATATAGCGCCAGCATTTTCCGCAGTGCTGAACAATAGGCACATTATAGACAGTGTTACAATACATTTGAGACTGAATTACATTTTGACAAACCGGTACAGGAGGAAATGAGGGCCCTATTCCCGTGGCAATTTAGAATCTAGTAGGGTTGTCGTGGAAACAGGAGGAGGGGACTGCAAGGTGAGAGTGATGGACTGTCTGGGGCAGTGAGGCGTATTAGTGAGTCAGGTGGTAGGCTTGCCTGAATAGGAATGTCTTAGGCTAGGGACAGATGAGCGCATTTTCTGCGGCCACCGTCAAAATGTACGTCGATGCGTGCGCACGCATTTTTTCACGGAATACGCTTAAGTGGTCAGACGACCACAGTCGCACAGTCGCAGGTACTCACCAACGCAATTCTAGGGAAATCCGGCTGTTTGAACGTTATGTAGGCCGCACACTAGCAGCGTCTGACGTCTCCTAATCACGCACACACGCTGCCATGCGGCCGCAGCGCACTCTGTACGTCTGTAGCAGCGGTTTCACGTTCTGAGAAAAATGCGTTCATTTGCCGGTTGCGTGGTGTCGGCGCACTTTTGTACGCACGTACTGCGTATATTGGCCGTCATTGGCCGTTATGTGCTGCTACTGCCGCCGTGATTTAGTGCGCCTGCACGCGCGTTCCGACTGCCCCACTCTGACCCTAGCCTTAAGGGAGCGTTTGAAGGAAGGGAAACTAGGGGAAAGTTTGACAGGTATGGTATACTATAGAAGGACCACATGTTATAAAGTGTGGGATAAAGGGGATGCTTATGAATAGCTTGAAGGTATTTGATCTGTGCTGTTCTTATGGAATGTTTGGATACAGTCTAAGTTGTCTGGGTGAGTTTTCCCCATCCTTATTTTTCCCCTCTCCGGTTTTCTTTTCTCCTCTCTTTCTTCTTATCTCTCTGCTTTCACACTCCGGTGTTTCTGCTTATATTTTTCAAATTTTGTCCTCCTTTTCCTTCTCGCCTCCCCACCTTCTCGGATGTTTCTTGGGTATAAGAATATTTCATGGTTAAAAAACAACATGTGCAGTGAGAAAAGACAGGGCCACATCACGAATAGTAGCTGCTGGTCAATTTTGAGACTGTATGATTAGCATAGGTACCTTTTAACATCTGACTGACTGCTTAACGAACCTTTCCTTGCATTTATAAATAAAGAACTATTAAAAAGTCAGCTATTTTGTCCCACATTTGTCAAAATATCCAGACATTTCAAATGCATTCAGCTTATCACTTAAAATTTGCAGGTCTATTCAAAGAAAGGTGAAACTGAGGAGAATTGGCAGGAGAAGTGAAAATTCGAGAGCAAAATAGCCAAACCAGAAAAATCCTCCCATTTATCTCACTTTCCAAATTGGCTATTTAATCTAGAAGGGGTGGAAACAGGAGGAGGGAACTGCAAGGTGAGAGTGATGGACCGTTTGGGGCAGTGAGTCGAGTGGTAGGCTTGCTTGAATAGGAATGTCTTAAGAGAGCGCTTGAAGGAAGGGAAACTAGGGGAAAGTCTGACATGTGGTACACTATAACATGTGGTCCTTCTAAGTAAAAAAAATAAAAATGAAAATATTTTTTTTTTTTAAAAATAAACCCTTTTTTTGTTTTATTAATGCAGCAATATTGTTCACATTTCAATTCTAATGTGAACAATGATGCTGCACTAGCGATTTTTTTTCTATGGGGGGCATTTGCTAATAATAATAATAACATCATTTCCCACCAACAAAAATGTAACGAGCCCACAGTTCTAATTTTTTTAACAAGCGCACCCCATAGAAAATAGAACCGCAATCGCTTGCATGTTAAAATGTGAAAAAAAAAACACTTTACACGCTGTAGATTATTGAAAATTCGAATTTTATTGCATTTTTTGTTATAAAATTCAGGCAGGACATAACGTATACATATAATAATGACATATTATGAATCTGCCAAGTCTGCCGGAAAGAACGATATATAATATGTCTGGGTCATTTAATAAAATGTGGCTTCAAATCGCGTTTAAACATGATGAGCGAAAGCGGTAATAATGAGCTCAGCACACAGGCGTGAAATGGCTCAGCAGCGAAAGGGTTAACATAACCCCATATAAACAAGTTGTTTTTCTTCGGCGAAACATCAATTACTGTAAAGGTTTACTTTGACCTATTGACTGAATACTTGGCACCACAAATACATGACCTTCAACCAGCCATCATTTTCCAGCAAGATGGTGCAACACCCCATTGGGGACTGAATGTTCGTGGGTTCCTAAATGAAATATTTCCAGACCGGTGGATTGGAAGGGATGGCCCAATTCCCTGGCCACCTCATTCACCAGATATCACTCCCCTCGACTTCTTTCTATGGGGTTATGTTAAAGATATCTTGTATGGAACAAAGGTACGGGACATCACTAATCAAAACTTTAAGCAGAGGGTCACTGATACCATTGCCACCATTGATGAGGGTATGCTACAGCGAACTTGGCAAGAAATCGAGTACCGTCTTGATGTGCTTCCTGCAACTAATGGTGCCCATATAGAGATGTATTAAATGAGGTAAAAAAAACTTAAATATACACATCTCATTTTGTAATAATTTTCACTTATCTTTTCATTTGCCTTTGTAATAATTTTTTAAATTGTAAAGAGACTTTATGGACACCCTGTATATTTTAATAATGGTTTTTCAAATCACTCTGAAAACTAATAAAATTACATTAAACAAAAACAAACACTAAAGAAGTTGAGGAACTGCATTTTCAGGCCTTCTAGCTTGACTTGAGCCCTGTGTTGTCATCAATATAGCTCCATATAGAACTAAGTACAGAGGAACAATGTGTTTGTTCTGCGAAGCAGGATTATAGGCCATTTGGGAGTGTTTCAGTAGGAAACAGTATAAAGCACTAACTACATGTCAGGTTCTGGGGTAACCTAAACATGTAGAATACCCCAAAAGTGACAGAGGAAATCTAGTCCTAGAACTGGTCCTTAATACGGCCAGGTAACTAAGCTAATGAAAGAATGGTCAGAAAAAATGCCAAGGTTAGAATTTCAGAGTGACACCAACACGAAAATATGATAGCGAATGTTAAGGGACAGGAGAAGTCAAGAAAAGTCACAAAAAAGCCAGGTCGAAAAATGGAATATTGAATGCACCAACTGGGATAAAGGAAACTATGACAGGACAACTACCAAGATATACAACAAGTCCTAAGTACCCTAAGGAGTGTCCTGATTGGTTCTAAAAGTGGATGTTTGACAGAAAGTGCAGGAAACATGAGACTTGCATTAGAATGGCACAAGGATGCATCGCTGGAATGAGGCAGTCTATATGAGTGTGGACAAATGGTTAAAGAGCAACACAAGTCTGGGCAAGCTGTGCCGGAATGCCACGAGTCAGGGGGCAAGCATCACCACAATGACGGGCGTCAAGGCAAATCCTACTGGAATAGTACACTGCTAACACATCATCAAAGGAGACATGGCCGGCACAAGGAGGTCTCCTATGTGGAATTATGACACTAAAGCATTCAAACAACTAGAGATGCAATTTAGAATTATTTACTATGCCACCATTTAAATTGTTTTGATTATAGGCTTCAGACAGAGGAAAAGATTCACAGATTGCCTTGCAAAGGCATGGCGGAAGTGGAAATGTCATGTTCAGCGAACACATTAGTTTTGTGTCACAGGATCCAGTGAGTGAGGGGAAAATGTTCCCCCCAAACGCACTGACCCATTGGCTAGCTTGCTTCCACGCTCAATCATTGCACACAAGATGAAGAGCACAGCAGTCATACTTTTCATTCCACTGACACAGCTGAATGCCTGAGGGGACTCAACATTTTTTTTATTTATATTTTTTAATTATGCATTCTCCCTGTGGTTAGAGATGAATTTAAGCTTTAGGAATTGCTAAAACTTGAATAAATCTCTTTGAGAATATAGAGTTGTGAAGTGAGTAAATTTTATGAGCTGGTCTACATGAGCAGAAACATTTCTTTAGGAATACACTAATATATTTTAACTAGATTTAACCCAAAACCCGATCCGAAGCATATAAATATATTATGTATTAACGCCAACATTCCTTCCGAACTGATCTACTTCATTAACAAAATGTAAAGCCCTTTAAAGACAAATTTGTTTCTCCAATTGATTAATGATAAGCTGTTTTATGTGACAGCTCAGTGTAAACTGAGAGAAAATTGAATTTATTCCAACTGTGCAAAGAATGTGACACTCCTACAGAAAACAATAGGGTTAGCTAGAACTGATGATTAACTCAACGCAAAGTGTTCTGCAAACATAATGATACAAAAGGAATGAAGAAATAATATTAGTGGAAGTTTGATTAGTATATGATATATGTTGCAAGAATTGATTTAGTGCTTTTATGATGGAAGCGATTTTACCATAGCCAATTTTTCTCTTATCAAGAGATCATGGTGACATAAAATAACGCAATAATGATAATCGACTTTAGATGGCTTCACCATACAGTCCGTTGCATGTTTCTAGGATGAAATAACAAAGTTATCAGGAAGCTGGGTGTTCCGTGCCATGTGTCGGACCTGCTCGTCCCCTCTTTGCATTGCATATGAGCTTTCTGAAAATCTAATAAAACGTTATTTACTAGGGATGTGCGTTTCAGGTTTCGGAATTTCGGAATTTTCACGAAATTTCCCGATTCGTGTTTTCGGATGCGGCCGATTTTCCGAAAATTTTTAGATCCGAAAATGGCAGATCCGAAAAGTTTTCCGAGCCGAAACGAAATATTTTCGGAATTTTCGAATGGACTTGAAATGTGTCAAATCGAAATTTATTGCTTTGAAACGAGGAGAACAGACGTTCTGAAAAAACGAAAATTTCCGAAATCACGAAAAGTCGATACAAAAAACGAGCTAAGTGACACGAAAATACGAAAAATGGTCGATATTCCGAAAACATGTACAATTCCGAAAAACGAAAATTTCCAAAATCACGAAAAGTCGATACAAAAAACGAGCTAAGTGACACGAAAATACGAAAAATGGTCGATATTCCGAAAAAAATGTACACGAAAAACGAGTCGAGCCGAACCGAATCGAAACAGAAATCGGTCGAAACGAGCCGAATCGAAAAGTTTAAACATCCGAAAAATCGAACCGAAAAAAAAATCGGTGCACAAGCCTATTATTTACCAAAAATAAATAACTATAAAGACTTAAAAAAATCACATCCATTATTGTCCCATGTATGGGCTCTATCACCTAGTTAACGCTAGCCATAGCGCTCACATAAATGAGCGTTAGCGTCAGGGCCGGATTAAGATCTCTATGGGCCTGGAGCTGAATATTTTGATCGGCTTTTTTTGGAATTAAGCGAAATGAAAACATATTTTAGGTTATTTAAGGCTAGGGTCAGACGAACACATTTTGAACGTGCATTTAGGCGCACTTAATCACGGCCGGAGTAGCAGCAAATGACGGGCAATGACGGATAGTATACGAAGTACGGCCGCACGAAAGTGCGGCCGCGCAACGCAAGCGTCAAACGAACGCATTTTTTCAAGAATGCAAAACCGCTAGTACTGACGTACAGAGTGCGCTGTGCTCGCATAGCGGCGTGTGTGCGTGATTAGGAGACGTCAGACGCTGCTCATGTCCGGCCAACATAACGTCCAGACACCGAAAGTTTCCTGGTTTGGAGCCGTAACAAATCCCGCACGAAAATGCGCATCGTATGACCGTTTTCGCGCATTCCGTGAAAAAATACGTCAATGCGTTCGGACGCACTTTTTGACGGTTGCTGCAAATAATGCGGTCGTTGGACCCTAGCCTAATAGTGCAGATACGGCTATATCTAACTAGACAGATACTGTGTGTGGAAACTGACATTCAGATTTCAATCATTTACAGCGTGTAAAATAATTTTCACATTTTATCATCCTTTGTGGTTATATATTCTATAGGGAATTCTTGAAAAAAAAATGAAATAGGAACCTGTTACTGCATTTTTTTTTTTGGAAAATATACAATTTAAACCAAAAAATTAAATATGTTGTGTTTGGAGGATTTGTTTTATGAATAATATGACTGTGTATAAAACACTGACCTTGCTCTCAGCATGAGAAATGAGAAAGGAAGTAATAGCAGTGGTATTCCTCATTTTATACGTGAAACATGGACAATGCCATCGCTTTGGAACTAAAAATAAGTAAGTAAAAAAAGTTTTTTCTTTTCTTTTCTTTTAGATTTTACATGGTCATGTTTGGTATCAATGCAAAGGCCAGACTCTAACCTGTCCAAAGACACCTCCCTTGACCTTGTCCTTGTGAGGTCTAAAGAATAGTGACACAAAGTGCACTGGGGGGGTGCCCCCAGTGCACTTTTGTTTAGGTTTGTTATTTTTATTATTTTATTATATTTTTACTAGTTGGAAAGCCTGCCCAGAGGGCAGTGTATTATTAATACTGCCCCAGCTCATGGATACTGCCCCAGCACGTGGATATACTGCCCCAGCTCGTGGATATTGCCACAGCTCGTGGATATACTGCCCCAGCTCGTGGATATTGCCACAGCTCGTGGATATATTGCCCCAGCTCGTGGATATATTGCCCCAGCTCGTGGATATACTGCCCCAGCTCGTGGATATACTGCCCCAGCTCGTGGATATATTGCCCCAGCTCGTGGATATTGCCCCAGCTCGTGGATATATTGCCCCAGCTCGTAGATATATTGCCCCAGCTCGTAGATATTGCCCCAGCTCGTGGATATATTGCCCCAGCTCGTGGATATATTGCCCCAGCATATGGATATTTGCCCCCAAGCTCTCATGGATATTTGCCCCCAAGCTCTCATGGATATTTGCCCCCACGCTCTCATGGATATTTTCCCCCAAGCTCAGACCCCAGACCAGACATGGGGCGGCTGTTCGAATGCTCTATCGGCATTCGGACAGCCGCCCCTGGAGATCTCAGCCGCATACTTACCTTCCCAAGCGGCGAAGGGAAAGTTTCCCCGCTTCCGCTCGTTGAAGGACCCAAGCCGCGGTCACGTGGGACTCCCACGTGACCGCGGCTTGGGTCCTTCAAAGAGCGGAAGCGAGGGAATTTTCCCTTCGCCGCTCAGGGGTTGGATGCGCGCGGCAGCCGGGTAGAGGCTGCGAGCGCAGCCTCTACCCGGCTGCTGTGTGCATCTTGTAACCGCCGCGGCGAGCGCACAGCCGACTCGTGCCGCGGCGGTTGCATGCGCGCGCAGCCAACTGCCGCTGTTTGCGCGCGCATGCGCAGAGTAGGCTTGGCGACGGACACGCCAAGCCTTACTCTTTTATAGTATAGGATTCTTACACAAAACCTGGTTATGTTTGGTATCATTGGAAAGGCCATGCCCTGGCCTTTCCAGTGATACCTCATATGACTCTGTAGCTTCTATGGAGTTTGAGATATAGGGGTCCAAATGCCCATCAATCCAGACATAGTTATCCTTTCTCTGGGCCTATTCTGGGGTATGGGCCTGGAGCTGCTGCTCCATCAGCCCCTATGTTAATCCGGCCCTGGTTAGCGCTAGCTTAAAAGAGGTGATAGCGCTGCACCTGACTCACCTCCGAATCGCTAACGCATTATTGTTACCTAATCGGTATATGCACTTTTTAGAGTGAATTTACAGTACTTTGCGCTCCCTATACTTAACATGGGAAGCGCAACATGTAAGCACAGAGTACCTAGCATTAGGATCACAAGATCCTAACTCTAATTACAAAGATCTGTCGCTAAATAAAAAGGTTTGCTACAGCTCTGAGCTGGTGCAGAATCATTTAGCAGCAGCTGAAACCCCCCAAAAATCAAATATTCACCTCTCATCCCACGGTGAGAACGGCAGCCCAATCTGCTTCTTCTGGCTGCCGGAGGCAGAAGGAGACTGGGGAAAAAAGTCCCCAGTCTCCCTCCGCCATCACTCCGCAGACCTGCGGGTGTCAGATTCCTATACCATGCCTGTGCAACCACCTTCTAAATCCAGTTTATTCCTTTGCTGCTTATTTCCAGTGTTGTGCTCCAGCATATAAACAGTTAAAACACACACACTATAGGTCATGTGACTTACCTGAAATAAAGTGCCACACCATCCACGCCTCCTTTCTCCAGCATTAGCAAACCACCTCTAGTGAGAGAGGATCTATGCTGTGGCTTTCCTGTGATATTCTGAACCCTGACCCCTGCTGCCGTTACCAGCCTTGTCTGTGTCTCCATACCCTCCAGTATCCTGTTTGTGTCCACGATCCCATTGTCCTAGTTTGTTTCTTGCTTCCCCTTCATCAAGCCCTCTACGTGTCCTGTCCCTCTGCTCCAAAGCTATTGTTTTTCTGCCTTCTGCAGCAATTCACCACAGACTCCTGTATTTGTGCATCACCGCATCCCGGGCTCACTATCATGCCACCTCGGTACCACCCCGGTACGATCCCTTTCAGCATATCTCGTGAGAGGCAAGAGCCTGCCAGCAGCAGAACCCTCCATGGAGTTCTATGCCCTGAGAATCCTAGAGGCAAGCGGCCACTATGGGCCAGGCTGCTAGATTCAGCGCCCGCCCCGTAATCTGATGATAAAACAAGAGCGCTAAGGGGAAATTAGTGAATGCTAATTTTTCCCCTTAGCGTCCCCGTTTTAGTGAAGGTCAAGTGATAGTGCCCTATGCGTTCTTTAAAAAAACAAGATTCAAGAAGATATTAACGTGCAATAAAATATAAAGTGCTTACATGCTGGAATGTGAAAAAAGCACACAAATCTATTAGGCATGTGCTCAGGGTAGGAGTGGAAAGTTTGATTCCAAATATTTCTGGATTCAGAAATATTCTGATTTAAAAATTTACAAATTTGTGCGATGTGAACATATTGGAATCTGAAAATCCATTCAGAATATTTAGTGGATTCATATTTGGAAAATAGGGTTAGTGTTAGGGTTGGTTTTAAGGGCTATGCTTAGGTCAACTTTTAGGATTAAGGTTAGAGTTACTTTTAGGGCTAGGGTTTGGAGGGTTACTGTCACGAGCGTCCCAGGCAGGTGCCAAGGAGGGCCCTTGTACTGAGTGCTGTTAAGCCCTTTAGGCAGGTTTGTTGCTTGCATGATGCAGAATCCAGTACACAGAATACACAGAAATAAACAAGAGAAGACAGGACAAAATACAGACACAAGAGGGAGCCCTGCACTGGGAAAGATCCTTGTGTGGTCTTCTGATCTAATACAGATTACAGGGTAGGGAATAAACACCAGAATAACAACCAATATGCCCAGCAGCAATACAGAACCCTGAACTATGTATGAGGTCCTTGTAGTTGGCCTCTATCACACAGACTATCCTATGCTGCTGGGCAAAGACAAGAAAACAAGACTTACAGAACATAAACCGGAATAAATCAAGAATAATTAGGGAATAGCCAGGTCTTAAACGCCAGAGAGAATTATCAGCCAGAAACCGGGGATCAGGAACCAGAAGAGCAGGTCAGACAAGCCGAGGTCAGTATATAGGAAATCAGAATACAGGTTCCAGGGAGGAGGCAAGAGAGAGGTCCAGAAACATGCCAATAGGTCATACACAGGAATATCATATAAACAAAAGCAGATCACAAGGTAGGCACTCAATAAGAAGACTTATCCCGAAGCAAGGATCTGATCTACAGCTGGCCATATAAATAGGGCAGGACCAGTCATGTGACCACAGACTATCAGCCACAGTAGAGATGGTCTGCAGTGGCTTAGCCCAAAACCCTACCCGAGCTGATGAGCTCCGCTCTCACCACCAGGGGTCCTGGCCGGAATGTGAAATCGTGACAGTTACTTTCATGGTTAAGGTTATTATTTCTGCTTGTTTTATGTTTAGGATTACTGTTGCTGTTTGTTTTATGATTAGGGTCAGGGTTAATTTTAGGGATAGGATTATCATTTCTGCTTATTTTTCTATTGGGGAAAGGGTTAGGGAATTTGCATTGCATAGTGAGTGTGATCGTTTTAAGCAATCTTAATCAATCTGAACTGATACGATTATGGTCGGGTTTGGAAGTGATCCAGTTTGGATCTGCACGTTTTGTATAAAATACATACTTCATCAAGATCAAAATATATACCGTATTTTTCGCTCCATAAGACGCACTTTTCTCCCCCCAAAAAGTGGGGGGGAAAGTAGGTGCATCTTATGGAGCGAATACTGCGCGGTGCAGTGTTCGCTCCCTGCGAGCGTCCGAAGCTATGGAGCTTCGGCGCTCGCCTGGGGGAACCACGTCACCAGCCGAGTTCTCGCGAGATCGCTGCTGGTCACGTGGCTCCCCTAGGCGAGTGCCCAAGCTCCATTCCGCCAGATGCTCAGAGGGAGCCGAACACGCGGCGGCGGCGGCAGGAGGTGAGCTGGGGACATTATCCATGAGCTGCTGAGGCATATCTATGAGCTGGGGCATATCCATAAACTGGGGGGGCATATCCAGGAGCTGCTGGGGCATATCCATGAGCTGGGGCATAGTCATGAGCTGGGGCAAATCCATGAGCTGGGGCATTATCCATGAGCTGGGACATATCCATGAGCTGGGGCATATCCATGAGCTGGGGCAAATCCATGAGCTGGGGCATATCCATGAGCTGGGGCATATCCATGTGTGAGCTGAGGCATATCCATGTGCTGGGGCATTATCCATGAGCTGGGGCATATCCATGAGCTGGGGGCATTATCCATGAGCTGGGGCATATCCATGTGTGAGCTGGGGCATATCCATGTGCTGGGGCATTATCCATGTGCTGGGGCATATCCATGAGCTGGGGCATTATCCATGGGCTGGGGCATATCCATGAGCTGGGGCATATCCATAAACTGGGGGGCATATCCATGAGCTGGGGCATATTCATGTGCTGGGGCATTATCCATGAGCTGGGGCAAATCCATGAGCTGGGGCATATCCATGTGTGAGCTGGGGCATATCCATGTGTGAGCTGGGGCATATCCATGTGCTGGGGCATTATCCATGAGCTGGGGCATATCCATAAACTGGGGGGCATATCCATGAGCTGCTGGGGCAAATCCATGAGCTGGGGCATATCCATGTGTGAGCTGGGGCATATCCATGTGCTGGGGCATTATCCATGAGCTGGGGCATATCCATGTGTGAGTTGGGGCATATCCATGTGCTGGGGCATATCCATGTGTGAGTTGGGGCATATCCATGTGCTGGGGCATTATCCATGTGCTGGGGCATATCCATGAGCTGGGGGCATATCCATGAGCTGGGGGTATATCCATGAGAGGAGCTGGGGCAAAATCCATGAGAGGAGCTGGGGCAATATCCATGAGAGGAGCTGGTGCAGTATATCCATGAGAGTAGCTGGGGCAGTATATCCATGAGAGGAGCTGGGGCAGTATATCCATGAGGAGCTGGGGCAGTATCCAGCGTCTTATGGTCAGGTGCGTCTTATGGAGCGAAAAATACGGTAGTTCTTTGACATTGAGGGCAAGTTCTACAACACAATGAAATATTTTATATTTGTTGAAACCAGTAGTGGCTGTTTATGTTTAACCCCTTCACTACCAAACGATTTTTGTTGAAACTTTTTCTAGCATAACATTTTTTTGAAACATAAATTGAAACGTTAACAATTAAATATAGGGTAAAATATAAAATTTGCACATACATTGTTCTTCTGAGATAGTTAAAAAAATTAAAATAATGTAAATTACCACATTTTAAATTTTTCATGTACTTTATTCATTACAGACATTGTTGGAATGAACAATTCTGAACTCTAGATGACATCTCTTATCTGGGAAAAAAATGTCACACAGGGTCTGCATTATCAGCATACAGGCAGAAATGGCCTTTGTGTCAGATCCAGTACATGTGATAAACATAAATAATAAAAACGGACGAATATCCTATTTATGGGGATTTGTAGTGATCACAATGAGATTATTAGCAACGCAGCTTCCAAAACTACCAATAGTGTATAAAAATATTATTTGTATGTTGCATAATGGCTGTGTATGGAAATTACAGTAACACTTTGTATCTGTATTGTACAGAGATTGTCACTCATTATAACCACCTGAATCTTATCCCTGTACAGCAGTGAGTGACCCCACAGCTCTCCCTGTATTCTCACCTCTTCCTGGCTGTTGTACTGCAGCAGTAATGTGTTTGAACTTTTTGTTGCGGTGAGGTTTGGGGCTGCTATATGTAGCTTGTTTTATCTCTCTGCAGGGTGCCTGAATAGAGAAAAGGCAGTTGAATTAATTTCTTCACAGGAGGCACACTATGGTTTTAAAAAGGTTTGAAAATTATGTTTTGATATGCTAATGAGTGCTTTTCAAATTCTCACAATGCAAAATCGAGATAAGTCAACTTTGGTTGTGAAGGGGTTAAAGATGGTTGTACTGGCTGGATGGAGTAGAGGTAATATCACTGCTCTATAATCGTGGAGACACAGGTTTGAATCGAGGCCAGAGCACCTCTCCAGTAAGTGTCCTTGGGCAAGACACCTAACGGTACATACTGTACTTGCCTACCATACAATGGGCTAAATTACAATCTTCGCGCAAACGTTTGCGCCGGCACAAAAAAACATTAACGCGAGGGGTAAAACCATTTGCACCGAATGCCGTATTACATAGTCAGCGCAACAAACACGCGCAATCGTCTACCGCGGGTGAACCTGCGCGAAAGCTGCGCGAGCTTACTGTATGTCGCGCGTCCTATACTTAACATTGTGAGTGCAAATGCGTTTGTGCGCTAGTACGTGGATGGTATTACAATCTATTTGCGGTAATAACCGCATAGCCTTAACGCGCATAATTTTAGCAACTCCTAAAAGCTGGTGTTAATGGAAAATCTGAACAACCTGGCCGAACTCAAATACTCCAGCACAAAAAAAAACCTCTGCAAAGTATACTTACATGTTCTACTCATACCAAACCAATAAAATGGAGAAGCTGTGTGTGCATTTATTATTGCTGCAGCATATATGCTCAGATTGACTTTGACAGGCGCAAAAACGTAACGTAATTCTGATTGGCTGAATCGCGTGAAAAAAACAGCACACTATTTTTGCGCGCGACTGTACTGCGCGTGCAGTTAGGCGCGTCCTGTTTCCGCGCGTTATTGATCGGTTGGTGAAACGACGTGCGAGGATTGTAATTCCATTGGCGATTTGCACGCGCAAAAGTTCAATGCTTGGCGCAAAAATTCACGCTTTGCGCGAGGGTTTTTGCGCAAAGATTGTAATATAACCCAATATCGGCTGTGGAGTCCAGTGGTAACGTCTCTGCCCTTCGACTGTGGAGAAGCAAGTCAAATCCCATTCAGCACATCCATCCAATACAACTGTGGAGAAATCAAGTCTTGACTTTACGAGAAGTGGGTTCAACCTATCCACCAGGTCGCCGCTTTACAAGCATGGAAAAGTTAACCCGATCCCACTCAGGAGACGCCACCAGCGAGTGTCCTTGGACAAGACACTTAATGATATGGATGCGCCAACCTCACAAAATACTTGTACATCTCATAGTTTGTAAGTTACCTTGGGAACAGCGTCCCACTGAATCAGGTCATCATCCATGCGTGAACTTGTAAAGCGCTGTGGAATTTGTGGCACTATATAAAAAAAGGATAATAATTATAATAATAATAATGGTGATGTGCAAAATACCATCCCAAAATTGACTGTACTCAAATGAACTGTTTATTCCATCCATCTATGGATATCTGACCCTTGCATCGCGTATTGAGCTTTTACACTTTATTAAACCTATTTTACATTGTCAGTTCACCTTGCTTCTAAATAACAGTCACCAACCATCACAAGATTGTCACTATCACTGGTCAAATAATACAATAAATTGATTGGAGGTTCAAGGAGGAGCAAAGCCGCTGCATTTGGAGAGTTGAATTGCCGTCCAAAAGCCCCCCAAAGGGGTATGAAAAGACTGAGATGGTCAGACAATTGGGAACAATCGTTTTACAGTGAGTGGTCGCAGTGCGTAGAGTGTCTTTGTAAAAAATCAGCATCTTTGTAAAGCGCTCCATGGTAACATGTTCATCATAAAGCTAAATGTTTCCATTTACATATTTACTTTTCAAAGCAACAATTAAAATGAAATAATATCGCTGTAGCTATGCGTTCTAAAAGATTCCATGTGCAGAGGACCCTGGGAAATATTCGATAAATAAGCACATGATCTAATAAATAGTCCCTTTATTCCACGGGATGATTTTAATTGCTCTGTAATGCGTTTATTCCCCTCTATGCACCACTGCAAAGATAATTTCAACAATAAAAATAATGCACAACTTTGATGGTCGAGTAGCAAAACAAGCAATTAATGCTTCCTTCAAGAATTACCATAGAAACGCGATTCATGAACTTTTACGGCTTTGTTCTGCTTTAACGTCCGTAATTTCAAAGCATGTGAAATCCCATTTTGATCTGCTGCTGCTTCTTCAAATACTCTATTGATCCATGCAAAATTATGACAAAGAGAGACCCTAGGAAAAGCAAAGGACGACAAATTGCTAACAATGCTATGCAGTATCTCACGGCTTCCTTCTTTAGTTATTAAAGTATAACCGACTTAGCCCTGCAGTATGTAATCTGATTCCTGTTTTTGCCCACTCTGTAAAAGGCCAAGCCCTCTACTTGATGGAGTATTATTAACACCATGATCTACTTGTGTTTCAAGCTGCCTCAATCGATGCTTTGTTGCATAATCACGCCATGAGGACATTTAATGGGATATATAGATTTCAGGCTGCAATGTTGTACTTTGTAGTAAAAAAACAACAAATATGTTTTACGAACAAAGTGATTGGGATTTCATGGGAGTAGCTTTGACCTCCGTGAGCAATGAGCAGTGTGAGATATTAAAACGCAAGACAGAAAGACTAACTGCATTGATGATTGATGATAATGAGAGAAGCCTGGAAGAAAAAAAGTAATGCAACAAAAATGGAAGGTAAAACATATACACCTCTGTGACTTGAGGATATATTACCTCCTGACCAGCATGATCCACACTACTATGCAGCTTCAAATGTTGGGTTATCTAAATATGGTGCACCATCCTCTTGGTTTGGATCAGCCACTAGGGCCGACTTTCTGTCTAAATCTCAGTGACGGTTCTCGTTTTTAACAATGTTACATCGATATTGTAACAGATTGCATACCCCGACCAGGTCACATCTGTCATTACCGCTTCCTTGTCAGAACCCCCCCCCCGTTCTCCCCAGCAGACTCTTATGCCTTTCTCCAGTCCTTAGACAAAGCTTAAGGACTGGGACACGAAAAGAGCCTTGCTAGCATCTCCCAGAAATAAGATGAGGCTGTAGATCTGGAGGTTTCCAGGGTCAAAATGGGACTGGTTTTATTGGGGACAGGCTCAGATATTTATGTGGTTGAACGTGGGTCATTTACATATACAAAACCTCCCCTAGAAAATGTTGTGAGTTTCCCATGTTGTGATTTTACTGCTGCTTCTGCTACATGGCATATGGGACATAATTAGACTAGGAAAGATAATGGGATAAACATTTGCTCAACATTCCTACCCAAGGCAGGACAATGACAACCGTGGATGGTAAACAAGATTACAGTCTAAAACAACAGATAATGGGGCAGTGTTTGCCTGTTCAAAGCAAATTAACATAATTACTCAAATATACAGCAGATAAACAGACAAGAACATTATTCATACATAACAGTTTTTTCACAAACACTCTGAAAAATAAAAAATAGCAGGGAAATAATATAGAACATCAGGCCTGTATTTCCCAAATACATTCCTAGGCCCAAGTCCAAAATGACACACGTCACAGAGATCATTTAGTGACATACACTACAACATCATATCATTGATGGTTCCGTCAGGACAGTAATGGAGCTGAGATGCAGGAGATGGTGCAACCTGTGGCAAAACCACACTACTCAAGGTAAACAGTTGAAACAAGATCTCCAGCAGTGCTATTACATTTCTAATAACTGAAGTTAGCACAAGGTCAGCTCCATGTACAAAATGGAATAACCAGAGACATTATCCACCAGTTCTAGAGTTTTCTGTGTGTAGCCTTACTGTATCGACCCACAAGCTCTTGGTAGGAAGCTGGCATCCACACTCCTTCAAAAGGCATAGGGCCTTATTACATAGTTGGTGCTAACTTTAACCAGAGCTGTTGTAAACTTCCCAGAGCCATTATAGCTTATGGAGGTTTTCAGTTTACAACAGTTCTGGTTAAATTAGCACCAACATTGTAATACTGCCCATAGTCTACCCCAGGCGTCAAAATTTCAAGTCCCAAGCTACTAGCCAGGCCTTAAGAGTTACTCGCCACTAGCTGCCCCACCTAACCCCTATCCAGCCCTGCCTCTGCATTCCCACTCGCCCTCATGTAATTTCCACTCGCCAAATGCGAGCAGGCGAGTGGAAATTTTGAGGCCTGGTCTACCCTGAGCATGGGAAAGATGATAGTTGACTGCGCCTGGCATTGGAGTATAAGATAGTGGAAACAGAAAAAATGGTGTCACGCCCAGGGCCGGCCCAAGACATTGTGCTGCCTGGAGCAAAGGATGAAATTCTGCCCCCCCCCCAAAATAAACATGCAGCGTGTATGAGCGTATCACAGTGCGCCACAGCAATAAAATTCAAACACTCATACACACCGTACATTAGAATTTTCTTGCTCTGGAACTCTGTGATACAGTAATGTGAGGTGTATATGACTGAGCCCAGCGTCACATACCCAGCAGTGCCCAGCGTCCCATACCCAGCAATGCCCAGCTTCACATGCCCAGCAGAGCCCAGCTTTACATGCCCAGCAGTGTCTGGTGTCACATACCCAGCAGTGCCCAGCTTCACATGCCCAGCAGAGCCCAGCTTTACATGCCCAGCAGTGCCCAGCGTCACATACCCAGCAGTGCCCAGCATCACATACCCAGCAGTGCCAAGCATCACATCACATACCCAGCAGTGCCCAGTGTCACATACCCAGCAGTGCCCAGCATCACATACCCAGCAGTGCCAAGCGTCAAATACCCAGCAATGCCCAGCATCACATACCCAGCAGTGCCCACACATGGGTATATTGCCCCAGCTCACACATGGATATATTTGCCCCCAGGCTCACACATGGATATATTTGCCCCCAGGCTCACACATGGAAATATTTGCCACCAGGCTCACGCATGGATATATTTACCCCAAGGCTCACACATGGATATATTTGCCCCCAGGCTCACTCATGGATATATTTCCCCCCAGACTCACACATGGATATATTTGCCCCCAGGCTCACTCATGGATATATTTGCCCCCAGGCTCACACATGTATATACAGTCAGGTCCAGAAATATTGGGACATCGACACCATTCTAACATCTTTGGCTCTATACACCACCACAATGGAGTTGGAATGAAACAAACACAATGTGCTTTAACTGCAGACTGTCAGTTTTAATTTGAGGGTATGTACATCCAACTCAGGTGAACAGTGTAGGACTTACAGCAGTTTGCAGATGTGCCTCCCACTTGTTAAGGGACCAAAAGTAATGCGACAATTGGCTTTTCAGTTGTTCCATGGCCAGGGTGTGTGATATTCCCTCATTACCCCTATTACAATGTGTAGATAAAAGGCCCAGAGTTCATTTTAAGTGTGCTATTTGCATTTGGAATCTGTTGCTGTCAATTCTCAAGATGAGATCCAAAGAGCCTCCTCTATCAGTGAAGCAAGCCATCATTAGGCTGAAGAAACAAAACAAACACATCAGAGAGATAGAAAGAACATTAGGCATGGCCAAAACAACTGTTTGGAACATTCTCAAAAAGAAGGAATGCACCGGTGAGCTCAGCAACACCAAAAGACCCGGGAGACCACGGAAAACAACTGTGGTGGGTGAATGAAGAATTCTTTCCATGGTGAAGAAAACACCCTTCACAACAGTTGGCCAGATCAAGAACACTCTCCAGGAGGTAGTTGTATGTGTGTCAAAGTCAAAAATCAAGAGAAGACTTCACCAGAGTAAATACAGAGGGTTCACCACAAGATGTAAACCATTGGTGAGCCTCAAAAACAGGAAGGCCAGCTTAGAGTTTGCCAAACAACATCTAACAAAGCCTTCACAGTTCTGGAACAATATCCTATGGACAGATGAGACCAAGATCAACTTGTACCAGAGTGATGGGAAGAGAAGAGTATGGAGAAGGAAAGGAACTGCTCATGATCCTAAGCATACTACCTCATCAGTGAAGCATGGTGGTGGTGGTGTCATGGCGTGGGCATGTATGGCTGTCAATGGAACTGGTTCTCTTGTATTTATTGATGATGTGACTGCTGACAAAAGCAGCAGGATGAGTTCTGAAGTGTTTTGGGCAATATTATCTGCTCACATTCAGCCAAATGCTGCAGAACTCATTGGACGGCGCTTCACAGTGCAGATGGACAATGACTCAAAGCATACTGCAAAAGCAACGAAAGAATTTTTGAAGGGACAGAAGTGGAATGTTATGCAATGGCCAAGTCAATCACCTGACCTGAATCCCATTGAGCATGCATTTCACTTGCTGAATACAAAACTGGAGGGAAAATGCCCCAAGAACAAGCAGGAACTGAAGACAGTTGCAGTAGAGGCCTGGCAGAGCATCACCAGGGATGAAACCCAGCGTCTGGTGATGTCTATGTGTTCCAGACTTCAGGTTGTGATTGACTGCAAAGGATTTGCAACCAAGTATTAAGAAGGGAAAGTTTGATTTATAATTATTATTCTGTCCCATTACTTTTGGTCCCTTAACAAGTGGGAGGCACATCTGCAAACTGCTGTAAGTCCTACACCGTTCACCTGAGTTGGATGTACATACCCACAAATTAAAGCTGACAGTCTGCAGTTAAAGCACATTGTGTTTGTTTCATTCCAACTCCATTGTGGTGGTGTATAGAGCCAAAGATGTTAGAATTGTGTCGATGTCCCAATATTTTTGGACCTGACTGTATTTGCCCCCAGACTCACACATGGATATATTTGCCCCCAGCCCCAGGCGCACTCATGGATATATCTGCCCCCAGGCTCACTCATGGATATATTTCCCCCTAGGCTCACCTCTGCCGGCCCAGGCCCCTCCAAGGGACAGATCCTGCGGCCGCCGTGTTCCTTCCTTCAACGAGCGGCAGCCTCGTGAGTATCTGCCGCTCGTCAGGGATCCACCTTCCAGCCTGCTGCGATCTCGCGAGATCACGTGATCTCGATCGCGGCAGGCTGGCGGATGGATCTCAGGCGAGCGGCAGATACTCATGCGGCTGCCGCTCGTTGAAGGAACGAATGCGGCGGCCGCACGATCTGCCGCTGCCGCAAAAAAAATAGTGCAGAGCGCAGCAGCGGTGCTGGGGGCTGAAATTTGCCGCCCCCGAATTTCTGCCGCCTGGCACCGCTGCTCCGCTCTGCACCATTGTCGGGCCGGCCCTGGTCACACCCATACTCTCCGGAGTGGCTGCAACAACTAGGCTTGTGCACCGATTTTTTTTTCGGTTCGATTCGGTTCGATTTTTCGGATTTTTAAACTTTTCGATTCGGCTCGTTTCGACCAATTTCTGTTTCGATTCGGTTCGGCTCGACTCGTTTTTCGTGTACATATTTTTTTCGGAATAGCGACCATTTTTCATATTTTCGTGTCATTTAGCTCGTTTTTTGTACCGACTTTTCATAACTTCGGAATATTTTTTTTTTTTCGGAACGTCTGTTCTCCTCGTTTCAAAGCAATAAATTTCGATTTGACACATTTCAAGTCCATTCGAAAATTCCGAAAATATTTCGTTTCGGCTCGGAAAACTTTTCGGATCTGCCATTTTCGGATCTAAAAATTTTCGGAAATTCGGCCGCATCCGAAAACACGAATTGGGAAATTTCGTGAACATTCCGAAATTCCGAAACCCGAAACGCACATCCCTAGCAACAACCAACCAGTCACGAAGGACCAGATACAATACAAGGACAAAAGGAATTGAGCACTCTATTTCCCTTGATCATGCAGGTTTATTGCAGTAGAGCAAACTTGAACAGCAACATTTTGGCGTGCGGCCTGCTTGTGAAACACAACTGCTAAAGTTTGTTCTAGTCCAATAAACCTGAATAATTAAGGGAAGTGGAATGCCTGGCTCCTTCTTCTATTGTGTCTGGAGGTTACACACGAGGACAGTGCCGGCACCCACCAAAACTACATGGGAATGCTACTGTATGTGAGTAATGACCAATGGCATTTTGATGAAATTCAGCTTTTGGAGATCCCAAATGCCAACACTATGTCCCTCTGTGATAAGTCTACCAGTCTGAAATTGAAAGAAGTCTCCACCCAAATAGGTTATGGGACGATGGAATAACTGTATAGGCTGTTGATCATTACAATTCCTATTAGGATGATCCCTTATTGGATGCACCCAGTGACACATATAGAGTAAAATATTTAACTAAACTTATTAAACTTACAAGAGAAAAACAAAGCACATGTAAGATATCAGCAACATAAAATAAACACAATAAGGACATTTCATTTTTTGGTGGGAGTGGCCCAATTAAAGTGAAATTCTGCTCATTTTATAACTATGCCTAAATCGATTCATCGTGTTAAAACAAGCATTTACATCCATTAGCTCCAAGTCTAGGCGTGCTGCAGAGACGCAGAAACATGAAGAAATGTCACATTTCCTCTTCCAAGCACAACCGTACGTGTCAGGGTGCACTGGTTGGGATCAGATGATCCTTCTAATTACTGAGGCTAAGGGTATATCTGGCATAGCAGTGCACAGCTGAATCAGGAGCAAGCGACACACACAAGTGTTTGGAAGGAAGTGTCTGTTTATTCTTAAATAGGAAAAACTGACAAAGTAGGAAACAAATAATGGATTTAAATGAGAAAAAAAAATGTTTGTTTTAACAGGGTGAAATGATTTAGATGAAGTTCCAAAACCAACTAAAACATAATATAGGATTTGTGATTTTGCTAAAAAAGTAATACTACTACCGAAAAAACTTTAGCAAGGAAAATCGGGGATAACCAATAACAATAGGTCAACCACAATCAACGTGATGACAGACTATAATTCCAGGAATGTCATTATAAGTCAAACTTAATTAAATAACAGCTATGCAGGCACAGTGACGATCACGAGAGGAGGAAAAGCTTCATGAATGCTCTTTGACAGCCTGTCTGAAAGAGAACCATTGACTTTAGTAGAAGCTGTGGGAGGGATATACAAGGATCAAAACCAAATGAGATTTTTTTTGTGTAATGTTTACTAGAACAAGATTGTATCGAATGCAAAGAAACGTGTAAGTGTAAAAGGGAGCTAGTGATTTATAATAAAAACACTAATAATTCAATTGCTAATGAATAAATACAAAACGTATGCAGCCTTAAGACAAACAAGTGGAAAACATGCAATAAAATGCACTGTAAGTACTTCAATAAGTGACTCAATAGTGCAAAACATAAAAAAAAACATAACACCTTTAAGTGTCGGTAAAGTGAGATGTACACAGGGTCGATGCTAGACTATTTTGCGCCCTAGGCAAGACCAGCTACTTGCACCCCCCCAAAAAAAAAGCTCACATTGGTATATTTGCCCCAGCTCTCACATGGTGGATATATTGCCCCCCGCTCACATGGGTACAATTGCCCCCAGCTCACATGGGTACATTTGCCCCCAAGCTCACATGGGTACATTTGCCTCCAGCTCACACATGGCATGGAGATATTGCCCCAGCTAACACATGGAGATATTGCCCCAGCTCACACATGGCATGAAGATATTGCCCCAGCTCACACATGGCATGAAGATATTGCCCCAGCTTACACATGGAGATATTGCCCCAGCTAACACATGGATATATTGCCCCAGCTAACACATGGATATATTGCCCCAGCCAACACATGGCATGAAGATATTGCCCCAGCTCACACATGGAGATATTGCCCCAGCTAACACATGGATATATTGCCCCAGCTAACACATGGATATATTGCCCCAGCTAACACATGGCATGGAGATATTGCCCCAGCTCACACATTGATATTTGCCCCCAGGCTCACACATTGATATCTGCCCCCAGGCTCACACATTGATATCTGCCCCCAGACTCACACATGGATATCTGCCCCCTGGCTCACACATTGATATCTGCCCCTGGGCTCACACATTGATATTTGCCCCGGGCTCACACATTGATATTTGCCCCCAGCTCACACATTGATATTTGCCCCCAGGCTCACACATGGATATCTGCCCCAGGCTCACACATGGATATCTGCCCCAGGCTCACACATTGATATTTGCCCCCAGGCTCACACATGGGTATTTGCCCCCAGGCTCACACATGGGTATTTGCCCCCAGGCTCACACATGGGTATTTCCCCAGGCTCACACATGGATATTTACCCCCAGGCTCACACATGGATATTTACCCCAGGCTCACACATGGGTATTTACCCCCAGGCTCACACATGGGTATTTTCCCCCAGGCTCACACATGGATATTTGCCCCCAGGCTCACACATGGGTATTTACCCCCAGGCTCACACATGGATATTTGCCCCAGGCTCACACATGGGTATTTGCCCCCAGGCTCACACAAGGATACTTGCCCAGCAGCTCACACATGGATATTTGCCTCAAGCGCTGTCTCCGTCTTCCTGTAGCCAGTCTCAATGCGTGCTGGCGTCGCCGCTGGCGTCAAGGAGATGGAAGCGTGGACTTGGTCCAGGAAGCTGGAAGCACCAAGTCCACGCCTCTGTCTCCTTGACGACGGCGGCGACGCCGGCACGTATTGGGGCTGGCTGCTGCACGCGGCCGCCCCAGGCTGCCCCGCGGGCATTTTTTTTTTTCTACAATTGGTCGGGCCGGCTGCGCCCTAGGCGGGCTGCGCTCTAGGCACCCGCCCAGTTGGCCTAGCGGCAGCGCCGGCCGTGGATGTACATAATGTGAATAGTGCCAGCGCTCAACCAACTGCAAGAAAAGAAATATATATACTTATATTAGCTATATATAGTCCTACAAAGATCCTGTCCACTGAGGAATACCCCAGAGATCTCAAAAGACGAAAACTGCCTTCAGTTTCAACTGAAACTGCCCTCACCAAAGTCACCAACGACCTCCTAACTGCTAAAAAACACGGCCACTATTCTATTCTCATCCTGCTTGACCTCTCGGCTGCTTTTGACACTGTTGACCACCCCCTCCTTCTACAGACCCTCAACTCTCTGGGTCTCGGTGACACTGCACTTGCTTGGGTTGACTCCTATTTATCCAACAGGTCCTTCTGTGTGTCCTTTGCTGGTAACTCCTCCTCTTCATTGCCTCTATCTGTTGGTGTACCTCAAGGCTCTGTCCTTGGTCCTCTGCTCTTTTCCATCTACACCTCCTCCCTGGGCAAAATCATCAACAGCTTTGGCTTTAATTACCACCTCTACGCTGATGACACTCAGATCTACCTCCTCTCTACCCCTGATCTCTCTCCCCCTGTCCTCTCAAAAGTCAGTGACTGTTTATCTGGCATCTCCTCCTGGATGGCCTCCCACCACCTAAAGATCAACATGTCCAAGACTGAACTCCTACTTATTCCTCCCTCCAATGCCTCCCCACCTCCTGACTTCTCTATCACGGTGGAGGGTATCACCATCTCCCCATCAAACCAAGTTCGCTGTCTTGGAGTTACACTTGACTCTGCTCTTTCCTTCATCCCCCACATCCAGTCTCTTTCCTCCTCCTGCCGATACCAACTGCGTAATATTTCCAGAATTCGGCCTTTTCTTACCGCTGTCACCACAAAACAACTCATAC
This sequence comes from Leptobrachium leishanense, assembly GCA_009667805.1. Lineage (NCBI taxonomy): Eukaryota > Metazoa > Chordata > Amphibia > Anura > Megophryidae > Leptobrachium > Leptobrachium leishanense. The sequence continues at coordinate 399,652,406 of CM019064.1, read as the reverse complement.
ACGCCCTGGTAATCTCCCGACTCGACTATTGCAATAATCTCTTATCTGGCCTCCCTCTGTCCCACCTCTCCCCCCTACAATCCATCCTGAACGCCTCCGCCAGGCTAATTCACCTCACCCGCCGCCCTGTCTCTGCCGCTCCCCTCTGCGAGTCCCTTCACTGGCTCCCCATCCACTGCAGAATTAAGTTCAAAATCCTTATCCTTACCTACAAAACCCTCACTAACTCAGCGCCCCACTACCTGTCCTCACTAATCACCAAATACACCCCAGCCCGCTCCCTAAGGTAAAACAGTGACGTGCGCCTAGCTTCTCCCCGCATCACCTCTTCCCATGATAGACTGCAGGATTTCTCACGCGCAGCCCCCACTCTCTGGAACGCTCTCCCTCGTACTGTCAGACTTTCCCCTAACTTCTCTTCCTTCAAACGCTCCCTTAAAACATTCCTATTTAGGGAAGCCTACCACCCAACTCACTGACACAAACATCAATCACTCTCACCTTACAGTCCTCTCCTCCTGTTTCCAACCCCAACCCTCCTAGATTGTGAGTTCCTACGGGAATAGGGCCCTCATCTCCTCCTGTACTGTTTGTCAAATGTTGTTCAAAGTATTGTAACCCTGTCTATACTGTGCTTATTGTACAGCGCTGCGGAATATGCTGGCGCTTTATAAATAAAGAATAATAATAATAATAATAATAAAGAAAAAACAACAGTCCGATAATTAAGGTCAACAATATGGTGATGGCACTGCCGACTCCATCTTTCCGATTCTGAGGACACTGTGACCTTACAACGATAGGATTGTGTCACCCTATAGCTGACCGAATGCGCTTGCACATGAAAATAAAAAGTGATAAGGGCTATGTAACAGCAACTGGGGTGCACTGGTGTCCAGCTTGTGGACCAGACCCAAAGCTGCTACAGCGTCTGTCCTTTCTCTTCAGCCAAGCTGATCCACAGCAGCTTCTCACAACCCTCAGCCAGAACTTGAGGGAGTGCAATGTATCTCTCCCCAGAACACCAGACACACACTTAGTGCATGGGGAAAATGAATGAATCTTTAATGAAAATGAGAGCAGTTTTATTGACAGCAGAGTGTGTGTGTGTGTGTGGGGGGGGGGGGGGTGACATGACAATCAGCAGAATACATTATCTACTGTACATGAGTTGCATTCCTAGACAAGACACTGAAACCTAATTAATTACACAATAGTCGGGATTAACAAACACAGAATCAGATTAAACTAAGAACAAACAGAGAACAGAAACGTCTACATTGTATCTCGAACACAAACTGAGTCCTAAAATACAGTTAAAATTAAATGTATTTGTAACTCATTAACCATTAGTGACCCCCATGCCCATTGTCCTTGAGAACTGGCTTTGCCAACTTGGTCCACGATCTGTTGGCAGGAGGCCAGCATTTACACCTCCAACAGGCACAGAGGCCAAGTAAAGTGTGGGCAAGGATGCCAAGGAGGGTGAGGGCACAAAAGTAGAGGGAGCTACGGTTACAGGCTATATGGGAAAACAAGCAAATACGTAATTTGCAAGATAGAACTCCTATAGGATGGCTCCTCTTCATCCGCAGACAAGTGTGTAAAAAACAGAAAGTAGGAGTCTCACTGTGGAGATACAAATAAAACCAACACAGGGCAGAACTGCATCTACAAATAATACACAAACCCCTGCTGATACGATATGCTCACACACAAAGATAATATACACTATATTGCCAGAAGTATTCGCTCACCTGCCTTGACTCGCATATGAATTTAAGTGACATCCCATTCCTAATCCATAGGGTTCAATATGACGTCGGTCCACTCTTTGCAGCTATAACAGCTTCAACTCTTCTGGGAAGGCTGTCCACAAGGTTTAGGAATGTGTTTATGGGAATTTTTGACCATTCTTCCAGAAGCACATTTGTGAGGTCACACACTGATGTTGGACGGGAAGGCCTGGCTCTCAGTCTCCGCTCTAATTCATCCCAAAGGTGTTCTATCAGGTTGAAGTCAGGACTCTGTGCAGGCCAGTCAAGTTCATCCACACCAGACTCTGTCATCCATGTCTTTATGGACCTTGCTTTGTGCACTGGTGCACAGTCATGTTGGAAGAGGAATGGGCCAGCTCCAAACTTCCCACAAAGTTGGGAGCATGGAATTGTCCAAAATGTCTTGGTATGCTGAAGCATTCAGCGTTCCTTTCACTGGAACTAAGGGGCCAAGCCCAGCTCCTGAAAAACAACCCCACACCATAACCCCCCCTCCACCAAATTTTTCACTTGGCACAATGCAGTCAGACAAGTACCGTTCTCCTGGCAACCTCCAAACCCCGACTCGTCCATCAGATTGCCAGATGGAGAAGCACGATTCGTCACTCCAGAGAACGCATCTCCACTGCTCTAGAGTCTGGTGGCGGCGTGCTTTACACCACTGCATCCAAACTCTTTGCATTGCACTTGGTGATGTATGGCTTGGATGCAGCTGCTCGGCCATGGAAACCCATTCCATGAAACTCTCTGCGCACTGTTCTTGAGCTAATCTGAAGGCCACATGAAGTTTGGAGGTCTGTAGCGATTGACTCTGCAGAAAGTTGGTGACCTTTTCGCACTATGCGCCTCAGCATCCGCTGACCCCGCTCCGTCAGTTTACGTGACCTACCACTTCGTGGCTGAGTTGCTGTCGTTCCCAAACACTTCCACGTTCTTATAATACAGCTGACAGTTGACTGTGGAATATTTAGGAGCGAGGAAATTTCACGACTGGATTTGTTTCACAGGTGGCATCCTATCATAGTTCGACGTTGGAATTCACTGAGCTCCTGAGAGCGACCCATTCTTTCACAAATTAAAACAAAGAATGGTGCAGCGCCACACAACATGCATCCACCACCAGGGTGCCCAGATAGCCAATCTCAGGATATAGTGGTTTCCCCTATACCATTACACACAATAATGAAATAAATAACCTGGATCGGCGCAAAATAATGCTTTCTGGGGTCCTGGAATCTTGCGTAGATATGTATGAAAGAAGGAGACAAATAATAGTGCAACACTGATATATACAAATTGCTTATAAGTGTATATGAGATATATCCCACTCACAAATATAGAGCCGTAACACTGGCTCTAAGTGGGTCCAGGCATGTGGGTGATTATCTTCAATTTCTTAGGTGGCCCCCACCTTACAGCAACTTTTATTTTAAGGAGCTCACATAGCTCGTGGATGTATGCCCACGGGTTTTTTTTGGGATGGGAAAAACCCAAAGGAAAAAAACACCAATGATCCAGGAAACAACACCAAAAATCCGGAAAACAGCAAGCAGGAAACAGGATTGAAGGTAGAAAATAAAATTTATTTAAAATGGAATTAAAATAACCACCAGGTGGTTATTTTAATTCCATTTTAAATAAATTTTATTTTCTACCTTCAATCCTGTTTCCTGCTTGCTGTTTTCCGGATTTTTGGTGTTGTTTCCTGGATCATTGGTGGTTTTTTCCTTTGGGTTTTTCCCATCCCAAAAAAAACCCGTGGGCATACATCCACGAGCTATGTGAGCTCCTTAAAATAAAAGTTGCTGTAAGGTGGGGGCCACCTAAGAAATTGAAGATAATCACCCACATGCCTGGACCCACTTAGAGCCAGTGTTACGGCTCTATATTTGTGAGTGGGATATATCTCATATACACTTATAAGCAATTTGTATATATCAGTGTTGCACTATTATTTGTCTCCTTCTTTCATACATATCTACGCAAGATTCCAGGACCCCAGAAAGCATTATTTTGCGCCGATCCAGGTTATTTATTTCATTCTTTCACAAATGTTTGTAAAAACAGTCTGCATGCCCAGGTGCTTGATTTTATACACCTGTGGCCATGGAAGTGATTGGAACACCTGATTCTGATTATTTGGATGGGTGAGCGAATACTTTTGGCAATATAGTGTATATATGGGCACATCAATATATTCAGCCATTGTGATGCGCCTGGAGACCTGCTGGATAGCTTAAGTCGGTGGATAAGACCAGCTCTCGGAGAGGCTCGACCCAGTAATTGGTACAGGACACAGGATGCAACAGAAAGGCTGGATGCGATTGAAGTATTAAAATCCAATTTTTAATAATAGGACATAAATGCAGACGCATTTCGTTACATCAAAGTAACTTTCTCAAGGCAAAAGAGATGGACTTCAATCGCATCCAGCCTTTCTATTGCATCCTGTGTCCTGTACCAATTACTGGGTCGAGCTTCTCTGAGAGCTGGTCTTATCCACCGACTTCAGCTATCCAGCAGGTCTCCAGGCGGATTACAGTGGCTGAGTATATTGATGTGCCCATATATATATTATCTCTGTCAGCATAACATATCAGCAGGGGTTTGTGTATTAATAAGTGTTGTGACGCTTCAACAGGGCTGGCCACATGCTGTAGCACGCGCAAGAATTGCGTGCGCTACTGCGGTCGGGCTGAAAGCCTACCCGTTGAAGCACTATGACGCACGTTCGACGGGGCTGCAAAGCACAATCCTCCATAGGGAATCAAGCCTTGCAACGCTGAGCGCACCAACTGCACTCAGCGAGGTGCCAAGACGGGCGTTAGAGTGGAAGGAACGTCCACTCTCACGGACGTTCCTTCCGCTCTCAAAAACGCTTGTCTGACCCCAGCCTTACTGGGTTTTCCCTAGAAGGACTGACCCAGTTGGAATTGCAACCACTTTAACCCTGGTAATTACAACCGTGACCCAGACCTCAAACACTACTTACAATCCTATCTCTATGTCACATACCTAAAATCAAGGCAAATCAATCAATAATGGAGGAATTGCTGCAATCTATGTGTCAGGACAAGATCAAATGACACTCTGACCACAGTCACTTCTCTCAAATATCTAGGTATGTGGTTAGACTCAAATCTATCCTTTGGCCCCACATCGAAAAACTCTCATCTAAACTCTACCCCAAACTAGGTGCCCTGTACAGAAACAAACCCTGCCTGAGCCCAGCGCTAGGAAAGAAGATTGTACAACAAATGCTTATGCCGGCTATTGAATATGGAGATGTAGTGTATGCAGCGGCCCCACAAACACACCTCCATAAACTTACTACATTGTATAACTCATTCTGCCGCTTTGCGCTACAATGTAACTACATGACCCACCATTGTGACATGTGAAAAGAGCTAAACTGGCCATCGCTGGATTCCAGACCCACCCTTCACCTTTCCAACCTGGTGTTTAAGAGCTTTTCTGGGAAGCTGCCACCCTACCTGAATAGCCCCAGCAGTTCCCTCATCCTATAACCTCCGATCCAGGACCAGCAGCTTACTTGCAATACCACAATACAAAAAGAAAGTGTCTCGATCCTCATTTTCCTACAGTGCACTGCAAATAGGGAATAACCTCCCAGACGCCATCAAATCTTCCCCCAGTCTAAAGTCACTTAAGAGCTCCCTATTAACATACCTCAATATGGAATGCACCTGTAAACATGTAACATGACTTTATTTCCTACATATGTATTTTTCTGTTAATCTGTATATTTGTTTTTGTGTTAATATCTTGCAATTTACTATTTTGTATTTCTGTAACCACTCAATGTTCTCGAACCCAGGACATACTTGAAAGCAAGAGAAATCTCAATGTATCCTTCCTGGTAAAATCCTTTATGAATAAATAAATAAATAATTGTGTTTGAGATAATAATTATATGAATTTTTTTAAATTTTTTATAATATTTCATACACACATGCATAAGATTCATTTTGTTTACATCATCGTTACTTGATATGCGTTTCTTATTTACGCATTAAAAAAAAAGAAAGAAAATGTGTAGAATACACTAAAACATTTCTTCACGTTAGTTTCTGTTACATATATTTGCACACGACCGTTTATCAGACCGATGGCATAACACAGCTCTTGATCCAAATGGAATGGGATGTATTTTGTTTGTAATTTTTGCCCCAGGTTGTAACTGCGACCAAATTACATCCTCACAATCTCTGTGCCTTCTGTGAATACGTTTGTTTCGTTTTGCGTTTCATTTGAGTTGATGTCAGTTTCTCGTGTGCCTCTTCTCATGATGTACAGTTGCAAGAAAAAGTATGTGAACCCTTTGGGATTACGTGGAGTTTTGCATGAATTGGTCATAAAATGTGCTCTGATCTTCATCTAAGTCACAACAATTTGAAAAACACAGTCTGCTTAAAATAATACAACACAAACATTATATGTTTTCATGTGTTTATTGAACATAACATGTAAACATTCACAGTGCAGGGTGGAAAAAGTAAGTGAACCCCTAGCTTAATGACTTCACCAAGAGCTAATTGGAGCCAGGAGTGAGCCAACCTTGAGTCCAATCAGTGTGATATTATTGGATGTGTTGCTGAAAGCTGTCCGGCCCTTTAAAAACACACACCAGTTTTGGGTTTACTGGTTTCAAGAAGCACTGCCTGATGTGAACCATGCCTTGCAGAAAAGAGCTCTCAGAAGACCTACGATCAAGAATTGTTGACTTGCATGAAGCTGGAAAGGGTTACAAAAGTATCTCCAAAAGCCTTGATGTTCATGTGTCCACGGTAAGACAGACTGTCTACAAATGGAGAAAGTTCAGCACTGTTGCTACTCTCCCTAGGCGTGGTCGTCCTGTAAAGATGACTGCAAGAGCACAGTGCAGAATGCTTAATGAGGTAAAGAAGAATCCTAGAGTGTCAGCTAAAGATTTACAGAAATCTCTGGCACATGCTAACATTTTTGTTGACACATCTACAATAAGGAAAACATTAAAGAAGAATGGAGTACATGGGAGGACACCACGGAGGAAGCCATTGCTGTCCAAAAAGAATATTGCAGCACGTTTGAAGTTTGCAAAAGAGCACCTGGATGTTCCACAGCACTACTGGCAAAATATTCTGTGGACAGATGAAACCAAATTTGAGTTGTTTGGAAAAAACACAACACTATGGGCCATATTACATAGTTGGTGCTAACTTAACCACAGCTGTTGTAAACATCCCAGAGCCATTATAGCCTATGGAGGTTTTAAGTTTACAACAGCTCAGGTTAAGTTAGCACCAACTATCAGGGTTATTCAGAGAGCGTGAAAAGCAGGAGAATGACTGGAGAATAACTGGAGAATGGAAAATTCTAGGTCAAAATAGCCAAACCAGAAAAATTCTCCCTTTCATCTCACTTTCCAAATCGGCTATTTTGACCTAGAATTTTTCATTCTCCAGTTATTCTCCAGTCATTCTCCTGCTTTTCACGCTCTCTGAATAACCCTGTATGTAGTATGGTTTTAAGGTTACAACTGCTCTGGTTAAGTTAGCACCAAGTATGTATTATGGCCCAATGTGTTTTAACTGCAGACTGTCAGCTTTAATTTGAGGGTATGTACATCCAACTCAGGTGAACGGTGTAGGACTTACAGCAGTTTGCAGATGTGCCTCCCACTTGTTAAGGGACCAAAGGTAATGGGACAATTGGCTTCTCAGCTGTTCCATGGCCAGGCGTGTGATATTCCCTCATTACCCCAATTACAATGTGCAGATAAAAGGCCCAGAGTTCATTTCAAGTGTGCTATTTGTATTTGGAATCTGTTGCTGTCAACTCTCAAGATGAGATCCAAAGAGCTGTCACTATCAGTGAAGCAAGCCATCATTAGGATGAAGAAACAAAACAAACCCATCAGAGAGATAGCAAGAACATTAGGTGTGACCAAAACAACTGTTTGGAACATTCTCCAAAAGTAGGAACGCACCGGTGAGCTCAGCAACACCAAAAGACCCGGGAGACCACGGAAAACAACTGTGGTGGATGACCAAAGAATTCTTTCCCTGGTGAAGAAAACACCCTTCACAACAGTTGGCCAGATCAAGAACACTCTCCAGGAGGTAGGTGTATGTGTGTCAAAGTCAACAATCAAGAGAAGACTTCAACAAAGTGAATACAGAGGGTTCACCACAAGATGTAAACCATTGGTGAGCCTCAAAAACAGGAAGGCCAGATTAGAGTTTACCAAACAACACCTAACAAACCCTTCACAGTTCTGGAACAAGATCCTATGGACAGATGAGACCAAGATCAACTTGTACCAGAGTGATGGGAAGAGAGGTGTATGGAGAAGGAAAGGAACTGCTCATGATCCTAAGCATACTACCTCATCAGTGAAGCATGGTGGTGGTAGTGTCATGGCGTGGGCATGTATGGCTGCCAATGGAACTGGTTCTCTTGTATTTATTGATGATGTGACTGCTGACAAAATCAGCAGGATGAATTCTGAAGTGTTTCGGGCAATATTATCTGCTCACATGCAGCCAAATGCTGCAAAACTCATTGGACGGCGCTTCACAGTGCAAATGGACAATGACCCAAGGCATACTGCAAAAGCAACCAAAGAGTTTTTGAAGGGACAGAAGTGGAATGTTATGCAATGGCCAAGTCAATCACCTGACCTGAATCCCATTGAGCATGCATTTCACTTGCTGAAGACAAAACTGAAGGGAAAATGCCCAAGAACAAGCAGGAACTGAAGACAGTTGCAGTAGAGGCCTGGCAGAGCATCACCAGGGATGAAACCCAGCGTCTGGTGATTAGGGATGTGCGTTTCAGGTTTCGGAATTTTCACGAAATTTCCCGATTCGTGTCTTCGGATTCGGCCGAATTTCCGGATCGGACCCGAAAACCGATACATCCGAAAAGTTTTCCGAGCCGAAACGAAATATTTTCGGAATTTTCAAATGGACTTGAAATGTGTCAAATCAAAATTTATTTTCGCTCTATTCATGATTTCGGTTCCATTCGTGATTTCGGTTCCATTTCGGTAATTCTGGACATCGTATATTTAACTATTATTGGTTATATCGCTGATTCTGTAAATTTTGTATTTGTAAATGCGTATTTTTGATCAACTATTTTTCCGTTTTAAAACCTTTTGTTCTGGTTTTTATTTTTAAAGTCAGACCATTTGGGTCAGTTTAGCGTTTTTTAAATCGTTTTGTTCATTTTTTTTGTTCCTTGGCTTTCATAACATTTTAATATGATTAAATAAAGTTGTGAAATGTATATTCATAAGAAAAAAAGGATCTTTATTTAATGAAAAAAAAACACGATAGAATCGCCAGAATTATCGTATCGACAGAATGAATTATCGGATCCGAAAAACAAACCAAAAATTTATTATAAAAAAATATATAAAGTATAAAAAAAGTAGTTTAGTAGTTTACGTCAAAACGAATAGTTAGACACTTTGAAACGAGGAGAACAGACGTTCCGAAAAAAACGAAAATTTCCGAAATCACGAAAAGTCGATACAAAAAACGAGCAAAGTGACCCGAAAACACGAAAAATGGTTGATATTCCGAAAAAAAAATGTACACGAAAAACGAGCCGAACCAAATCGAAACAGAAATCGGTCGAAACGAGCCGAATCGAAAATTTTAAACATCCGAACAAATCGAACCGAATCGAACCGAAAAAAAAAGCGGTGCACAAGCCTACTGGTGATGTCTATGCGTTCCAGACTTCAGGCTGTGATTGACTACAAAGGATTTCAACCAAGTATTAAGAAGGGAAAGTTTGATTTATGATTATTATTCTAATTAAAGCTGACAGTCTGCAGTTAAAGCACATTGTGTTTGTTTCATTCCAACTCCATTGTGGTGGTGTATAGAGCCAAAGATGTTAGAATTGTGTCGATGTCCCAATATTTCTGGACCTGACTGTACATAGAGCATAACAACAAACAATAACATTATTCATGCATAACGCATATTACATGCACACAAGAGAGGGCAAGGAAATGACACAGAACATCCGGCCTGCACCTCCAAAATACATCTCCAGGTCCATGAACCCAAGTCCAAATGACCTTTCTTTTTATTTATTTATTTGAACACTTTTTCATATTTTATTGATGAAATATTTTGTTCCCAATTTTGTTAAAAGGCTTTTTTTTATTCTGTACAAGGCATTTTTAATTATTTACACAAATTTTAATGCATTTTTATTTGTTTAAACACCTATTTGAAGAATAGCAGAGTTCTGAATTTTTTTTCTGTAGTTCAGTGGTCACTTCGGCACTCTTCAACAGTTTTGGTCGTTCTTCGACGAGTCCATCTTCAGCGCACTTCAGTGACCCTGCAGTGAATAGTGAAATCACCACAGGGTCGGCAAAATTTCTGAATAACACATTATTATTATTATTGTCATCATTTATAAAGCGCCAACAGTTTCCGCAGCGCTTTACAATAACCAAAGGGAACGAAATACATATAAACGGACATAGGATGGAAACAAGAGGTGTAGAGGGCCCTGCTAATAGGAGCTTACAATTTATGAAAGTGTTTCCAAAGTTGGCAGGTTGTGATACATACCTCTTTAATGAGGCACATCTGCAAACTGCTGTAAATCCTACACCGTTCACCTGAGTTGGATGTACATACCCTCAAATTAAAGCTGTCAGTCTGCAGTTAAAACACATTGTGTTTGTTTTATTCCAACTCCATTGTGGTGGTGTATAGAGCCAAACATGTTAGAATTGTGTCGATGTCCCAATATTTCTGGACCTGACTGTATGTGTATCTGTTTATCTGCTGTGTATTTGAGGAGTTGTTAATCTACTTTGTCAGGCAAACACTGCCCAGTTATCTGTTATTTTAAACTGTAATTGGTTTGTCAATCACGAATGCCATTGTCCTGCCTGGTTTAGAAATGTTATGCAATGTGTATTTCACAGTCTGTACCTAATCTAATTATGTTTCGCATTCCAAGAAACAGAAGGAGCAGAAACATGAGGATCCCTCAAAACATTAGGTTTTGTGTATGTACACGACCCATAAAATTTACCGTTTAAGGCTGGGGTCAGACCAGCGCACTTTTAACGTGCGTTCTGGCACACATAATTACGGCCGCACTAGCAGCAGATGACGGGCAATGACGGCCAATATACGATGTACGGCCGCACAAACGTCCGGCCGTGCAACGCAAGTGGAATTTGAACGCATTTTTCTGAGAACGCTGAACCGCTAGTTCTGACGTACTGAGTGCGCAGCTGCGGCATAGCGGCGTGTTTGTGTGATTAGGAGATGTCAGACACTGCTACTGTCCAGCCTACATAACGTCCAGACGCAAAAAGAGTTTTATTGACGATCCGTACAAAATCACGCCCGAAAATGCGCATCGTCTGACTGTTTTTGCGCATTCCGTGAAAAAATACGTCAATGCGTTCGGACGCACTTTTTCACGTTCACGGGGAAAAATGCTTTCGTCTGACCCTAGCCTAAATATTAGCGAATTGCCAGCAAAATCCGGTGCAGTGAAATCCCCATAGAGAAGCAATGGTTAATCTAGAACACCAAACTGCACTGAAATGTTAGTGAAATGCCCTGATTTTTCTGAATCCCATAGGTTTCAATGTAAAAAAATTACCTGTTTTTCTTAAATATTTATTCAACCGTTTATTCTTTTCATTTGCAGCAAAAAGTCTCTTTATTTATCTTTTTAGGAATTTTAAATTATTTTTACATGGAGTTTTTTTTATTCTATAACAGACCTTTTTATTGTTATTCATAGGACCTTATATATTATTTCCAGGCATTTTCATGCACACTTTTTGTATAAAACGCATTTTAAAAGTTGTGTTGTCGGCTTTTTCCAGCAGCTGGTCGTCAGCTTTTTCTGGCGGCTGGTCGGCAGTCTGTTTGGTGGGTCGTCTGCTTTTTTTGGATCGATTTGGCAGTTTTTCAGATCGCTTTGGCGGATTTCAAATTCGTGTGGCGGTTTGCGTTGGTTTTTCTAAAGCATCCTTTTTTTTTTGGTGTCTCTTGTAACCACAAAGACTCCTGCACATCCTCTGGAGATATGCCGGTGCACAAGGTGCCCCGAAAAAGCCAGCTCCACAAACGCCAGTCTTGGTCCAACTTAATGAGTGAATGAGTATCATGGGAGATGTTCCAAAATGTTGCTGACCTCTGGGGAGGGAGCTGCACAAGAGCCCCGTTCAATACCTCAGCAGCTGCTGAATTGCTGCAGCGCAGCAATTCAGTTTGCTGCAGCAGGGTCATTGAACGCTTTGGATGCGAATTTCGAATCCAAAATGGCCGACGATTTCTTCATGAAAGATTCAGATTGTTTTTCGTATCACTCGAACAAAATATGATAAAGAGAAGCAGTCAGCACAATTCCGTTTTGTATGCACACACCACAAATGATAGTTTTTATTGAATAAACGTTATGTTTACTTCTGAAACAAAATATAAATTGAACTGTAATATATGTCTATGAGCAGAGGTAAATAATAAATAAATATTTTGTGCTTTGGTGAACAAAAACCTCAAAATTAACATTGCTGTACGGAATTCTTACTTGCTTCATGGCGGCGGCCATCTTGCTGTACGGAATTGTTACTTGCTTCATGGTGGCGGCCATCTTTACTACGTCACACTCAGCTACTCGCAGCATCTCCTCGGGTCGCAGCAAGTGCTAAGTTAGCAGTGCTGAGCGCTGAGTGGCTGAACGGCGTTCAATGGCAAGTTGCTAACTTAGCACTTGCAGCGGCTGAGGTATTGAACGCGCCTATGGTTGATTACAGAACTGCCTCCAGGTCAGAGGTCAGAACAGAAAACAGGAAGTATAAGCATAATCAATACACTATAGCACACTGCTTCAGTAACAGCAGATTTCAAGGAGTGAGCAATGTTTCGGCTCACACAGTCTTTCCCAAGCCTCAGCTTATTCATACTTCTATTGGCGGCCTGCCATGATCCTGCCCCCCTCTCCCTGGCATTGCCTTGGTAACCCCTCTGAGCCCTGCAGCTCCATCAAAGCAAGGAGGCAGGAGGATCTGTTTTCTTCAGACACTCAGTCACAAAACGCGGACATCACTTCTTAATAAACCTACAGAGCTCCCTGTACCTGTCCTATGTAAAATAATAAAAAAAACACCATAACATTACGTCAACAGGACAGGAGACTACCTTTCCCGGCATGCCCCGCCCCCCAAATGAATGGGTGGTCACTCAGCGACACGATGGGCGTGTCTGAACGCAGCCACTACAGCTAGGCCACGCCCCTCCTCCGCGGCCGCCATGTTTTTGTCAGACGACTGAAGATGACAGCAAGGAGAAGCCTCTGAGCCCTGCGCCGGTCTGCCCAGCACCCTGCCAAGTCGTGGGCTACCACAGCTCGCCCGGAGAGGGGGGTTACCCGGCCTGTCCGCAGACTGCTCGCAGGGAGCCGCGGGGCCAGTGCTGAGGACGGGGGTGACGCAGTTTGGGTGGTCGCCCCTGGTCGGGTGGTCGCTGCTGTCCAGGAGAAGCCGGGGGGCCCTGTCCCTCCTCTCGGGTTATTTATAGAGAGGGGGAGAACACAAGGAGGTGTTTGTATGGTGATTCCAGTGACCGTGTCCAGGATCTCAGCGCGTCCCCCGGGCCGTGTCTCCTCCTGTTTATCCCCCCCCCCCGGAGCCTCCGGAGTGAAACTTTCCACACAGCCGCCGCGCTCTCCCGGAGGAGCCCCCCCCATCACACCGGGGCCCGCCAGACCCGCAGCGCCACCGGCTGAAGTGAAGCCCATGCCAGCACAGCTCCTCATCCTCCTCTCAGCAGCTCTGCCACGGATCTAACGCCTCCGGGACCCGCCATCCCCGCTGCGCCCACCCTGTGCCAAGGGCCCCTGCCAGCCTCTGACCGCCCGCCGACATGTCAAACCCTGTGCCAGTGGACATGGTAAGAACACGGTGCCCAGCTGCCATGCTAGGAGCTCAGGGGGTCACCCCTCTATCAGCACCACACACAGGGGGTCGCCCCTCTATCAGCACCACACAGGGGGTCACCCCTCTATCAGCACCACACACAGGGGGTCGCTCCTCTATCAGCACCACACACAGGGGGTCGCTCCTCTATCAGCACCACACACAGGGGGTCGCTCCTCTATCAGCACCACACACAGGGGGTCGCCCCTCTATCAGCACCACACACAGGGGGTCGCCCCTCTATCAGCACCACACACAGGGGGTCGCCCCTCTATCAGCACCACACACAGGGGGTCGCCCCTCTATCAGCACCACACACAGGGGGTCGCCCCTCTATCAGCACCACACACAGGGGGTCGCCCCTCTATCAGCACCACACACAGGGGGTCGCCCCTCTATCAGCACCACACACAGGGGGTCGCCCCTCTATCAGCACCACACACAGGGGGTCGCCCCTCTATCAGCACCACACACAGGGGGTCGCCCCTCTATCAGCACCACACACAGGGGGTCGCCCCTCTATCAGCACCACACACAGGGGGTCGCCCCTCTATCAGCACCACACAGGGGGTCGCCCCTCTATCAGCACCACACACAGGGGGTCGCCCCTCTATCAGCACCACACACAGGGGGTCGCCCCTCTATCAGCACCACACACAGGGGGTCGCCCCTCTATCAGCACCACACACAGGGGGTCGCCCCTCTATCAGCACCACACACAGGGGGTCGCCCCTCTATCAGCACCACACACAGGGGGTCGCCCCTCTATCAGCACCACACACAGGGGGTCGCCCCTCGGCCGGCACCTCTCCACACGGAGGGGGGTCACCCCTCGGCCGGGAAACCTCTCCACACGGGGGGTCACCCCTCGGCCGGCACCTCTCCACACGGAGGGGGGTCACCCCTCTGCCGGCACCTCTCCACACGGGGGGGGGTCACCCCTCTGCCGGCACCTCTCCACACGGGGGGGGGGTCACCCCACTGCCGGCACCTCTCCACACGGGGGGGGGGGTACCCCACTGCCGGCACCTCTCCACACGGGGGGGGTCACCCCACTGCCGGCACCTCTCCACACGGGGGGGGGTCACCCCCTGCCGGCACCTCTCCACACGGGGGGGGGTCACCCCACTGCCGGCACCTCTCCACACGGGGGGTCACCCCACTGCCGGCACCTCTCCACACGGGGGGGGTCACCCCACTGCCGGCACCTCTCCACAGGGGGGGGTCACCCCACTGCCGGCACCTCTCCACACGGGGGGGTCACCCCACTGCCGGCACCTCTCCACACGGGGGGGGTCACCCCACTGCCGGCACCTCTCCACAGGGGGGGGATCACCACACTGCCGGCACCTCTCCACAGGGGGGGATCACCACACTGCCGGCACCTCTCCACGGGGGGGGATCACCCACTGCCGGCACCTCTCCACACGGGGGGGGGGTCACCACTGCTGGCACCTCTCCACAGG
Organism: Leptobrachium leishanense; assembly: GCA_009667805.1. Lineage (NCBI taxonomy): Eukaryota > Metazoa > Chordata > Amphibia > Anura > Megophryidae > Leptobrachium > Leptobrachium leishanense. The sequence continues at coordinate 399,637,182 of CM019064.1, read as the reverse complement.
GGGGGGATCACCACACTGCCGGCACCTCTCCACAGGGGGGATCACCACACTGCCGGCACCTCTCAAAGGGGGGGGATCACCACACTGCCGGCACCTCTCCACAGGGGGGGATCACCACACTGCCGGCACTCTCCACAGGGGGGGATCACCACACTGCCGGCACCTCTCCACAGGGGGGGGATCACCACACTGCCGGCACCTCTCCACAGGGGGGGGATCACCACACTGCCGGCACCTCTCACACAGGGGGGGATCACCACACTGCCGGCACCTCTCCACAGGGGGGGGTCACCACACTGCCGGCACCTCTCCACAGGGGGGGGATCACCACACTGCCGGCACCTCTCCACAGGGGGGGGATCACCACACTGCCGGCACCTCTCCACAGGGGGGGATCACCACACTGCCGGCACCTCTCCACAGGGGGGGGATCACCACACTGCCGGCACCTCTCCACAGGAGGGGATCACCACACTGCCGGCACCTCTCTCACACAGGGGGGGGATCACCACACTGCCGGCACCTCTCCACAGGAGGGGATCACCACACTGCCGGCACCTCTGTGCACGGTGTATATATATTGATTTGATGTACACAGGGCATTTCTTGCACGTGTGTTTCTGTATTTTTTATTTTAGGTGATTCCTTTTATGCAGAAATACACATGTTTTTATATATTTAAAGGATAAACAGGAATATTAAAATCCTCTGCAGTGTGAGTTTACACTGAGGTTGTGACACACTTACACAATGTATTATCCTGTTGTGTAACTAAATCCCCTCGGTTTATTCCTAATTGGGGGATTTTAAAGCCTTTAAGACTATATTAAAGTGGAGTGCCCTGTATTGTGTGTGTGTATATATGTGTATATATATATATATATATATATGTGTGTGTAATCAGAGTATTCCAGGCTGTAGTTATAACTTGTGTTTTTGGGCTACATTATATATGTGCAGTTATACACAAATTGTGCAGTGAAGGTTCTTTAATCTTTTTGGTCTGATCAAAGTATAGATTTCTCCTGTATATAGAATTGCTGGTTGATCTCTTAAAGCGACCGGATCTGCCTGTGCAGAAAGTTACCTCCCACTCACTATGTTTGTCCCTCCTCATGGCATGACATGGCACCATACTGCAGCCCCCCTCACCCGACTGGCACAGGAGTATTACTTTTTGATGGAGTGTTTTTTTCCCCTCTGGTTATTTGATGCTAGTATAGCCTGGCTGTCATTGTCGTCTTTGATCTCGTTTTATGACGTAGTAGAAGGAAGTAAAGGCTCTTATGTATGGCATGCAGACGAACCTACCCACATGCAGACGTAAGAAATGCCATGGAAAAACCAAACCCTAGTATTTTTCTTGCTGAACGCTTCCTGGATGGACATGTCATTACTTCCTATCTGCACTGCAGCTTTTTCTGTATCTTGTGAAGGAATTGCCCAAACCCCTTTCCCACCTCTTTGTTTTACATTAAAATAATAATGTGTCTTTATCCAGAGGTTAAACACGCAGGTTGTGTTTTATTTTTGGATGCCCGTGTTCCTGTGCATAGCATTATGGGGCGGTATGTCAGTTATCCTGATTTTATTGCCATTAATAATATTGTATATAATCCGCACCGTTAATGGCGCATTACCTCTTAATTAGAAAGTTTGAATATTATTATCCGTGTGTCTCTATGTCTCAAGGTACTTGTCCTTGGATGGACACCTTATCTCCAGAGTTTGCTGCCCGCGGACTGGTTTTGTGTATAAAAACAAGCTGCTGTATTCCTGGTTACATTGTGTAATGTGCTTTTTGTTGTGTCCTCCCTATGGAGCTTTGCTTTTTTAACACTGAGTATGAAATATTGATATGTGGGGGCTTGACAGATCCAGGGGCCGGGAAGCCACAGGATCCTAGCATTTTACCTCCGGCTCTGAAATGCCTGGATTATTTTTATGTGCAAAGCTTTTCCTGGCTGCGATCCTGAAAATATGCGGCTGGCTCCTTATTTCTCACGTTGGCACAGGGTATAAGTGACCTGTGGCATTGACACGCCATGCCAGGCTAGTGTGGGAAGATGACTGCCTGGGTTGCTCCAGTGTGTAATTGCGTAGCTCATCTCTAGGATACGTCTCCTGTATTTAAGCAGGTTATGCTATGTCTGGATCGAGAGCCGTGTGGTTTGTGAGCGGAAGCCAGTAGTGTAAATGTGATACTTTGTAACTGGCATATTGTCAATTTATCGGCTTTAATTAGCTGTTAATAATCTTACCTTTCCAATTCCCTGGGCCCTGGCTGACAGTGTTCCTCCACGTTCTGCTCTGGACTCCTGCCCTGGAAATACCGTTTGGGATACCAAGGGATACTGTCACTTTTTAAATGGTTTTTGAGTTTTGTAATAAAATCTCTGCAAGAGGACGACGTGTGTTGTATAGAGGTAACTTATTGCGTGTAAACCAGCGTTGTTTGAAAGGATGATTCTAAACCAGATTTTCCAAAATCCTCTGGACAGCGTCACAGGATTTGTGATCCTACCCTTTGACCTGTCTGGATTTTTAAACCCATCTAGGCACCCTTCAGTGTGTTGTTCTTGGTAATGGATCTTTCATCGATGGATGTAATGATTGCAAGATTGATCAGTGCGAGTAAAAGCTTTACGTGAGATTATCCTCAGCGGATCCGTGTATGGCTCGGTGTCCATGTGGTGGTCATAAAAATCATCCGAGACAGTTACTTTGCTGAAGGGCTGTGTTTCTGAAGCCATTGTAGACAACTAAGCAAAAAATAAAATACCAGTCTGGACCTGATCAAATACCAGCAATGCTGCTGAAAATCAGTGCGCCAGCAATTGCAAATCCTGTCGCAACCCTAATCAATGAATCACTGGCGACTGGAAGACTGCGAGAGTGGCACCTATCCATGAAAGTGGTGACAGTACTTTGGTATCCAACTACCGTCCGATATCGTTGCTCCCTGTAATGTCCAAAATTTTGGAAAAATGCATCTACACACAATTACGTGATTATTATCAATATTGGAACTATTTAACCCAAGATCAATCAGGCGTTCGTCCAAATCACTCAACTACAACCGCCCTTTTAAAAGTCTGCAATGATATCCAAATTGGGATGGAACAAGGAGACCTAACTGGAGCCATCTTTCTTGATTTTGCCAAGGCCTTTGACACCGTAGACCATGGCATCTTGTTAGAAAAACTTTAACTCTGGCATTGGTGATCGCACACTAACCTGGTTTCAATCATATGTGTCCGACCGATCACAATATGTGTCAATTTCTGGCAGCTCCTCCCTCCCCCTCCCAGTCACTTGCGGTGTACCCCAAGGCTCAATACTCGGCCCCCTGCTATTCACTATATTCATAAATGATCTGCCCAACGTCTGCAAAGTCTCAACAGTACATATGTATGCAGACGACACCGTTATCTATACCAGCAAACCAGTTCTCCGGCAGCTGGAGGCAGTGCTGCAAGAACAATTCACAGAGGTAGAAAAGTGGATCAAACACAACAAACTTTTTTAACCCCTTAAGGGTTAACATAACATGGTCATGTTTGATATCATTGGAAAGGCCATGCTCTGGCCTTTCCAGAAATATCATACATGACCCCCTAGCCGCCACCGATCAGGAGATAGGTGGGTTCTTTGAACCCCTTTATCTCCTCTAAGGGATTTCCATAGGAAATCCCTTTGCAGCTAGGGGGTTCCTCGGTTAACTGACATCATCGCGCGTGGCGCGATGAGTCAGTTGAGTGGGGGGTGACCCAGAGGTGGGGCCTGCCATCCAAGATGGCAGACCCACTGGAAATAGGCCACGATCGGGCACAAATTAGTGCCCGGTCGATACCTGGCAACTAAGGGGTTAACCCCCCATACATCGCTGGAAAGGTCAGGCTGTGACCCTTCCAGCGATGCTGGCCACAGCCGCCTGGTCCCCGGCGATGGGGAGATAGAGGGATCCAAAGGATCCCCCCCTCCCCTTCAGGCGCTTCCCCTGCTCCGGCGGGGGGGGGACGCCTGAAACTGACGTCATCGCGCCCCCGGCACGATGACGTCAGTGTGCCGGAGGAGGAAACCCTGCCGATCTGACTCCGTGGGACTCAGATCAGCGAGGGAGGAGCCGGAGGAGGTGAGTATCTCCCGGGGGGCTGAAAACACAGAGGACGTACAATTACGTCCTGCGGCGCCAAAGCCCGCCTAATGCAGGGCATAAATGTACGTCCTGCGGCGTTAAGGGGTTAAATAATGACAAAACTGTAACGATGCTCTTTGGAACAAAACCTAAACTACACAAATTGCAAAATCCCCACTTATGTGTCGGGACAAAATCAAATGGCACGCTGACCAGTCACTTCTCTCAAATATCTAGGTATGTGGTTGGACCCTAATCTATCCTTTTGGCCCTCCCATCGAAAAACTCTCATCTAAACTTTACCCCAAACTAGGCGCCCTGTACAGAAACAAATCCTGCCTGAGCCCCGCGGTAAGAAAGCAGATTGTACAACAAATGCTTATGCCAGCTATTGATTATGGAGATGTAGTTTATGCAGCCGCCCCGCAAACACACCTTCAGAAACTTACTACATTGTATAACTCATTCTGCAGCTTTGTGCTACAATGTAACTACATGACCCACCATTGTGACATGTTAAAAGAACTAAACTAGCCATCACTGGACTCTAGACGCACCCTTCACCTTTCCAACCTGGTGTTTAAGAGCTTTTCTGGGAAGCTGCCACCCTACCTGAATAGACTGCTTCCCCCAGCAGCTCCCTCATCCTATAACCTCCGATCCAGGACCAGCACCTTACTTGCAATACCACAATACAAAAAGACAGTGGCTCGATCCTCATTTTCCTACAGAGCACCACAAATATGGAATAACCTCCCAGACACCATCAAATCTTCCAGTCTAAAGTCACTCGAGCTCCCTATTAACATACCTCAATACAGAATGCACCTGTAAACATGTAACATAATGACTATTTCCTACATATTTATTTTATGTTAATCTGTATATTTGTGTTGTTTTTTTAATATCTTGCATTGTATTACTTTGTATTTCTGTAACACTTCAATGTTCTTGAACCCAGGACATACTTGAAAACGAGAGAAATCTCAATGTATCCTTCCTGGTAAAATCCTTTATAATAAATAAATAAAACTAATCCATTTCTAGTGCATTTATTTTCCATTCAGTGTTGATCATCAGTTTCCAGATCACTGCAGGGGAGACTTCACTAATTACTTATTGGAACAAGTGCCTTACACAGAAGTTTTCGCCATGTATATTCTCGACTGCTTTTAGGAACTGTGTGCATCTATACAGACGGCACGTTGGGCACCACAATTGGTTAAAAAAAAAAAAGCCTCGGGGGGCGTGGCCGCATGCGGCCCGAGGAGGACATGAGTGTGTTGAGCTCCGATCCTACCTCCCTTTCTAGCGGACTTTGGGGTGCTTGAAGCCCGGAATATTCGCCCCAACTGTTGCTCTGCCGGCAGCCACCAGACTGTAGACCTCCGGAGCCTGTTTAGTTCCCCCCTCCAGACCTGCGTCTCAATAGGGGGCCGTGGTGTTGCGGCCTCCATTCACCTCTGGCGGCCATCTTGGAGGCCTGGTGGGGCTGCAACTCTCTCGTCCCATGCGGTGATGGGGAAGAAGAGCAAGGGTGGTGGAGTGCCGGAGGGACCCCTAACTCCTGACATCCGTCTATCACTAGGGGGGGCGGCGGTTGCGCGCTGCCCTCCCAGTTACTGACTTGGAGGAACAGCCGGTGGTGGAGGAAGCTGAAACCCCCTCTGCCTCGCACGTGGCGCCGCCAGACCTGAGGGTGGACTCCCTTCCTGCCACCAAGGGAGACATACGCACACTTTTGGAGGACGCCAGAAAATACTGACAGAAAGACCTACACACTCTCAGAGCAGCAGTTGCGGAGACCGGGGCCCAGCTGGAGAATCTTACAATGCGGACACAGAGGGTGGAGGAGACACAGGCGGCAACCTCTTCTACCCTGCAAACGATGCAACAGCAGATCAGCAGCTTACACTCGGCAGTGATTGGGTTGGAATCAAGGCACAGATGCCGAAATGTGAAGGTACGGGGAGTACCGGAGACTATTACAGACTTGGACTTGGCGTCGTATATTTTGTGTTTTTTGGAGACTGTGCTCAGTCCCTCAGAAATACCACGAGACCCGGTCCTCACAGTCCTACGCATCCGGAAAGCTGCCATGGCCCCTGCGAAAGCACCATGAGATGTGCTTGTCACCTTTTCATGAGGCGACCCTGCACTCCTCACTATTTCGGGCAGTGCGGAATAGGCCTGCGGTCCCCTTTATGAAGGAGCCTCCATCGCTATATATCGGGACCTTCCTTTCCTAGTCCTGGCTGCCCGGAGACAATTCCGACCTGTTACGACCCTCCTCCGCGCCCATGCCGTCGCATACAAATGGGGCGCTTCTGGTTCGCGCATTATCTCCCCGGAGGATGGACAGACACTTGTGGCTGCTACGGCAGATGTGGCTGAGGGACACCTTCGTACACTGGATCTACTCCTGGCACTGCCGGACCCAGCTGAAGCGCACCTGTCTGGGTGCCCCCTCGCCCCCCGCAACTTGGATTGAGTGAGCTCTAGTGGCGGTTGCACCTGTCCTGATTTGACATGTTGCCCCACCCCCCCCTTTTTTCTTCTCCCTGTCCCTATCTCCCTTTCCTTCGCTCTCTCTCACCCTTCCCTTTTCAACCCTTGTTATCCTGGCAGATTGTTGCGTTTAGACAACACTGACGAGGACACGTTGCCTGCTACCCTAAGACTGGGGTTTATGTCATGCTGTCGCTGCACTTGCAGCTATCTCACGTGTACCGTCATTCCCCCCCCCCCCCGTCTTATATCCCCCAGGGATGCTTTTTTTCCCCCCTGAGGCTGGCTTCAGCCCCACTCAAGTGATGCTCCTCATGAGATTTTCCCGTCGCATTGCGATGCGTTCAGTTTTGTTATTGACTGTGCCGTTTCTGTTCCTTTCGCGGTCACTGTTGTTTCCCCCTTTTTTTTTTATTTTTTTTTCCTCCCTCCCCAGTTGCGTCTCCTTTTGGTTTGGTGCTTATCCTATAACCGCTGGTGTACCCATTCCCCTCCTTTTTTTTTTTTTTTTTTTTTATTTTACCTTCAGGAGTCCCGGGGTGTGCCACCATGGCATTGTTGGCCATGATTGGCCCTCGGGCTCTTGGGCCTCGTGACATGATCCCTCCCATGGCCTCTTCAGGGAGTGCACCAGGAGCGTCACGGTTATGGCCACAAGTTTTTCTCCCTCCTCCCTCCCTTCCCAATTTGGGTCACCGCCTTTCATATTGTATGTCACCCAGCACCGGACTCTTCGCAGTACCCTTTGTCTGATATTGATACTGAAATGTATTCTGCGTCAGGCCCTGCGAGGCCTTTTTCTCAGTCAATTTTGTGACATTTTATTCTACAATAAAACTTTGAAATATAAAAAAAAAAGGAAAAAAAGCCTCAAATGTGTGGGTTTTTGTTAGGCATGCACCGAAATTTCGGCCACTGACATTATTGGCCGAAAATGGTGCTTTCAGCTGAAAAGAAAAAAACGCCGAAATCTGTCACCTGGGCCCTGGAGGTTGGCAGAGCTGGGGGCTCACCTGGGCCTGCAGGCTGGCTGAGTTGGGGGCTTGGTCGGCATCCAGGCCCAGGTTTGGGTGACTGATTTTGGGGGTGACACTGTGATTAGATGGAGATCGTGTTCCCTACATTCACATATTTCAGCCCTGAGCTCCTCTACCAGTCTCCAATGCACTTGGATACACAGGCCCACCTCTTCTTGCTCTCTTTGCTCATACAGCATGTGGTGTCAGAGATGCTGACAATGTTTGTGCACTCCCTTGCTTTAAAAAAAGGTGCCAAAACTTTGTACTCTCCATAATAAACCAGCGGAGCGACTGCCTTTTATTTTTTTTGTTTGGTTCTGAATTGGCAGTCAATCAGGTGTGCGAAGTGAGCTGCACTTTGTCCTGTAGGACAGCTCTTTCACTCAGTGTCACTCACTCTGGCAGTGTGTCTGCGGATGTGAGTGACCAATATAAACTTTAGGGAATTACACAATTTCCCAATATGTGTTGGCACAAAACGCCATTAAATATGTAGGGAGAGTCCCTGTGACATGAGCCCGGCTTGTGTTGGCCATGACAGGTGCACTTTAAGCCGAACTCTGGTAAACGTGGCAGACTGTAATGTCTCTGGGAAGTATACCCCAGACTTGAAACTTTATGATCCTACCTCTAGCACTTATCCGATTATACACTTCCACGTCTGGCTTCTGATTTTGATATATAAATATATGAAGCCGTGCCCTAGCTTAGCCCAGGATCATCAAATCCATAGATACCTGGACCTTATGTCTGCAGAATGCTTTGCCCAAGATGTTTACTTGCCTATAAGGAAAGGTTTCATTTGCTGTCCTGTGGCTTTTTCTTGTTTTTTTTTGGTTAAGTCTGGGACCTTTGACAAAAAGTAAAAATGGGATGTATATTTTATCTAGCCTTTTGTGGCATTAAATCCATTACTGCAGGCATTTAAATTATTCATTGACCGGTGTGTGTAAAGGGATTGCCGGTGACAATGGCTTGCTGACCGGCAGCCCTTTGTCCATGTCTTGTTGTATTTAACGCTTGGATCCTTTCTTTATTCCTCTTGCTCCCCCCGGCCGTTTCATTGTCTGTTTGTGCCCATTGATTGGCAATTGCATGGGGAGTACTTATTAGGCAAATCGGGGTTTGTGTGTTGAATGTTAATTGTGATGAAGATGTTGGTTTCCTCCTCGGTCCAGTAAGAATGAGCATTCAGAGTTGTGATAAAGAAAATATTGACAACATAAACACTGGACCAGGGCTTGATGATAAATTCAAGCTCCGGGAAGCCACAGACTCCTATATAGCTTGGTTTATTCCATCCTAGACTATACTTTGTGTACGTTCTCCAGAGCTCTGGTTACGTTTGCACCTGACTCAGAATACAGCCATAGTTTACTCCTGATTGTTCTTTCTGGCTCCTGTGTCTTTTATCAAGTGCTGTCAAAGGCCTTGAGAGGTCATAAAACCTGTGCGCCAGTAAGAGGACGTGTACGATTAACTACACGATCTCTGAAACAAGTCAGACTTTTTCATAAGGTTTTGTATAGAATAACTCAGATATTTTCTGAGGAAATGGCTGCCTAGGTATATCAATATGATGGAGTATGAAATATATTATCCCAGCAAGCTCACTGTGCCTTTAAATGTCCGGGAAAACAAGAAGCCGTCACAGATCATCTTTGTCTTTCCTCCTGCTGCTGCTTGTCTTTGTATTTCCATATTCCTTCCCCATTCCATCTTTTATAGATCTCTATATAGACGCACTCGGAAAGGCTCTGAAAAAGCTCGATTTCAGGCAAATCCTGTAACCTGTTTTTCTTTTTTCTCACAAAAGCCTCTAGGGCCAAGCTAAATGTTCTGCTTTGCGTGTTGTTACAAAACATGTTGGAAACATAAGGCTTTTAAAACCACACGGAGCATTTTTAACAGGCTGTTCTTTATCTGTACAGCAAGTTTAATGAAATTCAGTGTTGCCCTGTGTTAGAGTTACAGAAATAAATGTTGGGTCGCGAGAGAATGTGTTTTTTTTTTTTTGGCAGAGCCGACAAACGCTGGCCTGTCAAAAAACTGAAACCATAGTGACAGGAGAAGCTGCACAGTGCATCATGTGCCTTTATGTTACAATATATAAAGTTATAGGCCCCTATTACACGCTTCGCGCAGCGCATTTGCGTGTGGACAAAACCATTTGCGCAGAACGTCGTATTTCGACGTTCACGCAATCGTCTACCGCAATTGATCCTGCGCGAACCCAGCGCAAGTTCATGTGCGCATCCTATAGTTAACAGTAACGCAAATGCGTTAGTGCGGACGGTATTACAATCTTCGCGCAAAGTCGTTCGAGCGACGTTTGCGCAAATTTTCGTAACATATTTGAAAACTTGGTGTTAACTGCAAATATGATCGTTGTGGCCGAAACAAAATAACTCCAATAAAAAAAAAACCCACAGTACAGTTACACATTCTACACATACCCAGACATAAAAAAATTATAATTTGTCAATTTTTTTGCTGCAGCACATATACGCAGATTGACTTTGACAGGCTCAACAACCTAACTTTAGAAAAAGGTGGTTCTTAATTCTGGCTGAATCCCGTGAAAAAACAGTCTGCCCACCGATTCCTGCACGCAACGTTCATTTGCGCACTAAAAAACATGAAGGCTGGAAAAAATGCGATCGGATCGGAACGCCACGTTAATTTTCGCACAATAGCGTTTTTTGCGTGCGCAAAGCATGTAATAGGGGCCATAATCTGCTCCTACTTTGGATTAGAAAAGCCATGTGAAGCTTTGAATATAATATATATTGAGTATAACCAACACACACATTAATAGCCCACAACTACCTGTCCTTGCTGAAATGAGAGAAGATCCACTTTCTGTCTTTGCTGTTCTTGTTTGCCCTTCTCTGTCCCCATTTGTTTTGGATAATAGGCCAGGAAAAATGAAGGCTCCCAAGTCATCTCAATGCTTTCAGGGATCAAATTTTCAATATACAGCACCATGGTTTCAGATCACTTGTTCTCATATGTCACCATGTTTGCTGTGGTCCTGCTGTTGGGCCATTAGGGTCTGGCGTGGTTGGCGTGTAACTGCGGTCTCCAGATCTTTGGATGTAGGGGAATGCGCCGCCCCCTTTTCCTCGGAGGCCGAAGCTGATTAAATGCCCAGCTGCAAGGAATGCAGAGCTAGATTATAGAAGGTTTGACCATGTCACTATGAGAGCACGTGTGTGATTAATTCCCTGCCTGGATCTGTGATGCTGCTCGTCATACAAGATCGCTTTTTACAAGGGCCTTGCTTTTGAATGACGATGACGTTCATGGTGAAGGTAATTTATTTTTTGCGCGTCTTTTTTTACGTGTGTTATTATTTGACGGATGAAAAAATGCGCTCAGATTGTAATACCAGCGTTAACGCGTGTAAATTAACGCGTTGCGTGAGCGTTTTGCGCAAATAATTTAATAGAGCCCTTAAAATATTACATCACAAAAGCAAGACTTCAGAATCTCTTAAGGCTTTACTATATAATAATATTCCTAATCAGATCAGGTGGAGCCTTTGAACATGCTGTAAGAATCGCTTATCATTTTAATATACATTGCCGTTCTGTGCAATGTTTCAAACTTTAAAAGTATAATGTTTGTGGGATCGGCCTGGCAGCATTGCTTTGTAATGTCTGTGAACGCGTTGGGTTCATGCACGGATTATACCAGGTCACGTTGTTGGGATTGTCCGTTTAACGTTAAAACGTGATGCAGGCGTCCTTGGCACCTGATGCTTTGTGGTATTTATGCAAATAGCACTGAGCATTTTCCTGCGCACCATGCTGTACGTCATCACGCTCGTACCTTTCATAAAATCGCGCTTTCCTTCATTCATCTAATCATACTTTGCCTGGAATTAAATCTATTGTATTTCATGCTCGGCGCCTCCTGTCTGATCAGTATCCACGGCACAGAAAATCAGACGCTTCCTGCATTACCGATTAGAGCTGCTCGTTAGGGAGATGTTATTACATTTGCAGAATGCAGTAGATTGTTTGTCTGTTTTTTTTTTTTTTTTCTTCCCTTGATTTTTAGAAGTGGCATTTAATATGATGACAGAGTGCTGTGAATGATTCCCCGTCCGCGTTTTTAAAGTCCAGTTATCACCTGCTTTGTGTTTAAGAAATATGGAAATCAGTGAGGGTTACTGTGAAGGATTAAAAAAAAAGGGGGGACGGGGTTTAAGCTATGAAGCTTATTGCAAAATCGTCTGTTTATAGCGACAGTCGCTGATGCTTCACAAAAGAAGAGTCCAAACGGCAGCAGAAGCCTCAGTGAAGCTCCTCCTGCTGTTCGGTACTTCACAAAAGAAGAATCCAGTGCTTGTTGCTGTGACTATGTTCACCATTGTTTGCGCTTTCTGAACAATCCCCTATGTGTCGTATACCTTGGTTATGTCACTCAGGTGTATTGCAGCGATGGGCAAATATATACTGAACCTAGGTGCCAGCTACATATGTTTAGGAGCCAGGAAAAGTCTTTATGTAACTAGTATGTGTAGTGTAAACAATATTTATGAGCAACAGGTAGGGGCCAGAAGTGCTTGGGGCCAGAAGTATGTGTTTACTTTCCCTTAGATTTTGGAACATTTACTTGTAATTAGATTTTAGGGCTCATTCATACTGAGCGTTTTTTTTGCGCGATATCTCATATTTCTGCTCGCTATCGCTCTATGTAGCTTCTCCAATGCATTTCAATGGAGCTGTCACAGCTCAATGTCTTTTGTATCTCGTCGCTGGTACATGACCTTTTTTTTTTCCCTGCGATTTGCCTATTTTTTTAAAAAAAAATTTTTCGTTTTAACATTCTGCTATCACTCATAACAGCGATATCGTGCGATATTATTGTTCAATGTTGCAAATATGAAAATTGCACAGAAAAAAATGTGCAATTTTCATGTCTCTTAGGCCCCGTTCACACCTGGGCGTTTTACAGCGCTTTCCTGCGCACTGTAAAATGACAAAACACGGATATCCCATGATTTCCTATGGGGCCCGTTCACACCTGGGCGTGTTACAGCGCGTAGGAATGCGCTGTAAAACGCCATACGTCCAAAAAAGTACTGGAGCTTCTTTGGGGCGTATTGCAGCACGTTCACAGCCATGGACTGCAGTGTGACTGCGCTGCAATGCGCGGTTTTCACGTTTGCGCGATATGCTTGTCAAAAAACGCACGTATTACCGCACCTATGAAAAACGCTGAGGTGTGAACCCAGCCTTAGTGTGAGTAGGTCCTTAGGTTTTAAGTGCTATGACCTGGACAGTTATCCTACGGGCAGGGTTGTCTTTACGCTTGTATCATGTATGTCTCCTGTTTGTTCTTCCTCATTGTAAAGCGCTACGGAATCTGTTGGCGCAGTATAAATACTTGTAACTGTTTCGGGCCCCAAAATGTGTTTGTTCCTCATACACACAGCCAGAAGATAATTGTATACTATGTTTTTATTAATAATTCTGTCCCTCGCCATATGATCAGGTGTGGAATTTCCTGCTTGAGGGCATCATTTCAGCGCTAAATCGTCTTGGATTTGGAGAAGATGATCAGCCAGGTGTGAATGTTACTGTGTAATTGGGAAGACATTGTAACATCTCCCATAGCTATGAATATATTCTTCCTCTTAGACAATTACAGGTGTAATCTTTAAGTTTTTGCATGGATGAGGGACGTTCATGCTTTTATGCCCCTGTGCGTTTTCCTGACACCTCACTCTCCATTGTGATACATTAGTTGGATGAGGGTCCCTCCGTAGAGGTGCTGATTCTCCTCAGTCAGTGAGTTGGTGGCCAGAGGGCTGCAGAGGGTGAGGTTACTGACAGATGGGCATTTCTTTTTGGCATAGATGTCTCAACAAATGGAAGCCGCTCTTTATATAGGGATTTAATAAATCACTTTCTGGATTATGTAGACTGAAACTTAAATCCGTGATAAATGAGTCAAAGTGAAGTATAAGAGATTTTTGTAATTCAATATATTTGGTTCGTGTAAATTGAAATATTTTAAAGAATACTATAAATATATATTCTTCTAGCACTTACCAACTAAAAGTAAAATGATTTCTAATTTGAGCTTTTATATAAGAATATTGGTTTGCCACCTCCCAGAGGATCCTAGTGGCACGTCTGTTTATCAGTATCTAGATGGAGACATGGATATTTTGGACAGGCGCGCAGGTAAGTTCAATAGCCCACAAGTTAATGGACTTTTATCTGACCCAAAGTCCGTCAGGCTGCATGGTTAGGGAGAACTCGCATGCAAATAACTGTAGATGTGGTTTAAAAAAACCCCAAATCATATGGATTGTGGCAATCACCCGGCTGCTGCATAACCTCAAAGGGCACTCGGGAGGTTTTTATGTAATCCTTAATGAATCCAGCGTGGTAACTCGGATTGAAACGATCCTGTACCTGCTTGTATTCGGCCTCCAGGATACTGCGTATTTCTTTTCCATGTTCACAGTGTGTGTGAGTTTCAGAGCTCTTCTGCAGAGGGAAGAGCATTGATCTCAGGTTACAGTGTGAAGCACTAGAAAGATGAATAGCTGGACTCGCTGTAGGACTACTTTTGGTACAATGGAGACTGATTTACAAAAGAATTGTTTCAGATGTAGAGTTTTTACTTGCTTGTTTTGGGCTTTATTACAAAATTGATGCTAAGTTAGCACCAATATGTGAGCATGTCCTCTCTATCCAGTGGATCAAGGAAATAATACCTAGAATATTGTATTGTTTCTTTTGCAAATAAAGGGTTTCAGTGGCTGCAAAAAACAACCAGTGAAGGACTGTGTCCAAAGCAAATGTGTAGGGACACAAATAGTTATTTGTGCAACATACTTATCTAGATGCTATAAATATCCTTTTAATATCTGTATAGTCCTTTTAATCTTAACTAAAATAAATGGAAACATGTCATAGTGCAGCATGTAATAATCCTTGCTTGTAATAATTGATCGTCAACGAACTAGTAGCAAACAGCACTTTCTGTGTATGTCCTTGATTCTCCCCCCCCCCCCCGCGCTCACTCGGTAAAGCCTGAGATACACTGCAAGCATAGTGAAGCAAAGCTTTTGCAGGTTTGATTTGTCTCCGCTCCGCCTCGCAGCCAGTCTGCACTGGATTATGTTTGCTTCTCTCCACACTGGACAAGGATCCAATACTTTGCAGATCAAACTAGACAAATGTTTGTGAAGTTCTTCTCATTAAGTGAAGCAAAGCACATTTCATAAAAAAAACAAGTTTGCTTTAAATTACAATGTACATGCCAAAACTTCTTTCTTTTCACAAAGCGCACGTCATATTGGCAAGGTCTTTATCAGCCGCCGAACTACACTGATACATTACATGTATACTTTATAGATGTACACGGCCAGACCTCTCAGATGTATGCGTGTGTGATATATATATATTCTCCCCCCCCCCCCCTGCAATCCAGTGAGGCTCCCGCAGCTGGCGGGGAGGGGGGCTCCCGGCAGCGCCAAGTCCCGGGTCCTGCTGCAGGGCGGCCCTCCTCTACCCAGGCTGCTGGGCAGAGAAATGGCTGTAGCCATAGCTAAACGGCAGGGATGAGTGCAGACTGGTGCTGGTGGGAGGGATCTATAGGACACGGCACATGCGCAGTGTGCTGCAGATCCTGCCCCTCCTACCATTGCTCTGCCTGCGGCCCATCTCCTGCCGCTTAGCGCCGCAACATGCTGCAGCCTGAGCGAGGGAAATGGAAAACGAGGGACACACTGAGCGCGTCTCACCGTGCGGCGGTGCCTACAGTCTCAGTGTATCTCCGATTAAGAGTACGGCTGTTTGCTACTCTGTGAATAGTTCCATTGATTATCAATTATTACAGTTAAGGATTTCTACATGTTGCTTTATGATGTTTTGATTTTATATTGGGTATTAAAGGATATAAATGTCCTTAAGTATATTGCACAAATAACCACTTGTTAGTGTCTGTAATAACCACATATCCAGTCCTGGTCTTTCATGTATTTACCTTCTATTTAAATAGAATGGGGATCTATTTACTGAACATCTCTGGCTGACGTGGCTTGATAAATGTGTTTTAAAGGGTTGCTATTGGGGACGACGACACCAAATACCTTGCACTTTTGTTTTTTTGTGACACTAGAGTCTTTTTGCAGTTTCTCTCCATCACGTGTCTGGAACTGAGAGCAACTGATACTTTCTTAGATCAGCAAATGTGGTCATCGAGCATCCAGCCAATCCAGTGCCTCTGAATGCAACAACATTTTTAGCCAGTGACTAGTCAGGAATGTACATCTGCTTGACGTCGGACAGGAAAGAATCAGAAGGCTCATTCTGCCCCTTCCCGAGTGCAGAAGCTTCGATTCGCTCAGGTTCTGGGGCTTCAGGGCCTTGGAGAACTAGGTCCCACCGCTGGCATTGGGTTACACTGAATTGAATGGACACTTGCAGGTCACATGACTGCTCAAGCTTTGGCTGGCAGCTTGTCACTTTTGGTGGAGCTCCGAGGGAGACAAGCTCTGGATTCAGGTGTTATTAAATGGAAAATGAAGGGTTATACCAGAAGAGGTAATGTTTAAATCCCCCCTCCTTTTTTTTAATCCTATAATATCCCTTTAACCAAGCAAGTGCAGCACTATAATAACGGAGCTTTGCAGAGTTTTTCTTAGGCTTGGTGTTTAGTTAATACATGGCTTTGTAGAATTCAGGCCTTGACAAGCCCAGGAGCCAGGCAGACATGGACTCTGAGATTTCTGCATTATTCTAAAGAAATCTTTATAGAAAACCGTGCCTACTTCCAAAAAATGTGCGTCTATCAGGGTTATTCAAAGAGCTCTGAATTGTGGCTGAAATTCAGGGTACGGTTACCTTTCCTGGCCATTCGGCTATTCAGAGAGCAGGCAGTTCGCCAAATGTTGGCGAATTGCCTGCACATACGATGCCTGTTCGGTGCCTGTTCGAGGGGCGTGAAATCCCCATAGAGAAGCCAAGCTTCGTCTATTCAGAGAACACACAACCGCTGCGAAAGGTTGCCGAAATGCCCTGCTGTTTGGTGTTTTCATTCGACAGGTTTATTCAGGCGAATACCATAGGCTTCAATGTTAAAAATATTCCCGTTTTAATGCCATATCTAATAAACCGTTTATTCTGCAGTAAAAAGGCTCTTTAGATTTTTATTTAGGACCTTTTAGGCATTTTTCGGGATTTTTTTGCGACTTTTTCCTTTTTTTTTTTCCCCCCCTCTAAAACGTTGTTTTTCTGTAACAACAGCCCTTTTTTATTATTATTCATTGGACATTATATGTAAATTTCAGACATTTTCGCTCACTTTCTTTGCAAACAGCGTTTCACTTTTCAAACATTCAAGCGTACAGTTTTTTTCCCCCCACTCCATTCGTCTGCGGTGTTGGCTTTTTCTGGCGGCTGCTCTGCGCTGTGATCGGCGGCTGTTGGGGTTTCTCCAGCGTGTTCAGCGGGGTTAATCCCGATGTTTTTGTGAGTTTCGATGTGCGTTCGACAGGTTTGCGGTGGCTTTTCCCTGCACTATGACGGCCCTGTGGTGCTTGCTGAATACACCGCAGGGTCGCCGAAATGGGATCGCCAAATCGCACCGAATTGAACGAAAAGTCACCGACTGTGCGTGGTTTTTCGATTCTCTTTGAATATCCCAGCGAGCAACCTCTCGAGTAAGTGTCCTTGGGCAAGACACCTAACGGTACATACTCGCCACCCAGGACATACTTGAAAATGAGAGAAATCTCAATGTATCCTTCCTGGTAAAATCCTTTCTCAAAAAAAAAACAAAAAAATAAAACCCTGTAAGTTTCTAATATATATTTATATATCCGTACATATTTGTGCTGCGCTCCTATCCCTGTCCTGTGGATTGTGAGATGCTACAGATTTATCAGTTAAGATCAATGATAATTTTTTTCCCCCCTGACTTTTTTGTCTTCTCTCCGCTTCACGGGAACAAGCGTGTTTTGGTTTATTTCTGTTCACCCTGGGACAGGCTTGCGAGGTTAGAAAAAGCAATCCGGTGCAAGATTGCTTCTGATCTAATTAAGGAAACAAAATCGATGCTTATAGTGAAATCTATGGCTGCAATTTCTAAAACTGTATAAAGAATGTAAGAATCTGAAAAACTTCATTAAACTTTGCTGCCTGAGAACTTTAACACGAAATGCTTAACCCACGCGTGACCATGACCCCGAGGGCTAACTTTTTCTTACCCCCGTTTTAGCCAAACACCCTCTTGTCGTTTACAATTATTGGGATACTGAAGTCTGCAGAAGATAGAAAAAAAAAAATAAACCTCACACTGTATGTGTTTGTAGGTTGTTTTATCTCTCCTGGGCCAAAAGAATTTGTGCGCTCATTTGCCTGAACTGAGGAACCTGGTGTAGCGTGATTTCATGTAGACCATGACGCAACAAAACTGCATTATTAAACTTTGTAGCTAGACAGGCCGCGTGTCTCCCCTTTGCTGACCCCCCCCCGAATCCGAGGGGATGTAGAGGACCGTGCTTAGAGTGTAGAATAAGATAAATTGCCTTTTTTTAAAAAAAAAAATCTAATAGTGACCAAGCTTGTTTAAAGGCTTACATAAATGGCAAACTGTACAAATAGGCAGCTTTGTTAACCCTTATAGTGCTGGGACTAAATCATGACTGCTTGATGTGACATCTTTCCACTTGGACTGTGCCAAATCCTATTTTTCACTGATAGGTTGGAGCTACTCTACAGAAAACTAGTGTCGTTGCCATAAGGCTGGGTTTACACATCAGCGTTTTTACAGCGCGTTCCTGCGCGCTGTAAAACGCTCAACTCCGGAAATCCCATGATTTCCTATGGGGCTGGTTGACACCTGGACGTTTTACAGCGCGTCGAAACGCGCTGTAAAACGTCCGACACCCAAAGAAGTACGGGAGCTTCTTTGGGGCGTATAGCAGCGCGTTCACTGCTGCAGTCTGTGGCCTGTGGCCGTGAACGCGCTGCAATGCGCGTTCGCGTGTTTTTTACGCTTGCGCGATACACGCGTCAATAACGCTGAGTTGTGAACCCAGCTTTAATTGGAGATTTTTTTTTTTTTTATTCGTTATAGATCAACATGCATTGGAATAATTGCGCCTCCAGAGCCTGTTAACCACAGCTGTTGTTAACGTAGGTTTTTTTCGCTAGGCTGTGAGTTGGGTAAGATGTGGTTAAAAGCCGGACCTGGTTAGTGATTTAAAGTAGATGAATTGCACTATATTTCTCGAGTAACGTGAAATTTTTTTAATAAAGCAAACACGTCAGCATTATATATTGTTCTTCCACTTAAGAAAAGAATTGCAATGCCAAAATAAAACCGAGCGAGGTGAAGCTGCAGTAAATCTGCCGACTGAACAATTACAAGAGTTTATAAAGTGCCAGGTGTGGGGTGCCTCACAGGTGAGGGTAAATAGCTGAGTATGATAAGTAATGGGATGCATGGAGCGCGTGTGTGTGTGTGTGTGTGTGATCAAGAAACATACAAAGAGAGGGGGATAAGGAGTGAGCTGATAGGCCTCTCCTAAGGTGTACTGAGACCTCTTGAAAGACAGGAGGCACTGGGGAAGTTGAATGTTATGAAGGAGTTCAATAGATAGGGGCAGCTCAGGAAAAGTCCTGAAGGTGAGAGTATGGCCAGGGTCACAGGAGCTCCTTAGGCTGGCCGTCCACTGGTACCATAGTCTGGCGAACGACTTGGTGACCCGGCTAGAGACAACACCATTGGCCGATCAGGGTGATCCACTGGAAGCGTCTGTGGACGACCCAGATCGGACGATTGACAGGCCGGCCAACGAAAAATCGGAACCCAAAATTTTGCCTGAAAAATACCATAAATATTCAATAAATAGGCTTTTTGCTGCAGATTAAAAAAAATAAAAGGTTCAATAAAGTGAATTTTTTTTTAACATTTAATCCTATGTATGCTTCGCATACGGCTGTTTTACTATATAGTGCATCTTTTTCATGTGCACAGCGGTTATTCTATACAGTGCTTCCTTTTCATGTAAACTTGTACCGGATCGTCCCGGCATTGTTCGTTAAATCCCAAAAAATTGGAGAGATCGCTAGTCTGTTGTAGTCGCAAAAAAAAAATCGGACGTCGAACAATGTAAAAGGGCTGATTCACCTGCATGTTGTAGGATCGGTCAGACAACTTCAGACGATATCTGACGATTGCACATCGCACAAATACGGTGCCAGTGGACGGCCAATCTTAAGTGCGTCCGTAGTAGCATTATGACGGCTCGACGAGGACGGCCACACTAACGTTTGTAATAGTATCACACTTTACATTGGACTTGCTGAAACCCTCGCCGGCAACACTTTGGATGTTCGCGCGCCAACCAAGTGCAATACTCTATAGGCGGCTCACGCTTTGTAGGGCTGAGTGCTTGAACGTACCTTCAGCGAGGTGGCCATGCGGGCATCCGAGTGGAGAGAACACCTGTTCTCATGGACATTCTCTCCATGCAAGTATGGCCCCCAGCCTAAAGCGTATGAGTATGTGTTGATCACATCAGATCCTGGGCAGAGCAAAGTGGCCAGGATGGAACATACCTGCTAGTAAGAGCGCTGTAGGTGGGGCACAGTTATGGAGCGATTTGTCTGTGAGGACCATTATTTTGAACTCTGAAGGACTATAAATATAATTCCACTGGCTCAACAGACCCTTCCACCTGAGGCCCTGCTCCCTAGTGGGACCGCCAATCCCATTACCAGCCGCAATGAACAGCGAAGGAGGCCAGCTCCAGAGTGGGTACAGGAAGCGTGAGGTTTCTTCCAAAAACCACAAGAAAAAGTGACGTTTCTGTCCTCAGACCTTAATCATGCAACAGGGAGCCAATGTACAGACTGACAAAGGGGTGAGTTGTGAGAGGTACAGGATGTGAGGTGGATGAGCCTGGCAGAGAGACAATCTGGGGTAATTTTAAGGCCAATGAGAAGAGGGTTACTGTGGTCAAGGCAGGTAATACAAGAACCTGTAGTAGGGTGCTGCAATAGTAAAAGATGGTTTAACCCTTTAACGCCGCAGGACGTTCCATGACGTCCTGGCGGCGGGTGGGCTTTGAAGACGCGGGGTGTGCAGCTACGCCCCGCTGTCTTCAATGGGGCCGCCTCGGCCCCTCCCCGCAGCCTGCGCGCACTGACTCGCGGTGCGCGTCATTGGCTGCACAGGGACGGCCTGAAATCAAGCCGTCCCCTGCAGCCAATGACGCGCACTGCACGCCGGCTGCGGGGAGGGCCCGAAATTAGTGCTGCGCGACAGCACCTGTCGGCGAGGCGTACCTGTACGCCTCACCGGCAAATTTAAACACCTTAAGGGTGCCACCCCTGCGTCCTTAAGGGGTTAAACGAGCCACTATGTTAGCTGCCCCCAATGTAACAAGCAGAGGTGCTAAGTGATGCCTGTACGAGCAAAGCCTTTTGGAATTGTCTGAATCCACAGGACTCCAACACTGCTAGAGAACGCACAGAGGTAAAATACATAGCTACCTTGTCCTAAGGTCTGTCAATCTATGTGTGCGCTGTTACCGGAACAACGTCTGTCCTTATGCATTGTTTGGTGCTTGATATAGTATTTGTCATAAGCTTGTTGTGTTTGTTTTTCTTTTGTCATCTGGTAACCAATAACTCCCATGAAATGCTTTCTATACAGTAGTTCAGGGATGGGCCCTAGGCACCTTTCCCTCTTACATCAGATTCATTAGCATATTTATTACTTAGGCTTAAATTTTCAATTTTTTTTTTTTTGGTTCTTTAGTATGAAACTCATTGGCTCCTTACTGTACGTTCAAAACTCCTATACTTTATATAGGAGCCAGTAATAACGGCGTGAAATGAGAATGAGCCATTCCATGGAAGCGCAATGTCCTCCACTCAAACTGATATTCTATAGAGCAGTGGTCCCCAACCCTGGTCCTCAGGGCCCACTAACAGGCCAGGTTTGCCAGATATCTGAAGCACAGCACAAGTGTTATGATTTGCTGCTCAGTGATTGCAGGATTCAGTCTGCTTTTCCCCATGGTGATCTACAAAATCTGGCCTGTTAGTGGGCCCTGAGGACCAGGGTTGGGGACCACTGCTATAGAGTACCGGCTCCCAAAACCTGCTCTTAAGGGATTTCTGCTTTTGCAACCTTAAACACCTGTTAGTTTGTGCCAAGACTGATTTTATGATTTCCTATTTTCATATAAAGTTCTAAGCCTTAAGGAGATATTCTAATTACCTTGCACACTGTCAGTACTAGTTCCCTGGCTAACCCAGAAAATAATATCTGACGACACGTGTTAAAAGGACTCTGTGGCCTAGGGTGTTCCCATAAGTGTGTGTTCCTATTTTCAGCACTTTAAGCTTCATAAAAGCCCAGCAGTCCGGTTTGTGAACTTTCTGCTTGTAGCGGTTTTTAGGATCTGGTTGCTCTACGCATACAGATTAAATAGTAGGAGAATCCATTCTGAAGCATATGAACACTCTGTAGGCCGGGGGTCTCAAACTTTGGCTTCACCAGATGTTGATGGCCTACAATTCCTTTGATTCTTTCAACACAGTAAAGCCAGAGAATCATGGGAGCTGTAGTCCAGAAACCTGGTGAATGGGCAGAGTTTGATTCCTGCTATATAGACTAAAATATCTACATATTTTTTCCAATTGTGGTCTGCATTTTCTCTGTTACTGTTGGATTATTACAGCCGACCTTGAACGCAGAGATGTTGCAGAGTTAGTGCCAATCAATAGGTGGATTTATTCGAGCATGTAGGTATGTGTTCTACATACAGCTATTAAAGCAGTTGGGATTACAGCTGGTTCCTTCATTGTTTTATTGACTTATAATTTTTATATAAATGTTCCAAGCCCTGCAGCGTTATATGCTCTTATAACCCTTTCTCTAACAAAAGCTTGTATACAATATTTTGCGTTATAATGCAATGAAAAGCAGAAAATGCCATAGAACACCCATTGCATAGCCTTTCATTGCAAGATAAGTATGCACCCTGGAGGGAAACCAAAGTGAGAGCTCATCCCTGTCACCTATATTGCTGTAAGGAAGCTACAGGGAGCAGCTCCCACCCTCCCTGTAACAAAAATCTCAAAAATGCTTCATTATGATAACGAGAGGGCAGAATACAGAGAGCTTTGGAGTTACTCACTACTAGGGATGCACCGATACCACATTTTTAGGACCGACTACAGGTACCGATACTTTTATTTAAGGTCATGTGAGGCTCCCGCGAGTTCTCGTCTGGAGGCAGCGTCACAGCCTCCGGTGGCCACGTGATCGCGTCACAGCCCTGCGACCGGACCCACCGCTGGGTAAAGTAATGCGGCCAACCGGAGAGGAATGCTGGCCAAATGCTTTTAATGCATCCGGCCAGCTTCCCCAGCCCAGCGGATACCGGCAAGCCGGCCCAGCGCTGGCTTCCGGTATCGGGGGGAGGTATCTGGCCATTTGCACGAGTACCGAGTACTCGTGCAAATGGCAGTATCGCTACAGATACTAGTATTGGTGCATCCCTACTCACTACTGTACAGGAATGAGATTTAGTGGGTTATAATTGCTGCAAAGCCCTGTACAGCACAGATACAAGGTGTTACTGTAATTTCCATACAGACACTGTCACGTACAGATAGAATATAAAAATACTATCGATATTGTTTTGGAAGCTGCATTGCTAATCTCATTAGGATTACTACAAATCCCCATAAGCAGGCGCTCTGACCATTTTTATTTATCTATCTATATCACAGTTACTGTATTTGACGCAAAGGCCATTTCTGCCTGTATGTAGATAATGCAGACCCCGTGTGAAAGTCTGCTAGATACTGGATACCGTCTAGAGTGTAGAACCTTCATCTCAGCAATATTTTTGTAAAGGATAAATATAAAAAATCGGCAAACTTACATTATTTGAATATTTATCGGAGACTAACACTCTCTATGCATAATTCCATTTAAATTGTATACAGTTGTGTTCAAAATTATTCAACCCCCAATGCTGTAAAGGGTTTTAGGGAATTTAGTGTACATTTGTAATTGTATTCAGAATGAAATCCTACAAGGACTTTTTAAAGAACCATATGCAACTAAAATGACATCAATTGGTTATGTAATAAAGTAGTAAATGTTTCTTTTGTGAATTCTTCATTGACACAATTATTCAGCCCCTTAAAGACTACCACTCTGAAGAACAGAGGTTCATTCAAGTGTTTTCAATCAGGTATTGAAAACACCTGTGGATGTCACGGAGCAGCAATAAAGCATAATAAGCACCAATTAGGCAGCTTTAAAATGACTGTGATACTCAGCTCCTTCTAGACATTTACTGGTGTGGTTCCAAACATGGTGAAGTCAAGAGAATGGTCCAGGAAGACAAGAGAAGAGGTGATTACTCTTCACAGGAAGGGCAATGGCTATAAGAAGATTGCAAAGATGTTAAACATACCAAGAGAGACCATAGGAAGCATCATTCGCAAATTCAAGGCAAAGGGCACTGTTGAAACGCTACCTGGTTGTGGCAGAAAGAAGATGCTGACTTCGACTGGTGTGCGCTACCTGAAGCGTAGAGTGGAGAAAAGTCCCGGTGTGACTGCTGAGGAACTGAGAAAAGATTTGTCAGATGTGGGTACTGAAGTTTCAGCTCAGACAATACGGCGCACACTGCGTAATGAAGGCCTCCATGCCAGAACTCCCAGACGCACCCCCTTGCTGTCTCCAAAGAATAAGAGTCGACTGCAGTATGCCAAAAGTCATGTGGACAAACAACAGAAGTTTTGGGATAGTGTTCTGTGGACTGATGAAACAAAATTAGAACTGTTTGGGCCCATGGATCAACGCTATGTTTGGAGGAGGAAGAACAAGGCCTATGAAGAAAAGAACACCTTGCCTACTGTGAAGCATGGCGGGGGGGTCAATCATGCTTTGGGGCTGTTTTGCTTCTGCAGGTACAGGGAAGCTTCAGCGTGTGCAAGGTACCATGAATTCTCTTCAGTACTAGGAGATATTGGATGACAATGTGATGCAGTCCCTCACAAACCTGAGGCTTGGGAGACGTTGGACCTTTCAACAGGACAATGATCCCAAGCACACCTCCAAGTCCACTAGAGCATGGTTGCAGATTAAAGGCTGGAACATTTTGGAGTGGCCATCGCAGTCACCTGACTTAAATCTGATTGAGAACCTCTGGTGGGACTTAAAGAAAGCAGTTGCAGTGCGCAAGCCTAAGAATGTGACTGAACTGGAGGCTTTTGCCCATGACGAATGGGCGAAGATACCTGTAGATCGCTGCAAGACACTTGTGTCAAGCTATGCTTCACGTTTAAAAGCTGTTATAACTGTAAAAGGATGTTGTACTAGGTACTAAGATTGAATGTCACTTGGGGGTTGAAGAAAACTGATAATGATGTGAGCACAGAAAAGACATTTGTGGTTATTTCATTATAAATGTTATGTTATATTTGTCTGACCTACACGTGCCGCTTTGATTTAATTGTAAGCAAGATGACTGAATGATCAAAATCAATGTCAAACTGGCCAAAACACTCAATTTCAGTGGGGGTTGAATAATTTTGAACGCAACTGTATATATCTCGTGCCAAGTAAATGTTACTCTTGGGGGGGAAAAAAATAAGTGGTGAAAAGGTCTAACACATAATTTAGCAAATTTGTTTTGGAAACCATTATCCGCATGATCTAATTTGGATATGCTCCAAATTCATGTGTCTTCTCACACTCCATAAAAAGAGGACCAGCATGACACCGGTTCTGTATTATGCTCACGTACAGCTTAAAAAAGAAAGGACAAAAAATATCCGTGCTAGTTTTATTTTTATAGAAGACCTGATACAGGGTCTGGTATGAGTGTTGGTACTCATCTTATTGTGGATACAGGGAAGTCTTGCATGGTAAAGTCCAAATACCTTCTTCACTGTGTGGTGGATCTACCCCTAATTCAGTGAGTGCTGTCTTTCTTTTCTCCTTCACTCGCTCTGGTTCAATGTTGCAAATTTCTTAGTTAAATGAATGGAGTAGGGCAGATGTAGTTGTGGACATTCCAACCCTGATGATGCCCCCTCGATTGACCTTTGGGAACGAGATGTAATTCTAAATGCAAATTATTGATATGATCTGATTAATACTAACAGTGGAAAGGATTTTCATACGTTATATATATTTCTGTGCTGGGGGTGTCCGTCCCTGCCCCTTCTATTTTTTTCCCTTTTTTTGAGGGGTGGTGCAGAAATGCATTTGATCTAACAAGTATGTTGTGAAGAGCCGTCTTGCACCTTTTAGCACATTACAATTAACTCTAACGGTACTGAAGAGGATTTTCTTTGACTTCTCCGCTGCACATTGCCATTATCAAAGAGCACATTCTGCAGGAATTGATGAGCTGGGCATTAAGTGCCAGCTGGGGGATTTTCTAATGTGAGGGCTTGCATTTGAAGTCGTCTGTGACGAGCGGCCAGATACCAAGTACTGGTAACTCCTTCAGTGTAAGCGGAACCGGCAGCTCGTTCTTTCCCGTTTGTCACACGCTTTCTCACATTCGTAAATAGAGCAACAGTAATTCTGATTACTCTGTTTCTAAGCTGTCTCCCTAACTACAGCGAATCTGTGTGTGTGGGGGGAGATGCATAATCACTGGCGCCACTCAAGGGGGGGAAACAAGGAGCGGAGTGATTCACAGAGCGGGTTGCGCAACCCCATGAAAGTTGTACGCTGCCTTATCTACAGAGGCCGTTCCGATACAGGCTCTGACCCATGTGAGTGCTACAGTTGTGTTCAAAATTATTCAACCCCCACTGAAATTGAGTGTTTTGGCCAGTTTGACATTGATTTTGATCATTCAGTCATCTTGCTTACAATTAAATCTAAGAGGCACGTGTAGGTCAGACAAATATAACATAACATTTATAATGAAATAACCACAAATGTCTTTTCTGTGCTCACATCATTATCAGTTTTATTCAACCCCCAAGTGACATTCAATCTTAGTACTTAGTACAACATCCTTTTACAGTTATAACAGCTTTCTCGTCCGTGAGAAAGTACAAAATTTTTATAGATAGATCTCTATCGGACAGTAAATATTACATCACAGCATCAAATTGTGCGCAGAACTTGGGCTAACCGGCCTGCTGGATTTAAGTCCTGCTCTATGGCTGACTTATTTAGGCCAAGGTAACTGTAAATATCTGTGTGTGTGTGTGGAACAAGGTTGGTAAAGCACAATGGGAGTTGTAGTTAAAGGTTTCTAATGGTCTTTCCTTCATCCAGGATAAAGCGCTATGTAGGTCAGTCTACAGGTGCAGAGCATGAGGTTTGCAGGGACCGTCTTGCCATGCGATCAATCTGCTGCCCGTTGTGAAGGCTTTGGCAGCCTTAATAGCGCCTCATCTCTCGTTCTTATGCTAATATCTGGCAGGTTTAGCCAGCAATCTGCCCGCACTGTTCTTTCAGTCCATAAATCACACCTCCTGCTTCGTCTGCCATGATGTATTTCCAGCTTCCAGGAAGACTTAAATTTGATAAGTATAGGAAAGGTCAGTGGGCAGTGGGGATGGCTTCCTTCAGAAGTGGTTTCAGGGTAAAAATAACAGCATACGTCATTATTAAATATTTTATAAAACCCCAGGATTGTGATGGTGCATAATAAGTAAAATAATGGATCAGGAGGAGAGGGGAAAAACCCATAAAGCAGAACACTTTGTAAATAGAATATGGTTTGTTATGACAGATTGTGCCGTGCCCCAGGATTCATTTGTTTCATTATTTCTACATACAGCAGAGTGTATTGTAATTACATTGTAGGATAATATGCAGGGCTGGGCTGGTGATGCATATCCATATTCTGAATTAAAGACTGGTGTCTGTTTCTCTAGTAGTTCATATCTTCGTGTGAGCTTAAGGATAAGAAGTCCAAACGGCCAGCATCGCATTAACATTAAACCTATTCACATCCCATGTATTCAAAATGTTGGTTAAAGTGTTAAGAAATGAGTGGAAAAGAATAGGGATGCACCGAAATTTTGGCCACCGGAAATGGTGCTTTCGGCTGGAAAACAAAGGCAAAAATCAGTCATCCGAAACTGGGCCCCCCCTCGAGCTGCCCCTTCCTCATGGCGGCGTGTCTGGAGCCCAGCAGGGTGGCCCACAGCAGGTGGGACTTCAGCAGATTCCACTCTCCAGCGGGGTTACAGGGCCCATGTCCGGGGGGAGGGGGTGCGATGCTGTCCTCCCGGGCCTATGGCGCGCACATCCTGACTGTGACAAGAGGAGCCGCTCAGGACCTACTGATCCCCGGTCTTGTCTGTTACTTACTCTTTTGGGGCTCCTCGTCCTCACACTTGGCCACAAGCGATGCTCAACTGCTGGATCGTTTTGTCATCTGGGAGCTCAGCTCCTATTTGCTACAATTTAGCCAATAGGAGCTGAGCTTTCGGGTGGCACCACGATCCAGTAGGCGAGCTTTGCTTGTGTCCAAGTGTGAGGGCGAGGAAACGGGCAAGAACGCAGATCAGCAGGCCCTGAGCAGCTTCTCTCGTCTCCTCCTCGCTACTCAGAAGAAACAGCTCAGGTAAAAAAAAAAAAATCAGTCATCCGAACTCCTCCTCAACCCTCTACACTCCCCCTTCCTGTTTTATAGCACTTTAATATTTTAAAGCAGTGGCACTGTTTCCCAAACCTGTCCTCAGGACCTTCTAACAGTCCAGGTTTTAAGGATTCCCTCTGTGAAATGCAGACTGAAACCTGCAATCACTGCGCAGCAAATCATATCACCTGTGCTGTGCTTCACATATCTGAAAACCTGATCTGTCAGCGGGTCCTGAGGACTGGTTTGGGAACACTGCCTTTAAAGACTCTTAAGTCCAGCCTTGGTCTCCCTCTGATCTCTGCAGGATGTTACATACTTCCAGCTTGGCATGTCACGTGACTGCAGGGGGTCTGGGCTCTTCAGCCAACCCAGTGGTTCTCAATGCTAATTTTGATACATTTTGGTTAAGGATGCTTCCAGAAGGACTCAAAGCCCTGAAACCTGAGAGTAGTCTCTGGGCAGGGCTGAGCCCCTGCATTTGGAATGCTGAATTAGCCTTCTGAACACCCTCAGAGGAGGCAGAGGGGGCAGGGAGCTCACAGCAGATTAGATTGAGTGGTCTCACTTTTAGTGTAGATTTTGGTACCATTCATGTTCACTTCATTGTTGAGATGCTCAAAGATGGCAACTTAGCCTGCCCTGTGGTATAACACCTTAGGCTAGGGTCAGACTAACGCATTTTTCACGTTGTCCGTGAAAATGTGCGTTCGAAGAATGGACGTATTTTTTCACGGAATACGCAATAGCGGTCATACTATGCGCAGTTTCATCCGTGATTTTGTACGGATCATCAATAAAACACTTCTTGCATCTGGACGTTATGTTGGCCGGACATTAGCAGCGTCTGATGTCTCCAATTCACGCACACACGCCGCTAGCGGACGCAGCGCACTCTGTACGTCAGTACTAGTGGTTTAACGTTCTCGAAAAAATGCGTTCATTTTCCACTTGCGTTGCGCAGCCGGACTTTTGTGCGACCGTACTTCGTATATTGGCCGTCATTGCCCGGCATCTGCTGCTAGCACGGCCGTGATTAAGTGCGCCAGAACGCGCGTTCGCACTGCCTCAGTCTGACCCTAGCCTTAGCTGGAAGTACTCAGGAGGCTCTTAACAGATGCACACTATATAGAACACAAGTAGCTTTTGTCACGACCCCTACGCGCGCTGCTGCGAAAGACGCCGGGTTAAGCCACCCACTATCTGTCTAGCCTAGACCCAGATAATGACTGCATAGACAACAAGCCCCCGCGCGCTTGCTTACCTATCTGTCCCTACACACTTTCTCTCACAACAGGTACGTAGAGCGCGATACAATGGTCCCAGGATTGCAACGCAGTATAAGTCTTCTCTTGAAGCGGTATTGAAGCGGTTAATGACTGCATCTCCCACAATCCCTGGGCTCACTTTCCTATTCTATTTACGCTGCCACCAGTCCTCCTGGACACTACACGCGTCGCAGCGAGAGACGCAGGGCTAAGCAACCACACTGTCTGCCTACCCTAGACCCGGACAGTGACTGCATAGACAACAATCCCTGCCGTCCCCAGCGACCGCAACTCACAATTTCGTATCTATCCGAGCTTAAAACAATCAGTAATACTCCAGTCTCTTAGCGTGGATCTCATCAGCCAGAAGCAGAAACTTAAATAAGTTATATTTATGTTATAGAAAAATCACAGTGCATTGTTACAGGAAAAATTATAGCTAGAATAAATCAATTAATTATACACTACACAGCAAATAAAAGAAAGGGATTAACCACAGAGCCTTACTTACACGTCAAATAAGCTAATTCTCGGTGGCTCGGGGGGGGGGGTTTGAAGCATGGACAAATCCTCATGGCACAGGACACCAGAACCCCCTGTGATCTGCCACCAGCACATGGCTAGCTTCAGAATTTATGCTCTTCCTGGTCCTTCCAAAACCCACCCACAAATGGCCCAGCCTCCTGCACTACATATCCCAGAATTCCCCTCTCCGGAGCGTGCTCTGTATGCTTCGTCATTAATCTTAATTCCCAGGTCTATCAACCATCTCCCAAAGACCCCCTTCTGTGATCAGAGAATGTGATTGCTTCTTTGATATGCGGTTGGGGTGCCGCTCTGGCTGCGTCTTCTCCCTGCCATGAGCAATTGCTCTTTCTGCCTGCTGGGTAGACCCCAAAAAGGTGTTCTCTTTAATTCACACCTTTGGTGACTCCAGAGAAAATTGTCACGGACTGGTTTAATTGCTTCCTTCCAGCCATTGATTTCTTAGGCCAGCTGCGCCAAATGGCCTGGTATCTAAAGATAGCCATAGATATAAATATTCTTATATAATACATATTGCGGTAGATATATACCGATAGCTAGACACAGCGAGATGGGTATGTCTACCTGTGACAGCTTTGGGTTAACCTTTTAGGTAGCCAAGGCATCATGGGAATAGTAGTTTCACATAAGCAGGATGGGATACCTACAAGCAAGCCCTTTTTTTGGGTGTATTCTGCTTTGATCATGGTCAGTAGGAAGATGTCAGTAATGTTTGTGATAAGATGTTTAGCCGTTAAAGCGGTGTGTCTGTGTGTCTGTGTGTGTGTTGTTTTTACCCATAAAGCACCCCATAAATCTCATGCTTGAATATGAAAAATCAATGCATTTTGGAAGCTTATATTGTTTCCTGCACCTATCGTTGCGGTAAGTAAATCGCTCAGTCTCATTGTAACTTTTCAAACCATTAAAAATGTTAATATATTTAAAATAATCCTTTATTTTCTGTTTTTCCACAATCAGTGAGCGTAATGTCATTGTGTCCTTGCTGCCTGCACAGAGACTTATTCTGAGGACTAGTGGTCGCTGGGGTTGCTACTGTCAGGCTAAGCTCCCATGATGCACTGCAACGATGGCAGCCAACACTGCATCTGACGGGAGCTGTGGTTACGATTTTTAAGGCCACATAAGATCACGAATGGATCTATGTTACATCTTACTAAGCCAGGCACATATTCTTCAGTCAGACTTTTCCACTGCAGGTTAATGCCACCTGTTTATACCCTCAAGATGTGATCTGTAGCAAAATGTCACGTGCCAGAGAAGCTGGTCATGTGAGGAGGATGTTGGTGATTTAAAAAACTAAACCCAAACCCTCTGTCTCCACTGAATGCATTGACTTTCCGGCCAGACAGGTTCTTTCTGATTTCTTCACTTGGGCTTTTTTTCCCTTGTTTTTGTCTTGGGTGTCTTATTATACAGATCTTGTAACATTATAAATGGGAGTTTTATCGGCCATAATTGTTATTTATTTTTATTTTTATTTTCACTTTTTTTAAATTTATTTGTAGCGGAAGGGAAATGTTTTGGTGGAAAAGATTTTAACTTTTACCACGTCGTCCATGATAATTTGCTTTTCTTGAACTTAGTCTTAAAATAGTTTACGTGGGATTCGTTTAACGCCCTGTACTTTGATTCTGCAAAACAAAAATAAAATGCCTCTTCCCTGTCGACGGCCTCAAGGCGCAGGAAGCCTATTGCTGTAATCATCTCGAATTTTATTGCAATACAAAGAAAACAGCGATTTTACTACCTTGATCTGTAAAATATTATGGTATACGGCAGGGATCTCAAACTCCCCACCGTGTTTCTGAACGACAAATCCCATGATCCTATGGCCGTTTACTGCATTCAAAGTGTTATGGGGAAATGTGTGCCATAAAGATGAGGGTCAGAACTTGATCTCTGCTCCAAAAGTGTAAATGGACAAATTCTCTGGAAATTATTCTGAAATGACCATTAAGGTATTGCCGGCCCATTCTTTTTGACTTGGCCATATTTCTAACCATGCTGTCAGATGTGACCCTCAACAAACCCAGCCTGTACAGGCATTCATGTGTTCAAGCTCAGCATAGCAATGCAGCCGGCGATTGGTTGCATCAGGTAGCAGTGCTAGAGACAAGACCTGCTGTGAATATTTGTGCTCTTTGAGGGATGCTGTTTAGGGAGTTGATTAAGTTTGTGTCTGCAGACTTCATTAACCCTTTCACTGCTGTGGACGTGTGGGGAACGTCCTCATTGACTCCTAAGGAAAGTAGGGGTGGAGATGGGGGGGTTCCTTTGAACCCCAATATCTCCCGTCTGTTGGCAGCTAGCAGGGTCATGTTTGGTATCATTAGAAAGGCCAGAGGCCTTTCCAATGATCCCAAAAATGGCCATGTTTAAAGTAAAAAAAAAAAATAATAATAAAAAAAAAGCGGTGTTTTTTTAAAACGTGAAATGGCTCCGCAGTGAAGGGGTTAAAAGTTTCATGTTTCAGTTGGATTCGAGGAAACCACTTCAAGAATTAGATTGCTTTTGTTTGATTATTGCAAAAAACAAAGTGTAAGTTTTGACCGAGTGGAGAATCTTGGGTCTGTGATGGTCAGTGTGTGCTGCAAAATAGAATGGAGATTTGCTAAGTGTGCCCTTAAAACGGAGGAGGAGGAGGAGTTTTTTTTTTTGTATAGAAGTAAAATGGAGGGAACATTGAACCAAGGAATCAGCCAGAAATTAATACATTTAAAAATAAAATACAGTTGCAAGAATGGGGTTCTTTGGAGGATAGCATAGGATGGCATTCTGAGATCCTGCTACCTTATGCTGGTTCCGGGGCGCTGGTCAGAGTACGCTTATTCAGGTTCCGGGGTGCAGAGTGGAGAATCTTGGGTCTGTGATGGTCAGTGTGCGCTTATGCTGATTCCGGGGATTATTTAATAAAGCATTTTTTTTGTGATAAGACCGGGAGTGCTGCAGATACGTTCTTGTATATGGGTGGCTATATGAGTCAGGCGCAGCAACAGGCAATGGATTGCAGGAGTCAGCGGTCATTATATTGTGTGTACAGAAAATCCTGGGCCTGGTGCAACGTCTGGCTTTAGCTTAGGTTGTGTGTACACCATTGTAATGACGGCACTCCCAGGACTTCTTCAAAAGTACAACATTTTATTAAAAATTCAACGTTTCAGTCTGCTCGCCGCAGACTTTCATCAGGATCGTGATGAAAGTCTGCAAGGAGCAATCTGAAATGTCGAATTTTCAATAAAATCCACTACTTTCGAAGTCGTGTGTGTGTAATATATATCTCCCCCCCCCCCCCATTCACCATATGGCCTTAGAAATGTGATTTACATTAAGAATATTGTCTCTTCCCCTTGACCAGTTCCCATAGGTATTACCTGGGCGTTGGGAACCCTTGCCTGCGGTGTCTTCCTGGCTGAAGAATTATACCGGATTTTATTTTGTAGTTAATAAGGTCAGCAGGTCCTGCAATTCTTCACAAAACTGCGCACATCTAACACTCCTGGAGATAATGGAACAACATTCTTTTGAGCAGTGCGTCCGTTGACAAAAGAGCGACAGCGTTCACCATTCCTGACGCAGTTTACAATCAAAGTAAAATGGTGATAAATTAAAATCGTTGCCGCTGTGCAGGAGAGCAAGGCAAAACCTGATGCGGACTCTGCTGCAGATTCATGCAATCGATTTGTAACGTGGTATGAATGATCATCAGTCGTGTCGCTGAATGTATGTGTACACATTTTACAGGGTTGGCGACCAATCGGAGATAAGCAGGATGTGATAGAATCCTAATATACAATTTGATACCCTAGTGGTTACAGGGACATTCTAAGCACCACAACATCTTCCGCTTCTTAAAGTGGCTGTCGTGCAAGGACCTTGTCCTCACAGTCTTAGTTTAAAATCCCCCCCCCCCTCTCTTTAAAACCGTGCTTGGAGTAAAGTTTGTAACCCCCTGACGTTTTGTCAGAGCTGAGGAATTACACTTCCAGGGTATACGTGCATCCATGTCACAATGTTGTACTTACGAATTGTTGCTCTGCAGTTCTGTGTGTGTGGAGGATTACTGAACCTCTTCAATGTAGTTCATGTGACAGGAGATAGAGGCTGATTGGATTAGAATTAAATCAGATTTTTTTTATTATAAATAAACTGCTTCTAGCAGGGGTCAGAAAGCTTGGCCCTCCAGATGTCATTGGGAATTGAGGACCTGAGCATCATGGGAGATATTTGCAGTTTCAAAACATCTGTACGGTAAAGGTTGCTGAGCTCTGGCGTATAAACATTAGGTCTGGGGTCAGCAACTTTGGCTCCCTGATGTTTTGGAAACTACATTTCCCATGTGGCTGTCAGCCTAATGGGTGACTGAGCATCTTGGGAGATGTAGTTCCCAAAACATCAGGGAGCCATGGTTGCTGACCCCTACATTAGGCAAAGGCTTAATTTGTAGTCTGCATGCGTTTTCTTCTTGTCTGTTGTTCTCTAACAATCCGGTATTTTCAGAAATGGGCGATTCTGCCAGCGTCGCCTGGTCCTTGGGGACCCTCGCGAAGAATAAGCTTGGATTTATTTCTGCCGCACAGAATTGTGATTGTTACATAACTTGGTTAATTACCAGTGACTGTTATTTTTCTGTTGGTTCAGCATCCAGGATAGAAAAATAAAATGCCACCCACACGTTTACAGCAGATAATTGTTTTTACAGCCTTTTTAGATGTTTTTTCTTCATCCGCATCATGATAAAACCTCAAAACCGAGTAAGCCATACATTGAGATGAACCCATGACCCTAAATCATGTGGATGGAGACGGCTGCTTTTGGTAATTATCTTTTAATCCCTACATCCTACTAGTAAAATCACCAGCAAAAATTTGAATTGATTGCATGACTTGACAAATTTGTATGAAATCGTAGGAGTAAGCTACACATTTTTAAGAACAAGGCAAAAAGCTTGTGACTATCCAATGACCCTGCGACTTCCGTGAACTATGATTTATAGATGTTCTAAATTCTTGAATTTTATTTTAATTTTTTTTGTAGCATTCTTCACATCTACTGTGAAATCCTGGCCAGCCTGGCAACTCTTCCTAGGTTGGCCATGATCTCCCGGACCCATTACTATTTCTTACAGCGGTAAGCAGTGAAGGTGCTGCCCTGCATCCTGTACAATCCATACGCCACAGTAGTAGGGAAATCAGTCACCTAATTAAGACAGGTCACCCGGAACGCTTCGGATTTCTTGCCTGCAGCATATGAATTCCACAGGGCATGGTTCACCTTTTCATGCATAGCCCATGAGGGTCATTTACGAACATTCGAATTGCACCAAATGGTGAGTTTCACTGTACATGCAATTTGAGGGAAATTGGCCTATTCACAAAGCTGCCAATTTGCCAAATACAAACAAATTGACAGTAAAAATACAGTGCGTTTAGTGACAATTCAGTGCGATATGGCGGCAACAAAATTGTCCCATAGAGAATGATCAATTTCGTCTATTTGCAGAACGCCGAATTTCGTTATTTCAATTCCAGATTTTTATTTTTTTTTACTCTCGCTTATACCTTTAACTCCCCAATAATTATTATTATTCTTTTATAAAGCGCCAGCATATTCCACAGTGCTGTACAATGGGCACAAAACGAGAGATTTCTCAATGTCCTGATAAAATCCTTGCTAATTTTTTTTTTTTTTTAAAAAATACATTCAATGACATTTGACAAACCAGTACAGGAGGAAACGAGGGCCCTATTCCCGTGGGAACTCACAATCTAGAAGGATTGGGGTGGAGACCGAGGACTACAGGGTGAGAGTGATGGACTGCAGGGTGAGAGTGATGGACGACTGGTTGTATCAGTGAGTCGAGTGATGGGCTTCCCTAAAATAGGAATGTCTTAAGGGAGCGGTTAAAGGAAGGGAAACTAGGGGAAAGGCTCCCATGCATTGGTCTTGCTGTCGGAGAAAAAGCATCTCCCATTTGATTTGGACGGGGGTCACCCTAAATAGAAGTTTTAAAGTCAACCTTGCACAAGAATGAATTCGCCAGTGCTGCCTCACTTGACCGTGTGGGATTTATAGGGACTAATAGAAGTGGCAATACACCTTCTTGCCTGAATTCTCTCTGTCTCTGCTGGAGTTGGGTTTTTATGGATCACCCGGCACTGCTTGACTGTTTCTGCATCCTCTTTCCCTTCTTTGCTGCACGATCATCCTGCAGACAGTCTAAAGTGTGTTACACGATATATCCGTGCACAGGGGAATGCTGTCAATGTGTGAGAGACATCGTCTGGCACAAAGCGTTAATAAAGGGGTGTTTTAGTCCATTGATTAAACTGCACCTCCTCATAATATATTGTTTGCTGATACAGGAGGTGGACAGTGAGATTCTTATTTTTTTTCAGGAAAATAGACGCTCACATAGCGTGTGTAGATAGAAACATAGAAAATGTCAGCAGATAAGAACCTTTCGGCCCATCTAGTCTGCCCAATTACATGGATACTTTACCTGGATTTATCTTTTGTTTAGGGTAGCCTTATGCCTATCCCATGCTTGCTTAAATTCAATCACTGTTTTGGCCTCTACCACTTCAACTGGAAGACTGTTCCATGTATCCACCACCCTCTCAGTAAAATAATGCTTCCTGATGTTACTTTTAAACCTTTGCCCCTCTAATCTAAGACTATGTCCTCTTGTTTTGCTATTTTGTTTCCTTTTAAATATACTCCCTTCCTCTACCTTGTGGATTCCCTTTACGTATTTAAATGTTTCATATCTCCTCTGTCTCGTCTTTTTTCCAAGCTGTACATGTTAAGATCATTAAGCCTAGATCATATGTGAATAACCATTACAGATGAAACCATTTCAGTCTGTTTCTACATTTTATTCCTCCATATTGGAATTCTCTGTGTATTGTTAAACTGTTACCCGCTGCACAGAGCATCGCTATGCTTCATGGTCTCTGATACAGTGCTGGGCACAGAAGGCTCCGTTTACTGGTAATCATGCTCGATGCTAAAACGCCCACCGCCCAAGTCTTCTAATGCCTGTACTTATCTCTTAGCCGACGCTTCAGTGACAGTCATGCTGTCATCTCCTCCAGCTCTGCAGAGCGCTGCTGGCACTGACTGAGCAGGACATTACGTTTTGCTGATGATCTTTAAAGACTAGATTGTTTGTGACAAGATAAGATCGTTCTAACGGGATGACGGGGGTCATTAGGTTCTTGCCGCTTTCCAAAAACTGATGAATACTAAATGGAGAACATTTGTATTCTGGACATAGGCTTGCAAAATACGTCCTGTTGTATTAAATTGCTGATCGGGGAGGAGGCGAGATATCTGCAATCAGAGCTATTGTCTTGTATGTACGAACACCTTGTGAGATGAGATGTTTCATTCGATTACTGCCATGTGACTGTTAACGAGAGGAACCATATAGCACTGCTTCTTAAACCTGATCTGTGCATTGTATCCAGCCACACCAAATACAGCTGGTTTTAGCTATACAGGGAGCGATGTAACATTTCCATCCATAGATTAGATACTGATCAATGGAGCATTGGAAGGGCTGTAGAATAGAAGATATTGGAAGTTTCGGATTCATCCAGAGACTTGGGTTTGGAATCAATGGAGAATAATTGCTGGTAACAATGAAAAGCCCTGACTTCAAATGTTCTGATAAAGACCCATGTTAGAGAATTTCTGTGAAGCAAAACTTGAAAAATCCAGGGACCCCTGCTGGCGGAGGTCTTCAACTGGGTTAGATGGGGGACAGACCATGTCTGTCACTAACTGAAAAAAAACACCAGCACTTCAAAAGTTCCGTTCCAAGGAGTGTCAGAAGTTGTACAGTTCTTCTGTCACTCTTCAGGTTATTGTGAAATACTGGTGGTTCTTGCGGTTTTAACGCCAGTGTTTGCAACTTTGACAAACACGGATGAAACCTGAAATAACTCGCTCGAATTTCAACTCTGGCTCAAATTTTGCATTGCAGCTACTCAAAAATTATCCAGATTGTTAGAAAATGTGTTGTTGGCTATTATGATTTCTTATTGGCTCCTATGTTTTCGTATAGTTTTTTATTTGAGCCTTGTGAGGGGAGATATTTTAGTATTTTATACTGAAATGTAGTATTTAATGCTTTAACACCCTTACCCCCCCCCCTCTTAATAGCGCAAATGCTGTAAGCAGCATCTATTTTTTTTTTTTTTCCTTTTTATCTTCGAAAATACTTGCCGTCAGCTCAGGGCTTCAGAAATACGGAAGTTTCTGTAGCTTTTATACGCAATTTGCATAACTATGCAATGTGCATTGGGCAGGATACAGAAATCGTGCATCATTTGGAACTTGCGTACTTCCTGTACGACTATTACGTAAAACGATGGACTGGAACTGCGCACACATGCATAGAACAAATCCAGCGTCGCTCAGGATACTTGCTATGGCGAGCGGACCGAGAGAAGATCCTGCCAGCGCAAAAAAATGTCAACCTGATCAGTGACAGTTGATGACTGACAGACAGGAAATTCAAAATCCTGGCTGAAAGGTGAAATGTGTGGTTGGAGGAAACTCCTCTGCTTCACACAGCGTTTAGGCTGGGGTCAGATGAGCGCACTGACTGCGCACGGTAACGGTCGTACTTTTTAACTGATGAGATTGTGGTTACATTGTATCCGTTAATTTGGACTGAGAAAAAAAAAAGCTGTATGCAGTTGTTTCTCTGTCGGTCTAGCCTTTTCACGTTGAAACCATTTTTGCTTCCGTTGCAACATGCGTTGCGAAAAAGTGCGCACGTTCTTCGTGTGGTGTTCTCTATCGACTCCTTTGAAAAGCTACAACGGACACCAAACAGTGTGGTCAGACAGACGCAAAAAGTGCGCTCGTCTGATGCGGGCCTTAACTGAAGGAGGGGGCACTCTACACGGCTTGACAACTTTAAGGTAGAATGTCTCTTTGGGAAAAGCCTGTTAGCCAGTCATATGAAGGTCTGTGTTGTATAAAAACTTGTGATGTGGATGCTGAATGTACAAATCTAGTTACTGGCACGTAACCTCTGACCTTGTGAATTTTGTACCCAGCTGCCCATTCTTTTATTCCTTCTTGAAATCTTTGTCCTGTTCGGCTGGAACACCTCCCTGGGTCTCTGCTCAGCAGCTGCTTTTTCAGTTTCTGTGCTAAAGGAAGATTGTGGCTACAAACCGTGAAAAAAGTGGTCATGTGTTCACTTTAATTTCTGATGAGGCGCGTTTCGCACAACACGAGGATGAAAAAGATCATAGGCTGCACTTTTTTATGATGTGGAAATCGTTTAGCCAGAGGCTAGCTGCTTTTCTGTGAGAACCTCCTTTGTTCGGTTAATAGTCCTTCCTGGGAAGAAGAAAATAAAGTCTTTAAATGTGGTCTTTTTTTATTCTACTCTTTCCCTTGTGAAATTGTAGTATTGGGATTTTAAAACTGCTTTGAAAAGTTCAAATTGTGTGTGTATAAAATAATGTACATTTTCTCACCCGTTTGGCTGCACTGAACATGCATTTCTGACACGTGCGTTTCTGAGACCAATGAAAACAACCTACCAAATTCCAGAGTACTCGGCTTTAATATAAAGCGTTTAAAAATAAATGATGGGTTTGGTTACAAAATATGAAAGTATATGCGATCAGGTGTCACAATTTCAAGTCCAAAGCTACTACTAGCCAGGCCAAGAAGTTGCTCGCCACTTCTGATCAAACCAATCTCCTTCCCCACACCACAGCCACTTCCACATGCACCCCTCTCACAACTCTGTCCCATCTTTATATAGTATTTATTCAGTGTGACAAAATTTTAATTTTAAGGGGTAGATGCTAGCGGTGAAACAACAATCGGTCAATTTAATCTGTGTACAGCACACAATGTCTAGAGTCAGTCTGATTTAAACATTAACCTCAGATGCTACTTTGGAGCTGATAACAGAAGATGTGCCGCTGCTTTACTCGGTATGATTTTTTTTTGTTCTAAAGTTATGACAGACATAACCAGTTTGTACCATTTGGTCTTTTTATCCTTACTTGGAATTGGAGTTCTGTGCCACCACCCCACCTGTCTCTCCGGACCAGAGCTGCCATCTCTTCCACTTTGTGTGCTATAGTTTTCATGTCAATGTGAGCGTTTTTAGCAGACATGGGCTTGAGCTGTGCACGCAGCCTCAATCCATCAATCTTATCAGGTGCTTGTGTGAAAAAAATAGGCAAGTTACGCAGTTTTCATAAACACGTATGAAATTGTGGAAAGAAAAAATGGAGGGAGGGGTTAAGTAAACAATTTTTTTTTCCTATGAAAATAATCGTTAGTTGCAGCCCTAGTAGATGCCAAATTCAAGCTGTTGCATATTTAAAGGGCCAAAGTTCGACACCTGCCAGTGTGGTCAGGTGGAAATATTGAGCCCTGTATACTATATTCATACAGAGCCAACAGTTTCAGCAATGCAGTGCAAGGAAAGCCATCAAGGTGATAATAAATTAGAACATGTGGTTGGCAACTGTGGCCCTCTGGATGTTTTGGAACTACATTTCCCATGAGGCTCAGCAATCTAATGAGTTGAGCATAATTGGGGATGTAGTTTTACAATATCTGAAGGGCCAAGAATGTTGACCCTGGCCTTGGAACAACACATTAAAACGATGCAAACGATTTGGAGGTTCCTGATATTTGTGTGTGTGTGTGTCTCTAAAATGTAGTGTTTCTGTGTGACCTTTTATAGTAGTTTGGGACTTATATGAGCTTCTATACGAAGTATCATTTCTGCAAACTATGTACGGAAAGTCACAAATGGGAAAAATAAACACCGGCTGGTGCAGTTAGTCCAAACTTCGGCATACAATACCAACGTCGATCTTGTAAGTTGCATAAACTGATTCATTGTTTGAGACCATATACTTTGACTAATAGTAGCGTTCTCCATAAACCTCCAATTACAAACTACAATGACGAAGAACAATGGAAAACCACATGGACAACTTGGCTTGAAACAGGACAGTTTACACAAACTACGTAGGGAGCAACTATGGTGGGGAAAACCCATTAAAGCAGACGCTGAGGGCTACAAGAACTTCTTGAAGCAGGAACGAATTACAGCAACTCTAATGACAGGTCCTTAAACAGCGCGTTCACTGGAGTTTCATGATGGTTCATACCCAGAGTCTCCCGAAAGTAAAACCACGTTCTATGAAAGAATAATCCCCAAAATACACGTATTTGAGCTTCAGTTTATACTATTTGAGTCTAATAGGTTATGTGCTTCTCCCCTGCAAAAATCTGTAGGCCGAGACATCGAAGCCCAGATCCATTGCTTCTCTTTATTGTCTCGTAGAGAGCAGGATGTTAAATTTGTTGTGACTCCTTGTGAAATCTCATCGACAAGTCGTGCAACCGAACAATCCTTTAACCCCTTCACTGCCAAGCACTTCTTGGTTTATTTGAAACTTGGAATGCGATAACTGTTAAATATGGGGTAAAATGCCAAGTATGCGTAGAGATTGTTTTTCTAAGATGGATAAATTAAAATATAATACATAACAAAAATCTTTTTTTTTTTTTTTTGTTCTCTATTTACAGAAAGTTTTTTTGGATGACCAGTTCTAATTGCCTAGATTGTGTCCCTTCTCTTGCACAATTTCAATTTCAGTAGGGGTCTGCGTTACTGGCATACAGACAGAAATGGCCCCTATGGCCTCCATAGATTCTGCCAAAGTTGTCTAGCGCAGCGTCTACCATGGTGTTGCCGCCGTCAGTATTTAGCACAGATTTCAGTATTGTTTCACCAGTGTTTCTGTCGAAGTTGTCCAGCGTTGTGGTTTCACCGTAGTTTGTATGGAGATCACTACTTTTGAAAAAAGTACATTCTCTGCTGTTGCAAATACCAGTGAAACGATGGTAAATGGAGACTAGCCGTACTTTACTCGTTTTATGGAAGAGTAATGGTGGCCTTTATTCAGGAATGTCCTGAGGTATTGCTTTTATCTGTGTGGCGTTTGACCCCTCAGCTGGTGGCATTGATGCCTGAACTTAAAAATGGATTTATTTTTCATTCCGTGCATCAGTCTGTAGCTATTTTCTTTCTTCTTGGCTTCCCTCGACCACCCCCTCCCTGCCAGATGTCCTAGGTGTCCCACTGTTCAACTGTGTATTTCTTTTTTTTCTCTTCTCTCCCTTTTCTACTCATTTCGAAACATCAACACCTAAACCGTATTTCTGCGGTGAAGTCTTTGATCTCTCACCCAAGCAGTAACATGTTCTATATATAGTTTGTGATGTCTTGTGACATTTGAGACTGAAGTAAATATGCCGGCCGTATAGAATTGTATTTACACGCAGAAAAAAAGAATGGCGTCAAGCTCGTCGGCTGGAGTTTTGTATGAACGTTTTGTCATTTGAGACCTTTTTTCCCCCTCCACTCCTCTTTTCTCCTTCTCCGAGCAGCGACGCTATTTGACCTGCTTGGCTTAAATGTTTTTTTCCCTTCCAAAAAACAGACTGATACTGCGGGGGGGGGGTCAACGTGAATAAACTTGGTACATTCAATGATTCAAAGTGAGCAGTGTGATGTTTGGAACATGGGTCCTTATTCTGGGGAAACCACAAACGTTGCTCCCAGCTCTTTGACTGCTTCTTACTGTGTGTTAAATGCTTCCTATACTTTATATAGGAGGTGCTCATGGGTCCCTTGGAGAATGGGCGATTTTTGTGGTAGG
The DNA here is from genome assembly GCA_009667805.1 of Leptobrachium leishanense. NCBI lineage: Eukaryota > Metazoa > Chordata > Amphibia > Anura > Megophryidae > Leptobrachium > Leptobrachium leishanense. Next base: position 399,594,349 of record CM019064.1, on the reverse strand, counting down.
TATTCTATTTAAGCCCATCGTTAAAAAATAAATAAAATAAAAAAAAATCCCCCTTTCACAGCAGGCTTAGATTTTTTTGCTTTCGCACTTGACAGAGTTTTTTTTTTTTTAATGTTGATGTTTTACCTCTATCACTGTGCTGAGGATGGAGCAATCCACTGCTTCCTCTGGCCGGATGCAGAGGAGCACTGTGAATAGATTCCAGTGTCCTTCGTATGAGCCAGCACGTGATCATGCTGGTCTCCAAGGAGTTCCACGGAGGTTTGGCGCTTGTGTCGGCATCCATATTGGAATCAAACCGTTAGCATAGCGGCTTGATAGTTATAGGGATCAGCTAAGGGTTATAGGCTCGCGTCAATATTTACCTTTCTCTCATCAGGTCGGAAAAGGGGGTCATTATTTTGTGATCGTTTAGCATTGAGTCAATATATTCCACATGGGTTACAGTGAGGGCCCTGCTCCCTAAGGAGCTTACTTTCTAAAAGAATTGTTGTACCACCCCCCCCCCCCATCAAGTGAGCCTAGTATCGTATTGTGCTTGGGCCTCTAGATGCTTTGGAACTACATCTCCCTTGATGCTTGGCACTCCAGATGTTTTGAACTATATTTCCCATGTGGTTCATCCAACCTAATAAGTGGCTACGGTTGCCAACGCCTAATGTAATGGATTGGAGAATGGGTAGAGCATGTGGTTTATTGTCCAGACAGTAGGTAAGCCTCACTAAATGGCTACTTTCAATGGATGGTTTAATTCTTTGACAATCTAATAGATTGGGGAGGAGATCCACAGTTTTAGCGAAGGCTTGAATGGGAGTAGTGGGAGGTAAAACGGACAGAATGCCAATGGTCAGAGCACAGTGGGTGGCTGTGGGAATATTTTGAGATGAGCTTAAAGGTAGAAGTGACAGTATCTTTGTGCTTCTGTAAGGCAGTGGGAGCCAGTGCGAGGATTGCTGTATGTATGTATGTATATTGTTTGCAACGGGAAGTAAAAACCTGCAACGCTGATGTAAAGGAAGTCCAGGATTTGTGAATCTGAAATAACGTCTCGGCCAGTAGTATCGTAGTCTGGTAACTGCTACGGTCATGATGTGTATTGTAACAAGTGATATATTGATCTGAGCTGGAGCTGCTTGAATGATCTAATTGGGCTTTCTTGTGTTACAATGGAGACTTTCTAGATTAGCATTTTAGGTTTAACAGCGCGTGACCAAAGGTGCGGACGAAACGACAGAACTCCTACCGACAATGACCAAATCTATCAACACCTCTAGACTGAACAGGAGCCAAGTCATCAGTCATGAATGCTGCTGCCCTATGCCAGAGAGGTCACTCGCCATAAAAAGAGCACCTTATTAAGACTTCAGTGTTTGAGCCAAGTTTATTTTCTCTTGGAGCAGGCCATGACAAAATTATGTCAAAGTTATGGGATGAAACCACTAATCGATAATGAGAATAGTTGACAAGTGACAACTATTTACATTATCAATTTAATCAGCTGTCTATTATTCATTATGTCTATAGTACACACGGTGTAGAATCAGATGGAGTTAATTGTTACTAACGCCAGTCTCTACATTGGGGTTGATTAGAGAAGGTGTGCCGCTACTTTACGCTGTACGATTTTAGTTCTAGGGTTGGGTCAAACATAACACAGTTTGAGTGGAGGAGCTGTACCACCAGTGTGTTATCCTTGCTTGGAGCTGGAGTTCTGTGCCACCATCCCTGCCTCTCTGCAGTTTGGTCCATTTCTCCAAACGCCCTATCAGTCTGATTTGGTCCCTTGCCTAAATTCACTCCTTCCCAACCCCGGTCCCTCCCCCACTCAGCTTTATTCATGAATTTATTTTAAAGAGACACCCAAGGTACCCTGACCACGTTTGCCTATTAAAGTGGTAAGGCTGTGTGGAGTGGCCCCCCCCCACACTCTCACCCCGCTTCGCATGCTGACATCATCCTGTCGGAGTGCTCGTAGCAACATTCATTTGGGGAGAAAACCAAATGGGCTAGAGCTGCGCTCGCACATCAATCCATCACTTTGACCAGGCACTTGTGTACCTTATGTGTGAATAGTAAGCAAGTTACACAATTTGTGTAATGTATGGCCGAAAGTTATTTACACTGTGCAAATTGCATACGAAAAAAGTGTGTCTGAGGGATTGATTCTTACACGCTGTTCCTTTTTAAGTAAAAAAATTTTTTTTTTTTTATCCGATTAATCGGCCATCTAATCGATTTCTGAAAATAATCGTTAGTTGCAGTCCTGATATATATTTATTTTTTCTGTTCAAGTCTGCGCACAACCTGTTCTTGTTGTTCTAGTGAGGAACCAGGTAAATGATTGGTCTGCCTCTTGGTGTCACTGACTACAAATTAGATCATCTGTCTAGAACAGGGGTCAGCAACCGTGGCTCTACAGATGTTTTGGAGCTACATTTCACATGAGGCTCAGCTAATCTAATGAGTAGCTGAGCATCATGGGAGATGTAGTTCCAAAAAATCTGTGGAGCCAAGGTTGCTGACACCTGGCCTAGAAGGACCTAGTCCTGATGGCTGAGTTCCTGTTTGTCACGTGGTACCTGTATGAGCCTCAGCCTCCCAAACACCTACAGGAAAGCGAAGACACCTTGTATCCTTGCAAAGCTTCTCACTGTAGAGGTGTTGATTATTCAACAGAAGTAAAACATTAACATGTTCTCTTCAACAGACTGTTGTGTGTGTGTATGGCTGTACGTATATATTCATAAGCTGATGTATAGAGACCATGTTTTAGATTTAGAAGTAGCAGACCCCATCAATTTGCTCTTCTTGTCTTCTCTTTGGGGGTTCGGATGCCCCATCACTGTGTTGTGGAATATTACACTGGTACTGGTTAGAACTGCCTCCTATTTGTAACAATCCCTCCATTGCGATTTATGTAGAGGAAGGCTGGGGGGGGGGGGGGTCTGCTTTCAGAGGCAAATAATGCAGCTTTCAGAAATCTAGAATTATGCAAATTGCTATCTGTGTGATACAAGTGACATTACTCTTGCGCTTTACACAGTGTTTAAACAAAGACCCAATTATACGGAACGCGACTGGTAGATTTCCTTACGTCCTCGTTTTCTTAATGATCTTTATAGTAAACAAAGTGATGGCGCTGTCACCTTTTCCTCATCATACAACTATCTGACATGGTGATTTATTCCCTTAAAACACACAATGTGGAGTTTTTATTTTTAGCACCTCTGTTGATGTGCTGCTTTATAGCCTCAGACAAATGACATTAAATATTAAGGTAAATTTTGTGCTTGCAAATAAGAATCAACTGGGATTATGCATTTGTTTACCATGGGGTGGGTAGGAGTATAAAATATCTTTACATATATCATAAACCTGCCAAATCCAGTAGACGCCGATTTAGTACAGTTTTAAATATTTTAAACGCCAAACTTTGGAACCAATGTTGGGAATTTGGTTATAAAACCTGATCTTGCTTAAACCTGCCACAATTTCTATGTACCTGCGTCCTTCTGCATGAAGGAGATAAATGGGGACTGTCATCTTTTGTGCATGTTCAAACCTGTGCTTGAAAACAAGATTTTGGACTAATGTATGCATGTCATTTTTCTTTTTCTGGTATGTCGTTGCGTTGCATCACATGAATGTTATCGCGTGATTGACAACATGCAACTTTTATTCAGATTTACCTTGAACAAACAAAAAATAACCCATGATTGTACTCGTGCACTCTTCTATTGTTTACACGAGTAAGACCTTGAACTGACACATTTTATTATCCATTGAGCTCGCGGCCCATTTCTTCTGGTTTTGTTGATCCGTGAGTTTTGCTGGACAGAGATCCTGTAATATGGGTTTGGAAGCCCAATGCAACTGTTCCTATGTGGTCTGCCCAGCATTTTATCCATCCTATACTGTGTCAATAAAGTATGATCAGGTTATGCATTTAGATCCATTAGTTCACACCTGACTGTTGGTGACCATGATCGTCTTCATAATGGACATTATATGGCGGGGTCACCAACCTTGGCCCTCTAGATGTTTTGGAGCTACGTCTTACCATGGTTCTCAACCACGCATTAGATTGAGTGAGCAATCTAGTTGAGCACCATGGGAGATATCCGTCCAAAACATCTGGAGGGCCAAGGTTGGTGACACACCCCCCCAGCTGTATGACGATTATGTACAATATCAGTAAAACCAGAAATGAGGTGACAGAAAGCAGATGTGAAGAGGGCCCTGCTCTGTGTAATTACAATGTATTGGTCCTGTGTAAATATTCATTTCCTTCGTATGATCGTTTGTAATCGGAGCAGGGGTCTGGCTCACTGGCTTTCTGTTTTTTAGGGTTCGGTTTCTTATTCCTGGCCTTGGTTGCAGCAAGGATCCCCTCTATACACCTCTATCTCCAGGATCCCCTCTATACACCTCATAAACCCTCTCCAGCTGAATTCGTCGTCTTCTTTAGAAGGGGTATTTCCCCATGCTCCCATGGAGAATTATTGCAAAGACAGGATTGTTCAAAACATTTCCACTTTTTTTTTTCTTGTTCCCCCGAGACGCTGCTTTTTTGCTGCAAGAGGGGGATTTTAGGGCAGATTTTTTTCAGTTTATTTGCTTTGTTTATATCTAGTCTCCATAAGTCGTTAAAGAGCTGGGTGGTCTTTACTTTAGGCAGGAGTGGCCCTCTTGGGTTACTTCAGGACGTTTATCCCTGGATATACTATGTCAGTGTTTATAAAAAGCAAATATTGTGCAGCTTTATTCTCAACTTTCTCAGTTTTTTTCTTTTTGTGGATTGAATTATCCAAAGTGCTTTGTACCCACCAAAATGTCAAAATGACCTTCTGCAAACAGCAGTTCTACCTCATGCAGCTTTCCCACTACACCTTTTGTAGCTAAATTTGTATAATCAAGGTTGCCATATCCGAATGTGTACGCCATATCTCTCTATCACACACTCCACGACTTATTTAACAGCAAGTTTAGCATAAAAACTAGACCTTTTTTTGCTCTAAAGTGTTTGCGTCAACTATCCTTGCATGATGTATCCCGAGGACTCGGCACTGAGGTGTTTCATATCAGGGAATTTTTGTTCAAGGTTAAGTGCTGGTTTTCTACTTTTTGTTAGTTGTGTATTAGACCTGAAACAACTAGTTGATAATGAGAATAGTTGTCAACCATTGGTTGATTTAGTCTGTGCACAGCACTGTGGTTTCAGAGTTATTCTGAGTTAAACTTTAATAACTTCAGCCGCTGGTTTGAGGATGTGCCGCTGCTTTACTCGGTATGATTTAGTTCTAGGGTTTTGTCCTAGGATATAACCAGTTTTTGTTTAGTTTACAACAGTAGCAGAACTATTGCACAAACCCTAAGTTACTGCCACTGGGTATAGGAGCAGCACTGCTGGTGTTTAAGGTGTTCTAGCCTTCCTTGGAGCTGGAGTTCCGTGCCACCTTCCCACACTCCCTGCCTTCCACTCTCTGGTCTGTTTCCCTTCCTCCAAATTCACTCCCACCTCCGGTAACACCCCCACTCAGAAACAAAAAATATTATTCCATAAACAAACTAACAGCCCTTATACATATATACATATCCGTCCCTATAATGTTCCGGTACTGACTTAGTGGAACAATTCACAGGTACCATACAGGAGCACACACGCAGCCTGCTTAATGCAGTAAATTGATGTATTCAAATGGTGATTGAGGTTACTGTCCTCCAGCAGACTTTTTTCCAAAATCTTGTAAAGAAAAGTCTATTTTGTTTCCAATAAACCCCTTTAATACATTAAGACAGTGTGTGCGCTCCTATATGCCATGGTACCTGACTAGATCTATATAAAACACATTATAAATTGCAGTGTATCCGTAACATTGACACGTGAATGGGTCTGCTTCCATTTTTGCTGGTTTTAGAATTTCTTGCTAATTTGTAGTTTTGGAGAATATACATATCACGCCATGCTATTTTAAATTGACTTTGGAATATCACAGACATCTCGGAGAAGACACGGTGTGTCAGAGGTGCAAGGATACATTAGCACATGCATATACAAATTGTAACATCCGCATCGCTAATCCGCTGTCATCTTCCTAATGACGCACAGCTCTTAATGTCCTTGATCTTATGAAGCTGTGTAATGAATCCTTCGCTGCTGCATTTCCTCCAGACTTCCCATCGACGACGTTACTAGCCTGGCCATGTTCTAAACACTCCTTCTGTGGAGCGGTAACCTATTATGAAATAGGATAATCGATGTACACGAACAGGTCTAGAAATCTGAACATCACTGTGTTCATATACAAAGGCTCTGCTATATTGGAGCTTCTATTCGAAAGAAGCTTAAATATGCCCCCCCCCCAATGCCAGATATGTGCATCAAGCCGTGCAGATACAAACCAAAGCTTACAGGGACACTTCAGGCTTAAAGAGCCTCCCTGCACTCTGACCACTCAAGGTAATTTAGGTGTTCTGTGTCCTCTGCAGAATCCTATCAGCTTCTGGGCAGAGTACCAGGGAAACTGCACCCATTTCGGGACCAGCTCCTGCCAATGGCTCTGGGTGCATTTTAGCGTCCAGACAACCCCCGCAGTCACAGCCAGCAGCGAGACCCATCTGTCCGGAGGAGCTCTGAGGCATCCCAGTTAATGTTTAACTTTTGTCCATCCCCCCCCCCTTTTTATAATCCTGTACTATCCCCTCAAGTTGAGTCTTTGTCCCCTTCTCTTTACCACATGTTTTAATTACATATTGATAACCCATTAAAAGTAACTGAATTTAGTGAATCGTAATGTACTGCCTTTTTAGGCTGCGGTCAAACGAGCACATTGAGTGCGACCCTCTCCGCGTCAGTCGCAACTTTCTGATAGCTCGACGGGGAGAGCCACAGTGTAAAAGCATCACACGTTACACTGGTCGTGCTGAAACCCTCCCGGTCAAAAAGCTATGACGAACGTTTGACAGGCCTACAAAGAGCGAGCCTCCAAAGGGAGGCTCCTGCTTTGCAGGGCTGAGTGCATGAACGTGCGCCAAGCAAGGTGGCAACGCCCAGTTTCAGACGTTATCCGTGCTCGTGACCGCGACCTTATTGTTGAGTTATCTCCCTTAAGTGAGCACTACCTTAGATATAGACCAGCGTGGCCACCCGTATGTGCTTTTCCCTTTATTCAGTAGTTTATTATAAAAAAGAAAAGGGCTACTACCACAAAAATGAAATGTCCTTCTATCTTACATGTGCTTTGGCTTTTGGAGGAAAAGCATCAGATGAGGGTTGGAACGTGCACCGGGGCACCTCCCCATTGGGAACTCGGTCTTCCCTCTGTTCAACTGCTCGATCGAGTAAAATAACTCTTGCGATGTGATGGAAGAGATAATAATGGAAAGTTAGGGCAGATTAACGATTCGCTACCAAGTGATTTTTTTTTTTTTCAAAAAATTCCAGGAACTAGTGGTTTCTGGAAAATAATTTTAATTGTACAGTAAGAAATATTTAGGAATATTCCCAATGTATTTTTTACTGTAATAACTAGGGATGCACCGATACCACTTTTTTAAGACCGAGTACGAGTACCGATACTTTTGTTCAAGTACTCACCGATACCAATTACCGATACTTTTATTTTATGCCATGTGACGCTTTCCAATAAGAACAGACCTCCTATAAAGCCCCCAGGTCTCATAGATATGCCCCCTGCTCATGGATAATTGCCCCCCCCAGCTCATGGATATGCCCCCCCAGCTCATGGATATGCCCCCCCAGCTCATGGATAATTGCCCCCCCAGCTCATGGATAATTGCCCCCCCAGCTCATGGATATGCCCCCCAGCTCATGGATATGCCCCCCAGCTCATGGATATGCCCCCCAGCTCATGGATATGCCCCATTGCTCATGGATATGCCCCATTGCTCATGGATATTGCCCCCTTGCTCATGGATATGCCCCCTTGCTCATGGATATGCCCCCTTGCTCATGGATATGCCCCCTTGCTCATGGATATGCCCCCTTGCTCATGGATATGCCCCCTTGCTCATGGATATGCCCCCTTGCTCATGGATATTGCCCCCTTGCTCATGGATATTGCCCCCTTGCTCATGGATATTGCCCCCTTGCTCATGGATATGCCCCCCTGCTCATGGATATGCCCCATTGCTCATGGATATTGCCCCCTTGCTCATGGATATTGCCCCCTTGCTCATGGATATTGCCCCCTTGCTCATGGATATTGCCCCCTTGCTCATGGATATGCCCCCTGCTCATGGATATGCCCCATTGCTCATGGATATTGCCCCCTTGCTCATGGATATTGCCCCCTTGCTCATGGATATGCCCCATTGCTCATGGATATGCCCCATTGCTCATGGATATTGCCCCATTGCTCATGGATATTGCCCCCTTGCTCATGGATATTGCCCCCTTGCTCATGGATATGCCCCCTGCTCATGGATATTGCCCCATTGCTCATGGATATTGCCCCATTGCTCATGGATATTGCCCCATTGCTCATGGATATGCCCCCCCCCTCCGCTCCGCTCATACTTACCTTCCTTCAGCGACGCCGGGAAAGTCTTTGCGCGCGCGCGCTGGTTGGAAGGACCCCAGCCGCGACCACGTGGGACCATGTGATCACGGCTGGGGTCCTTCCAACCAGCGCACGCGCGGAAACTTTCCCGGCGTCGCTGAAGGAAGGTAAGTATGAGCGGAGAGCAGCTGCAGGGCCTGTCTGAATGCTCTATCTGCATTCGGACAGGCCCTGCAGCTGCTCACTTTGTTTATACTTACCTTCCTTCAGCGACGCCGGGAAAGTTTCCGCGCGTGCGCTGGTTGGAAGGACCCCAGCCGTGATCACATGGTCCCACGTGGTCGCGGCTGGGGTCCTTCCAACCAGCGCGCGTGCGCAAAGACATTCTCGGCGGCGCTGAAGGAAGGTAAGTATCGCAGAGCTCCAGGGGCGGCTGTCCGAATGCCGATAGAGCATTCGGACAGCCGCCGCAGCCCCTCGGATACCGGCAAGCCGGCTCAATGCCGGCTTCCGGTATCGGAAAAAAATATCGGGGGTACTGCACGAGTACCAAGTACTCCTGCAGTACCCGGTATCGGCACCGATATCGATACTAGTATCGGTATCGGTGCAACCCTAGTAATAACCTACTTGGCAGAAAGATGGCACCATCTACTGGCCAAATGGAATTACTGCACCTCCTGCTCGTGGCTGTGTGTTTTTTCTATCAGACACTTTCCCAACATATGTTAAACGGTTTTAGCACCTTGTGTAACATTCCCATGGTACTAAAACTTTAAGAGCATGTTCTGGAGCCTAAAAGCAAACTATATTTGTTTGCAACAAATTTATTTTAGTAGCGTTTTGTTCTGCTCTGCTGCAGATCAAGAACTCTGTATCAGGCACCTGATGTTGCCTTTGAAGACCCGAATTATCTCTCTGGAGTGAAAGGGTTAATAAAGATTGATATGGAAATTTTGTACTTTGCGCACAAAGTCCCGGTGCACTAAAAGGTACACTTCAGTATTAAAGTGCGCCCAGTACAAATCCGTCGCTATAGAAAAACACGCTATATTCAGTTCTTTCTGTATAAGGGGTGAAGTACTTCTCTATCCCAGAAAGAGTCAGACACAAACGATGGTTCTAGCTGGAGTCCATCTACCAAGAGAGCTCTTTGCCTCTTGACTCCTTAATTTATTAGACCAATAGGACAACACCCAGTGGGTGGTGGCTTTACAACATAAACCAGTCGGCCCAGTAAGTACATTTACATATCAAAAGGACAGGGGAGTGCACTAGGATGGCGGACTAGTCCACTGTATACACCTCATCCCTGTAAGGATGAGTCATGTCCATTGTCCCCGTCGGCCATGTGTGGCCGACCATCCCTCATCACTGTCAGTATGGACCCCATTCAACACTGCTCAGATTTGATCAGTATCTAGTTAAGATAAGTCTACTTGTTCTTATAGATTTGAGACATAACTGCGGTGACATTCCAGCTATTGTCAGCACACGGTACGAGTGTACAGACAAGGCAGGCATGTCTTAAAAGCAGGTATGTATCCAGAAAGGGATAACGTAGCCGCAACAGAGATATAATACGTATCTCTCGTTATGCAGACTTCACTTGTCCAATGTGCATAGACATTGGGAGGTAAGAAGCCCAGCGCATTGCACTTAGTGGTCACAAACCGCCAAACGCCCCCACACACGGAGAACACGTCTCTAAACCCAAGAGAAAGTTTTCATACTGATGGTTTTACCGCTGGTTCTGATTAAACCCAAGTCCCCTCTGCTAGAGCGTTTCTCGGTTAAATCCGACACAGGGAGACAGATGACAACCTATAAAACACACACATCCTAGAATATAATGTCCACATAATAAAATTTCCACAACAAGATACACAAGGATTACATGTGTACATCCTTCCCCTGCATTATATACATGTGAAACCTATATTTCTCACTATAAGCGATTACCTTTTTTCTTGCTGAGTTTCATCCTGTAGCAATGAAGCACTTGGTTTCCAGGTCAGCCACGGCTAACATCCAATCATTTGGGTCACTTAGGGAATCCTTGAGGACCATTAGTTCTCTGAGCTGTCACTGCTCCAGGCGGCAATACAGTTTTAAGTATTTATAAAGAGCCAGAAAGTTCTGTAGCGCTGTACAATGGGAGAGACAGAATAACAAATACTGTTCTGTGCATGTGTAACGTGTATGTGTATTAGAGAGGACCCTGCTCGAGATCTTACAATTCAAGAGGAGAGGGGTGACACACTAGGGGAGGGTGAATAGCCGAGTATGTGAAGTAGTGGGGAGCATGTGGGCTGAATGGGAAGATGGTGCATGAAATGTACAGTGGGGGATTATGGAGTGAGCTGATAGGCTTCTGTAAAGTAATGTGTTTTCTGAGACTTCTTGAAGGACTGGAGAGACGGGGAGAGTCTAATGTTGCGGGGGAGGGAGTTCCATAGAAAAAGAGGCAGCTTGAGAGAAGTCCTGAAGGCAAGCGTTGACGGCCCCTGTACAAGGAGATCATGTCTTGTCACGGTGTAGAGCGCTCAGTACAGGAGTGACTTCTTTGCACAATAAACAACTATACTGGTTTAGCGTCTGAAAATATATATATATATATATATATATATAATTTTTTCAGCCTAAACTAAGCATTCAATGCGGGTGTGTCTAGATTAGGTGGGGCCGTGTTAGTCCAGATGCCAAAATCACGAGTATAGCAGTCTGTAGCGATACCTTTTATTATTGTACTAACGTTACATTTAAAATACAAACTTTCGAGCGTTTTCCTCGCTTCTTCAGGTCTGGCAGCTATAGTGAGGAAAATTTTTGTCTTAATGTATTAATGTTTAATTCTATTATTTTGCTCAGTATAGCTTCCAGACCTGAAGAAGAGAGGATCACTCATACGATAGCTTGTATTTTAAATGTAACGTTAGTCCAATAAAAAGGTATCGCTACAGACTCCTATACTCGTGATTATATATATATATATATATATATATTAGTGACTTCTGCAATAATAAACACACTTATTATAGTGTGGAGGCCTTTTATCTCACTTTTTGTCCTCCACCACAACTGTTGTAGATACGGACTTGCCCTACGGGTCCCAAGCATCCACTGCAACTGGTCATCATGCCTAGCTCCTAGCTGATGAGGGTCCAACAAACCCGAAACAGCGCTGTCCTAGGAGTGGCTTTGACCTGTTGCATTATCTTATCTCTGCTAGAAAGCCACAGTGTGGCATAGCATTGATTTTAGAGTTCTGTGTAATAACGGGCCCAGGATGCAAAAAAGTGAGACAGATGTCATTTGCATATCCTACCCAGAATTCCTTGCTGCATAAGTACCGGCTGGGTGGAGTAGAGGTAACATCACTGCTCTGCATGGAGAGAGCCTGTGGAGACATGGGTTCGATCCCAACGAGCACCTCTCCAGTAAGTGTCTTTGGGCAAGACACCTAATGGTACATACTCACCACCCAGGACATACTTGAAAACGAGAGAAATCTCAATGTATCCTTCCTGGTAAAATACTTTCTCAAAAAAAAAAAAAAAAAAAAATATGGGGAATGTGGCACAGGAGCTCTGGGATGCAATTCAATGAATTGCTGTGATGTGCAAGTGGCTTCTGCAATAATAAACTATATAATATATATAATATTTATATTCTATTTATATATACGCACAATAAAACATGTTGGTAGTAATAATCAGACGGCATAACGCTCAGTAAAAGGACACATTCCTATCATTATTTTACCTTGCAGTTTTGCCGTTCCCAATTAGTCAATACCAGACTTTGAATGTTCTTTTTTCTTCTTCGAAGCAGTTTCTCCTGTGCACGTCCACATAAATTCTCATTTTCCTTCTCATTGCTCCTACGTAGCCAATTCTACATCAGTGCTGTGATTTCCTCCCCTCGCTTGATAATTCCCTGGCCCTTTTGGTTGACGTAACGAGTAGAGCTTGAATCCTGCGCAACCGGCAGGGCCTAATTAAGTTGCTTAATGTTGCCCCTGAGAACAAATAGTTCTGCATCTGGGTTTTGTGGACAGATAGATACCAACCAAAATACACTCCCAACTCCGCCGCGGAGGTGTTAGAGAAAACAAATCTGAAGGTATCTGGTTTGCTGAACCTGGGTTACAATAAGCGTGACAATGTGACAACTGACGCACGTAATGTTTTGTAGGTTAAGTGGGAGTGTGTGAAATAAAGAATACAAATGTCTCAGAACGGTTACATGGAGCTGCGGTGTACTGATCACACTCACCGGGAGCGAAACGCGTTTCAATTGCCCTTCTGAAATTATTTTTTTCATCTAGGCGTTTTACTAGATTGTGTTTGTACAAACGCACATCTTTTATGCCTCCACAAACTCCATTGATGAGTGAGTCATTAAGCGTAACAGCCCCTAATGTTGGATGTTTTATTCCTCCCAAGCTGCAAACCCCTGTTGCAACTTGGCTGCTATGGTTGCAAAAAGTACATTTGTGCTTCCTATGCTTTGTGTCCTCCAGTGTCCTTCTGTAACCCTGTATGTGTACATGCCCCGTGTACTCCAGGAGAATTCCCGGCATCAATTAGCAGCTCCCACATATTACCAAACTATTATTTTCATAATCCATTAGTTGGCTGATTTAATTTTTTCGATTAATAGGACAATTAAAAATTACAATATTTTTTTGTTTTGCAATTTGCGTAGTGTATGCAACTTTTGTGCGACATACATACACCCATTATGTATCTCGTGTAACTTGGGTACTTTTCAAACACAAGGTGTTGAATGGAACGACTGGATAAGCTGCCAACAGGTGGTACTGCCTCTACAGCGACTACACCTTCAGAGCCATGTGTGATGTGTAAGCATACAGCTTTGAGTATGTACCGTAAGTATGTATATATGTAGGTATATAAATCTCACACTGTGCAGGGAGACATGTAATGTGCCGTTTTAAGAAGAAAACACAAAAGTCATGCTGGAGCTGGATTTCCATGGAAAACTACAGTCAACAGCCAAGTCTCTTGCCAGGATTTATATCATTATTATATTCTTGGGTATATACAAGTGCCAAAACGGGCCTGTATAGAAAAAAAATAAGATCTTAAGAGCCAAGTAACGTCAGTGGGCTTATGCAGCTATCATTGCCATCTGCTGCTCATTCTGTGAGACAAGAAGTCAACGACGGTGGACGTTTTCTGGATTTGTTGTTTTTCTTTTTCCCCTCTCCATTTAAAGTGAGCCTGCCATCGACTATGTCAGGCCTCAAAATTTCAAGTCCCAAGCTACTAGCCAGGTCTTAAGAGTTACTCGCCACTAGTTGCCCCACCTAACCCCTATCCAGCATGCCTCTGCTTTCCCACTCACCCTCATGTAATTTCCACTCGCCAAATGCGAACAGGCGAGTGGAAATTTTGAGGCCTGGACTATGTCACTGACAGGTTCACTTTCTGCTCAATATCCCTTATGTAATGATCAATGCGCATACCCACCACATGATATCTCGCAATCTGCATCGTACCTCAGATCCACAATTCGCCTGTCTACGCAAAAAGGATTAAAAACAGGCAAGAGTTATGCGATTGGCAGCCTTGTTCTTTAATTTTCTGTAAAGCTTTGTGTTTTCTACTTGCACGTGTTTCTTTAATATATTTCATTTTAATTCTCTAAGAGAGACGCACAGATTGGTATTCTATGAATTGCTAATGCCTTGTAGATGATTTGCAGGAGCGTATTTTAATGGACTTACAGATCATGTTTCGGTAACATCAGCCTGGGTTGTTAAGTGATTCTGTGTTAGGTGCGGAAAGGTCAGTTCCTGACCAGATCCGCTGTTATCGGCATGTGCCTGCTCACTGTCGTCTCAATTTCACGGGACGTCGGGAGCCTGTTGATAATTAGGTATGTGCATCTGGAAATAGACTGTTATCATCTTTTTTCATTGAAACTCAAGAAAAATGCAAGTCACTTCCTTGTCTGTTGTTTGTCATTAAATATGTCTTCGTGGATCCATTCATGATTGTTAACCTTTTCAACTCCTGAAAGGCTTACACGTGGTTTTGCGTTTAAAAATTTAGTCTCTCTGGGAAGAAGCTAAATTTTCATGTACCTCATTCTTCTCCCCGTATTACTGTTAAGATGCCCCCCACCCTTGCTGAGAAAAAAAATCCTAAGCGCACTTTACTGCTGCATTACGACAGCAAGGGAGAGGGCAGATACACGGAGAGCTGTGGGGGTCGTTGATTAACCCCTTAACGACCAATTTCGTAACTGTTCCGTCATAAATGCATTGCCTTTAAAGATCCTTGGTCCTTAAGGGGTTAATCCTTATAACACAGAAACTAACCAGTTTTGCTTCAGAGAACTACAGTGGATCACATATGGCGAATACTCTAGGGATCTGCCACTGCAGTACTTTCCACTGTTCTTTCAGCCATAGTTTGTTCTGAATCTACTTAATGTCGAATTTTCACTGTTTGCTACTGGTGTTTCAGTTGAAGTTGCCGAGTATTGTTTTCACGGTTGTTTCCATCAGCGATCAATGAAGATCAACACTTATTTATTTATAAAGGATTTTACCAGGAAGGTTACATTGAGACACTTCAAAGTTACCTTTTTCTTTTTGTATCTATTAATACCTGTAAGTTTTTATTTTGGGGTTTTTCTTCCCCAGGGGTGCACGACACTGGCCCTCCAGGATTTTTGGAACTACATTTCTCTCGAATAGGAGATGAAGCTCAAAAACATCTGGAGGGCCAAGGTTGAGCACTGCTGTTTTAGTTTATTATTTCCATTTCTATATCACTATTTTTGTGTATTAGATGAACAGGGTCACCCCTTATTTTTCAGTGACAGTAGGAAGGCACCTTTTGTTTTATTCAATCTTCTCTTCTCGTCATCTTTTGGGACCTCTGCATTAACACCTAGTATTTGCTCGCGGCTCCTGTAGCAGGCAGGGAAGACTTTTGTGAGGGAATGCTGAGGCACCTGGAGACGCAGTGTAGCTTACTTGCCTTCATAACCCACGAACAGGCAAGGAAGATGCCGAGAGTAACTGTCGCGGCTGCAGGACGTTGGCCGAGCGTATCTCTGCTTGCCGGGTCCTGCAATCAGGTGGCGGATTGACTTGACAAAAGGTGATCTCTGATCCCTAGGATTGGGACCTGATTGCAGCTTTTTTCAGGGATCTAATCAGAACATCCCTAGTAATATTTATCTTTACTACTCCAATTGCTTTCATTGTATAAGGTAAGTGGAAAGACCTAGCATTATGAGAAGCTATGGCTACGGGGCCACATTCAGATCACTGTCATACATATATATATGAATAGAGTAAGGGGTACTGGTGCTTGGATTTGGATCCATACCCCCCCCCCCATACCTATACCGGAAGCCAGCATGGGCTTGCGTTCCGGGCGGTATGTAGCGGCTGGCAGAATACACTAATAGCATTCCTTCTGCCTGGCCCCTTCCGGCTGGCTCCAGGGAGCGGCCTCTGACAAAGGTTGTAAGGCAGGTCACTTGAAGGGTCCTCCAGCCACGCTCTCGCGAGATCTTGGAGGGTGCGGGACCTTGCAGATCTTGTGACCTCTACGATCTTGCGAGAGTGTGTGGCTGGAGGAACCAGTGAGCAGCTGTCTTACAACCTTTGCCAGCCACGGTTCACTGGACACCACACGAGCCGGAAGGGCCTGACGAAATGCTGTTAGTGCATTCTGCCAACCATCCCATGCCCGATGTGTGTAATGTAAATTAGATCGAGAATACATGGATATATCTGAGGTTTGAGTTTGTATATATTTCTACATGAGGTCTGGGTGTGTATGGGGGTGTCTGGCCTTACATTTCAATATTCTAAATTGGACAGGCTTTCAGCAAAATCCTAAATTATTTATTGGCAAACGGTCACATGGCCTTAAATAAATGGATCGGTGAGTAACTTATACTCATCGGTCTTTAAAAAAAAAAAAACGGTATTGGCGTGTCTTTGGTTGTGGAAAGTAAAGCTTTGCTAGTCTGAAGATAATTCCTTTGTAACGATTGTATCTGGCTCCTAGATTCAAAGCAGACTTGTCAAGCCCTGCATTAAAGACATGGCAAAGTATATCTTTGCTGTTCCAGCCGCGTTGCATTCTCTCTGTTAAGCGTCAGTGGAAAGAACATATCAAATTGTTTATTTGCACCAGAATAATTCTACTCGTGTGGCAGAATAAGCCGGGTTTCTGATTCTTGTATCTGTGGACAGGGCATATGTGACATGGACTGTAGTTGCAGAAATGCAGTAGCTTGGATTTGGATTGTTTTTTTATTTCATAGATAATACACTCTGCCTTGTCAAATTTTTAACCCTAGGAGTAATGAGGCTTAGAAGCCAAACTCACATGATTTAGGAGACCATTAAGGCTAATGTCAGACTAACGCAGTCTGAGCGCACTCTGCGTGCGTAACGGACAGACGTACTGACGGAAGATACTGTAGACCCCACACAATCCGTTTTTGTTGACGACGTAGAAAAAAAAAGGGAACTATGGGAAATAAAAATAGGAAATTCTAATTTGAAAAGGATATGAAAAGCCATTCTGTGCGTCAAGGTGCTGGATGTCACAAATGTGCTGCGTCTGACATCTCGTCACTCAGAACGCTACCTGGACGTGGCGCACTCTGCGCGTCCGTTCTAGCGGTTTTACGTTCTTGCCTAACTTGCGTCCGTTTGCCACGTGTGTTGTGCGTGCGCAGTTCGGTGCGCATGTACTTCGTGTGTGGGGATCTATTGCTCATAATTCTATGCTACGACCGATGTTAAACTGTGCGGCAACACGGACGTGATCACTGCGTTCATCTGACACAGGCCTAAATGTTTAATGATGCGCAGATCATTTTAGAAGCCAGAGTTAAATGTCTACAAGATGTGGCACTTTGCTCTGGGTTTGACAGGTTCTGTAATAGTTACTTTTGCACAAGTCTGTTCTTGGCTTTGGTGACTGAGACCTAGATCTCATGAACATTCGCAGACTGGTTTCCAGCCGGTAAGATGAACGTCCTCGGATTTAATTCAGTGGATTATGCTCCAAACTGTAAAATCTTTGTCACATGCTGGTGTGAGAAATGAGTTCTAAATCAGAGACCAAATTGATCTGGTCCCCAAATATAAACATAAAATCTGTTATTGTCGGGTTGATGCAATTTCCACTGTGACTTACACGGATTGGGCTGCATTTATTTCTTTCATGAACGTTCAAGATAAAGGCTGTGTCTGGTTGTACAAGAGGTACTTTGATGGTCTTTGGTTTGCTTGTTTCCTGCGCCTGTCACTCTCAGACCTTCTCTGTATCCTTTTATCACACGTCCCGACGCAAGCAGTTGTATCAGTTGGTGACGGTCACGGAGTGCAGCTTTATTCGGCCTTCCTTTCTTTTGTTCTTTGTGCATTATTCTCCCACTATGTGCCCCCTCTTTAACTTATACATGGTATCTGGCTGGCTTCCAGGCATGTGTGAATACATTTCCATTAAACACCCAGTGAGGCGATCAGTTAATTTGCACTTGCTACAGAGAATTGCTTATCTTTATGGAAGCCATGAGAAAGATTTTGCGGCATAGAAACGCAGTTACGTAGTTGGCCTTTGTGTAAATGGGGGCTTTAGGCCCAGAAATGCCCTCGGGGCAATGGTATTCAAATTCCAAATTGACCGGCAGTTTATTCTTCTTCCCACCTTTTTATAGCATGTTTTCGTTCCTGTGATGATGTTCAGACCATTTTCTTTATCTTTCCTCTAGTCCTTCTCGCAGAAATCATTGCCTGCTGTTGTTTTGTATTCCTCTCTGCCCTTAACCCATGATGGAGTTATCAGAGGGGATAATAATATATCACACTGGCAGGCGATCTCCTGCTTTCCTCCAGTCCTTCTCATGGCAGCTATCTGGTACAGGGTCACGGAGGGTCAGGATGGCCACTGCTTGGCATACAGTGTTTTTGCTGATGTACATCAGGGCATTATATCATTTAATGTTGGTTATTAATGTATAATGACTTTACAAATCCAGGGCTGGGTTTCCACTGATTCCTATAATTTCTTTTTGTTTTTCTTCAGTATGTTTTTTTTTTGTGCAGCTCCTAAATTGATGTATTTGTCAAGTCCTCATGGAACAAATCGCCACAATACTATACCCAGGATCTACCAAGATCTCTCACCTCTTCGCATTACCATAATCCCTGTTTACCAGTTCACTTTAAGCCTATGGAAAGTGTTTAATGCCCTATGAAATGATGCAGAATTCTGTCATTTCCAGTCATTGTTCACAGATTGCATGACCTACATTCTCTTCCTCAGGGTTTGGCTTTTCGAGAACATGTAAAAAGTCACCAGTTTGCATTTCTTCCTCCTCCTACACCAGATCCTTTTTTTTTATCCCCTTGATGTCGCTATAGCCCTATATCCCTATAATTTATCCTCCACTTCCGCTATAATCTCTCTATTTCACTCCATTATTCCCCCGACCCCTTGTACCCATACTACTTCATCTAACCTCCATTCTCCTCATTGTTTGTCCCCAATCTCCATCCTTTCTGCCACTTTGTGCTGCAATTTATGCATTCCGCCCCCTATGTTCCCCAGATCCTTCCGTTTTTGTCTTCACATGTCGCCCCATCCCTTCCACGTTGTTCCATGGCCAATGACCATTTACTAGGTGCCAGGTCCCCTTCTCACGTCCTCATGGGGCGAGTTGGCACATGCTTTTGTCAGTCTGCCGTAAAGACTTTCTACTAGATTCCCCCATTTCTGGATTTATACTGGTTCCCTGCCCTATTCATACAAATCTAGCACGTAGATTTGGTTCTATATGTCAGGGTATAACATCTGCTTTTAATGAGAAACATCTTGGCCCACGTGACTGATCGTTATGTTCAGTGACTGAACATCCACACCATTAAGATTTTATTCCCGGAAAACAAATTGATCTCCATCCTGTCGTCTGCATGTTAATGCCAAGGAAATCAGTGGTAAAAAACTCCATTAGAGACGCCTTCCTGATCATGTATCCGTCCAAACAGCACAGCGGATTCATTAGAGGCCACCGAGCAACTCATTAATCCCCGGCATATGTATGATGGGAGTTATCCAGATTGCGGGAAAAATTATGCGCTGTGTTTCAGACTTGCACAATTTTGGTTCTTTCAGCTTCCGTCACCAATAGAAAATGTCGTTATTTATGACGTCTGGTGCGAAAGCAATATTATTTACAGATTCATAACCAGGGATGTTAAATTTCCAAAGTTTTTTTTAAAGCTGTCGAAAAAAGGCTTTGTTGTATTTGCATACGGTGCTTTTTTTACGGGCATGAAAAGCGAACTGATGCTCTGTCTGGGGTGAGAGTTGACCATTACATCCTCTTGCTTTTCCTTTAAACCTCTCGTGGATTTTCTCGCTTTCTGTTGTTTCCAATCAGACAGCTCGTGTTTTAAGAATGGATCATACTTTTTGTATAGTTGTCAGGACTTGTATGCGTTATTCCTTTGTGCTTGTTTGCTGAAAACATTCCTATGGTCCCTTTGCTCCTTTCCACATTCAACCACAAGGAATGCAGAAGACACGCTCGTATCAGTTTTCCTGTATCATGGTGTCTAGAGCGAAGATGCTCCATGTGTCTTTGATCTGAACTTGCATAATCAATCTTGTAGTCATTACTCGTCCCAGAAGATCAGAGGACTGTCTGGCCCAGAAGGTCCAACCTGAATGTTTTTGGTGGTCTGGGTTTGCTTTAAATCACTTTTTTCAGAGGTCCTTTTATTCTTACGCAGCAAGTGATCTGCTTTTGAAGGGAAACGGTCATGGGCAGATTCATTAAAGAGAGCCATTCTTATACATATTGTGCTAGCCAAACGGCTAATCCATTAATTTGCTGCACATATAACACTTTGTTTCATTTCCAATTGTGGTGGGACCAGGGTGGTGGTGGGGACCAGGGAGACCGGTCTGCTGTCCTCTAGTTGGATGCTGACCAGTGGTGAAGAACGGAGTGGTATAATCGAAGAAGGACCACACGATCTCCTCCACTGTGCGTGTTGTGGGCCCTAGTTGAGTTGCACTATGGAATAACAGACGAGCTGTCACTCGGACCTTCCGTGTATCCTCCTGAAGGCTGGGTTCACACCACGGCGTCGCGCAATGCGCGCGGTTTTTTACGCGCGTTCGCGCATACAAAAAACGCGCGAACGTGCGTTGCAGCGCGTTCGTGGCTATGATATGGCCGCGAACGCGCTGATAACTGTCCCAAAGAAGCTCCCGCACTTCTTTGGACATAGGGCGTTTATCAGCGCGTTCATGCGCGCTGAGAAACGGCCAGGTGTGACATGCCCACATAGGGAATCATGGGATGTCACTGTCTGAGCGTTTTGCAGCGCGCAGGAGCGCGCTGTAAAATGCTTAGGTGTGAACCCAGCCGAAGAGTTACCGTATCCTATAAAAGTGCACCAATAGAGTTTGAGATTGCTCTCAATTCCTTCCTTCTGGGTTCACTGCATGTGGTATGTCACTATGACATGGAAACCCATGGATTTTGGTTCTTGAAACCCGAGAAAAGATTAATTGCTGTAACTTTGTAGATGTCTTTAAGGCAGCAGCAATGAATACTTTAGTGTGCTTTGAGTAGGATCATATCTAATGTACAGGATGCGTGCATTATTGATGAAGCTAGATGCTCCGTTAGAGGAGGAGGGTAGATGGGGAATTTGTGCTTCATTGCATAAAGGCATATTTAATCCCTTAGTGCTTGAAACCATACAAGTTACGTCTCAGTCGCTTGTCACCTAAATGACACATGGATGAACATTTATATGTCAGGGTTACTTAACTCACTGAGGTGTTTGTTCCCAGATATCGGTGATATTGTGCGACTGCTGGATGCTTCAGTGATCAGTGCAGTTTTCCCATCACAGGTGGCTTTGTGTGATGGGAGTTGTTGTACAAGCTATGATCTGATGCCTTTTTGGTGTGAAAACAGTGATTGTTGTAATCCGACACCAGTGAGAAACACTTCTTAGTACACATCGGTCTATCCGGGGGGGGATATTATTCTGCTTGTGAAGCCGCAGTGCTGTACAAACATAAAATTGACAAATAAGTGGCACACAGAGTGATGGCAAAAGGGTCCCCTGCTCCACAACGTACAATCTAAGGGTAAACACAATATGAGGAGTAACGGGATAAATGAAGGCTGTGTCAGAGATGGACCAGGAAATGTTCAATTTGGGGGGGGGGGTGTTACAGAGTTTGCTGATAGGATGCTCTGTGTTTCTGGAGATTTTTTCACTGACTCTACCCTTGCCTCCAGTCTAACGGTACGAAGGTGGGAGTTACATGGATAGGGGGCAGCTCAGGAAAATTCTTGAAGGAGACTTGTGAGAGTATGAGGAGAGGATAACCTCATTGGCTGAGCGAGGTGGTCGGACGGGATGTACCTGCTAATAAAGGAGGAGATGTGGGCAGGGACTATGGATTATGGAGAGCTTTGTACGTGAGCACCAGCATTTTGAATTCGGAACCACACCTGTAGGTAAAGCAATCGGGTTTCCTTCTCCAGCACGGTGTATAGGCTTCATCTGCTACTGACCTCCCCGTATGATTTAAAGTTAATTTGTGTATCGGTGAAATGCTTGTTTTGAATGTTAAATCGATTTTAGGTAAAGATTAAAACCGAACATCCCTTTTAAGTCTTCTCTCGCTCTCAGGAATTCCTGCACGGATTTTGTATGAAATAACCTTCTACTCGTCCTACATGAAACCACCGGACGTGGCCGCTCTCTAACGAGCCTAGCCTGCTGCAATAGGTTATTTTATGAGTGTCAGATCAATATAAGAATACGTCGTCTACATTAAAAAAGATATCGTAATCTTTTAATGTTTCCAACCGGAATCAAGTGAGTATATATACATGGATTCAGGACAGCTGGGACGATAAGAGTCTCCATTCACTCGACATCGAAATCTTCGGACAAACAATAAAACCAATATAAAAGGGGGAAAATGCATGTGTATCTTCATTAAAGTGTCCTGGGTATTGAACGGTAGGAAAATGTTTACAGGTCAGCATTTGAATTTTCTTTTGTAACGTTTCTACGTGCCGAAAACTTGCCATGGAGGAGGCATCCGTCTGATGCAGTGGTCTTCCAAGGGTGGGGGTAGTGTTTTAAAAGCATTTTTGTTTGTAGACAGGACATTCGAGTCAAAGGCGTAGAAGTGATCTGCTTGGACGCCAATGGGATCATCCTGCGTATTATTATTTTTTTTCCAAAGAATATGCATTGACTGTTACTTACAAGTTCTCTCAAGCAGTTTGTAATCTGTTCTTTTAGAAAAAGTTATGGCGATATTGGGTACCAAATGTCAACGTACGATGGACACCAACAGTCCTTTGGCACTCGGTTGCTTGTGTTTATCAATGTCTAGGTCAGATGGCCATGTCTCTTGAAGAGAAAAACCACCTCAGATTTGTATAGTCCACTCAGATTATGGTGGTGGTATGTTACATATACATATCCTGTAAAGTTGGAAGTAGTCGGAACAGCCCTTTCTCTACATGATTTTTACTGGACTGAAAAATCAGCGCAGGGTGCGAACTGCAACTGCCCAAATCAAGATGGGTGATTCCAAGAAGGGTATTTGAGAATGATGGGGCCAAGATCATGTGTGACATCTAGATATTTGATTGGCTGGGGATTGATAATTTGATCTTCTTGCTCTAGTACAAATTCTAGATGGAATTTCAATCCCTATCCTATAGATTTTGCATGACTGGTTCACCGTGACTGGCTGGTGACCCTGTAAACAGGAGCCGGAATTAAAGTTGGTCTAGCATTTTGTGCTCTCATTGTCTCCAGAGATATTGTCTTTATTTGTAATTATTGTTTGGAACATTGGGATAATAATCTGTTTACACCCAGGTCTTGGACTGTGTAAAAATTTTCCTTTTAATTGCAACATAAACTAGTCCGTTCCTTTTTTGATTTGGCCCCATGCTGACAGGTTTTCTCAGAGCACAGAAACCCAGTACAAGTGATGATCAATAACTGGTATGGCTCCAAGCTATTTTTTTTTTGTTACAGAAATATATTATTTCCCTGTTTTACACATTGCTGTACAGGATTTCTTATTAGTCTTCATACTGTAAATGTCAAACGGCTCTAATCCATGCGAATCAATATGCCCGTGGACTTTATTGCACAACATGGCATTATTAGCCGGCTCTGCCTCTCTCCTTTATAATTGGACGTGAGCTTTCAGTTCCGAGTCTATTCAACGTGTTTTGGCTGCGCCACTCACGAGTTTCTCTACTTCTTTAGTAACAAAAAAAAAGCCTTTTCTGTTATGTTAAACTGTGTCCAGAGTTTAATTCCACTGTGTAAAGGCTGAGAATTGTAAATACGTGCCTGGAGTACTATGAACGACCTTACAGAGTTTGAAAACCGTTTTGATTCACTTTTATATTTCAAACAAAAGAACATAAAGACATTGGTTCTTTGGAATAGAAAAGAACCCAGACCTTTTAAAAACGGGGTGGTTTTTAAATAACAAAACAAGTTTTGCATTTTGATATAGGCTTATAACTTCTCCATTGAGGCCATTTCTTGAAGATCTAGTCTTCCCAGTTATAATTTGTTGGTTATTCTATTCTGTACTTTTCATCTGTGATGGTTTGATTTAGAAATGCTATTTCTCTTCTTTTTTTTTTTTTTTTGTCTTCATGCCGTCGGTATTATTGTGAATATTGTCTATTGCCAGTATTTATCTAGAACCTGCCCTTAAAATTCCCATTACCTTTGCGTCTGAGTTCTTGAACACTTACTTGATTCTGATAAACATGGACATATGTAAATTTCTAATCAGTATATTTATATATTCCTTATGAACAACAAATATAATCAGATTTTATGCAATTTTTTTCAATATAGTGAGATATAAACAGGATGTGGAATTTGTATCATCCGATGCCCCGGACATGCAGTCTCAGTTGTAAGGCAAGCAATTTACCCTTCGTTTAGCCACTCGATTTAAGCGGAGTGAGTTCATGCCAGAGGGAATGAATCGCTATCTCTAGTAGATTACAGGTAGTCATTCATGTGATGTCCTAAGAAGCACCAACAGCTAATAAATATGGTAGTCATTCTTCTACTTTATCTTATCGGAATTCCTGTTAAACCTGAAAACCTCAGCCACCTGCTTGTGGGTTTCAATTTACTCCACAGACACCCAATTTTGCTAATCTAAAGGTTTAGATAGGCAGGAGGTTGAGGTGTTTTGCCGATCTAAACGTACTCTGAATCCTGCACATTTGTGTAACTACACAAATCTATGTATAGAAGTTTATTGGTAATGGAGCGGCACTGAAGGTTTCTAGGCTGTACGTTAAGTATCAAGGTGTAATTTTTTTTCTGTTTGAGGTTGCTTGCTGAAAAGTCAAACTGCGCTGGAAATACTTTTTAAACTAATGAAATGCTTCTGCTGTTTGCTTCCAAATTACCGCACAGTATTTCAATAAGCTGTCTCAAAGTGGTGATCTGGCGCTTGGATGAGACCCGATGCTGCGTGTAGAAGTGAAGATTACGCATTACATTGCCTGGGCTGACACTGGGTTTATTTCAATTTTTGAGATTGTTTTGTAGCTGGCAGACAGAGCGCCGTGCGGCGACACACACGTCCTACCACTTCTCCGTTTCCTGCCATATCCCTGTGTCATTGACAAAATAACACCAGATGTGCTCTATAAAGCGCTTTCTATCAGTTTATTTGGCTGGATTCCTCCAACGCTCCTCCCCTTTGGCTGGGTTTCCATTGCGTTGTTTTTTGGGCAGAGTTCTTGCCTTTTGCTGATTAACACATTTGCAGCTCTGTACCGGTTGAGACTTTTCAAAAAAACAAAATGCTCCAAAATCCAAATATTTTGATCGCCATCATGACTAGGTGGGACAATTACACCTGGTGTAGCGTCATGGCCAAAATTATTTAAATTTGTATAATGGGACCTACAGTCTAATCTCTCTATATGACACCTGAATGAATTTCCCTTTTCAGATTTGGGTCTCACCCCCAAGATATCACATAATAGGCAAATATTCCAAAACCATACTGGTCCCAAACATTTCATATAAGGGATACACAGCCTGTTTAGTTGTCCCTCCTTGGTGGCATCCTCCATGCCAGAGTCTAAGTTCTTGATGTGAAGCTTGTGTGTATGAATACCATTTATTACGCATTAACCTGGACCATGTCACCTGCCAGTCCATGAACACTGGCATCATTTAATAACTGGCCAGGTAGCCGCTGACTGCTACAGCTTTACCTCTAGATTTCTAGCTAGGACCTCACAGAACTAGTGCTAGATTGAATGTTTTCGTCTGTTTTCTAGCAATGCTACATTTCTATTTGTTTTAATCGATTTAAGCTTCTATTCATATTCAAATCATTTTGAAAACCTTGGTTTCAAACCATGTTTCATTGCAGACTACCTGTCTCCTTTAAGCGCTACGTCTAGCCCTAAAGTTCTTGCTCGAATTTGCCTCATCCCTGGGTACTGTGTGCCCGCGGCAGTGCTTGCTGGCTGGATATTAGACTGGTATTTGATCGATTTCTTCCCCCCTCCCCTTCTCAGCACATTTTATTGCTTCACTTTATTCTCCTCTGACTTGGGTCCTGGAGGCTGAGCGAGAACACATTCTGTTTTTTTGAGGCCTGGCTTCTTCCTTCCATTTTCCCTTTATCCCTTTAGCGTAGGTATAGTAGTTCAGCTGAGAGGTATACCGTCCTCCTGTCATGCATGGGGGTCTTTCTGGCTCTTAAAATCTTTTTTTCTTTCTGTGTTTTCTGCCTTGTCTGTTCTGGCAGGGAGTGGGACGTTTCTGCAAAGCGACCTCCTACTGGGTCTGAAGGCCGGAGTCTCCACTAAAGCTTTTGGATTTTTATCACCAGATATGAGGTCCTCGATCTAACAAAGTTACAGCTCTAACTCAAAGATATGAGTCAAAATCAGATATAAGCTGGCCATGTCGTCAGAGGAGGCTTTGCCGAACACAGAATGTTCAAGTCCCCCCAGCAGGCCAGGTTTTAAGGATCACCTTGGGGGAAAAGCAGACTGAATCCTGCAATGACTGAGCAGCAAATCATATCCCCTGTGCTGTGCTTCAGATATCTGGCAAACCTGACCTGTTTGGGAACTTGAGGACCATGGTTGGGAACCACTGATCTATATAACCAAATGCCGCCGGAGATCAAATTAAACGAATCTGGTTTTTGATTTGCGTGACCTCTGAAAAGAGCGTTCTGTGGACCTGAAACTAACTGGCCTCGCATTACTGCTGATGTTTGTAAGTGGAAGTTCATGGTTTCAAGTCCTTTTTGTAATGTGACATGTATTTGTGTATACATTGATTCATATATCTCGTTTTACGAT
Source organism: Leptobrachium leishanense (assembly GCA_009667805.1). Taxonomy (NCBI): domain Eukaryota; kingdom Metazoa; phylum Chordata; class Amphibia; order Anura; family Megophryidae; genus Leptobrachium; species Leptobrachium leishanense. The sequence goes on along the minus strand of CM019064.1, from coordinate 399,567,377 downwards.
TTTAGCACTTTGTAAAATGTTTTGGTTTTTGGGCTCTAGTATCTCAATACACAAACAATTGGTGACAATATTGTAATCGTTCTACCACAATGGTTATGGTGTGGATTATTGATATATTGTGGCCTTTTCATCCAGACACATGCAGGGTTATTCAGAGAGAGGCGAAAAGCAGGAGAATGACTGGAGAATGGAAAATTCTAGGTCAAAATAGCCGATTTGGAAAGTGAGCTAAATGGGAGAATTTTTCTTGTTTGGCTATTTTGACCAAGAATTTTCCATTCTCCAGTCAGTCTCCTGCTTTTCACCGCTCTCTGAATAACCCTCATGGTGTTTTTCCTGCTGTTGTCTTGATTTTTCCGTTTGGAAATCGACAGCATTTTTCAACATGGCGACAAACGCAAAGCCCCCCCCCCCCCCAGTGTTAATGCTCTTAAAGTAAGATGATCTTTGTGTATTTGTCACTCGGAGCAGTTGTCTGCTTCAGTAATATGGAAATGGCAGCCCCTTCTCCCATTACGCAACATCCCCAGGCTCCGTGTTTTGGATGCCGACGTGGTATCGGAGGTTTCACTAGTCTGCAACCTCGGAATGCTCTGTTGAAATACAATGTATGACTCGAGACCCTCAATCCTATTCTTAAGCAGTTTTAAGCGTGACAAAAGTGCGTGCTAATTATTCTCCCGGGGTACGCCATCGATTTCCAGTAAATTTACCATACCGAGGAGCTACTGACACGAAGGAATGCCATCAATACCATGCACAGGCCTGATAGAAGGTAACCTTGAGCAGACAATGGCTTCCTTGTACATTTCCTGGAGACCTTACTACATGACACCATTATTCACATAAAACTCGGGAGCCAGGACAAAACCCAGAGAAGCAAAGCACAGTTGTTTATTGATTTCCATAGTATAATCTTGAAATTTAGGAGCCAGACTGGCATTTCTGTAACAAAGTTATTGTTAGAAAAAGCCTGATTTCCTTTAATAGCTCAAACGAATGTTTATAAAATGATTACGTTGGTTTCAAACTCCATGTTAATGGGTTTAATTGCTGTGAAACTCCGGCCCTGCAGATGTTGCCGAACTACCGCTCCCAGGATTCCCTGGCATTCTAATGCAGGGCTTGACAAAGCCAGGAGCCTGGTAGCCACTGGCTCCTAGAATTTTACTCCTGGCTCCTAAATGTCCAGTTTATTTTACACCAATCTAAAAGCAGTCTTTGGCATCTAAAAACAACTAGTTGGCTTCAATGTTTTCTTCCGGTCTCCTACCTTTCAATGTAAATATATATGTGTGTGTGTGTACACGAGAGCAATCACAATGTTAAGATGTTAACACCACATATAATATATATCAGAGTGGCCATACTGATATTAGAAGCAACGGTATACACTTCTAGGCTCAAAAAGTAGCCAAAAGACCACATGCACAAAAATACCTAACAGCAAAAAGCACCAGGTAACAAAGTGATAAATAAATAGAAGCAGCTAAAATCAGAATTTGGGTCAGTACAAACCAACTCCCAGAAGTGGAGGCAAGGCTCCCAACGTTTTGGCGAGGCTATACCGTGATAAAGGCGAATCCTCGCCGAAACGTTGGCTCCTAACTTTTGTAGCTGACTCCTAGATTCAAAGCAAATTTGTCAAGCCCTGAATGTATTCAAAGAATTCTTGGAATTGGCGGTTCAACACATCTGGGGGACTGGCGTTTGTGGCATCCACTCTGTAAACCGCTTTGAACCCGCTAAAGAATTTTGTCTCGTGTGGAAAAAATGTTGAACTAGAATCCAGTTGTCAAAGTGTGACTTAGGCTAGGGTCAGACTGAGGCAGTGCGAACGCGCGTGCAGCCGCACTTAATCACGGCCGCACTAGCAGCAGATGCCGGGCAATGACCGCCAATATATGAAGTACGGTCGCACAAAAGTCCGGCTGCGCAACGCAAGTGGAAAATGAACGCATTTTTTCGAGAACGTGAAACCGCAGGTACTGACGTACAGAGTGCGCTGCGTCCGCTAGCGGCGTGTGTGTGTGATTAGGAGACGTCAGACGCTGCTAATGTCCGGCCAACATAACGTCCAGACACAAAGTGTTTTATTGATGATCCGGACGAAAATGCGCATAGTATGACCACTATCACGTATTCTGTGAAAAAATGCGTCCATTCGTTCGAACGCACTTTTTCACAGACAACATAAAAATGCGTTCGTCTGACCCTAGCCTTAAAGACACTCTAGACGCAGTGTTTCTCAACTCGTATCCTCAGGACCCACTAGTGGGATATCCAAAGCACAGCACAGGTGATATGATTTGCTGCTCAGTGATTGCAGGATTCAGTCTGCATTTCCCCAAAGTGATCTGCAAAATCTGGCCTGTAGTGGGTCTCGAGGACTGGAGTCGAAACCCTGCTCTAGAGGAGGGAACAGAGGGGTTAAACATGCTTAACCCCCTTTGCACCCGTCCTCCTGTTTTATCCCTTTTAGGCTGGCATCAGGCAAGCGTATATGAAGAGTGGAAGGAACCTCCGTGAAAGTGAACGTTCCTTCCACTCGACGCCCGTCTGGCCACCTCGCTGCGTGCACTTGGTGCGCTCAGCGCTGCAAGGCTCGATTCTCCTATGGAGCATCCCCTAGTGCTTTGTTGGAGAGGGTTGCTGCACGGATGCCGCACGGCCGCTGTGGCGCACGCAATTTCTGCCTGCACAACAGCGTTCGGCTGGCCCCGTCGAAGCGTCTCAATGCTGCGACAGACGCCAGAAGACACGTCAGTATGGGCACACATAGTGCGCTCGTTGGACGCCAGCCTAAGTTTGGTTTTAAACTCTGCTGATAAAAACCAAAGGGACGCCTCTGCGCTGATCTAGATGTAACATGGTGCCACTTCATGTAAGCAGCAGCATGTCACATGACTGCAAGTACGCTGCCAGTCTGATGGCTTTCAGTGCCAAACGCAACGAGAGCTGTTGCGGAGCTAGGTCACTGTAGAAGGTCCCTTACACCAGGATCTGAGCTCAGCACATTGATTTTGGTTAGGATTAAGCCCCTGCTCTTAAACTGAATCAGACTTGCCTAGAGGGGTAGATAGGCGAGGATATTGTGACCACTCAAATAACACGGAGTGGCAGCACTGTATAGTTTACTGTATTAAAAGGGCTTACATACAAAATACCCGGGATCTCCAAACTTAAGCCCCGCAGACGGTGATCACCTACAATTCCCAGAAATCTTTAAATACAATAGATGGCCAGAGAATTGTGGTGTTTGAATCCCTATTCTAGAATGTTACCTCTAGTTTACACATTTCTGAATTATTGCGTGCACATATGTGTAACACTTTGCTATAATCTGTCGAGCCCGGTCAGCTTCTTAGGCTGGGTTCACACCTAAGCGTTTTACAGCGCGCTCCTGCGCGCTGTAAAACGGTCAAACAGTGAAATACCATTATTCCCTATGTGGGCATATCACACCTGGCCGTTTCTCAGCGCGCATGAACGCGCTGAGAAACGGCTTACATCCAAAGAAGTGCGGGAGCTTCTTTGGGGCAGTTATCAGCACGTTCGCGGCCATATCATAGCCGCGAACGCGCTGCAACGCACGTTCGCGCGTTCTTTGCGTAAAAAAAACGCGCGCATTGCGCGACGCTGCGCTACGCCGTGGTGTGAACCCAGCCTTAGAGCGCCTCGCTTTCCAGCCCTAATTGCACAATCCCTAAACTAGCTTTAATTCTACCCTCCATATAATTTGCTTATGAGACCTTAGCTTTTTCTCTAGTGCTTTAATACTTTAAAAATAACTCCACAAAAAAGCATTCGTTTTTAACCCCCTCCCCCCCAGTTGTCGTCTGATTTCCTTCCTCTGATCCTTTGTAGAGCAGTATTTTTAGTCTTATTGAGCAGTTGTAAAGTCACACCAGCATCTTTTAAAGGGACACTACCACTTACATAAGCTGTATTTGATTAGGTAACAGCAACTGGGGTTTTCTGGTCTCCGGCTTGTGGACCAGACCTGATCCTGGGACAGAATCCGTTGCTTCTCTCCAGGCAAGTAGACCTGCAGCAGCTTTCCTTCTCAACCCTCAGCCAGAACTTGAGGGAGTGCTGTGTATTTCTACGTATCTCTCCCCAAAACCAAACGCCAGACCAGAGAACACTTGGTGCAGGGAAGAATGATCTTTTATTTGAGATGGTGACCAGTTTATAGGAGAAACGGGTGGTGGTAAAATGACACACAATCAACAGGATACATGGTCTACATGAGGGGGGTGAATTCCTTCACGAGTCTAAGAAACCTGATCCGTACACACTAAACAAGATTATCAAATAAACAGCAAATCAATCGAAGGTCAATCACACAGACCGCAAGAACAATAATCTACATTCGATTGTGTAAATTGGTTTACCAAGATATTCAATGAGTTAAACCTTTGATGCCCACTTATGCCCATTGTCTTTTAGAGTTGGCTTTGGCACAGACCATGGTCCCTGGGCAGAAGGCCAGCATCCACACTTCTACAATAGAGGTCGTGTATAGTATGGGCAAGGGTGCCAAGGAGGGCGAGGGCACCAAGGTGGAGGAAGCTTTGGTTACAGATTTCTTGTGCTTTACAAACAAACCCACCTTGTAAAACACATGCTGCAGTTTTTTGTTTGACGTAATAGCATGTAAAAAGGAAAAAAAATATTTTTATCTTTCCATTTTGTGACTCTTTCCCATTATGCATCACGTACCAAAATTTGTGCCAAAGTTTTACTTTTGTGGCTTTGCTTTAACAGTTAATTATTATTTTATTATTTTTTTAAATTGCGACATCATATTCCGCAATGGGCACAATATAGACAGGGAGGTGGAGGAGGGAATGTTAGATAAGGCTATTGTGTTCTTCAGGCGACTCCAGATAAGAGATGGCAGCTGAATGAGATATGACAGGGAGATTAAAATACTTCAAATTTACCCCCTGGTGATGTCCATTGAATACATCCCACACAGTACAATGATGAGTCAGTGATTGACCCATAGACTCCATTCTATTATCAAAGCCACACAGTGAGGAGCAAGTGATGTGAAGATACTGGGGGAAGGGGGGTGCAGTTTACAACACATAATATCACACAATGGATGCACCCGGTGACACATAGAGTGAAATTGAATCTACAAGAGAAAAACAAAGCACATGTAAGATATCGGCAACATAAAATAAACCCAATAAGGACCTTTAATTTTTTTTTAAGGTAGTGGCTCTTTAACCCTTTCACGTCAGGCAGGTAGTGCGCAGCGGGAGGGCTTTAATGCCAGCCAGGGTGTACTGGTGCACCCCGCTAGCTGGCTGCTGCGTCAGGCCCCTCCTTCGGCCAGCCCATGCAGCGGACGTGTGTCATTGGCTGCTGGGGGACTGCCTGAACCAGGGTGTCCGGCAGCAGCGAATGGTGCTTGTCAGCTAGTGGGTGGGGCCAGAGGAGGCCTATTAACATCAGCGGGGTGTACGATGTCACCCCGCGGCTTCAAGGCCCACCCACTGCAGGGACGGCATAGTACGCCATATGGCGGGAATGGGTTAAGATTAGTTCATAGTTTTAAGAAAGGATTCAGTTTGTATTTAAGGCTTTTTTTTTATTTTAATCAAGTATTGCATGCGTCCTTCATGCCATTGCAAACACATCAGTCTGGCACGCAAACGCCGCTTTCTGCCATTGTGTAGCACACCTGAGGACCATTCGGGGGAAAAAATGGTCTACCACGGCACAGTGGTTGAAAACCACATTTTGTAAAAGGCACACTTTCAGTCAGATTAGTGGATGACGCGTCTCCTGCTGTCACCATACATGATACAGTGTTGGCTTTTGTTTCCCCAGTGCCTTTCATTATTTGTACAAACGCTTCCAATGTCTCCTGTGTCACTCAGGAAGAATCTGAAAACCATTGTTGATGTAATTCCCTTCCTTGCGCTCTCAGAAGCAGAAAAATAATTCTGATCCTTGAAATTCCCCGTAGAAGACAGAATCATTGTACTCATCTTGTGACACCATTGAATGACAGTAGCAGCGATGTAGATCGGAGAGGTTCTCCTATGGCGAGATAAGCTCTCCCGCAGAATGCTGAACTCGCTGGAGCACTTCCTTCACTGCCTGTTCTGCTAGTTTAGCATTATATCAGATGTACATCAATGGTCCTCGGCGTCTACTTCCTCCGCTTAACCCTTCGTGGCAGAAACTGGAAAATAACGGAATAAAGATCTTAAGGATTGCATTTTTCAGTTCGATGGGGTGTCCTTTCTTCCGTCCCATACGTGTCAATCTATGAGAGCGCCCTGACCAAGTGAAAGGTTACATCAGTGGTGGTTACCATGCATCTAAACCTACCACCCATCCGAAGCGGAGTTATTAGGACATGGTTGCTGTCATAAGTCATTGCTTCAGAAGAAGGAAACCGTTGATCTATTTCGTACTGCATAGGCCTAATATTTGGAAGGGTTAGCAGAACGCTTAGCTTGATGCTTAGTGAATGGACACCATATACATTCTGACAGACATTGTGGTGCCCATGTTCTCAATCGCTGCATTGGGAAACACTAAGGCTCCTGTGACCTGTTTTGGGAAACCCAGACGCGTTTCGGAAGAGTCGATTGGTTTCCACCTGCGTTAATTTATTGACCCATCCGGCCATCGCTGTGAAATCAAATTCTGTTTACATATAAATACACCACATTTCTCTTTAAAATCTAATGAACCATCACAGATAGCTGTGTTTATCAAATGAATGTGCCCTGATTTTAAAAAAATAATAATAAAAAGCCGAAAAGATCCGTAAATCATTCAAGATCAGCTTCAGGAGATAATAGTTTCCATGGCAACTGTTTTCTGCCGCATGTAGACATCAGAAAGACTTTTCACCAGATCCTAAGCGAGTGTGGAAACAAACAGCCTACCCGTTCTTTCAGGCCGGCAATAGGACCCGTCTCTTTAACGCTTTCCTCTCTGGTGATCTGAGCTTTATTTTTTGCCAGTGTAATATCCTCATTGTACTTACATTAGCCTACATAAGGGGTCGTTTATCAAAGTGTTATATTTGGGAGAGTCACAGCTAATCGGGGATATAAAACGCCAGCCCACCTCCCAGTTGTTGATGCCTTACAATCCCCAGAAACGCCTGAACGCAATAGGTGGCGAGAGAATCATGGGAGTTGTAGTTCAGCTGCGTCTGGGTGTGCAGAGTTTGACATCTTGGAGTTAGGATACTGCTAGGTCTGGTCTAACGTCATGATGAATATTTAATGTCCGAGCATGGACAGCTTTATTACAGCTTCTAGTTTTATTATCATTCGTTCTTTGATTACTGGATGGTGGGGTAATTCCTGCCCTGAATTTACACTTTTTTTTTAAGTGACTGTCGTGCGCGAAACAGCTGGCTGCTATCTGATTAGGAATTCCATTCTTACATGTTCAGGCCATTTTGCTAAAACGATATACAGGGTATATAAAAATTTAATGTCCCTCCCTTTCAAAAACTCGCTATCCTTCACTCCCCTAGGGCGGCATGCTGACAGATGGTGAGAGCGGAAGGGCTGTCCTGTAGCTCCTGGCAAGTGATTGGTGACACGACTGAATCCACATCACTGCAGAGTTTTGGGATTTCCTTTGTGACACGAGCAGAGGAAGGACATTGCAGTACCTCTTGCCTTTTTTCCCTTTTCTCTTCACTCAGTCTTCAGGTATCAGGTTGGTACTAAGCTCCTCCACTTGAAGGACTGAATCGGCCCTCAAGGCAGTGTGAACGTTCAATGATATTGAGTGTACACAATACATAGTGTCCCTTTTCTTATTTTAGAGGCTCTGACTCCCCTCTTGTCCCTCGGCATGTGTAGATCCTCGTCTTTTCTGTGCAATTTGCGCTCCCCATGTATGGAAAGCAAATTGCACACTGCAATGGAACGTGCGTGCGTGCACAGCTCCTATCCATCGCAGCCTCTCAGACCAATCCCAGGAACAGGAATAACCGGCAGCCAGGAAATTAAAATTTCCTGGCTGCTGGGTGGGGTGCAGGAAACTCCTCCACTTCACCCAGCTTTTTTTTTGTTTAAAAGGAAAAACTGGGGAGGGGGCGCTCCACACATCCTGACCATTTTCTAAATGTAAGTGGGATGTGTAGAGTGTAATATGGTGTAAACGTACATTTTATATGTACGCGGAAACCAAAAAATGACTCTCGCTCTATATTCGCTTTATTGTGGTGGCTTGAACAGACGTCGCATCCCCTCCCGAGGTACACCTGTATCTCTAGATCACATGCATCCTCCTATACTTGTGTTTTACAGGTTTACCCCAGAATTCATTAACTCTTGCTTTAAAGTATGGAACGAGGTGTACTTTGATGAAATTGTCCAAGTAAATTGACATTCAGTGTTACTATTACAAGTAAGGGGGATGAACCTGGTCAGCTTCACTGGAGCCTTATGAAGAGGAAGGAGGGATGGAAAAATAAGTATGAAATTAGTTACTCTTGTTTTTAGAATTCTTGGTTGATTTGGATAAAGTTTTAAAAAACAAACCTTGAATCTTTCTCTGTTAGTTACAAGCATTTATAAAGCGCCAACAGATTCCTTAGCGTTGTTGAGAAAGAATAATAAGTGGTGCGCTATATAAATCGTGACAATCTGTTAGCAATCCCTGTAGAAATGTTATTTACAGCCATTACGGCAACGTGTGAGCATGTTCAGTATGTAGGCACCGGTCTATCAGCACAGTGTGTGTGTTTTTGTTGTTGGTTTTTCTTTCCTGGACAGAGGACCTGGGAATGTATGTAACCTGATCTATTAGGAGCAAGCTGCTATGGAAGAGGGGTCGATTGATGGCAATTTCACCTCTAGTGCCAGTTAAATCCAAATCCAGGTCAGGACTTTGATCTGTAATCCCCGCTGACATCCTTTCTGGCCTCTCGTTAGATGTCAGCTTAGTACAGAGATCCATATACTGCTCCTCGGATATTTCCTCCTCCATTACCTCCTCGTTTCTTGTGCGCCTGGTAATTTTCCATGTGATAACATGTCTCAGGATGATTTTAATCCTTATTTTCCAACTCGGATTGCAGACATTGTGATCAGTAGTATTGTCAGCTGTGAGGATCTGACTTTATAACACGTGGACATGGCCATCAAGCTCGCTGCGATCATACCTGGACCCCTCTGCAACCTTATTCATGTTGACAGTCCTGTAAGACGAGTACGTTTGTGGGCGTTAAAACATGTGAAGAGAAAGAAAATACCAAAAAAATTCAACAGTTTTACATGAAATATAAAAAACTGTTAAGTGAAAGAAATACATAAGCGAGGAGGGAGAAACTTGATCCATAAAGGATGGAGAAGATAAAGAAAGTGAGGCAGGCATCCGTCAACCGCACAGAAAGGGGTGAAAGCCGGACGGAACTTTCAGGGGAGCAAAACGGTGCCAGAAACAAGTTACAGAAAAACATGATCATAAAGAGGACCTAAAAATACTCGCATTACTTGTTTAACCCTGTTTCTTTGTTAAAGCCCTGTAGATGCATTGATCTTCAACTTGTATTTCACACGAAAAATTCCCATTCCGTTGTGTAACTTGAAGGACAAGTAATACAGGGCTCTGCATTCATAGCTTTATTTAGAGAGAAGCAACGTTTTGTACCTAATCCTAGGTCCTGTCTCAAGTAACGATGTTAGTTTAGAAAGGTCAGAGGATTAGGACCAAAGCCTTGCTTCTCCCTCTATAAGGCTCGTATGAATGCAGAGCCTCGTGTGACAAGTCCTTCTTATCCACCTTTTCTCCACTTTGACCACTTTGCCGTTGGAGAAGGCGCTGATGCAGTATATTGTTATCACATATGCCTCTGTGTTGTTTTTTTTTTTGGGGGGGGTGGTTGGTATCGTAATAGCATGCATTCGTATCCTTTGTTTTGGTGAAATGTCATCCTGCAGCCTGTCTAACATGTTTTGTATTGTCTTTGCAGATTAATTTGCGTCTGATATTGGTGAGCGGCAAGACAAAAGAGTTCTTGTTTTCTCCGAATGACTCGGCGGCGGACATCGCCAAACATGTCTACGATAACTGGCCAATGGGTAAGCAATATTTATTTTTTTAATTGGAGGGGGTATTATTTCTCTTCAAGCGCACAGAAGACTGGGACCACACGGTTGTACTGAAGTGCCAAAAGAACGTCCTGAACGTAGACTTTCTTTCCGCTCTGACGCACATGTGGCCACCTCGCTTTGCACAGAGCTCATGCTTTGTAGAGCTGTTGGACGTCAGTTGTAACGGTTTGACGGGGAAGTATAATCCAGACATTTTAACGTGTGCTAAAAGTGTGCATGTTACATCATGTGGTCCTCCCAGCTGATTCATCAAAATGTTGGAAGGGGGGGTCACAACACACACACAGTGCATCCATGTGGCCTCAGCCTATGATGCAAAGATGAAATACAGCTTTGATAATGCCAAGCTGTCGGCACCAGATTCAGTTGAAATGTACCAAGCAATGTATATACAAAATCAGCACTTGGGATATTCCGCAGAAAGCACAGCTGCTGATCTCAAGTTCACCCTAATACAGATTAAAGTTATCACGATAAAACAGGGCTTAATAGATGTGTTTAGGAGCTAGTAAGTTACTTGCTACTTACATAGCGCCTCCATATTCCGCAGCACTTTACCAACGGGAAATACAAACAAGAGACATAGGGCCTTGTCACGGAAGGAAAAGACCTAGCTAAACTAGTTAACTACCTATCTTGCCGTGACGCGTGGAAGGAGAGCGTACAAGGGGATTACAGCTCCAAGCCTCTGGATTTACTAACTCTACTCGTTCAAGGGCCCAAAGTTATGCCAACCTAACCCCCTTACACCGTACCCACCCTTCCGAATGTATACACTACCACCACGAAAGTAATAGGGCACTCTTGAAACCCCTCTAGCTGTATACCAGCCCAATCCAGGAGCCCAACCATATACAGCTAAAATATATATATATATATTACACACACACACTACAGTAGCGATACCTAAGCAATTGCATTCGCGAAGCATGAATTGATCTAGAGCACACACTCTGCTCTCACACACATCTTCAACCTATCTCTCTCCACTGGCTCCTTTCCATCCGCCTTCAAACACGCGCTAGTTACCCCTTTACTAAAGAAACCATCCCTCGATCCCAACTCTCCATCCAACTACCGCCCTGTATCCCTGCTTCCCTTTACCTCTAAGCTCTTAGAAAAACTAGTCTTCAACCGCCTCTCCCTCTTCCTGTCCTCCAATTCCCTACTTGACCCCCTGCAATCTGGCTTCTGTCCCCTACACTCAACTGAAACTGCCCTCACCAAAGTCACCAACGACCTCCTAACTGCTAAAAAACACGGCCACTATTCTATTCTCATCCTGCTTGACCTCTCGGCTGCTTTTGACACTGTTGACCACCCCCTCCTTCTACAGACCCTCAACTCTCTGGGTCTCGGTGACACTGCACTTGCTTGGGTTGACTCCTATTTATCCAACAGGTCCTTCTGTGTGTCCTTTGCTGGTAACTCCTCCTCTTCATTGCCTCTATCTGTTGGTGTACCTCAAGGCTCTGTCCTTGGTCCTCTGCTCTTTTCCATCTACACCTCCTCCCTGGGCAAAATAATCAACAGCTTTGGCTTTAATTACCACCTCTATGCTGATGACACTCAGATCTACCTCTCTACGCCTGATCTCTCTCCCCCTGTCCTTTCAAAAGTCAGTGACTGTTTATCTGGCATCTCCTCCTGGATGGCCTCCCACCACCTAAAGATCAACATGTCAAAGACTGAACTCCTACTTATTCCTCCCTCCAATGCCTCCCCACCTCCTGACTTCTCTCTCACGGTGGAGGGTATCACCATCTCCCCATCAAACCAAGTTCGCTGTCTTGGAGTTACACTTGACTCTGCTCTTTCCTTCATCCCCCACATCAAGTCTCTTTCCTCCTCCTGCCGATACCAACTGCGTAATATTTCCAGAATTCGGCTATTTCTTACAGCTGTCACCACAAAACAACTCATACACGCCCTAGTAATCTCCCAACTCGACTATTGCAATAATCTCTTATCTGGCCTCCCTCTGTCCCGCCTCTCCCCCCTACAATCCATCCTGAACGCCTCCGCCAGGCTAATTCACCTCACCCGCCGCTCTGTCTCTGCCACTCCCCTCTGCGAGTCCCTTCACTGGCTCCCCATCCACTGCAGAATTAAATTCAAAATCCTTATCCTTACCTACAAAACCCTCACTAACTCAGCTCCACACTACCTGTCCTCACTAATCATCAAATACACCCCAGCCCGCTCCCTAAGGTCAAACAGTGACCTGCGCCTAGCTTCTCCCCGCATCACCTCTTCCCATGATAGACTGCAGGATTTCTCACGCGCAGCCCCCACTCTCTGGATCACTCTTCCTCGTACTGTCAGACTTTCCCCTAACTTCTCTTCCTTCAAACTCTCCCTTAAAACGTTCCTATTTAGGGAAGCCTACCACCCAACTCACTGACGCAACCATCAATCACTCTCACCTTACAGTCCTCTCCTCCTGTTTCCAGCCCCAACCCTCCCAGATTGTGAGTTCCTACGGGAATAGGGCCCTCATCTCCTCCTGTACTGTTTGTCAAATGTTGTTCAATGTATTGTAACCCTGTCTATACTGTGCCTATTGTACAGCGCTGCGGAATATGCTGGCGCTTTATAAATAAAGAATAATAATAATAATAATAAGACAATACTGTTTTTTGAGTTTTAATGGAAAAACAAACATACAAAATATACGAAAAGCGTGCAAATACAGTTCTTGAAATAAAATGGGACTTGCATAGAAAATCTAATTTGAGTAGATACTTCCATGGATATTTCCAGATTTCAAAGGTTCTTAGAAGGTTACTCTCTCCAAGTCTGCTATTGAAATACTCTGAGTTTTGGGTGAGCTTGCTATATAAAAAGCTGGCTCCTCACCCTCTTTCCCAACCATTTGGTTCCCAGATCAAGTTACCATTCAGCTCCAGCTGATCAGATAAGAGGATTGTAAACCAGTGGCCGGGTTTCACAAACTCCATGCCAAACACAAGAGAAAAAAACACCAATTCTGCGTTTAAAATCTTACATACTGCTTTGCAGAAAATGGTGCCAGTTTGTGACAAGCGTTGCCTGTGCAAGTGCAGCACTTTACCGGTAGTGTTCAGCCAGACATCCCATGACCATACAATATAAAGGGGATGGGACATGAGACAAAAGGGAGCAGTATGGAGCTTGGAAAAATTCTTGCATGTACATTTACATCGCATGATCTGAAGACTTGGGAACCACAGGTAAAATTCCAATTCCCATAAGCTCTCTGAATTCTTTTCAGTTTATTTGTAAAATATCTTTATTTTTCCCATTTGTCATAGACTTTCAACAGGAAAGCTGTATCGTTTTCTGCCAGTTGCTCAGTTTGTGTCTACACAGAGCTTCTTAAAGATGCCGATTAGCTGGCTCAGCGTGTTTTTGTCCGCAGAAGTAGGACAAGGCCGCTCGCCAAGTGAAATAGTGTTGTGCCTCTGCAAGTGATACCGCACAACTGCACAGTTAGCTCTCTGAGACTATATGCTGATTCACAGAATCCAGAGGAAGTCAGACCCAACCCCAGAAGCCACTAATGTTTGCTTTACCTTTTTAGGTTGATGTTTTTTGACTATAGAATTCTATAGACTTCAATAAAATTCCGAAGCTTTAGCTGCGTTTACCTTTTAGGATGAAGCTAATTTCTGTTAGTAAAGACAAAATCTATGCAAAGGACTGATATTCCATACCATGATGTTGAGTCCTCGTTGAAATCTTGCGATCCTGTGTCTACACATAATGCTTCATTGTTCTGGCTATATTAAGGCTGGGGTCAGACGAATGCAGTGTGAACGTGCGTTTAGCTGCACTTTATTACGGCTGTGGTAGCAGCAAATGACGGCCACAGAAAGTTCAGCCGCACAATGCAAGCGGCAAACTAACGCATTTTTCTATAACGTCGAACCGCTAGTACTGACACACAGAGTGCGCTGCGTCGGCATAGCGACGTGTGTGCGTGATTAGGAGACGTCAGACGCTGCACATGTCCGGCCAACATCACGTCCATTTGTTTTGTTTTTTATAGCTCCGTCAAAAATCACAGCCGTAATTGCGCACCGTATGACCGCTATCGTGTATTCCGTCACAAGGTGCGTCCATGTGTTCGGACGCACTTTTTGACGGGTGACGTGAAAAATGCGTTAGTCTGACCCTAGCCTTATCTGGCAGCCCCCCCCCCCCCTCCATTGATAGATTTATATTTTAAGAGGTAAAAGCTGCTCTACTATACTAAAATGTAATTCCCATTAATTAATAACCACCAATAAAGTGGAAATGAGAACCTGCGACAGCATGAAATTAGGCAATGTGAGCAGCTGTAAACATAAAGCTAAAGGTTACAAAAATAATCTCAAAGTGTAAAACATAAAGTGTGACGTATGTTAAAATAGTAAGGCTCGGACATGAAAAGACACAAGAATGTGAATGGTGGCATAAAAGTACATACAGATGGTATCGCTGGATTGATATACAGCCGCTGGATCTTTTGAGCCCAGGAAATGACTACATGGATGAGATATCACAAAGTTCATGGAAGTGCAAAGTTCTTCTCCTGGGACTCGCTTAAATGGATGTGAAAAAATGTTATCTCGATATGGTCTCCCTGGTCAAGGCATTTCTCACAGCTGGGAATAGGTTGAAAGGTGACCCTCTAAGACAGTGGATTCAAACTGCGTTTCTCAAGTACCCCTAACAGGCCAGGTTTTAAGGATCACCTTGGGGAAATGCAGACTGAATCCTGCAATCCCTGAGCAGCAAATCATATCACCTGTGCTGTGCTTCAGATATCTGCAAACCTGACCGGTTAGTGGTACTTGAGGACCAGGGCTGGGAACCACTGATCTAAGAGACCTGTAAATTGTGGCACCTGTACCATGTGTGGTCAGATGGGGAACCGGTAACTTCAATCACAAAAACCTCTAAGGGTTTGCGTGGTTGTTGCTAGGCAAATTTGTATCATACAGGAGCCTTTAAGGTCAAGGAACTTGTTCCTTGATGTTTTAGACCCGCATTTTTCATGTAGCTAAGCCAATCCTATGGCTGAGCATAATGGGAGATTTACAGGTCTCTTCACTTAAAGGTAAAACTCAGGCGACGAGAACAATCTGGACCAAATAGCTGGTTTGGCTGTTTTTTGATTTAGGATTTTCACTTCTGCAAAGTTTCCTCTTTAGTGAATAGACCTGATCGTTTCAATACATCCGAGCGCCATGTTTGAGGGCCCCTGCTTTAAGAAAATAACCAACTGCATGTGTAATTGTGTAGACAATTTCATAAATGTAAGTATAAGTGTAGTGAAGCGCCCAAACATCACCAGATCCCAAACCGATGTCTCACACCACACCGTGGAAATCTAGTTGGTGAAGATAAGATTGAAATACTTCAGTGAGCATTGGTTAAGAATGGGCTCTTACAGCTCAGTGATTTCTGATTCATCTTTCAAGCTTTTTAAAACCTTTTCTACTTTAAAGTTCTGTTCTGCAGGTTTAAGCTATTTGGATAATGGACCGTGCTTGTCATACAATTCATTGATCTAATGGTAAAACCACAGAGGAGCAGGGCTCAGAGTTTTGCAGTTCCAGACGCCTGAGTCTGCATGAAAATAACTATAATGGGTGTATGACAAGGTTATCCTCACGTTAACATTAAAATGTGTCCCTTCATATTAAATGTCTGGATGAAATGTTCCTTTTTTTATAGGAAGTCGTCTTCGGGTTTCTTGTTTTTGTTTTGCGGCTCTTTGGAACCGGAATAAGGAGCAGTCCTGCTCGACGTCCACTGGGGATACAGTGTGTCTGCAGCTATAAGCTACAACCATAAGGCCCCATTCACACTGTGCGATTTGAAAATCGCGCCTTTTTCTTGCGCGATTTTCATATTCGCGACATCGCGACCACCTTTATGGAAGAGCAATGGTCTGAACACGAACGCTGGTGTACCCTAGTTAAAGGGCCACGCAGTACACTCAAATGTCCAACATATTGCTAACCTTCTGATTTCTATGCTCTCGCTGTGTCTTTATACAGCACCCATCAGTTTCCTCAACTTGCTGGCGCTGCCAGGGGACACACGTGGTGGGCCTGTAGTTTACTGTAAACTTGCTACCTTCTGGCATTTGATTCAAATGGTGATATTCCAACTCACTGATACGCACCTAGATTTTACCCAGGCCACTTTCCTACTTTTTCGCCTGCCCTCTTCTACGATGATCTTGCATAAGTCCCTGGGCCTTTAAAGGATTTTGGCAGAGAGGTCTTTTTCCTCTCATTGGACGTCTGTTTCTATGCAGAAAAACTGGGTCTCTAGGTCTGAGGACTCACGCTTTATATATAGAGGACTTTGGCTTCAATGGAGGGGGAAAAAGTAGGCGTTTCTTTGACGTTAGGAGCAGTTTATCGCCCCCATATCAATTCGACCCAGAGTGAGCCTGGGATGGAGATGGGCGAATGGCAGGAGTTGTTGATCCTTCGAGTGGCCCTCCCTTGCCTCTATAGAATGTACTTGATCTGGCTGCTGTCCTGTTTTTTGTTTCTTCGGGTAAGGGGCCCATACCTACTGGCTTACATTTTATTATTCTCCCTTCCTCTGTTGGTACCTTCCCCACCACCCATACATCCACCCTTCTTTTTTTCTTTCCTCTTTCTCCTTTATGGTGGTTTATTCCACATTCTTCTGTATCACCCCGTCTGCTGTTCTGTCTTTTTTTCTATCCCTGATTCCTTTTATATTTTGTGTGGTCGTATTACTTTCTACCTGAATACACGGGGGTACTTTGGTTGATCTTTCTTAAGGGTATACAATGTTTGTTTCTGTGTTGGCCGTCCACTGGCACCGTATTTGTGCAATGGTGCGATCATCCGATATCGTCTGAAGTCGTCCGACTGATCCTACAACATGCAGGTGAACCAGCCCTTTTCCACTGCATATGACTTCCATCGGACGACTTCAGACAATTTTTTTTTTGTGACTACAACAGATTAGTGATCTTACCCCTTTCAATGGGAGTAATCGGACGATGCCAGGATGATCTGGTACAAGTTTACATGAAAAAAAAAATTTTTATAAACTGCCGTGCTGCGGTGATTCAGTGCTAAGCCCATAGGATTCAATGTAAAAAATATTTTTTCGTTTGTATTCAGTAGTTTTTTGTGTTTAATCCACGGCAAAAAGCCTTTATATTTTTAGGTATTCTGTATTTTTTTAGGCGAAATTTCTTTTTTTAAAAATCTATTTTAAAAAGATGAGACTTTTTTTTCTCGCGTCTCTTTGCCAGCCGGCTTCATTCAGCGGTTCTTTCCTAAACCCTGCTTTGGCTGCGCTAGATGGGGGCTGTCCTTGGTCCTGAAACTCTGACTTAGGCTGGGGTCAGACGAGCGCAGTGTTCACGTCAGTGTTGCCGCACATTTTAACGTCCGTGGTAGCATACAATTATGATAGACCCCAACACACAAAGTACGTCTGCACAGAAGTGAGGATGCACAACGGACACGGCAAACGGACGCAAGTTGGGCAAGAATGTAAAACCGCTAGAACGGATGTGCGGAGTGCGCCGCATCCGCAACGTCCACATAGCTTTGTGTGTGAGCGATGGAACGTAGTCAGAAGGACTGCATTTTTGACCGACAAAATGGTTTTTCATATTTTATTTCCCATCTACATCAGTCAAAAATGTCAGTCACAAAAACGGACTGTGTGGCCACTACCTTGTCGTCAGTCAGAAAGTACGTCCGTTGTGCACGGACGCACAGTCCGCACAGAATGCGCTCGTCTGACCCTAGCCTTAGATATATATCTATCGGCCTGTCCACTGGCCAGTCTGGGTCGTCCACAGATGCTTCCAGTGGACGACCCTTATTGGACGATGGCGTAGTTGGATGACCAAGACAGTAGCCCCACTATGGTGCCAGTGGATTGGACAGCCTTATTGAAAACTGTGTCCTGTGTTCCCGCTGAGCCTGGATGAAAATTGTGTTTCCTGTTTGCTGATGTGCCTTGCTGTGCAATCATACATGTCTGGTGTGTTGCTCTGCTGTTCACATGAATTCTTACTGTACAGTATATTATTCTGGAATGAACCTTGAATAACAAAAGAAATTCCTGTTGAGGGTTAGTTGTCAAACTATCATTTAAAGCCAAAGTCGTGTTGGTTCCTCTTCCTTCCATTATTACATTTTAGCTTGTGATGGCAAGGAAGCCAAACTTTTTGGCAAAAAAGCAAAGATTGGAAGTACAGGTGACGAGGGCTTCAGCGAATTCTACTTTTTTCTGAACTTTTCCGTAAAAAAAAAACCCGCATGTCTGTGCCCTCGTAAGTTAGCAGAAAAGGACACGATATGCAACGGATAACCCGGAAACAAGGGCCCGCTGCCAAACGAAACCACAACACAAGCAAAAAGCTACACTTAAAAGAGAATGGAAATTAAAAGGCAGCAGCTCTGGAGACACTGTCTAGGTATGCTTTAAATTACTGTAAGTGCCAGCTTTAAAACTAGGTTTACTCAACACCTGGCGTGACACCGCTCCGGTTTAATAAAGATGATTATTAATGGGCGGCTGTAGGAGCGGCGTGCTTTCTCTCGGGGCGGAAGGTTGACCTGCTCGTTACATGCAAAGTAGTTCCTGGTATTTAGTAATGTCTTGCAATTAGAAAGTTAAATATTAGACAAGCAAATGACTGTGTTCTGTAATATTCTTTATGCACCTTTTTTAATTCATCCAACTGAATTTAACAAAGCCATCAGAAATGATTATTTTATTTTTAACGGTGTTCTGCACGTATATGAATCCATGATGTGGCCGCGCTCACAAGGCTATGTTCTCTCTATTGCAACGTTAATGATTTATAACTTCGGTGTAATTTCAGTGGTCACAGTGACCGGAGTACCTTCTTCCCCTCCAGTGGAGGTTTCTTATTCAGCCCTCCGATTGCGAGGGATTGGCTCCACTCGGAAGCTGAGACCAGTAAACGCTGATCTTGGCTTGAGCAGGAATTGGGACTCTCTGGGACACGTCTACAGCCAATTGAGCTCCATGGGCTCGGTATTGAGAGCCACCATATTGGTCGGACACTAGATCAGAGATGGCAATCCTTGGCACCCCAGATCTTCCTCACTGTTTCCAATGATGCTCAATCAACCTTAAAGCTGCGTGGAACATGGAGATCTGAAACAACTGGGGTGCCAAGGACCACCATCATTGCACTAGATTGTTTAGCCTCCTCTGCTGCTCATGTGATATTTGGCTTGAGAGGAAGACCATCAGGGTTATTCAGAGAAAGGAGAAACTCTAGAGAACTTCTGGAGAAGTGAAACTTTTAGGTCAAAATAGCCGATTTGGAAAGTGGGATAAATGGGAGAATTTCACTGGTTTGGCTATTTTGACCTAGAATTTTCACTTCTCCAAAAGTTCTCAAGTTTCACCTTTCTCTGAATAACCTTGCTAGTCTCTGCTCTGTTGCAGAGGAAATCTGTTGTGTGCAGCAGACATTTTGGGGAAATGAGGTGCAAAGAGGGTTAAGACTCAGACTGTTCGATCCCTCCACTCCCCTTTCCCCTCCCACTTTTAACCCTGGGTGTCCCTTTAAGGAAAACCAAGGACCAATTTTTGATTTCAATTAAAATATGAACTCTAATAAATTCTTCCACGTCACATTATTTTACAATAATTTCTCAATCTACTAAATACGCCTGTCTAGTCCCATGTAAATAGTACAGTGACATCTGTTTTGTGTGCCAGGGAGCCTGAATAGGTTAGCTACAATATGTCGCAGAAGTGGATGGAAGTTGTACAAACATGTTCGTGAGTGTCTGGAACCGGCCTGGCAGGTGAGTGTTTGTGTGGAAACAGCTCAAGAGCTCTGTTTAGCAAACACTGGAAAATTAAAATGCCATACTGGGTTTTCCGTGCACAGCAAAAACTGCAGCTTTGCCAGAGTCGCCCGTCACAATTATTATTACCCTTTTATTTATATAGCGACAGAAACTCTGCAGCACTTTATAAGATCAGTGTACAAGGAGTTGATTTATTGGAATTCCTCACATGGATGATATGACCTGATTCAGGGGGGTCCTTGTTCCCAAGGGAACAAGTCGCCTTCCCATGATTGTAGATCAACGACCTGGTGGTTAGGTTGAACCCACTTCTTGTAAAGTCGAGACTTGCTTCTCCACAGTTGTATTGGAGGGATGTGAATGGGATTTGACTTTTCTCCACGGTTGAAGGGTAGAGATGTTACCAATGGACTCCACAGCCGATATTGTGTGGTAGGCAAGTATGTGCTGTTAGGTGTCTTGCCAAAGGACACTTACTAGAGAGGTGCTCTGGCCGGGATTCAAACCTGGGTCTCAACGGTTATAGAGCAGTGATTTTTACCTCCACTCCATCCAGCCGGTATGACCCAGCAATGTGATGGTACAACCAACTTCACATCATTCAAATTGGATCCCATGTACAGGGACCACTATGACCTGAGCAGAACGTGGTCATGGTGTTTGAAGTGTCCCTCAACATATCCAAGCTTTATGGTGTTTATTTTACTCATGAGTACATTCAAAATAATAATTATTGTGGGTTCCAAAATGTTTGACTGGTTTACTGGGAATTTATTTTAAATCCAGACATTAACATTGTTTTTGTTTGCAAAGTATTGGAGGCATCTTTAGTGGTATCCATAACATGTATGGGAAGCGGCCTATTGGTCATTTCCAGTGTTGGATCCGTTCACCGTATAGCAGTGGTTCCCAACTTTGGGTCTCAAGTACCCCTAACAGACCAGGTTTACCAAATATCCGAAGCACAGAACAGGTGATATGTGTGACAATAGTCACTTTGGCCTTGGGTACCTGGACCTAGAGATACATTTGTCAGCTGCGGGCCTGATGTTTTGTGTTTCCCAGCTCTCTGCTGTGTTTGAGTCACCCTATTCCTACAGTCCTAGGTACGCAGGGTGTTTGTGTTTTCTGTGCCCTATTCCCTGATATCTATGTTCTATTGTTCTTCCCTTATGCATTTATGGTAGTGTCATCTGATATATACTGTGCTGTTTTCCCTACGTGTAATCTGTATGTGTACAATTGCGTTTTCCCTTGCTTCCCAGGAACTGGCTTAGACCAGATCTCTCTGACCCTTCCCCAGGCTTTGTTTCACCAGGGCATGGGAGGCTATTGGGATGCTCTTCAGTGTGGAAACACTGGGGCGTGTTTTACCATTTTATTCTGTACATTTCCCCCTGTCTGTGTTTGTAATCTGTAAATAAAGTCATCCAGTTTTGTTTTCACCCTGCCTGGAGCTCCGGCTATTGACTGGGTGAGTTTTCGGCCAGAATCCGAACTCCTTCGGGATACTGATGGTAAACGGAGCATTTTGCACATGGATACCCATCCTCGCGACGGATACCTATGCTACAATTACAGGATTCGGTTTGCTTTTCTCAAACGTAATTTTTACAATTTGGCCTGTTATTAGTCCCGGAGGACCAGGATTGGAAACCATTGCAGTGTAGGATAGCCCGATGTTATTATTTTTTCAGTGCTGATGCCGCTTATCATCTGCCTTTCTCGGTGAGAGCGGATATCTGGTGCCTATAATCTGTGCATTAAAGCTGTGGGGAAAAAACAACCAAAATTCAACATTCTGCTATTAACTGTGTATTTGAATCCAATGTTATCCCTGTATCGCCACAGGGCATGTTATTCGGTCGCTGTGGCGGGTGGGCCTAAAAGATGCAGGCCAGCATAGCATGCCCTGCTCACTGCCCATAGACGCGAATGGTCCGCCTACCATCTGTGCACGTCAATTGCATCATTGGCTGCTCTGGTCAGCTGTCCCACGGCAGCCAGTGATGCGATAAGCACGTGTGCATGCTAGGCGGGCCGAAGGCTGGCCTTAGTGCCAGCCAGGCATGGTGATGCGGTACCTCCCATGACGCTGGGAGCTCCTGGCAGCAAAGGGTTAAACATTGCATCATACCCATTTAGTTTATTAAATTTAATTAAAAAATATATATTTTTATTAAATATTATATTTTTGTAAACCACATGGTCATAGACCATGGTCTAGACTCTGGCCTTTGCAATGATACCTCATAAGACCCTGTAAGTATGAGGGTGGGTCCTGGAACATTTGCTCTCCAGATATTTTGGAACTACATCTCCCATGATGCTCAACTACCCATTAGGTTATTAAAGCCTCATGGGAAATGTAGTTGAAAATGTTTGGAGGACCAAGGTTGCTGATCCTGTTGCAGGACAAATGCTACTGAAGATCTATGAAAAAAGACCCCCTGCATCTCTGTATAGGGAGTTCCCTGAGAGATTAGATGGAAGCCCCATTTCAGTTGTCATCACACTTAAACGCAATACTGTCATGGGGTAGGAGTAGCCCTACAGTGATGGAGAAGGTGGGAGATGCCCCAAATCGCCACCGATGTGCAGGACTTGGCTTGCCGTGGCTGCAGTGAGCCAGCTTGACCAATTATCCGCAGATTGTTAGTAACGTACCGGCTGGGTGGAGTAGCGGTAACATCACTGCTCTATAACCGTGGAGACACAGGCTCAAATCCTGGCCAGAGCACTTCTCCAGTAAGTGTCCTTGGGCAAGACTCCTAACAGTACATACTCGCCACCCAGGACATACTTGAAAACGAGAGAAATCTCAATGTATCCTTCCTGGTAAAATCCTTTAATAAAAATAGAAAACAAATTGCTATCGGCCGCCAATAACAGACAAAGCAGATAATCTGTCAATCCCTAGTATAGCCAAGTTTTGTTTCGTGTGGCATTAAAACGGTACCACACACAAGCTAAAATGTTATTAAGATATGCAATTGCGCTTCAACGTGATACATATATTTTATAGTGTAAACACAGCAGGTATTCTGTTGGTAAAATGAATGAGGGTTTTTCAGAAGAGAACAGCTTTTAAATACAGCGCTCCCCACCGCATGCTCACGCTGATTTCTTTTATATGCATGTCTGTAGCTGATTTTGCTTTGTGAGCGACACAGCGTGTTGTCTTGTATGTGGCAGCTTAGTACAGAAATCGTCCTCCTCCTGCTTAGACAGCTCTGATCATCCACCTTACGTGTCGTTGTGCTAACTTTAACCCTTTCACTGCTGAGGACGTGTGGGCAACGTCCTCATTGACTCCTAAGGAAAGATGGGGTGGAGATAGCGGGGTTCAAAAGAACCCCCTATCTCCCGACTGTTGGCAGCTAGCAGGGTCATGTTTGGTATCATTAGAAAGGCCTTTCCAATGATACCAAACATGACCATGTTTAAGGCTAGGGTCAGATGAGCGCATTTTGTACGGATTGTGCGTCCGTGCAGTACGGACGTACTTACTGACAACAAGGTAGTGGCCAAACAGTCCGTTTTTTTCACTGACGTATTTTTTGACTGATGTAGCAGGGAAAATAAATTAAAATGAAAAAACATTCCGTCCGTCAAAAATGCTGGACGTATAAATGCAGTCCATCTGACCTCGTTTCATCACTCACATACAAAGCTACACGGACGTTGTGGACGTGGCGCACTCCGCATGTCCGTTCTAGCAGAAATTGCTCAGCAGTGAAGGGGTTTTAAAACATCTTCTATACAGGTAAGTTATACATGAATGAATGCTATAGGGTTAAAACATTAACCCCTTTTGCCCTACCCTCTTCCGTGTTAACCCTTTTTGTTTCCATTAAATACTCTCCTGAATCTAGCACTGGTCTAACTCTGATTTCTGCAGGATATGATATGCTTCCAGCTCATCATGTCACATGACCACAAGGGGCTGCACCCTCAAGTCAATCCAGTGGCTCTTTTTGCCGGAGTACTTTGATATCATTGGATAAGACTAGCTCCCAAAGGCCTCAAAGCCCTGAAACGTGAGCTGAGGTTCTGGGCAGGACTAAGCCTCTGCATTTGGATGGCTGAATTACCCCTCTTAACCTCCCCACCCCCTCAGAGGGGGATAGGGATCAGGGAGCTCACAGCAATGTGTCCACTCAGATGCGTTAAGTGCACAGCAGAAGACGAGAGCTTTGGCTGTTGAACTACAGCTCCTTTTGATGCTTTGCCAGTCTACTGTTGGGGGTTGTGCCGTTCATCAAATATTATTTACTTTTTGGCCAACCTCGTTCTAGGGCTCCCAATCGCATACCTGCACCATAATTTTATATAGTTTATTCTGCAATGGTTAGTAAACAATAAGGTTCTCTTTTAAATAATCACACGGAGGGATGTGTCTGACGGCAGGCGCAGCGCTTAGTATTTCGGCTGCACGTAGTTTCCAGCAGCAGTCAGCTAGCAAGGAACACATGCAGGAAATGCCTGCTGCAATTAAAAGGGAATGGTAATATTAATGGATTGCTCAATGAGCTTGAGGTGTTCAGGCGGCAGGGCTGTAATCAGCCAGCGCTTTGTGCCGATGATGAAACAAGTGACTGGGAAGGGATGGTGTAATTCTAAGTTGTGTTGAAATGTTTCACCATTCGTCTAAATAGAGAGGAATACTTCTTGCTGAACAGCTAAGGCCGCAATCCATGCATGAGAAACTGGAATGATTGAGGCCCATGCTGTTGTCGATCGAGACCGTCTGTTGTTTAAAGGGACACTGCCACTTACATAAGCTGGAACCATTTACAAATCAAACCACTTTATAAAACACATTCTGCATTTTTTTCTCTTTTTCAGTTGTTATAAATGCGATTAATTCAAATAAAGTAAGGTTTTGGTCTCGTTTCCATTTTGTGTATTTTTTCCCATGATGCAACATTTAACAAAAGCTTTGCTTTGTGCCTCTCTTTATTTAAAGAAATGCTCTATTAAAAAATAGAGTTCCTTTTTTTTGTTGCTCTATTAAAAAATAGAGTTCTTTTTTTTTTTTTTGTCCTTTAAATAATTTGGAGCCCCCCTTACAGGTTTATTACTTGCCCTTTTGTCCCTCATCGCATTCAGCTCCTCTCCAGCTCTGAGACTTAAAAACCTGGATGTCTCTGAGCTTTTCTACGCAATTTGTGAATTGTGTGGACTAATGGGACTACGCTCTTGGCTTACGCAAGTCCCATAGCGCTTGCCCATAATGATGGATCCGGGCTCGTCTTTCTCCCTGACAACCACTGGCTTCGTAAGCGATCTTGGGGAAGACGACGGCTGAAGTCTCGTGACCGACAGCCAGGAAGTTCAAACCTCTCGGCTGCCTGGTCGTGCGGGGGGGGGGGGTGTAAATCTCTCCACTTCACCCCACGTTTTAAACGGTTTGGGGAGACCTAGGAGGGGGGAGGATACTCCATACACCCTGACCACTTAAAAAAAGCTAAAGCGGTGATGTGTGTAGAATATCCCTTCAGTCTACATTATTTAACAGTTAATGAGGTGTAGGAGGGAATATTTAGATAAGGTGACAGGAGGGTATTGTTCTCCAAGAGATGGCAGCTGACTGAGATAACATGGCTTACCCCCTTCACTGCTGAGACATTTCACCTCTGTGTGCTGAGCTCATTTTGACAGTTTTTGCTCATGTTTAAAAGCAATTTGAAGTTGTATTTCTTTTTATATGACCCAGACACGTTATATATCCTTATTTTCGGCAGATTCATAATATAATCATTATTCTATGTCATGTCCCGCCAGAATGCTATAACAATTTTTTTTTTAACCCCTTCCCGACCGCTGACGTACCCTGTACGTCCTGTACTCGGGTCTCCCTTAGACCCGATGACGTACAGGGTACGTCAGCGGCGCCAAATCCCCCTCCCGCCCGATACTCACCTCCCTCGTCGGATCCCACGTCGATCTGACAGGGAGGAAGCCTGCCCATGTGATTTACATGGGCAGGCGAGGCTGATGACATCGCCACGCTGCGTGGTGACGTCATCAGAAGGTGCCCCCATGTGTTTCAATGGAGGGGAGGGGGGGGCTCATTCGGAGCCCTCTATCTCCCCAACCATTGAAGCTAGGGAGGTGCCGTTTGCACCACTGGAGAGGGGAGAGCCTCCCCTTTCCAGCGGTGTATGGCATTAACCATTTCGCCGCCGGATCACGTTGCGGCGCCAATTGGCGCCAAAACGTGATTCAAACCTGGAGGGGGGCTGACATCTTGGATGTCAGCCTAGCCTCCAGGTCCCCCCCCCACCCACTGACAACCTCACCATATGTGTGAGGATGTCAGTGGGCCAGTTAACCCTCTAGCTGCCATGTAGAGATAAGGGGATCCTAAGGATCCCTTTATCTCCCGATCCATGGCAGCTAGATGGTCATATTTGCCATCATTTGAAAGGCCTGATTATGGCCTTTCAAATGATACCAAACATGACCAGGTTTGGTTTTAAAAGAAAATGTAAAAAAAAAATTAAATAAAAAAAAAAATAATAAAAAAATTAAATAAAATAAAAAAATGTTTTTTTTTTAAAAGTTTTTTTGTCTGGGGGGAGTTTAATTAAATAGGACCTAGGCTGTCATCTAAAAATAATTAGCACAAAATGGTCAGAATGAGCGCAGCGCACATAGGTGAACTGGCTCAGCAGTGAAAGGGTTATTTATATTCTCGGGATAAAATTTGGAAACTATTTAGCCGGGGTCTTTATTGGTGGTTATAGCTTTAGGGGATTAAATTACGAAAAAGTGTGTTTTTACCATTTTTTTCATCATATTTCATATTTTTTTTATATTAAATTATTGGATATGATGGAAATAATGGTATTTCTAGAAAGTCCATTTAATGGCGGGAAAAAGGGTGTATAATATGTGTGGGTTGAATAAACGAGTAAGAGGAAAATTTGATCTAAACACGAGCAGCGCAGAAACGTAAAAACAGCAGCGGTCACTAAAGGACGGATTTGTGTAAAACCGCCCGGTCACTAAGGGGTTAAAGAATGTGAATTTCCATTCAGATTTCAATCATTTACAGCTTCTAAAATTGTTTTTTTTTTTTTTTTAAATGTTCTCATCCAAACCTTTGTAGTTATATATTCAATGGGGCACTCCTGTTAAAAAAAAAAATGATTAAAATGGGAACCTGTTACTGTATCTCAGAAAATATTTTAACTAAAACTGAAAAAAGAACCTTTTTTCAACGTGGGAAATGAGAGCGTGCGTTAATGCATCATTGCTCACATTAATGAAACACTATTGTTTTTCAATTATAAAGGGGTAAGTCCTTTTTTGACGTCGTCGCACCCTTGCACGATGACTTCAGTGAGCGGGGGAGGTCCCAGAGGCAGCAACCTTTTCACACCTGCCAGTGTTAGATTTTCCTTCTCCGGATAGGCAGAGTTGATTGTAGTTACCAGGGAACGTCAGTGCTTTGAGAACTTGGTAAAATATGAAACCTGAGGACAAAACAACACTATGCTGACATAATACTGCGGATACAACACCCCAAAGGAAGAGCTGCTTTTCCGTCTCTAGGGGGCGCTGCAGTTATCACAGGTGAATTCACAAGGTTTGTTTTTTTTCCTATTGTGCGCCGGCGTCTGGCGGTAACAAGACATGCGCAGAGTTGGGTGTTGGTATGTCCAGACACAGATAAATGAGGTTTGGACCTTTGGTCCATAATACCCTATCTACGCGTTTGGATGGTTCTTACCGAGATGCAACATGTATAGCATCACAACTGACTGTAGATCAGGCTCTTTTTTTTGTGGCGGCTTTTTAAAACTTCACTCATTCCCACTTAGCTGTTTATTTAAAAATGTGCTTTTCTTTTTTTAGTTTGTAATTGATGTTCGAAGGGTCCAAACACTAATATCCACCCATCTGCAGTGTCCCATCAGGGAGTGGATACCCCTTTATGATCTCATTCCTTGAGATATGGAAGACGTTGCTATCCCAGTTCCAGCGCTGGGTGCCGCCGGGCTCCACCTCTGGAAATTATTGGAGGAAGAGCATCATGCAGCGCTGGGCGATTTGGCCTTCAGCGGGTACAATCCTGCACGGGCTCTCTGATCAGTACACTGGCATTCATTGAGGGGGGAGGAATGCGTGGAGCCATCCTAGCCATCACTCACACGGACGGCATGCCCCTGGAATGAGTGATATTAAACCTATGAAGGGTAATTACAAACGTTTTACCCTTATGTGACGGCAACGATATGCTAACAATGTGTAGGGGGTGATCCCCTGGAAAATGAGCATTAGAAGGAACACTCAACTCATCCTGACCACTTTATTGATTTGAAGTGGTCAGGATTTGAGGAGTGCCCCCTCCCCCACCTCCACAGATCTGGAGATATCTCTGGGCATAGTGGAGGAGTTTGGAATTTCCCAGCTGCCGGTCCCCAGATCGGTCACTAGTCCCTGGGTTGATGAGGGACAAAAGATGAGTAAATTCTCCTGAAATAAAAAGAATAAATAATTGGGCAGAGGTTGTCAGCGACTCAGCGGCCTCTGGGCAGAAAAAAAGACGCTGTATTTAGTAGAATATCCCTTTAATTTGGGCGCGAGTCCCTTTTATTTTCCAGTCATGCCGGTGTTAGCTGTGAGATACGGTGTAACGCACACCTGTCATTAGCAAGAGGAGATTGATATGTTATTTAAAAATAATCTTCAGCGCGACGGTTACAGGAATTTCACTTTTTACATTAATACAATTCCTGATTGCGAGGACAATCTCTGTATGTTATAACCTGGTTTAGCCTTGAACGCATTGTGTTTGCTGTTTTACAGCGCTCGATAATGGACGGCTGAGAGGACATATTCCTATTATATAATTTTAGGATTATTCCAAAAGTCGAGCCGCAATAAAGCTTCAAGGACAAAACTCCCAGGAGACGGAGCTTTATACGCAACGACAGATAACCATTATTTAACGGCTCAAGGAAGCGTTTTCATGAAATAAATGCCAGTCGCACGATGTCATGGCGTCGCCTTATTGCATGTTAGGAATGTGCTGATGAGTCCTGATAAGATGAAGTCGTCACAGTGCCCAGAGTGTCTCTTTAACTCTTTGAAGCCTGGGGGGGGGGGGTCAGGTCTGTTACATTAAAGTGTTATTTCAAAGTTAATACTAAACCGTCATAGAGCTTTCTAAATAAAGATCACAGGCCTCTCATCCTTTTACCTGTTGATCTAATATGAGCTTGTACTGAGGAGTTTTAAGAAGTCCCTGGATTTTGGATCATCTCAGATTTTCGTATGAAGGATGCTTGAGTCCTGACATGACGCCGACAAGTGGAAAATTCCACACCTGCGCGTGATGGGGAACAGAATGATTAAAACCATTTTCTGCGCTTCCTTCAGGCTGTGTGTATAAGGTGTATATCAAACAAATGAATTTCGTGTTTAGACTTGGGTCACATCTTATATGCAAGTCTGATCAATTTCGGTTCTAAGCATTCTGGGTAAGGGATGTATTGTGACTTGGTATGGCTGGGAGGGCTTATAACCGTATGGATGAGGAATTCTGATCTTGTAACCAGATTGACACTGTAACCGTGTGTCTTGTTGAATCCGTACTTGAGGATGCACACACGTATATATGGAGAGCTCTCAAAACGGCTTCTTTTTATCATAATCTTGATTTAAAGATGCTTCCAGTGCTCTCTGTATGTGTCGAGAGATTTGACACTTGGGCAAAGTAGGTTTTAGGAGGCGTCAAGTACAAGCATCATTGTATCATTGTGGAGATGTATATAATATGATTTCTCTTTCCTCTCATACACACACGTATGCAGTTTCCTCGTATCTCGATAGACTCAGTGTTGCGCGTCCTCTTGTTTTATCTCATGATTCGAGACATTAAGGGATATGGTAGGATAGCAGCACACTATGAGCAAAGCCAACCTGATATTGTTTGTTCTTGTGTTTTTAGATTGGGGATCTCGAGCTACAGCCCCTCACCCCTGGACTAGAGTTCCAACAACTCTATGAATGAAATGGATGGCCTTAGAATTATGGGAGTTGTAGTTCAGAAACATCAAGAGGGGGGGGGGCAGAGTTGGATCCCTGGTCTAGACCAAGACGTCAGTATATGTCTGTGCCATCCTGTTTACATTACATGTTATATGTATTTATTTTTCCTTCCTTACATTCCAAATCAACAACCAGACATTTCTCTACCCGGCGGGGCGTGGATTTTTTTTAATCCCTCCCCCACACACACACGTTTAAGATCAGCCTAAATATTTAACATTTACGATTTTATTCTTTTTTTTTTTTTTTTTTGTGGCTTATCAGCATAGCTGGCAGGCGCCAAAAAATCCAAAATGTATGATTTTCGTAAAACTGGTCAAGGGTTTTCTCTTTTTTTTTTTTTTTTTTTCTTCCTTTCGACTCACTATATTTAGTTGTCACTATTTTGATGCTGGATGAAAACCAGACGTCGGCCTAATAATAAACCGGTATGATTAATCATGCTTTTGTGTTTTATGTGAAACATGGTGTGATAGGAGCCATGCTTATCCCATGTTTCTGTGCTGTCACAAGATTTAGGTTTATCTCTCTGTAGACCTCTCATAACTTTTGAGGTTTCTGAGACCCCCCCCCCCAATCTCCGTTATGCGGGTACCGGAATACCAGCTCCTATTGGATGGTTATGTCACATATGAGGTGAAATAGGCAGCTCACCGGCGTATGAGCAGCATTTCTAATTCTGACAGGCTCTGCATTATTTATTCCCGTAGCATTACACCAGGTCAGTCGCTGTGTCCTCAGACTCCGTGACATTGATTCTGACTGCAGAACGCTGCTGATAAATCTGCATTTGATCACTGAGGTCATTAATTGCCTTGTGCATGTTTTTTAGTTTTCCGCCCTCCATCTGATCTTAGAATATTTAAGATCCATTATTAAATGGTTTTTGTTGGATGCTCCGGTAAGATTGCCTCACTCGTATATACAATGTGTCTACTCTGCAATAATACCGCGTCCTGCTGTTTCCCAATTAACCCATCAAATAATTGCTTTTCCTCTACAATGGCCAATAAATAAGGGAAATGCGTGTAAAGATTGTGAAAGCCAAGAAAAAGGCCAATTAGACAGTGAAAAATAATCTGTTTTCTATGCAACATGGCGCGCACTGCTGGAATGTCACATTCAAGAAGAAATAGAGGAGACACGTCTGCGATGAAAGATACAGGAGCAGCAATGGTTCACACTGAACATTTCTTATTAAAGGCTTTTTTTTAGGCACCCTTACCGGAACCACTTATTGTAGTGGATATGGTGCTTTGAGTCGGTGGGTAATGTCACTCTGGGCTAGGTCCAGCTATCTTCAGTCTGTTAGACATAAATGACCAGGGGCTTCCCCGTACCCACAGCCACCCTGTCTGCAGTAAGGGGGGGGTCAGTCATTGAAATGTCAGACCCCTCCCCCAGGTTACCACATGCACAAAGTGCACATACTAAAAGCATTTTGACCACTAACGTGTTAGAGCATAGTGGTTAAGATGCTTTGAGAGCCCACACTGCTTGGTATTTGCAATAAAAGCTACGGTTTAACCGCACGTCTACCTCCATTTCTCCTCACATTAACGTTGATATGTTCTGCCCAGATACACTTTTTGCTGTGATCTCTCCTCAAAGGGACTGATCTGTCTTGAAGAGCGAACCGATATCTCCTCCCATGATGATACATCACAGCTGCTTTCTCGGTTACAGATTCAGGTGCCGCCATGTTTGTCACACCCTCCCTATGGTTTGAATGTGCTGAGGACTGTTGCAGAGCGTTGCGCCGCTGGCCGTCTGGCATTGTCTTCATGCTGACTTGTCCGTCAGAGCACCAACAGTCAATGCTTTCTGCTCAGAGCTGTCACTCCCACCTGCGGCATGCCAAACAGAAGTGACATCTAAAATGTGTAATATGGTATTACATGATGCGCACCCCCCCCCCAAAAAAAAACCTCTGTTGCAAAATACCGCTAACACCTGTTTTGAGTGAGTCCCTTTAAAACAAGCCTGTTTTCTGGAGGACATTACGGGTGCACACTGCATATTAAAGGGACATCTAGTCACCATGGCCAATTACTGAATTTTGTGAGTCCCAAACCACCTCTTCTGGAGAGAAGGCCTGGAATGTACAGCTCTGTACGTTCCATGTCAGCCAGTGGCTCTTCGCGTGCTCAATGAGGCAGTGGATTGTCTGAGCTTCACAGGAATTGTCAAGCGGTCAGGCCCGTCTTTAATATTGATTGGACCCTGGGCAAACATTTTCTTGGGCCCCCCCTGAAAGCCCGCCTACCACATAATTTTGCTCTCCACCCCCAACATCCAAAAAAAACAAAACAAAACACAAATACATCATGGACTTGTCTCAAAAAGCTTTAATAATGTAAAAATAAACAACTGGCTCACAAACAAGTCCTTAGATTGATCTGTAACATTACGTACATGCAAATTATGGTCTCATCTAGGCTCTTTCTCATCATAAATTTATATTAACAGTTACATGTTCTTGGGAGAAAAAGCATGTTAATATCTTAATGTTCATTTGCAACTGAAAGTTATTATGTTTCAAGTGTAAAACAAATAGCTGTATAGTCTAGTATTAACACAAAAATAAGAATTATATGTACCCAGCACAGACCCCCCCCAGAATTATTTGTACCCAGCACAGGCCCCCCAGAAATATATGTATTCAGCAGAGGCCCCCAGAATGTTATGTACCCAGCACAAGCCCCCAGAAATATATGTATCCAGCACAGGCCCCTAGAAATCTATGTATCCAGCACAGCCCCCCTAGAAATCTATGTATCCAGCACAGCCCCCCTAGAAATCTATGTATCCAGCACAGCCCCCCTAGAAATCTATGTATCCAGCACAGACCGCCAGAATTATACTTACCCAGCACAGACTTCAGGATCAGGTGACCCGTGTGTTCCTCTGAGCTCCAGCATTCTGCGCCATGCGGCCGCCAGCTTCTGAAGGCTGTGACACGCTCTCGCGAGATCTTGCCAGTAGGCCGCGTCACGTCCGTCACAGGACGGTGGCCGCGCGAGGGAGCAAGAAGACATTGTTGAGGGGGCTGCTAGTGAAATGCTGTTAATGCATTCCGCTAGCAGCAGCAGTGATCGTCCACAGTTTATGCGGGCCCAAGGGGCAGCTGCTTTGGGCCCCTCAACAATAACTGGTCCTGGGGCAACTGCTCCTTTTGCCCTGCGTTAAAGACGGTCCTGCAAGCGGTCAGATCTGGGACGGCATAGAGGGAGCTAGGCTTGGAATAAAGGACACAGGAGGCCTGGAGGGGCTAGGGATTAACTCCAAACATGGCTTCTTACCTACATTGTGAAAGATGTAAAATGCTTCTGTGACCAAGAACTGTGCAGAGTCCACGCTGTCATTCATTTGTGGCTGGACTTGGCAACTTTTACCTAGAAATGTCATGTTATGGAACAAGTGTGTCTATGTGGGTTTCTGCTGGTTTTCCTTCAACAAATGCAGCCTGAGCTAGTCACACTCTCGCTCCTTCAAACTTACCAAAAATGTCTTTAAAGGATGGTGCTTAAATGACGTAACTTCCATCATAAATGCATTGACTTTAAAGACACTTGGTCCTTAAGGGGTTAATAGAATAATATTCTGTACCAACAAGCCAAGTCCTGCTACAAAAAGAGGGGGGGGGGTATACTATGTCCAATACATGGAAATACACTGTTCATTCAGTAAGAGCCGTGCCTGTGTGTGTTTATCATTTAGTAAACTCCGGTCAAACCAGTGGACTTTTTTATTCTTCTTTTCAGAACTTTGTTTCTATAGCGGGGCTTGTTTTCTATTTACGTTCTCTTGTTACAAATAAAAGCTAGAAATAGGAATGTGTCTCTAAGCGCACTGATAGAACTACTTTCCCAATGACTGCAACGTTACTGTGCCAAGTATTTTTTATTGTCTTATGTCACAATGGTGAAGCGCCCATTGTTCTGACTATATATAGATATATATTGCACCATCACCTGTTCTGCGCTATTGGAACATCTTTGATAATGTGCATTCACAGCTGGCAGTGGGTTTGGAGATTGTTATGCTACTATATACCTCTCACAATCCCTGGATCGCTCTCGTGCACTGTCACACCTTGGTCACAAACTCACATCCCACTCGCTATCTGTCGCACATTTTAACAGCTCTATGTCTCATACATGCGTCAAACTCACCCGAATCTTCTCACACATACGTGCTCTTTAAATGACTAACCTTTCCCAAACACCTAATTAGCCGAGATCATACCTGCTGACTTTACTCAAATGTCACGTTTGCCGCTTCGCGCATATCCCTAATTAGCTGCCCTCCTGCATTTGATGTTGAGGAAGCTGGGCGTTTAGCAGATCGTCCTGTTCCCGGTGTCTCGCAGGGATAATGCCATCTCTGGGCTCCCCATTCCCTGATACATGTCATCTTTATGCACAGCTCAAGACACTGGTGACATTATCACATTTTGCTGGTGTTGTGCGCCTGGACGCGACACACGAGAATATTTGCAGAGCCGCAGGGCAGAAAGAAGTCACGGTGTTCTCTTCCTTTGTAGGTTTTCTGCAGCAAAATAAGACTTTAAAGTATATTATTTACTGTATGAAAAATAAATATTTAATTTCCATTATCTTCAGAAACCTGGCTTTTTTAATTAAAAAAAATAATTCTAAACCTAATCCTTGTGTTAACTAGTTATTGACCTGAATTTCTGTGCATATAAATACGAATAGATCACGGTGTAAATTACAATGGAACTAAAACACCCTTTTTTCAGTTTCCTGGAACATATCTTTACATATACAGAATCTGTGAATGATTTATTTCTACTTGATATGAAGTGTAACAAAGGCAAATATATGAATATTGATCTCCATGTGTAGTTTGCTATTTATCATTCATGGTTAATTTTTTCCTTTTTTTGCAAATCCACCTTGAAATACTGTGAATTTTCCATCATCTCTCCATTTATGCTGAATTATTATAAGCCCCCCCCCCCCCCGCCCGCCCGCTGTCACTCACTTGATTAGTGTCGACTTGTTTTTCCAGATTGGGAAGAGGAGCAGGTCAGCAGTCCAAACATCCTCCGACTCATTTATCAAGGACGCTTTCTCCACGGCAATGTGACTTTAGGAGGTATGTGTCGTCCTTATAATGTCCAAGAAGAAATACACCGTCATTATTTCAAACTGACCCTGTTACACTATGTTGTGTATTAATCTTCCCTTCATATCGCGCTGCTGAACATGCCTGTGTTTTAGGTGCATTCTGGGGAAATCTTGCTCACAGTCCAGACATCAGACTGGACAACTTTGTGTATATTTTATTTTTCATTAATTTGATTTAATTTTGAATCTATTGAAATGATTCTTCATTGGACCAGAAAATACATAACACTATTAAAGTAGAATAAAATATACATTGGCAACAATTACATATTTAAACTTTTAATATTTCACTAAAACAAAAATATATATAATATTCTCATAATTGCGACCATCGCACTACCAGATAAAAAAAAACTTTCACAATAATTTTCAACACAATAGAGAATTTTTTAATCAGGAGCGTTTGATATCCTGAGACAGAGGAGATATGATAGAAACATTTAAATACGTAAAGGGAATCCACAAGGTAGAGGAAGGGAGTATATTTAAAAGGAAACAAAGTAGCAAAACAAGAGGACAGTCTTAGATTAGAGGGGCAAAGGTTTAAAAGTAACATCAGGAAGCATTATTTTACTGAGAGGGTGGTGGATACATGGAACAGTCTTCCAGTAGAAGTGGTAGAGGCCAAAACAGTAATTGAATTTAAGCAAGCATGGGATAGGCATAAGGCTATCCTAAACAAAAGATAAATCCAGGTAAAGTATCCATGTAATTGGGCAGACTAGATGGGCCGAAAAAGGTTCTTATCTGCCGACATTTTCTATGTTTCTATAAGCGGCCCTATTCCCTATGGACACTAATGGCGTCCCCATGTTAACGCGATATTCCGGGTGTCTCCTGAGTTTCAAGTTTTAGTGAATAGACCTGTAAGTATACTCCATCATGATGGTGAAGTGGTTAATAAGCTGACAATGTTTTCAGAACAAATAGGGGGCCACACAGAAATTTAGTAGCATGAAGTGTATAATTGTGTCCCCTGTTTCACGTTTTTTTTTGTATTTTTTTCTGATTTGTTTTATTTTGATAATTCAAGACTCGTTATTTAAAAAAAAAAAAATGCAAATGTTGTAAAAGAGTACAACATGACCTTCAAGAACAGGGCCAGTAATACGCAATGCTAGGCCGCCATCTTCTGGCCATATGGTATATTGCATTAATTTCTCTAAACGCATGAAACAATTTTTACATTGTATACAGTTTGCTGTGAATGTAAGCCTTGCAGTGAGGTGCTATATGTAATGTACAAATATATGCATTGGTTATGGGAACAGAGTGATGCCACCCTGGAATCTGCAAATCAAACCAATAGGTCCACGATTCGGCAGCCTTGACCCTTCTGCGCTTTTGGAACTACATTTCCTATTATGCTCCGTCAACCTAATGAGTGGTCAAGAATCATGGGGGATGTAGTTCGAAATCCTCTGGACGGCCAAGGTAGCTGACCTTTGCTCTAGTCTGTATAGTATTCCCACAAGTGATGCATACGGGTGTAAGCATACTGTAATTAAAAGTATCTGTGTGGTTTTCCTAGGGGTCGACTGGGCCAATACTAATGATTTAATAAGTATTTGCTATCGGTCTTAGATGTACCGATATATTCTAGGTATTGATGTACCGATATTCTAGGTATTGGTGTACCGATATTCTAGGTATTGGTGTACCGATATTCTAGGTATTGGTAGTCACGTCTTCTTTGAAGGTGACATTGCCGATATCAGTGATACCGTTACATTTAAGACCTACTATACAGCTTATTCATTAAACCGTTAATATTGGCCTTTTCTGGGTCGATTCCTGCTTTTCTCTGCCCTCTCCCTCCCTCCCTTTCTATCTGATCTTACGTCTTATCTTAGTGTCTGATAAGCTGGATATTTGAGATTGTAAGGCTGGTTGAAAAATACCTCTTTGAGGATCATTTTTATAGTTCACTTCCCCACTGATCTATTGGATATTATAAAAGTCTATATATTTTTAATTTCCCAGCATTAAAACTTCCACTTGGAAAAACAACAGTGATGCACTTGGTCGCCAGAGAGACATTGCCGGAGCCCAACTCACAAGGTATGAACAAATACTCATATTACTACTATTGTGTTTGCATGTTGATTTTTTTTTTTTTTTTTTTGTGTGTGGTTGTGTGTTTGGTACACACAGTCACACCTCCCTAAATCACATATTTTTTTAACCGCTGTGCCGTGGCATGCCAACGTGCCGAGGGAATTCCCTGTGCTTCGGCAGAATGAGGTGTGTGAGTAACAGGACAATGACATGATGTGGGTTCGATTGAAAAAAGGCACAGGGTGAGATCTATTAATGAATAGGACTCCACATAACATCACAAAGTCTTAATGTCACTTTCTAAATGATATTGGTGTGCCGCGAGATGGAAAGGTTGTAAATCACTGCTTTAGGACTCTGCATTCCCAGATAACCTGGTGACATGAAGGAGCTTGTCACAATGTGCCTAGGAAACCCAAATGGCATCCTGTGTTTTCTCATACAGAGTTGGTGTGAATGTGCTGGATTTTGAGGTCATTCATTTTCTTGCGTGTGACAGTGAAGCTTGTCCCTCTTTTTAAAGCACGGAACCCAAGTTGTAGGACAATGGCCGTATTCTATAGCAGAAAGACACGAGCATTGTTGAAAGATGCCAATTCGGTCGGTTCGGGGCGAATGCCTCTGCATACTGGAATAACATACCCTGAGGATAGAAACACAAACCTCTGATCTGCCAATCACAGAATTGCAATAGTCATGTGTGGGATGGATGTCATCATCACATATTTCTAGTGGGTTGGATGGAATGGGATGAGCTTTGATCGGTCACGGCCCTCGTAGGAATAAGCTCGTCTTAAGTTTTTAGTTCTTCCAAGGCTACTTGCCTCTTACTGATATTCTTTTCACTGGATTTATTTTCAGTTGTAGACTTGTATTTGTTCTTTTCTAGATGTCACCGCACTGCAGAGAGCTGCCCCTATTGCAGTAACCTGTTTACTTTTTCAACAGTTGTGTTTTATGATCAGATCTTTTCGAGGCAGACCTGACAACCTCAAACGATTCCATAGTGTGCGCCAATTTAAATGGCAATGCCAGCAAGTTGTGTCGCAGGAAGGGATGTCCAATAGAATATGATTTGATGACATACACAGTGGTAGGTGCATGTTGTTGTGTAGAGTAGTGACTACATGGGAGCTGATATGGAGGGCCCTGTAGTACAGAGGTGGATTAATTTGGGGGTTGTAGAAGGTGGATACCAAGGGTCCTATTGGAACCGGGCTATATTAAAAGGGACACAATGCATCCTCACCACTTAATCTGACATCTGTATCGACGAGGGAGAAAAGGGAAGTAGAATCATCTAAAGTAAAAAATAATTGGGCAAAGGCCGTGGGCATCTGATTCCACCCATAATATTGCTTAACACTTTCACTACCAGGTGATTATTTTCAAAAACACCTTTTCGAAAACCACTGGTTCCTGACAAATAATTTTAAATTATACAGTAAGGAATATTTGGGCATATTCACAGTGTATCTCTTACTGTAATAAACCTATTTGGCCAATAGGTAGCACCATCTACTTCCAAATTGAGTTACGGCTACAGCTCGATTTTTTTTTTTTTTTTTTTTGAGATGCAGTCTGGCGGGCAAGAAGCCCGCCGGACTGAGGGCTAATTCTTCGCTGTGAATATCGCACGTGCGATTGGCGATCGGCCCGGACGGGAGGAAATGGTCCCTGGACACTGACGTCAATAAGACTGCGCGCACGCAGCCCTATGCTTCCCGGCATACAGCTCTCGCAATACGACCCATAGTACCGTGAGAGCTGCTGGCCGAAATCAGGGAGCTGTGTGTGAAATCACGTCTCCTCCCTATAGAACAGGTCTGTAATAAATAGTAATAATAAAAAAAACACCTCGGTAATGTTACATTTCAAGCTCTTGGAGCCATTCCATGCATGTCCTGATCACCATGCTGGAATGATCCCAAGAACTTGCAATCTAACCCCTTTTATGGAAAACTGTCTGAATCAGGCAGTTATTTTCACAAAAAATAATAACTTGAGTTAAATTGCAAGCTCTTGGGGCTAATCCATGACTGAAGCTTTGCACACACGCAGGGATGACCCCAACAGCTTGCATTCTAACTCAAATTATGCGCGCACTACGTGAGTGTATCACAGAAACCATAGCAATAAAACTCACAGTAATGTGTACGAGTTATCGCTGTGGAGCCCTGTGATACGATCGTACACACAGCATATTCCTGGTAGTTTTAGCACTGTGAAGCGTCAAGATAGATACAGAATTATTTGTAATGCTCTGACTTGTGGTATGTACTTTACTGCAACTTAAACCAGATTTCCGAATGTTAAAGTATGTCTGGTGGCACAATATGTGAGCAGACATATCAGGCTTATGAGGTTGATCCTGATAAAAAGCCATTTAATTTTGTTTAATGTAAACTACAATGTTCACTTGGAGAACTGTTCTAAGTTCAGAACTTGCATTTGTTGCACATATTGAAGTGTTAGGTATGTCTCTAGGCTGTTATGAATAAAGACCTCTATTTAACCCTTTCGCTGCTGTGGACGCAGGTACTGTTGGGTGCGGAGGACGCGCTCAGAGCGTCCTCCCTTTGCGGCCAGCGATCGGCCGGATTCCGGCCGATCGCTGTGCCCCCCCTGGTGTGGGCTGACCTCCTTGATGTTGGACCGCCGCCGACACCATTTAGAGGTCATTGCGGCGGCGCAATGACATCTAATTCAGCCCCCCCCCCCCTGCGTGTGCAGAGGAGGTGCCTGAAGGGGGGGGATCCCCCTCCCGATCGCCGGGGTCCTACGGCTGAAGGCAGGCACGGTTTGGTAGGGCACAGCCTGCCCTTCCAAACCATGCCTGCCTTTAACCCCTTGGGTGCCGGATCACGATTCGGCACTGAATCGTAATCCTCTCCCGGAGCTGGCCAACATCTTGGATGACTGGCGTCAACCCCTATCTCCCGATCCGTGGCAGCTAGGGGTTAATGTTTGGTACTGTTGGCTCGGCCAGAGCATGGCCTTTCCAACGATACCAAACATGACCATGTAAAAAAAATAAAATTAAATTTTAAATAAATTATATTAAAAAAAGTTTGTTTTTGTTTTATTTGGTTTGTTAATGCAGCAATATTGTTCCCATTTCAATTATAATGTGAACAATGATGCTGCACTAACGATTTTTGTATGCGGTGCGTTTGTTAAAAATCGCGTAATATTCCCCCCAAAAAAATGTAACGAGACCCCATTTCTAATTTTTTTAACAAGCGCACCCCATACAAAATATAACCGTAAACGATCGCATGTTAAAATGTGAAAAAAACACTTTACACGTTGTAAATTATTGAAAATTCATATTTTATTGCATCTTTTGTTATAATATACAGACAGGACATGACGTATACATATAATAATGACATATTATGAATCTGCTGAGTCTGACGGAAAGAACGATATATAATATGTCTGGGTCATATACTAAAATAAGTCTTCAAAACACGTTTAAACATGATGAGCGAAACAGGTAAAAATGAGCTCAGCACAGAGGCGTGAAATGGCTCAGCAGCGAAAGGGTTAAACACTATTTTGTTGAAATTATTTTTCTTATCAGGACAAGTAGATCGTCCTGAGGGACAAGTAGACCGGACTACCACTTAGTCCGTTGGACAAGTAGATTGATGGAGCAATTGTAGATCTATCGATCTAGACCCGCTTGGTTCTGTCATGCTAGTCTTGTTTTCTTTTTCTTTCTTTTCTTTTTTAGATGATATATATCGTCTTAATCTATCCCAATAGTATGGCTGCCAGAGTAATACTTCCCCCTCTAGCCGCCGAGCTTAGTATGCATTTTTACACTCTGACTTGAATTAGATTATTGACTTGTTGCACGAGCATCCTTGAAAAACAAGGGGAATGAGCGCCAACATGGTATCCACGATCTATATACGTATGTGTTTTGGTGGCATTACATTGACCTCTCAGCTGCCTTTGATACAGTCGACCATCCCCTCCTCATAGAGAGACCCTCTTCTCTCTTGGTCTCTGTGATACCACCCTCTCCTGGCTAAAATCGTACCTCTCCAACAGATCCTTCTCAGTATCCCTTGCTGGCAATTCCTCCTCTTCAATGCCTCTGTCAGTCGGTGTACCTCAAGGCTCAGTCCTAGGTCCTCTGCTCTTCTCGATCTATACCTCCTCACTGGGTAAACTCATCACCAGCTATGACTTAAAGTATCACCTATACGCTGATGACACTCAGATCTACCTCTCCACTCCAGATTTCTCCCCCTCCGTTCTCTCTCAGGTCAGTGATTGTCTGTCTGGGATCTCTGCCTGGATGGCCTCTCACTACCTGAAGATCAACATGTCCAAGACAGCGCTCCTTCTAATTCCCCCCCCCCTCTAACTCTACTCCAATTTCTGACTTCTCTATAATTATTGAGGGTTTCTCTATCCTTCCTTCAGCCCAATTACTCTCACTCGGAGTGACTCTCTACTCCCATCTTTCCTTCAGCCCCTACATCCAATCACTCTCATCATCTTGCCGCAATCACCTCCGCAATATTGCCAAAATTCACCCATTTTTGACTGCCAACACCACCAAGCAACTTATCCACTCACTTGTTATCTCCCGCCTGGACTACTGCAACAACCTCCTGATTGGCCTTCCTATCTCCCGCCTCTCCCTCCTGCAGTCCATCCTAAACACATCAGCCCAGCTTATCCATCTCACCCCTCGCTCTGTATCTGCCGCTCCTCTCTGTGAATCCTTACACTGGCTCCCATTCACAGCAGAATCAAAACTGCTCACCCTGACCTACAAAACCCTCACTAACGCCGCTCCTCACTACCTGTCCTCACTAGTCACCTGATACACCCCAGCCCGTCTCCTAGATCCAACAATGACCTGCATCTGACATCCTCCATCATTACCTCTTCACATGCCAGATTGCAGGACTTTTCTCGTGCGGCTCCGACCCTATGGAACGCGCTTCCTCGCAATATCAGACTGCCCCCAAATCTGGCTTCATTTAAAAGCTCCCTAAAGACCCTTCTGTTTAGGGAATCGACCACCTAACTCTGTAACAAGACATCCTACCGACCCTAAAACGCTCCTCACCTCTCCCTTCATTAACTCGTCACTGCAGTCCCCCCCCCTCCTGTTTCTCTCCCCCATCTAGATTGTAAATTCCCACGGGAATAGGGCCCTCATGTCCTCCTGTATCTGCTGGCAGGAATACTGACCGGTCTCCTGTATGTATAGAATTGTACTGTCTTTACCCATTGCATCTTTTGTACAGCGCTGCGGAATATGTTGGCGCTTAATAAATAATAATAATTTGAATAAATATAGGAATGATGATCTTACAGTAGAACATCGTTTCTGATTGCAAAGCATACACTCCTTTTTAATGACCGTATCCTGGTTCTTGTGGAGTCGGGTGTTGCTAAATCAGCGAGACGCTCCGTGCCATAAAACATCCAAGTTGTCTTGGCATGGGTAGTCATTATGCCACCCCAACGCCCGTTTGTACTGTGATATAACTGTTGACAGTGCTGGTCACTGTGCAGGTTGAGAAATCCCAAATATTCCAAACTCCAAATATTTTTCTCGTGCGCCAACATGACAACAAAAGTGGAAAATTCCACAAATGACACGCGACCGGGACAAGTTCTTAAAAATACCATATAAATGCCTTTTCAAGCTGTGTGTATAAGATATATAGGAAACAAAATTAATTTC
This sequence comes from Leptobrachium leishanense, assembly GCA_009667805.1. Lineage (NCBI taxonomy): Eukaryota > Metazoa > Chordata > Amphibia > Anura > Megophryidae > Leptobrachium > Leptobrachium leishanense. The sequence continues at coordinate 399,524,431 of CM019064.1, read as the reverse complement.
CTGTTTACACGTGAGTCCCGTCTCCAAGATATCTTATTGTATGGCAGCGCTCAGCAAACCAGGCCCTATAAATGTTCTAGAACTACATCTCCCATGATGCTCAAGTACTAGTGAGATTGGGAGTGACTTGTGGGAAATGTAGTTCCAAAACATCTGGGGGGGAGGGGCTAAGGTTGATGACCCCTGCAAATGTAAGAAAAAGCCATGGGGGGGGTCCCAAATGCAAAACAAAACCCCTGCGGTCCCAAGCGCTTCAGATAAGGGACGCGCAACCTGTCTATCAGAATAGCTATAGAAGCAGACGCACACCAGGCCTCTGCATCTCTATGGGTTTCCTCTTGGTCCTGTGCTGGTTTGTCAAATGAGTGAAATGTATTAATATATCCTGGTTTAGACGCGCGTTACATGACCTGTAATTCCCCCAGCATTCTCCTCTCCGTTATCCTTCACCTCACTATATTTATTTAGTATAAATTACTCTCTTAATATTCCGTACGGTATAAATTTCTGCGGGGATAAGTGACTTGACATTTCACCGTCATTAAACGGCTGCTGTGATCTGCGCGCAGATTGTGTAATTTACTAAAGTTCAGGACGCAGTGTATTGGTATAAAAGGCGACGTGACCGCAGAGTGGTGCGCGTGAATCCCAGAGACGCAGCGCTTAGACTTTCTAATTCCTACATCTTCCCTGTAAAATCTATTATAGCAGTAATTAACAAAGTTTCTTATTAAACCTGCCGCATTACATTTATTTTTCCCGTATGCAAATGTTAACTCATTGAAAATGCATCTAAACGTCCCTGTTGTCTCTGCGCAGGTCAAAGAAACCGCGAGAAGACCGGAGAGAGCAATTGCTGCGTCATCCTGTAAATCCCTCCGCATCTGCAAAGTGTGATGTAATATAGTCTTTGTCTTTTCATGCTGCTGGAATAGAGGAGACCCCATCGCTTCAAAAGAACCGTAGAACAACGACTACAACCGCCGTTATAATCCACAGACTCCGATATATTACATGAACACTCTCATAGAAACTCTCTCTCTTCCTCGGAAAGAGATAAAGAACATTCTCATACTAAATTTCTTCTGGGTTTTTTGTTTTTCTTTCCTTTGCAAAGCAAGTTTGTAGTATTTTTTATTTTTATTTTTGTGCGTCAGTCTCCGGGGGATTAAAAGAACATAAATATATATATCTATATAAAAAAAAAAATCAATATCTTATACAGCAAGAACCGCTCATGATGCAACAAGAGGAAATCATCTCGACAAACATCAAGCAGTCTACACTCAGCGACAGCTGTAGCCGCACGCAATGATGGCAGCAGACGACGTGTTCTGGAAACCGAAGCACCTGGACGCCAGCCGAAATCTATTGTATGGGGGGGGGGGGGACTTTTTCCTAATGTAAGATCACTGGCCGCGGCTTCATGAAGTTGAACGAGGGACGGCAAAACATTTTTTTTGTTAAATTTCAAAAGTAAAACTAATTGTGCCTGTACGCTAAAAGCGCTCTGCGGGGGCTCCGTCATCATCCGGCGCACTCTTATCAAAGCATTCGTTGCATGCGTGTCCATACCAAGCGAACGATCAAGAGTGTGTCTTTCCTAGCCTTAATATGGGAGGGTAAATTTCCTGTAGTCCATAAGCCTTTATTATCGTGCAGAGATATTAGCTGATGTCATTTACTAATCAACATTGTGGTTTTTTTAATATCGGTGATTATTCCTCATCTGTGACTTGGCGTCCGCTTTCGCCCTTAACGCCGTTCACGAAGCAAACTGATTTGACGACCGCAAAACGAACCGTTGACATAGTAGATACGTTTTATTTGGTTCCGTCGGCAATCCGCATTTGTTACCAGTGCTTGCAACTATATAAAAATTCAGGCAAACGAAGAGGTGAAAATACCGTGTTTTTTTTTTTTTTCCCACACCCTCCCTCATTTCATATAAATAATTTAAGACATGCTAAAAAAAAAAAAATAATACATTTGCACAGCACTAAAGCATGAAGCTACTTTCATTTAAAGAAAAAGTGTAAAAAAAAAATAAATAAAAAATCTTTTATATTTTTTTTGACCAGGGACAAAGGTTTCCTGGTTGAAATTACAAATATGTGTAGAATATATTTAATAAAAAAAATCTTATAAAATGCATTATTATAGAATCTATCTATAGATTGGCGTAGTGTAATAGAATAAAATATACATATAAATTGCTTTTTGAAGACGGTCACGGGTTGATCTGGTGTTCTATATACTCAAAAACATGGAGGAAAAAGTGTTAAATCCATTACTAATATAATAAATTTGGGCAGTCAGCATCATTTTACATGTAATCCAGTTCTTTTCTTCTTCTAGCTTTGACAAGATGCTTTAATATGCATTGGGTCTTAAAACCAATCTATTTGTTCATACAGATCTGACTTAAATTTGTATAGAGCAGTTTTAAAACAAAAAAAACCATTGTAAATAGCACTAAATGTTTTCTTCCCGCAACCTGTACTGATCTAGATTATTCTGTAACTAAATAATAATAAAAAACTTTATTGTAGTGCATTTCTGTTGGTTGTCTGGTGGTGATGATTGGGACTGTAACTGTATTAGAAATGTTTTGATAAAACTGGAAAAAAAAATCATTTGAAACTTAAAATCAGTGCACATTTCTGGTTTCTGCAAATTAATCCTGCTGATTACTTTTGTAATCCCATTGATAGTGAATTGTTATGAAATTTTCCTGTATAGCTATAATAAAGTAAATTGTCACAATGCCGTGACGTCTGTCTCTAGCATTGGATTGGTGGGAACTGTTTTGCATGTTGGGTTTTTGTTTTTAACCTGAATTATCGGTGTAATTATTCACTGGTGTTCACAGTTGTTGTATACAACCACTGTCGTTGGGTACAACCGGTATAACCACAATCGTTGGGTACAATCACCGTCATTTGGTACAATCTCCATCGTGCTGTAAAACCACTGTCGTTGGGTACAACAACCGGTACAATGACTGTCGTTGCAACTTTGAACTTTGCAGTTTGACTTTCCTTCTCTGGATAGTCAGTCAAAGTTGGTGTCCGTAATGGTGAACAGGGCTGGTTCCACCATTATTTTTATACAAAAACGGTTAAATTTGTCTATAATTAGCCGTGTTTTCAACACTAGTGAATATCCTTTTAAAGTGATCGTACATATACGCTTTCCAGAAAACTATTGTGAAAAGAATGCTAGACAACTTCAACTGAAACAAGTGGGGACTTGTGAAATCTGCACTGAATTACTACAGCAGAAACTCCATTTAAACCCCTGAGAACTAACGGGCCAGATTTTAAGGATTACCTTGGGGAAAATGCAGACTAAATCCTGCAATCACTGTAGTTTTAGTAATGCAGCACTATTATTCACTTTTCAATTGTAATAAGAGCAATAATACTGTACTAACCAAAAATGTTTTTTCAGTTTTAACTAAAATTGTGTATTTTCTCATATTCAGTAACTGGTTCCTAACAAGCGTACCCCTTAGAATATATAACTGCAAAGGCTTGTCTGATAAAATATGAAAAAATCATTTTACACGTTGTAGAAGATTCAAATTTTAATGGAAAGTCACTTTTTTACATTTGTTATTGTATTCTGGCAGGACATGACGTATACATATAATAAAATATGACTTCAAATAGCATTTAAACATGATGCGCACAAAACGGTAAAAATAAGCTCCGAACAGGTGACATGGCTCAGCAGTGAAGGGGTTAAAAAGTTCTATACGAGAAAATATAAAGACTAACATTATTGTAGTTTTTTATATAGCGTCATCATATTCCGCAGCGCTGAACAATGGGCACAATATAGTCAGGGTTACAATACACTGAGACTGAACAACATTTTGACCAGTACAGGAGGAAACGAGGGCCCTATTCCCATGGGAACTCACAATCTAGAAGGGTTGGGGGTGGAAACAGGAGAGGACTGCAAGGTGAGAGTGATGGACTGGTTGGGTCAGAGAGGTGTATTAGTGAGTCAGGTGGTAGGCTTGCCTGAATAGGAATGTCTTGGAGTGTTTGAAGGAAGGGAGACTAGGGGAAAGTCTAGCAGTATGAGGGAGAGCGTTCCAGAGGATGGGGGCTGCAAAATTATATCCAGCACACGTCCAAAAAAACAAAAATGCTTGCGCCTCAGTTGTTGCACTTGCTTACTGTAAATTCGGGTCTTCCTATACTTTAGGCAGGTGCAAATTCACCTCTCCAGAGGAGAGCAAGCTATTTCAACCAGCTTACCTTCCTCTGTTAGGTGTTCAGTAAATTAATACAATCTTAAACCCTGGTGTTAATCACGTAATGCCTTCATTTTGGCCCCCTCATAAATCCGTTAAGTACCTTTTTATATAGCGCCAACAGAATCTGCAGCGCTTTCCATGAGACATAACACCCATAAGTAACAGGCAACCCTTCCCATAGGATAATCGCCCTACTGATACAGCACTTTATACAAGTGCTCAGCCAGACATCCTGTGAGCTTACAATCTAAATGACAAACGTGGAGCTGGGGGAGTGTGGAGCTGGTGGACAGAAAGAATACAGCAGGAATTGCATGGGAATGACCAGAAGCTTGGACTTGAAAAGGGTAATTAAAAGAAAGTAGCATACTCACCTGAGATACCGGCACGATCTGTTGCTTCCTCTGTTCGAGAATGGGAACAAATGGTTCCTATGTGTCTCCTTTCACGGTCCCTGCACAGCCGAGCTTGTGCAGGGCTACATGAGTCGATATTTATGGTGCTGCAAGCCGCATCAATTCAGTCTGCGCTTCACTTATTCTGTTCCCAGATGCACATAGCAGCGGTAACGGGGAGATGGTAAGGGAAATCTGCTTGCACAGATTCTCTCCCTTACTGTCTCCCTGTGTGCTCGTCGGTTGGAATGGGGCCTATAATCGGCAATTCTTCAGATCCGCTCATGAAGGGACAGAGAATGATACGTGATGAGGCCTCTGGAGATCCATCCTGACAGGAATTCAGAAACCACACACCATACTTCTACTTCAATAAAATCATGCTCTGCAGTAGAACTAATCAACATAATGCATCCGATTCGTTTTGTCTCTATCACATCTTACACTTCTTCAGAAAATTGTTGGAAATCATACAAGTGCTATAAATACAAATAAAAGCCTACAGAAAAGAACCAAAACAGGAATTTGCTGGTTTTGCAGAAACCTGGCTGCTGTTTTCTCACCACATAAATCTCTGCAGACAAATCATGTAATATTTGTTGTATGAGAGATGGGGACCCTGTCAAAGGTACCCCGTGGATAGAGATGCTCTTCACCAAATATAGAAGTCCATTATTGGGGTTGACCCTAGGCACATAGGCCTATAAATGGTGGACAAAAAAAGAAAAAAACAGGTAATGGACTCGTAATTAATATTTATTTAGTGCAGTACAGAGTCTTCTTCCAGATTCCACATACTGTGTCAGATCTCAGTACCCCAACAGGGTCACATCTGTCAAAACCACTGCCTCGCCGGACCCCCATGTTATCCCCAGGTAGACTGAGGACTGGAGGAAGGCAATACAATCAAAGCTTAAGGACCAGGACATGTAGAGAGCCTGCTAGCATCCCCCAGAAATAAGACAAGGCTGTGTATCTGGAGGATTTCAGGGTCAAAATGGAACTCTTTATTGGGGTCAGGTACAGATATTTATGTGGTCAAACATGGGTCCTTAACATACACAAAAAACTCCCCATGAAAATTATTTATTTGCAAAGTATTTTACCAGGAAGGATACATTGAGATTTCTCTCATTTTAAAGTATGTCCTGGGTTCAAGAACATTGACATGTTGGGAGACATAATTAGACTAGGACAAATCATGGAATAAACATTCCCTAAACACTCCCAGACAAGAGAGGACAATGATAACCATTAACAGTAAACAAATACAGTCTAAAACGTCAGCTAATGGGGCAATGTTTACCTGACAAAGCCTACTCAAACATAAACAGATATTAACACATTCCTGGGAGAGGGCATGCTGGAAGGTTAAACCTATCAGCATATAACAGATAGACAATGACTTTCTTACATAACACCGTTTACACAAACAAACACGAGAGCCCAGGGAACATGAGGCCTGCACCCAGGGCCGGCCCAAACCTCTGTGCTGCCTGGAGCAAGGATGAATTGCTGCCCCCCCCCCCAAAAACAAAAAACAGGGCGTGTACGAGTGCATCACAGAGCTCCACAGCAATAAATAGGCACAGTAATGTGCGGTGTGTATGAGCGTATCACAGAGCTCCACAGCAATAAAACTCCTGGGACCTGATTAATCTACATAGGATGCCATGCTGTGCTACACAATTTGTACAAGGTATGCTTCATTTAAGATATCTTTTTAACCTTGCCATGTGTAGATAATAAGTGTGTGTTTTACAGAGGTATGTAAATTAGAATTAAAAAGATGGTTTGATTTTACTCAAATTCCGATTTATTCTTTTAATATGTAAATTAGGTAAACCATGTTAAATAATGATCTCCTGTGAGAATTGACTGTGATTACCTATACAAGTGTAAATAAAAGTGCAACTTTGCAAGAGGTGGTGCAGCAGCTGGAATGCAGATGACATGGAGGGGGGCAGCATTTGATTTATAACAGGCCATTGGGAAATTATTGGCATCCAAGCAGACACAGAGAACTTTACAGACTGTATGAACACAGCAGACACAGGGAGCTATGCTGAGCATATTAATCCAACAGAGAAAGGGAGAGTGTATGAGCCCAGTTTGTCCTCACTGTTCTTAAGTGGCAAAATTAATTTTGTGATACAGAGCAGATTCAGATCGGGTGTGTCACTCACCAGTGTTGTCACTTTATGCTCTGATCTATCTTCTCCGCGGGGGTTACTTCCATTCTAGGGTGCAGCTGAGCTGCTTAGCCTCTCCTGGACGCCCAGCACAGCTAAGCAGCGCGTGGAGTGAGCGGGATTCAGGAGGAAGGGTGGTGCCTGCTGCTGATCTCGAGGTTGAGCAGGGGTTGACATCATCAAACAAACCCCCTCCCCTTAGCACCCTGGCCAGAATGTATGGTCTTGCAGGCAGCAAGTACACGAGCAGCTGCCTGCTTGGTTCAGCACTGACACATCCCCTCTCAACATGTCAATCAGTCTGCTCTGCCTCCTCTTAACACGCTACTGATTGGATGCGTTCTGGAGCCAGCATGAGCTGCCTGTCAGTGCTGGAGGAGGGAGAAGCAACACGCTCCGTCTCCTCCGATCATGTGGGCTACTGGCTGGTGAAAAAAAGCCCTGTACCGTATGCACAGCATTCTCGCGGCTTTGCTGCTGCCCAGCGCTTTGAATAGATCACGGACAGGCTCGCGTTCACCTGCTTTGTCCTCTTCCCCCTGCTGGTCCTGCGCCCCTCGGGGGTCTCCAGTAGCCCCCTGACACGAAGCTCAGCCCAGAGGAAGTGCCAGCGGCCGGGGAAAACACTTTCTTTCGCGGGGTCCTCTTCAGAGAAGCCCGAGCGTCTGGCGAGGTGCCGTCCCCACACATGCATCCAGCCATGGAAGCTCGGGATCACAGCGCGTGTGGGGGGATCCTCCTCACGTTGCTGGGCGCCGACGTGTCAGTCACTCCGACGCTGATATCGCTGCCAGTGCTGATAAAAAAAATAGTGCGGCGGCGTGGGTGTCAGCGGCCAAAATATGCCACTTGAGGATATCTGCCGCCTGGCGCCGGTGCTCCATCGTCGGGCCGGCCCTGCCTGCACCTCCCAAATACATTTCTAGGCCCATGTACCCCAAGTTTAAAGTGACGCATGTCACACTTACCAACGTTTTGCTCCTTCCAGACAACCTGCTTGAAATGTGATGATAAAGCCTTCACTACAAATGGCAACATCTTCTTATTCACTCCTTGCGTTCATCGCATCAGGAAGAGTGAAAGGCCATCACTTCTGTACCAAGGATATGGTGCAGATTGTTAAAATAACAAAGAATAGATGTGATGTAACGCAGTCCACTGCATAGTCATTATTATGCCTTTGCAGACATTTCTGAAAATGAATGTCTGCCGGCAAGCTTCAGTGTCTGACGCACGCCAGCAGACTAAAACACCAGCACCCACTTCATATTTAAAATAATACATGTATACCCAGACCCCAGCTACATGTATACTCAGACATATCAGTGTGTATTCCTAGAAATACAAAAATTACACTCTGTGCATGTGCAATTGAGTTGCCCCTCTCTCCTGCTCTGTGAGCTGCGGAGAGGGCAGTGCTGAGCGCCATTCCAATCTTTAACTCCTTCACTCCCTACTGCTACTGCAGAGACAGGGAAGGACAGCAATCAATACACACAGGTAGAAAGAGGGACAGGAAAGAAAAAAAGCACAGAGACAGCAAGAAAAGGTAAAGACAGAGAAACCGCAAGATAAAGCAGAGAGAGCGCAAGAAAAGGTGCAGTGAGAGAGAGCACGCGCAAGAGACAGCACAAGAAAGAGTGTGTGACTGTGTGTGGGACTTTGAGCGAGACAGTGAATATGTAAACCATGAAAGAGTGCAAGTGAGCGTGTCAGTGGGTGAGTGAGCATGAGTGTCATGTTTCACATGACTTGTGATATGCCTTTAAGAATTGCACATGTCTTATCTACCCCTGGGTTTCTCTCCTCCCTTCCTCATGGCGCAGGGATTTCCTGTTCAGATAGCTCCACCCTTGTTCCCTTCCCAGCAATCCTTTGCAAGCCTTATGGACTCAGATTCATTATGATTTTTTGACCTATCGGATGTATATTGTTGTGGATTTTCTACAGTTTTGGAATAAAACTTCAACAGATCTTCAAGGTGTCATCTCGATTGAGTCACTGTCTGTAATTCATCTAGACTGGGAGTTATAGCCATCTCATCACAACAGTAAGTTAAGAGATCACATTCTCAGTGCTTTGGTGGAGAAACAGAACAGTCAAAAAATCATATATAATCAGTCAGAAGATCTTAGAAAGATCAGCCAAAAGATCAAGAAAGATCAGTCAGACATCCTCCATAGGATCCTTGCTAGCTCTGGATACACAGGGAGACGCTGTAGGGACAGTGGAAATAGCAGCTTCACACAGTGCAGCCATTACTACAAGCCTGTATGTGCCTGCAAGCAAGTCCCAGCATAGCATTCAACAAAGGATATTAGTGCTGTGAAAGTTCAATACATCTGTACCTTACAAACAGTTTATCCAGTGCATCTGTACACTACAACCAGTTTATTTCTCTGTACGCATTGCATGTGATTTGACTGTGAAAAGAAAGTAAAAACAAATCTTTTTTCACCCAGTGCCTAGAAATCCTAGCTGAGCTGAGCAAAATTGATACATTTCTCTGCTGCTATAGAACTAGATCATTAACCCTTTCCTTGTCAGCAAAATGTTCCAGCAAATCAACATGCAAACTGACACTACCAGACTCAGAAATCCTTTCAGATCAGGAATTAAACCCTGAACCAAACAAAAGAGAAAAAAGATTAACGAAACCAACCTGGAAAGTACAAGAAAATCTTGAAGCTCACGCAAAAGAGTTGGTGTCTCAAACGAATGATCAATGGTGTACTAATGTCACATGCATGTCAGCTCTCTCTCAACCATGTCATGATGCATTACAACTAGAGAGCACTATTAAGCAATTAGATGTCGCTTATCAGAATTATCAAAGACTGTGTGTTAAATATATTCATCTCTTAAAGCGGTACAACACTGAAGTGTCACTGGAAGAACTAAAGAGATTCAATGAGCTCAATCTAGAAAGAGACAATTTAGTGCTGCAAACAAAGACAAAGGCAGAAGTAAGAATTGCACAGCTCCAGGAATCCAGATCCCACTGCTCTGCATCCTCCAGACACTCCTCAAGGTCTTCCAAATCCCTACAATCAAGGTCTTCCACACTCATTCAACAACTCATAAAGGCCCGTTCTGATGCTGAAGCTTCTAAAATTCAGGCAGCCTTCGCCAAAAAGAAAGCAGAAATGGGAGCTGAAGCCGCACGCATGGAGGCTGAAGCTGCACGCCAGAAGGCAGAAATGGGAGCTGAAACTGCACGCATGGAAGCTGAAGCCGCACGCCAGAAGGCAGGAATGGAAGCTGAAGCCGCACGCAAGGAAGCTGAAGCCACACGCCAAAAAGTGGAAATGGAACTTTTGGAAAAACAATGTGAACATGCCACGGCCATGGCAAGATTAAAAGTTTTAGAACAGGCTGCTAGTGAAAGTGAAAGAGACAACAGTAGCAGCAGACACTCAGCTGTGTCTTATGCCTCAGATTCTTCACATTCCTCTCCAGAACGTCAGCTCCCTGTCACAGCAACCAAAGCACTCAACCAAGGTCTCTTCTCCGCACCTACTGTACTCCAAGACAATTTGCCTTCATATCTTCCAGTACACCAGACTGCAGCATCTCACCAAGCAGTGGACAATAGCATGCACATAATAAACTATCCACCTTACCTTGACATCAGCCAAGTACCTACTAGTAATCACACTGCTCCACAGCTACAAACCAACATGCCAACGATCTTTAAACCAGTTCCAGTGTTGAATGCCTCAGCACCAACATATGTTCCCAAGTCACCTGCAGTCATGCACCCAAAGTCTGAAAACACGGACATGTTGCAGTTTGCTAAATACATGCTTCGCAGAGAGCTCACAAAGACAGGCCTCACCAAGTTTGATGACAAGCCTGAAAATTACAGAGGATGGAAATCCACCTTTAACCCCTTAGTGACCGGGCGGTTTTACACAAATCCGTCTTTTAGTGACCGCTGCTGTTTTTACGTTTCTGCGCTGTTAGTGTTTAGGTCAAATTTTCCTCTTACTCGTTTATTCGACCCACACATATTATACACCCTTTTTCCCGCCATTAAATGGACTTTCTAGAAATACCATTATTTCCATCATATCGAATAATTTACTATAAAAAAAAATATGAAATATGAGGAAAAAAATGGTAAAAACACACTTTTTCGTAATTTAATCCCCAAAATCTACAACCACCCAAAACGACCCCGGCTAAATAGGTTCAAAATTTTGTCCCGAGACTAGAAATACCCAATTTTTACATGCGTTTGCTTTTTAACCCCTTCACTGCTGAGACAGTTCACCTATGTGCGCTGCGCTCATTCTGACCATTTTGTGCTAATTATTTTTAGATGACAGCCTAGGTCCTATTTAATTAAACCCCCCCCCCCAGACAAAAAAACTTTTAAAAAAAAAAATTTTTTTTTTTTATTTTTTTTTTTAAACCAAACCTGGTCATGTTTGGTATCATTTGAAAGGCCATAATCAGGCCTTTCAAATGATGGCAGATATGACCATCTAGCTGCCATGGATCGGGAGATAAAGGGATCCTTAGGATCCCCTTATCTCTACATGGCAGCTAGATGGTTAACTGGCCCACTGACATCCTCACACATATGGTGAGGTTGTCAGTGGGTGGGGGGGACCTGGAGGCTTGGCTGACATCCAAGATGTCAGCCCCCCTCCAGGTTTGAATTGCGTTTTGGCGCCAATTGGCGCTGCAACGTGATCCGGCGGCGAAACGGTTAATGCCATACACCGCTGAAAAGGGGAGGCTCTCCCCTCTCCAGCAGTGCAAACAGCATCTCCCTAGCTTTAATGGTTGGGGAGATAGAGGGCTCCGAATGAGCCCCCCCTCCATTGAAATGCATGGGGACCCCTGCTGATGACGTCACCACGCAGCGTGGCGACGTCATCAGCCTCACCTGCCTATGTAAATCACATGGGCAGGCTTCCTCCCTGCCAGATTGCCGTGGGATCCGACGAGGGAGGTGAGTATCGGGCGGGAGGGGGATTAGGCGCCGCTGACGTACCCTGTACGTCCGCGGGTCTAAGGGAGACCCGAGGACAAGACGTACAGGGTTCGTCAGCGGCCCTTAAGGGGTTAAAGCCACAATGAGTGACCTAGACATCACTGCTACAGAAGAATTAGATCTGCTCATCAGATGGCTAGGTCCCCAGTCTACTGAACGCATCAAGAGGTTCAAAGCGGTTCATATTGACAACCCTGCTGCAGGCCTTAATGCTGCTTGGGACAGACTTGAACGTACCTTTGGCAGTCCAGAAGCCATTGAAGATGCCTTATTCAAAAGATTGCACAGCTTCCCAAGGATTTCCGCTAGAGAGAATTTAAAGTTTCAAGAACTCAGCGATGTTTTACTGGAGCTTCAACTCGCTAAAGCTGACATCCGCTTACCTGGTCTCAGTTACCTTGACACCCCTCGTGGCATCAACCCTATTGTTCTCAAGCTACCGTATGGCCTTCAAGAAAATTGGGCAGCGCTTGGATCGAAATACAAGGAAAAACATCAAGTTGCCTTTCCTCCTTTTTCCTACTTCTGTGAGTTCATCAAACGAATTGCAGACACAAAGAATGACCCAAGTTTCTCCTATGGTGAAGGTAACCCTCTCAGTTCACCCCCTCCAAGACCTACAAACACACATATGACACACAGAGACCATCGAGGACCAGTGTCCGTGAAAAGGACCACTGTTCTACCTGCACCTGCTACAGTTCTTGAAAAGACTGAACAAAACAAGAACATCGAGAACCCAAATCGCCAATGTCCCATACATAACAAACCGCATCCACTTAAGAAATGTATTGGCTTCAGAAAGAAAACCCTACAAGAACGTAAAGAACTTTTAAAGAAATTTGGGGTCTGCTACAAATGCTGCGCCTCCACAGAACACTTTGCAAAGGACTGTAAAGCTATCATTAAATGCATAGAGTGTGACAGCGATGACCATGTACAAGCTCTTCATCCATATCCGCACAAAAAGCCCACAAACAATCCTCCTGAGGCAAAGCAAGGCGGGGAGCGCACAGATCAAGCAGCACCTTCCACCTCAGTGTTCTCTTCATGTACGGAAGTCTGTGGAGAAGGACTCTGTGACAAATCCTGTGCAAAGATATGTTTGGTTCGTGTATACCCAAGAGGTCAACCTGAAAAGGCCATAAGACTGTATACCATTCTGGATGATCAGAGTAACAGATCTCTTGCAACAACACAATTTTTTGAACTTTTGAACATAAAAGAAAATGCTCTACCGTATACCCTAACTACTTGCACCGGCACTACAGAAGTCTTAGGTAGGAGAGCCAGTGGTCTTGTGGTTGCTCCTCTGAACGACAATGTGGAAATACCTTTGCCCACTATCACTGAGTGCAACCAGATTCCAAGCAACAAAGAGGAGATCCCTACTCCGGAAGCTACCTTGCACCATTCTTACTTGAAGGACATAGCCTACCAAATACCAGCCCTCGACAGAAGTGCTGAGATCCTACTGTTGCTCGGCCGAGACATCTTAAGGGTGCACAAAGTTCGTCAACAAATCAACGGTCCACATGATGCTCCATATGCTCAGTGTCTGGATCTAGGCTGGGTCATCATAGGCAATGTTTGTCGAGACAAAGGCAGAAAACCTTACTCTGTGTCCTCCTGTCCTCCTTTAAAACACACGTCCTGCCAAATGGTCGGACTTCTTGTTCTGCACGACGACCACACCAATATCATGTGAAGGAAAGACTGCTTCATAAGAGCGCACAACGACACATCATACAGGACGAAGAGAAAGCTCTTGATTTCTGGGATGACAACATCGGCAACACAGTGTTTGAGGTAACATCTAAAGACAACGAGTTGGCAGCTACCATGGAAGACAAAGAATTCCTGAAAACCATGAGTAAAGAGTTCCACCAAGATGATTCCAACAGCTGGGTAGCACCTCTACCATTCCGTACTCCAAGAAAGAGACTACCAAACAACAGAGAACATGCAGAAGCACGGTTTACTTCGTTACAACGCAGTTTGAAATCGGAAACCTGAGATGAAAAGACACTTTGTGGACTTTATGCAGAAAGTGCTTGAGAGAGATCATGCTGAGCCTGCACCTCCGCTTAAGGAAGGAGAAGAATGCTGGTATCTTCCATGCTTTGGTGTCTATCATCCTCGCAAGCCTGATCAGATAAGGGTGGTCTTCGACTCAAGTGCTCGACATGAAGGTGTCTCCCTCAATGACAGTCTTCTCACTGGGCCTAATCTGAACAACAACCTCATAGGAGTTTTACTTCGCTTCAGACAAGAACCAATTGCTATTATGGCTGACATTCAGCAGATGTTCCACGGTTTCATCGTCCGTGAAGACAACAGAAACTTCCTCAGATTCCAATGGTATCGCAATAATGATGTCAATGATGAAGTCATAGACTACCGGATGAAGGTACATGTTTTCGGTAATAGTCCTTCTCCCGCAGTAGCAATTTATGGACTGAGGAAAACGGTTCAAGAAGGAGAGAAAGAATTTGGGTTTGATGCACAACAGTTCATCGAAAAGAACTTCTATGTAGACGGACTCAAATCTCTGCCTACAGAAGAAGAAGCTATTGACCTTCTCACTAGAACTCAGAACATGCTTGCCACTGCAAACCTCAGACTTCACAAAATCATTTCGAACAGCGACAAGGCCATGAGAGCCTTTCCCTCTGATGGAAACAGACAAACACGCTGTCAGTGTGAAGAAATTCCAACTAGGAACGGACCTTTCCATTACACAGCGCAGTCTTGGATTGCTTTGGAATGTTAAGCAAGACACGTTCACATTTCAAGCATCAACCTCTGATAAACCCTTCACAAAGCGAGGAGTTCTGTCTACAGTGAACAGTATTTATGATCCATTGGGTTTCATAACACCTCTCACCATTCAGGGTAAAATACTGCTGAGACAGCTTACTTCTGAAAGCTCAGACTGGGATACCCCCTTACCCAAGGAGAAACAACAAAGGTGGGAATCCTGGAAACAATCTCTACAAGCGTTAGAACAACTCCAGATACCACGTGCTTACACCCCTGCATCTTTAAAGAATGCCACCAGAAGAGAGATCCATGTCTTCTCCGATGCATCCAACGAAGCCATAGCTGCAGTGGCTTATCTTCGGGTCACAGATCCCAGCGGTGGAGCAAGTCTAGGATTTATCATGGGCAAGTCCAAGCTCACACCAAAACCTGTACATACGATTCCAAGGCTTGAACTTTGCGCAGCTGTGTTAGGTGTGGAAATTGCTGAGCTTATAGAACTTGAAACAGACACTGAAATAGACTCCTTTGACTTTTACACAGATAGTAAAATAGTGCTAGGATACATACATAATCAGACAAGACAGTTCCACGTGTATGTCGGCAACAGAGTGGAACGTATAAGAAAGTTCTCTACACCTGAACAATGGCACTATGTGTCCACTAACTTCAACCCTGCTGATCGAGGTACGCGTGCAGTACCTGCTACTGCATTTCTGGACACATTATGGCTATCCCCACCAATACTCTTGAATGAAGAACTCATCTCAAATTCTACAAATTCTACCTTTGAACTGGTTGAACCAGAATTGGATAAAGAAATTAGAGCTGTTACGGTTACACTCAACACCTCTGTGAAAGAAAGGGTAAGGCTGAGTTCTCACCGTTTTGAATGCCTTTCTATGTGGTCTTCTGTTGTAAGAGCCATTGCACGCCTTATTCACATTGCTCATCAATTTACAAACAGCTCTGATACAAACAAACAATGTCACAAGTGGCACATCTGTAAAGACCCCCCCACAATTCAGGAGGCCTCTCGAACCAGAAAAGATACTGAACTTCTTGAATGACAAGTGTAAATGGGAATTCAACCCACCGCACTCCTCTCACATGGGAGGCTCTTGGGAACGCATGATTGGAGTTGCAAGGAAAATCCTGGACTCTATGCTACTAGACCAGAGAACTTTCCAACTTACCCATGAAATCTTAGTCACCCTTCTTGCAGAGGTGTCTGCTATAATTAATGCAAGGCCACTGGTCCCTATGTCTTCAGATCCAGAGTCTCCAGTATTGCTCACTCCAGCCACTCTTCTTACCCAAAAAATTGGGATAGCCACCATACCCACAGAAGAACTTGATTGCCCTAATGTTTACAAGCATCAATGGAAACGAGTTCAACAGCTGGCTAATACATTTTGGGGCCGTTGGAAGATGGAGTACCTTTCCAACCTTCAAGGTCGCAGTAAATGGCAAACTAGCAAACCCAACCTACAAGTGGGAGACCTAGTACTCTTGAAAGAGACAGATTCTCATCGCAACCATTGGCCTATGGGTCTTATTACAAAAACTATGCCAAGTAATGATGGGAAAGTAAGAAAAGCAAAAGTTAAAGTAATGAAAGAAGATTCTCCACACTTTTACTTCAGGCCTATAAAGGAACTTGTACTCCTTCTGCCCAAAGAGGAAGACAAGCCTCACAAGTCATCAATTTGAGACAAAGAGAGGTAAGAAGAATTGGTGCATGTTGCTGCCTTCCCCTCTGAAGATGGACTCACTGACTGTTCTTCTCACAGCCCGGACCATCAAGATCAAGATCTGCAAGAATTGTTAATGTTGCATTATTTTCTCTTGTTCTTCCCTTCCCTCTTGTTTTTCAGATGTTCCTGGAAAAGAATCTTCACTTATTTGTTTTGAACTTTAGTCAAAGTTATTTAATTATAGAAATCATAGATTTCGACGGGGAGTGTCATGTTTCACATGACTTGTGATATGCCTTTAAGAATTGCACATGTCTTATCTACCCCTGGGTTTCTCTCCTCCCTTCCTCATGGCGCAGGGATTTCCTGTTCAGATAGCTCCACCCTTGTTCCCTTCCCAGCAATCCTTTGCAAGCCTTATGGACTCAGATTCATTATGATTTTTTGACCTATCGGATGTATATTGTTGTGGATTTTCTACAGTTTTGGAATAAAACTTCAACAGATCTTCAAGGTGTCATCTCGATTGAGTCACTGTCTGTAATTCATCTAGACTGGGAGTTATAGCCATCTCATCACAACAGTAAGTTAAGAGATCACATTCTCAGTGCTTTGGTGGAGAAACAGAACAATGAGTGTGTGAGCGAATCAGCGAGTAAGTGTGTGAGTGAATCAGCGGGTGAGTGTGTGTGAGCATGTCAGTGAGTGTGTGAGCAGGTCAGCGAGTAAGTGTGAGTGAATCAGCGGGTGAGTGTGTGAGCGGGTCAGCGAGTAAGTGTGTGAGTGAATCAGCGGGTGAGTGTGTGTGAGCATGTCAGTGAGCAGGGTTTCTCAACTCCAGTCCTTGGGACCCACTCCAGGCCAGATTTTGCAGATCACCTTGGGGAAATGCAGACTGAATGCTGCAATCACTGAGCAGCTAATTAGATCACCTGTGCTGAGCTTTGGTTATCCCACAAACTAGGCCTGTTAGTGGGTCCTGAGGATACGAGTTGAGAAACAGTGTCAGTGAGTGTGTAAGCGGGTCAGCGAGTAAGTGTGTGAGTGAATCAGCAGGTGAGTGTGTGAGCGGGTCAGCGAGTAAGTGTGTGAGTGAATCAGTGGGTGAGTGTGTGAGCGGGTCCGCGAGTAAGTGTGTGAGTGAATCAGCGGGTGAGTGGGTGAGCCGTTGGAACTTTGTAATCCTAACGATAATTACGATTTGTGCTCCTCATGTTAGGCATAGAGGGAGCAAAGGACAGTAAGCGCACAGAAACGAGTGCAAACACCGATGCACTAGCGGGTTTTATAACCCGTTAGCGTTCGGAAAGTGATATGGGCGGCCTTTGCTAGGGCCACTTAACCTAGTGTTAACACTCACACAGCTGAGAGCTAACTTTAGCGTTAAGATTGTAACAATGCTCTTATTGATTTATTCTAGTTTGTCTCTTGGCATAAATGTGTTTAAATGTGAGTTTAAAAGAAAATGAATTCTAGACATGGATGTCTCTTTAACAAGATGCTTTCTGTGTCTTTAGATTTATGTTAAAGAGGCAGTGGGCCGGCGGCTGCTCCCTCCTCTTTCCTGACAGATAAGAAGATTTTTAATTTATTGTAAAGTGTGATGTGATATTAAAGTGGCCAAATCACTAAACAGGAGCATTTTGTCATTTTATTTTCTGCAGCTGCACACTTGAATGACTGGACATCGCTCATTATACACCGGCTCCCACTGCACTTGTATATCCTATACCTAGAAGGGTAACCGCTACCGTGACGAGGCTTTACAAAGCATAAACATCATGATTGCAGTTCCTCGGACGTATGATGGAAACAAGAGGTGTAGAGGAGCTCATAGGAGCTTACAGTCTAGAGGGATTGGGGTTGATTAAGACAAGAGGAATTTTACTGGACGGCAGGATCATTAGTGCCAGTGGTTCGGGAATGGTGGGGCCATAAGAGCGGCTTCAATCAAGTGTGAGTAGGTGAGCAGAGGCAGGAGTTGCATCAGTAATGTGGTACATTAATCTGAAGAGATGCGTTTTGAGGGATTTCTTGAAGGCCTGAAGATTAGGGGAGAGTTCGATAGGGCGAGGCAAGTCATTCCAGAGGATCGGAGCTGCCCTTGAGAATTCTTGGAGGCGAGAGTTGGCCGTGCGCTTGTAGACAGATGACAGGTGGGTGGAGTAGAGGTAATGTCACTGCTCTGCATGGAGAGAGCCTGTGGAGTCATGGGTTCGATCCCAGCGAGCAACCTCTCCAGTAAGTGTCCTTGGGCAAGACACCTAACGGTACATACTCACCACCCAGGACATACTTGAAAACGAGAGAAATCTCAATGTATCCTTCCTGGTAAAATCCTTTCTCAAAAGAAAAACCAAGTTCTGTAGCGCTGTAAAAAGGGAGAGACAGAATAGCAAACATACGTACACGTTAATCACATAGAACAGTAGGAGAAAGGACCCTGCCCAAAAGTAGGTAGGAAATGTAAAGAAGCAACTCCAATAGAATCGACCCTCTGTACTTTGCACTTGGTTAACCTAAGCTGTCATTGTAAGCAGAGACAAGATACATTCAGAGAGAACATAGAAAGTGCAGACCACAAATAGATGGTTGGGACATCAAAACCACCAGGAAGTTTCACTACCGAGAGTTGCGGGTTGTGTAGATCCCAATGTTTCTATTATTTTAATGACTAGGAGAATAATGGCTTTAGCCACCTTTAGGATTAACCATAACCTCAACTCGATTGGTTCCCAACCCTGGTCCTGGAAAGATTTTGTAGATCACCTTGGGGAAATGCACCCTGAATCCTGCAATCACTGAGCAGCAAATCTTATCACCTGTGCTGTGCTTCACATATCTGGAAAACCTGACCTGTTTGGGGGTCCCTGAAATCCACGTTTGAAAAAACAGTAGCAACAAGAAGTCAATTCCAGCCATTGTCTCTACAGAGTTTCTTGTGGTAAGAGTTTTATTTTTAGCTTTCATGGTCTTATGGAGTTTCGTGGCATCTGCATAAAGCCTAGAACTCAACTGTCTGAATAATAAGAGGCAAACCAATTATTTTTTGACTGAAACTTCGTAAAACAGATAATTACTCCTCCGTATACAGCGTGTCTTGACACGTCTATTTCTGTGTTTCTTGGAGTGTGACATAAAGGGAAAGTAAACCTGGATAACTTCAGCGCTGAACATTGAGTCATTTTGTTTCTGCGCGCAAGGAGTGACTCGTGGAATGAAACCATTTATATGGGAGACGTTACAGAAGAATAATAGCGAGTGGATGACACTCCGCTGCTTTGCCTGTCGCTTCCAAAGAAGTGAGGAAGAAAAATGAAACCAGTTTACTTGTTGAATGGAACATAAACAATTCAGAGACCGTGCGTAACCGTGCGCAACGTGACAAGTTGACAGATAAATTACTAAACTGATCAAAATAATTTCATGATCACAAAAGCACACGAGTGACTGCAGTGATTTTATCGGGTACACACATCTTGCATCAGGCAGGACTCTTTCACTATGACAACAGCAAAAATTATTTACAGGAAGGCCTGTGTCAGACGAACGCAGTGTTCACGTCCGTGTTGCCGCACAGCTTAACGTCCGTCGTAGCATAGAATCATGACCAATAGAGACCCACACACGAAGTGCGTCCGCACCGAACTGCGCACGCACAACGCACGTGGCAAATGGACGCAAGTTAGGCAAGAATGTAAAACCGCTAACACGGACGCGCAGAGTGCGCCACGTCTGTGTAGCGTTTCGTGTGAGTGATGAGGAGACAGCAGACACAGCGCATTTGCGACGTCCAGCACCTTGACGCACAAAATGCCTTCATATCCTTTTTTATATTAATTTTGTTTCCCATATTTCCCTTCTTTTCTACGTCCGTCATAAAAGACCGTGTGGTGTCTACAGTATCTTCCGTCAGAACGTCCGTCCGTTATGCACGCACGCAGAGTGCGCTAAGACTGCGTTCGTCTGACTCTAGCCTTAAGGTTCAACAAATTCCCGGGGGACAAAACATTGCTAACTTCATTCTGAATATTTGGCCATTTTCACAGATCAGCCACAACATTAAACGCGCAGGTTTTAGTGACAGGTGAAGTGACTATCTATGATTACATGGTTACAATTGGACAGGGTTGGATATTTTAGACAAAAAGTGAAAAGTCAGTTCTTGAATTTCATGTGAAGCAGGAGAAATGAGCAAGTGAATAGCTCTCAGTGACTTTGACCTGTAGTGATGGCTAGACCACTGGATCAGAGCGTCTCCAAATTGTAAATCTGGTGGGGTGCTCCTGGTATGCAAGGGTTGATACCTATCAAAAAAAGGTTCAAAGAAGGACAACCAATGAACCAGTGTCCCAAGGCTCGTTGATGCATATGGGGAGCAAAGGCTACAACCTGTCTTTTCCAATCCCACAGGAGAGCTACTGCTGCTCTGATTGCTGAAAAACCTATTGCTGGCCATGATACAAAGGTGAAGAACACATCTGACACGCACCACCTTCCTGGAGATTGTTGCAGGCCAAGTACACCCCTTCATGGCTATGGGTGTTCACTGATGGCAGTGGCCTCTTTCAGTAGGATAATAAACCCTGACACACTGCAAAAATTGTTCAGGAATGTTTTTAGCAATATAATAAAGATTTCATGGTGTTGCCTTGGCCACCAAATTCCCCAGATCTCAATCTGATTGCGCATCTGTCGGATTTGCTGGAGCAACAAATCCAACCATGGAGGTCCCACCTCACAACGTGCAGGACTTAAAAGTTCTACTGCTAAAGTCTTAAGGGGTTATTCAGAGAGAGACATTCTGGCCACGAAATGTCACCGAACAGGGAATTTTCCCGTACGGTGACATTTCGGGGCCATACGTCTATTCAGAGAGCAGGCAGTTCACCAAATTTTGGCAAACTGTCAGCAAGTACGGTGCTGTTCGAAGGCAGAGAAGTCCCCCATAGGGAAGTAATGGTTAATCTAATCAGAGAACACCAAACAGCAGTGAAAAGTTTCAAGAAAAAAGGGAGAATGGTGCGCTTACACAACAAGTTGCCACTGAGGAAGTGCCCGGAGGGGTGTGAAACGCGTCTGGCTGATTGCTATTTACTTTTTTGCTTTTATATGGTTTTATCCCATTTGGGAAATAAAAGTGTAGCGCTGTGCTAAAAATCTTGCTGTGGCAGTACCTATTTTTGGCCACAAGATGGAGACTATCGCAATCAGAGATACTGGACATTGGGACTACAATAACTGGCATGCTTTGCAAGAAGCCAGGAAGTGGGTGGAGACTGGACACTTACATCCTCTGCCTCGTGGAGAAAGTTCCAGAGCGCGCCAGGGGATGAGAGAAAGCAGACGCACTGAGGAGACCGCTGGAGGAGCTAGGCCAAAGCCCGAGGGAGACCTGTAATTCCTATTTGGGTCACTCAACCTGAGGAGAAGGAGACTTGCCAGTACCCAGACAACAGCTGCAGACCGGCGGAATCGAACGGAGAGCAGGCGGGGAGCTGGACAAGCTGCATGAAGGTAGACAACGGATCCGGCCGCTAGTATCCCCAGTCAAAATCGGGTGAAGAGACGTCCTGGGTCAGCGGAGCCTAAAGTAGTCATCAGATGGGTGAGAGGCCTCCAAGGCTGTTTGTATGATTAAAGGACGCTCTGCTGTTTTTCTCTTTTAAGTTCACAGGGCCCCAACTGACTAGTCGAAGACTTTCCTTTAATAAATTCACTGGCCAGTTGAACAGTACCTGGGTACCACACACACACAGATACGCTTCTTACATTCTGGAATTTAACTTGTACAGGACTCATTTCCTTTTACGAATCGGAACGGGGGTTAAAAGACAAAGATACGTTCCGAATACATTTTTCTCTTTTTCCGCTGCGCGTTTGCCGTAATACGAAAGGGATTGTATGTTTGGGGTTTTCGCTACGGGTCCCTTTTTCTGAACTATCGGGAAATTGCATTGCTTTTATGTTCGGTTGCGAATATTTTATTTTCCGAAATACGAAGCCTCGTGTTTCGTTTCTTTTCCGCTACGCGTTTTACCGGGATACGAAAATACTGTAATAATACTTGTGAATACCGTGTCTCAACATCTGCTCAAATATTTTAGTAAACTTTATAAATATAAAAACTCACAACTGTGTTGGAGTATATTTATTCCCTAGTGCGGGGAGACTGACCCGTGGTTCATTTTCAGCGGCTCCTCCGGGAGTGAGCGCTACAAAAGTTTTTACTTTTGTACTCCTGTTTACCTGAGCCTGTTGTTCTGCATACGGACCACCACTGTCTACATCGAGACCGAGAGTCTGCTACCCACTGGGGGCCATCAACGAATAGGGAGGTACGGGCAGCCAGGTTAGCCCCAATAATAACCTGTGGAGCGAACATATGAGAGCTAAGAGCTCTCACAAAGCGTGAGTGTACATCTGTTGTTATCTATATTTGTATAATATGGCCAAGCAGTGTCACACTATGCTATGCATTGTTCTCTTTTGAGGTCCATGTGCACTGTAACCCATGCAATCACCGAAAACTGCGTCGTTCTTTAATATAAAGGTGCGTTGGATTAACATCTTTTATCTCTTCATATACCTACTGTTTCTCATACAGTTGTAGTGCATTTCAAGAGCGCTGTGTAACGGTTAGCCCCTGCTTGGGCCATCGTGGTGGCTTGGAACATGAGATGAAGCCCTTAAGGCAGGTGAGTAACTGACTGGACACAAGGACAGACGGATTTCTCCAAAACCAAGGAGCACCAAAAAACAGAACAGAATTGCCACTAAGCTCCGAAGGCTTCAAGACCGACAGACAACTTAGGACACTCAGAAACACAAAGATACACTTGACAATCCGTGAAGGGAGCAGGCTGCAGGACAGTAAACAAAACAGACAGACTATACTAAAAGAGGTCCTTATAAGCGGCCTCTGACTATAATACTAAACTAAGACAGACAAGGTACATAAAACATGAAACATACAAGAATCGTCAATCAGGCAGAGGTTGGCAACAGATCAGAAATATACGGTACCAGGGGGGAGTAGAAGGGATAGTCAAAAATAAAGCCGAGGTCAAAACCAGAAAACACTTGAACAGGAATGCTTTGCAGCAGCTCAGGAAACACAAACCAGACAGAACCACCATCAAACTCCACAAACAGTCAATGAGGCTCTGTGCTGCTGGGAATATATAGGGAGTGGGTCTGTGTGATTGGGCCATGTGACCCCAGACCAGGAGATCACAACAGAACCCCAGATCAGCCCTAAACAGCACAGCCAGACACACCATAGGGGAAAAACAAACATGAAGACCCTTCACCACCAGGGGGCAAGGCCGAGACGTGACACGCTGTCCCATAACTTTTTCTTGTCAGCAGTGAAAAGTTGCCGAATTGCCCTGCTGTTCGGTGTTTTCATTCAGCAGGTTTATTCGGGCAAATCCCATAGGCTTCAATGTTAAAAATATTCCCGTTTTAAACCAATATCTAATAAACTGTTTATTATTTTAATCTGCTGTAAAAAGTCTCTTTATTTATAGAATTTTTAGAATCTTTTAGGCATTTTTCCTGATTTTTTTTGGCAAATGTTTTTTCTAACAGACCTTTTTATTACATTTCGGTGCTCTCTGAATAACTCTCTTGGTGTCAGATAACGTTGGACAGGTTCAGAGCTTGTGTATATGCACACACACACACATTTCAGCCCTTAGTGTGTGTTTACATACATACACACATTTCAGCCCTTAGTGTGTGTGTGTATATACATACACACACATTTCAGCCCTTAGTGTGTGTGTGTATATACATACACACACATTTCAGCCCTTAGTGTGTGTGTGTATATACATACACACACATTGCAGCCCTGTGTGTGTGTATATACATACACACACATTGCAGCCCTGTGTGTGTGTATATACATACACACACATTGCAGCCCTGTGTGTGTGTATATACATACACACACATTGCAGCCCTGTGTGTGTGTATATACATACACACACATTGCAGCCTGTGTGTGTGTATATACATACACACACATTGCAGCCCTGTGTGTGTGTATATACATACACACACATTGCAGCCCTGTGTGTGTGTATACATACACACACATTGCAGCCCTGTGTGTGTGTATATATACATACACAGTGTGTGTGTGTGTATATATACATACACAGTGTGTGTGTGTGTATATATACATACACAGTGTGTGTGTGTGTGTATATACATACACAGTGTGTGTGTGTGTATATATAC
Source organism: Leptobrachium leishanense (assembly GCA_009667805.1). NCBI lineage: Eukaryota > Metazoa > Chordata > Amphibia > Anura > Megophryidae > Leptobrachium > Leptobrachium leishanense. Next base: position 399,499,859 of record CM019064.1, on the reverse strand, counting down.
ATACACAGTGTGTGTGTGTGTATATATACATACACAGTGTGTGTGTGTGTATATATACATACACAGTGTGTGTGTGTGTATATATACATACACAGTGTGTGTGTGTGTATATATACATACACAGTGTGTGTGTGTGTATATATACATACACAGTGTGTGTGTGTGTTATATATACATACACAGTGTGTGTGTGTGTATATATACATACACAGTGTGTGTGTGTGTATATATACATACACAGTGTGTGTGTGTGTGTGTGTGTGTGTGTGTGTGTGTGTGTGTGTGTGTGTGTGTGTGTGTGTGTGTGTGTGTGTGTGTGTGTGTGTGTGTGTGTGTGTGTGTCCTGACGACATCACCCTGCTGCAGCTCCCGGGCCGGTGCTCCTGCTAGGAAGCCCGGAGCTTCCCCACTCCGCCGGCCGCTGTCACTAGGATTCATTCATCACGCTGGGCGCAGCGTGGTCATGAACGTCGGGTTGCGCTGGCCTTAGAAGACTGCCACCGCGCGTCAGAAATTAAAAGCCTGATGCGCATGAGAATGCAAACAAGGTACTGGGGGCCCTTAATTCTTCCTGGGGGTTATTAATTCATACTGGGCGGCCCTGGGGGTTATTCATTTATACATGGGCCCTGGGGGTTATTAGTTCATACTGGGGCTTATTCATTTATACATGGGGCCTGGGGGTTATTAATTCGTACTGGGGGGCCCTGGGGGTTATTAATTCATACTGGGGGGCCCTGGGGGTTATTAATTCATACTGGGGGGCCCTGGGGGTTATGAATTCATACTGGGGGTTATTAATTTATACATGGGCCCCGGGGGTTATTAATTCATACTGGGGGTTATTAAGTTATACATGGGGCCCTGGGGGTTATTAATTCATACTGGTGGGCCCTGGGAGGTATTAATTTATACATGGGTGGCCTGACTGAGGGTTATTATTAATTTATACATGGGGCCCTGGGGGTTATTAATTCATACATGTATACGATTTTATTTATGGGGGGACCTGGGGATTATTATATATGGGGGATTTGAAGTATTATATATGGGGGGCCTGGAGGGGTTATTATATATATATATATATATATATATATATGGGGAGAAGAAATGTAATCATTATAAATAAATGCATGGCTGCATTAAGCTCTCGAACAGGGTCCTCTTCCTTGCTGTTCTGTGTGTTTTGTGTATGTATATATGTTCTGTCTCTCACGTTGTACAGCGCTACGGAACTTGTTGGCGCTTTATAAATGCTTGTAACTAACTAATTGAATTATTTTGTTATATTAATGACATGGCGATTGCCTGCCTTACGTGAACTTATGTGAAGAGTTGGGTCATGGATGGAGTCTGGGGGGGGCCTTGCCTTATTTTTTCCAGGGGCCCTGAGCCTTGTCAGTCCGTCCCTGTGTGTGTGAATATATATACACACACATGCACACACTGAGGGCTACAGTGTGTATGTGTTGTGAGCTGGGAAACAGGTAGCGGGTGCAATTGCTCTCTGGGGTGAGCACTCTTGAAAGGTTCAGAGACCAGACCAGTGACTTTTCTTCAAACGGGGGTACATTTATTGCAGCAACCCACAGGTTATACACCACACTGTATATTGCTCAAAATAAACAGTTCAAAAGCAAAGAAAATTCCTAGCCGTGTCCCGGCACTAACTAAACATACAATAGTCCTGACTAACAACCTTTGCAAACCTAGTGTTTGTCAGGCTCCAGCAAACTAGCATGACCAACCTTGTGCTCCAGCAGATAGAGACCGTCTGCTCCCCAGACTCCAGAGCGATGTCTGTTTGCCTCACCTGCACTAAATTGCCACTGAGGCAAAGTGCAAAACCAGGTGCTTAGAGGTTCCGGAAGGTGTAAGAGAGAAATCTGGGTGACACATAAACCCCGGACAGGACCTTTCCTTGCTCTCTACATCATGCCCTGTTACATACCCTCCCCCCTTATTTCAACCCCCTGGGTGGAACACTGTCAGCTACACAAGCGTAGACTCTGGACAGAGCATCTACATTGGCCATTTTGTTACCCGGTCGATGCTTCACAGTGAAGCTGTAGTCCTGCAATGCCAGAAACCAACGATTCACACGTCTATTGGTCTCCTTTTTTAGAGCCATCCATTTGAGGGGAGCATGGTCAGTCACAAGATCAAACTGGCGCCCTAATAAATAATATCTTAAGGCATCCAGACTGGGTTTTTTGCCTTCTTTTGGATCAACAGCAGTAGGTTATGTGGGAGAGGCTGAACCCGATGGACGCATGTCTTTTTTCAGCCTATATAACTATGTAACTATGTAACTATGTAATGCCCATTTAATAGCCAAACCCTCCTTCTCAATCACTGCATATTTCTGTTCATGATCGTTTAGTTTTCTGCTTAAGTACACTACAGGGTGTTCCTCACCATTATGTACCTGTGACAAAACAGCCCCTAGACCAACATCAGATGCATCAGTTTGGACTACAAAGTCCTTGGAAAAATCAGGGGAGTAGAGGATTGGCTGTGCACAAAGAGTCCTCTTCAGGACCTGGAAAGATTCCTCAGCTTCTGGGGACCATTTGACCATTAAATTCTTCCCTTTGGTAAGGTCTGTCAAAAGGTGCTGCAAGAGTTGCAAAGTTTGGGATAAACCTCCTGTAGTATCCCGTTATCCCAAGGAAAGCTCTGACTTGTTTTTTACTGGTGGGACGTGGCCACTCCTGAATGGCTTCTACTTTGTTTAGCTGGGGTTTTATGACTCCACGCCCAATCGTGTAACCTAAATATTTGGCTTCCTCTAACCCCAGGGCACATTTTTTTGGATTAGCAGTGATACCTGCTCTATGGAGAGTTTCCAAGACAGCTTGGACTCGAGGCAAATGAGATTCCCAGTCAGTGCTATGTACTACAATATCATCCAAGTATGCTGCAGCATACTGTTGGTGGGGTCTCAAAAATTTGTCCATAGCTCTCTGAAATGTAGCAGGTGCATTTTGTAATCCAAAAGGCATCTTTTTATATTGAAACGAACCCTCAGGGGCTACGAAGGCCGTCTTCTCCTTGGCACCTTCTGTCAGGGGAATCTGCCAATATCCTTTGGTCAAGTCCAAAGTTGTCAAATAACAAGCTGTGCCCAGTCGGTCTATAAGTTCGTCTACACGGGGCATAGGATAAGTGTCAAACTTGGTCACTGAATTGAGCTTCCTAAAATCATTGCAAAACCTCCAACTCCCATCTGGCTTTGGGACTAGGACAATGGGACTGGACCAGTCACTACTGGACTCTTCAATGATTCACTTTCCACAGCATTCTCCATCACAGAGTGACCTCCATTCCTCCCCTCTGCTGCCCTGAACCAAGCATTCAAGCATTCTCCATCACAGAGTGACCTCCATTCCCCCCTCTGCTGCCCTGAACCAAGCATTCAAGCATTCTCCATCACAGAGTGACCTCCATTCCTCCCCTCTGCTGCCCTGAACCAAGCATTCAAGCATTCTCCATCACAGAGTGACCTCCATTCCTCCCCTCTGCTGCCCTGAACCAAGCATTCAAGCATTCTCCATCACAGAGTGACCTCCATTCCTCCCCTCTGCTGCCCTGAACCAAGCATTCAAGCATTCTCCATCACAGAGTGACCTCCATTCCTCCCCTCTGCTGCCCTGAACCAAGCATTCAAGCATTCTCCATCACAGAGTGACCTCCATTCCTCCCCTCTGCTGCCCTGAACCAAGCATTCAAGCATTCTCCATCACAGAGTGACCTCCATTCCTCCCCTCTGCTGCCCTGAACCAAGCATTCAAGCATTCTCCATCACAGAGTGACCTCCATTCCTCCCCTCTGCTGCCCTGAACCAAGCATTCAAGCATTCTCCATCACAGAGTGACCTCCATTCCTCCCCTCTGCTGCCCTGAACCAAGCATTCAAGCATTCTCCATCACAGAGTGACCTCCATTCCTCCCCTCTGCTGCCCTGAACCAAGCATTCAAGCATTCTCCATCACAGAGTGACCTCCATTCCTCCCCTCTGCTGCCCTGAACCAAGCATTCAAGCATTCTCCATCACAGAGTGACCTCCATTCCTCCCCTCTGCTGCCCTGAACCAAGCATTCAAGCATTCTCCATCACAGAGTGACCTCCATTCCTCCCCTCTGCTGCCCTGAACCAAGCATTCAAGCATTCTCCATCACAGAGTGACCTCCATTCCTCCCCTCTGCTGCCCTGAACCAAGCATTCAAGCATTCTCCATCACAGAGTGACCTCCATTCCTCCCCTCTGCTGCCCTGAACCAAGCATTCAAGCATTCTCCATCACAGAGTGACCTCCATTCCTCCCCTCTGCTGCCCTGAACCAAGCATTCAAGCATTCTCCATCACAGAGTGACCTCCATTCCTCCCCTCTGCTGCCCTGAACCAAGCATTCAAGCATTCTCCATCACAGAGTGACCTCCATTCCTCCCCTCTGCTGCCCTGAACCAAGCATTCAAGCATTCTCCATCACAGAGTGACCTCCATTCCTCCCCTCTGCTGCCCTGAACCAAGCATTCAAGCATTCTCCATCACAGAGTGACCTCCATTCCTCCCCTCTGCTGCCCTGAACCAAGCATTCAAGGTATCCTCCATCTCAACAAAGGCGTCGACATCATACCCCAGGCTGCCATGATCTTGCAAATCATTCTCCATCACAGAGTGACCTCCATTCCTCCCCTCTGCTGCCCTGAACCAAGCATTCAAGCATTCTCCATCACAGAGTGACCTCCATTCCTCCCCTCTGCTGCCCTGAACCAAGCATTCAAGCATTCTCCATCACAGAGTGACCTCCATTCCTCCCCTCTGCTGCCCTGAACCAAGCATTCAAGGTATCCACCATCTCAACAAAGGCGTACGACATCATACCCCAGGCTGCCATGATCTTGCAAATGTTTTTTATGTCTGCATTTATTATTTTCTGACTAGTCTTTTGAAATATTTTGAATCTCCCTCCATTTCAGATCGAAAAAATCTGTGTTTCCCTCCTCCCTCCTCATCCTCCTCCTCCCCCTCATGTTTGTTTAATTGGGGCTATCTGCATTATCACAAACCTCATTCACTTTCCACAGCATTCTCCATCACAGAGTGACCTCCATTCCTCCCCTCTGCTGCCCCAACCCACCCTCCCAGAGCTGGTCCCTAATTTCAGGCATCCTTTCCAGCTGTCTCCACTTCTCTCCCTAATCACCCTTACTAAGCCCAAAAAAATCTGGTCCATTTCATGCAATCCCTCTGACCACCAGTTTCACCTTCCCTCTGCTCCCATTTGTTTCTGTTACCCTAGTCCCTTAGAGTGTAAGCTCATGGGATGTCTGCCTGAGCTTTTTGTTTAAAGTGATATATAACCTGGACAGTTATCTGATGTCCAGGGTTATTTCCTCTTGTATCATGTAAGTCTGCTGTTTGTGCATCCCCATTGTAAAGCGCTATGGAATTTGTTGGCGCTGTATAAGTACTTGTAACTGTAACTTTGTATTTCTGTAACCACTCAATGTTCTTGAACCCAGGACATACTTGAAAACGAGAGAAATCTCAATGTATCCTTCCTGGTAAAATCCTTTATAAATAAATAAATAAATAAATAAATAAATAATGATGTCTAGCTCAAACATTTTCTTCACCTCCCTACTGATGTCTTTCCTCCTTGCCTCAGGAATACGGTAAGGTTTAAGTTTAACCCGTGCCCCTGGTTCAGTAACAATGTCATGTTGTGTTACCGATGTCTGACCAGGCAGCTCTGAAAATGTTTCTCGTTTTTTTTATTAAAAACTCTCTGACTTCCTGCTTTTGTGACTTAGACAGCGACTCAGCAATTTTTACTTCAGGGACCTGAGGGTGTTCAGTATCCAGCTGGTGGTTATTGGATGAACCCAGCAGCTAGCGATACTCTATCTTTCCAGGGCTTTAGCAAGTTCACATGGTATATTGCTCTGGTTTTCTTTTCCCTGGTTGGTGAATTTTATAATTTACTTCCCCAACTCTTTCTATCACTTCAAAGGGACCCTGCCACTTAGCAAGGAACTTGCTCTCAACTGTGGGAACTAATACCAGCACCCTGTCGCCAGGTGAGAAAATGTGGACTCGAGCATCCCGGTTATATATTCTCTGCTGAGCTGCCTGCGATTGAGCTAAATGCTCTTTTACAATTGGCATTACTACTGTAATTCTGTCCTGCATCTGCGAAATATGCTCAATAATGCTTTTGTGGGGTGTCTTCTCCCCCTCCCAGGTCTCTTTGGCTATGTCCAGAAGTCCCCGAGGGTGTCTCCCATAGAGTAATTCAAATGGAGAGTACCCTGTAGAGGACTGAGGAACTTCTCTGATGGCAAACATCAGATATGGAAGCAAATAGTCCCAGTTTTTCCCATCCTTGTCAACAACCTTTTTCAGCATGCTTTTTAAGGTTTTATTAAATCGCTCTATTAGTCCATCGGTTTGAGGATGGTATACCGAGGTTCGCAAATGCGTCACCTTAAACAGCTTGCACAATTCTTTTGTCACTCGTGACATAAATGGGGTACCTTGGTCCGTCAGAAGGTCCTTAGGGATCCCGACCCGGCTAAACACCTGTAATAATTCCTTAGCTATATTCTTGGCTGATGTCTGGCGTAGGGGATTTGCTTCAGGGTAACGGGTAGCGTAATCCATAATGACCAGGATATACTGATGCCCTCGGGCAGACTTCGGAAGCGGGCCCACAACGTCCATAGCAATTCTCTCAAAGGGCACCTCGATTATTGGCAAGGGTACTAAGGGACTCCAAAAATGAGGTAGGGGTGCAGACATTTGACAAACCGGACAAGATTTGCAATAGTTTTCAATATCCTTTTGTACCCCAGGCCAGTAAAACCTCTGTAAAACCCTTTCAGTGGTTTTCTCAGTACCTAAATGACCCCCCAATAAGTGTCCATGGGCAAGCTCCAATACCACCTTTTTGTATGGTTTGGGGACCACTAATTGCTCAATAATTTCATTGTTCTTTTTATACACACGATATAGCATGTCATCATTACTAATGAAGTAAGGAAAAGAGAGCCTATTCCCTGGTTCAACAGGTTCCCCATTGATCATCATAACATTTTCCCAGGCCCTCACAAGAGTAGGATCCTTCCTCTGCTCACTACCAAAGTTCTCTCTATGAGTGTTAAGATCTGCAAACTCTAGAGTAGCCTCAGTTTCACCAGAGGGTGGTCTATCCTCATTGGCTATAGGGCCTTCAGATTCTTCCAATTCTCCTGCCAAAACAGAGAAGGGAAAGTCTGGGGACCCCCAAGAGGGATCCTCTGAATACAACTGCTCTGCAGCAACCATGTATTCAGATTCAGTCTCTGGTTTAGAAACTGTGGCACAGTCTGGGTGTTCCCAGAGTTCCCAAAATTCAGGAAAGTCTCTCCCTATAATTACATCATGCACCAAATGAGGTACAACCCCAACCAAGTGCCTCAGATCACGCCGTGCGGTTCCAAACTTCACAGCTACTATAGGATACTCCTGAGTATCACCATGTACACACACTACAGCAACCTTTTTAGCCCGGAAGTTTACAGAGCCTATCAATTCAGCTTTAATAAGGGTTACTAAACTTCCAGAGTCCAGCAAAGCTGTAACATGCTTATCATTCACAGTTATTGCACACATGTGTTTTCCGTTTACTGGCACCGCGGTGCATGAAACAGTGGAAAACAAAGACTGCCGTCTTTCCTTGAAAGACAAGTCACACTGCATAGGCTCATCAGTTAATGGACAGTTCGCAGCTAAATGCCCAAGTTCCTGGCACCGAAAACAGCTTACATTCCTCAGGTTAGGTCTGCTGACGGGCACTGGTGTTCCCACTTTGGAATGCCAACCTCCCCAGTTTAAATCAGCAGTTTTTCCCTCTGCCTCCTTGCCACGCTCACCACCCACTTTCCCTGGAACAGTCTTACCGATTGCCGAGGGAGGCCTTGGTTTTGGGCGGAAAGTCCATGGGCTCACCGGGGAGGCGTTCAAGTCCTCAGCTGCAAAGTACCTGTCAACAATCTCCACAAGCTGATCCACCGACTTGGGGTCCCCTTGGGTTACCCACTTTTGCAAGACGATCGGTAAGGATCTTAGGAAGCGATCCATGACTACCCGCTCAATGATCTGTGGCCCCGAGAGGGACTCCGGTTGCAGCCATTTTCGGACCAGGTGGATGAGGTCAAACATCTGTGACTGCGGTGACTTCCCAGCTTGGTAGGACCAGTTGTTAACACGCTGTGCTCGCACTGCCAAAGTAACACCTCGCCGTGCTAGTATCTCCAGCTTGACCTTGTCATAATCCATGGCATCCACAGACTCCAAATCCTAATATGCTTTCTGTGATTCACCGGTTAGCAAGGGCGCCACCAATCCTGCCCACTGTGTCTTAGGCCATGCTTCCCTCTCAGCGGTTCTTTCAAATGTTAACAGGAAGGCCTCTGGATCATCCTCTGCTGTCATCTTGGAAAGGAAGCGACTGACATGGATGGGTGAGGAGTTGTCAGAAGAATCTGCAGCTTGCAGGGGAGACCTCTGTGCCAGAGTCTGCACCACCTCCGTCAGAGTCTTGTGATCGCCTTCAGCAGCAACTGCAAGCTTTTCAAATAACATTTGTGTCTGTTCCTGCTGTACAGCACTGATCTGCTGCTGCGTGTGCGTGTGCAGCACCTGAGTTTGCTTCTGCAGAGCATTTAACATGTCCCGCTGTGTAGCATTAGCCTGTTGCTGTGCTGCATTAGCCAACACCAACTGTTTTATAACATCCTCCATTTTTTATTTTTTATTTTCTTCCTTTTCACTTCAGTAACTGGCCTTTTAAATAGCAGGTTCTTGCTATCACTTGCCCAAAGTTCACTTTTTTTTTCTTTTTCACTTCAGTAACTGGCCTTTTAAATAGCAGGTTCTTGCTATCACTTGCCCAAAGTTCTCCACCAGCTGGGAAACAGGTAGTGGGTGCAATTGCTCTCTGGGGTGAGCACTCTTGAAAGGTTCAGAGACCAGACCAGTGACTTTTCTTCAAACGGGGGTACATTTATTGCAGCAACCCACAGGTTATACACCACACTGTATATTGCTCAAAATAAACAGTTCAAAAGCAAAGAAAATTCCTAGCCGTGTCCCGGCACTAACTAAACATACAATAGCCCTGACTAACAACCTTTGAAAACCTAGTGTTTGTCAGGCTCCAGCAAACTAGCATGACCAACCTTGTGCTCCAGCAGATAGAGACCGTCTGCTCCCCAGACTCCAGAGCGATGTCTGTTTGCCTCACCTGCACTAAATTGCCACTGAGGCAAAGTGCAAAACCAGGTGCTTAGGAGGTTCCGGAAGGTGTAAGAGAGAAATCTGGGTGACACATAAACCCCGGACAGGACCTTTCCTTGCTCTCTACATGATGCCCTGTTACAGTGTATATATATAAACACACACACTGGCCCATTTCAGACCTCAGACCAGACATGGGGTGGCTGTCCGAATGCTCTAACGGCATTCGGACAGGCCCCTGCAGCTGGCCGCGTTCATACCTTCCAACGAACGCCGCCGGCAAACAAAGTCTTCGCGCGTCCGCTCATTGGGAAGCCCACAGCCGCGATCTCGCAATCAGTTTGAGATCTCGCGAGATTGCAGCTGGGAGCTTCACAATGAGCGGCCGCGCGAAGACCTTGCCGGCGGCGCTCGTTAGAAGGTATGAATGTGGCCAGCTGCAGGGGCCTGTCCGAATGCCGTTAGAGCATTCGGACAGCCACCCCAGCCCCTCGGATGCCGGCAAGCCAGATCAAAACTGGCTTCCGGTATCGGGGGAAGTATCGGGGGCATCTGCACGAGTACTAAGTACTCATGCAGAACCCGGTATCGGCACCGGCACCGATACTAGTATCGGTGCATCCCTAATATATGTATATTGTAATAAGAAATTGCTGTGCAGTCACCGCTGCTCTCTGGGTTATTCACTTGAGGGGTTCCCTGGGAGCAGTAGAATATTCTCTTTGAATTCCTGTTCATATATCCAATCATTACCGCAGATTGATTTGTCATTTATCATTATATTTGTCGTTTGTTTGATTACGGTTTTAACTGTCCTTCTCATTTTTTTGGGCAAACCTAAAGCAAAAGAAATAATTCCCACATTCACTACAAATTGTTGTCCATATATTGTGGTATTCACTAACATCATTGCCAGGTGTGCCAGTGGGTTGATACTGTTTTTGGGGTCAAAAGACAGAGTAAGGAGCCAGATGAGTGTGTCACAGAGCTCCACAGTAATGTGCGTTGTTTGAGGGTGTCACAGAGCTCCACAGTAATGTGCGTTGTTTGAGGGTGTCACAGAGCTCCACAGTAATGTGCAGTGTTCATGAGGGTGTTACAGAGCTCCACAGTAATGTGCAGTGTTGTTTGAGTGTGTCACAGAGTTCCACAGTAATGTGCAGTTTACTGTGAAGCTCTGTGACACCCTCATAAACACTGCACATTACTGTGGAGCTCAGTAACACCCTCAAACACTGCGCTTTACTGTAGAGCTCTGTGACACCCTCATAATGTGCAGTATTGTATGGGTGTCACAGAGCTCCACAGTAATATGTGCAGTGTATGAGCGTATCACAGAGCTCCACAGCAATAAAACTCACAGTAAGGTGCGCTGTGTAAAAAAAAAAAAAAAAAGTGGACTGTTCAGTCCAAAATGCCCGTGCCTATATTTTGTCCCAGTCCAGGCCTGCAGGTCGCAGTTGTCGACAGTGAATTCAGAAACAAGGTATATGAGATTACTGAGAATGGGATGCAGCAAGTGTTCTAGATTCTCCACGCTGCACCCCGGAACGAGCATAAGCATACACTGACCAACAGACCACAAGATTCTCCACTCTGCTGTCCCATCCACCCAGGCCTTGTCCATAATTTAAGGGCTCCTTTACAGCTGTTTCCACTTCTCTCTCTAATTACCTTTACTCAGCCCAACCTTCTGGTCCTTCCCATGCAACCATCACAACATTTCTTCTAGCAACCAGCTTCACCTTCCCTCTGCTCCCATCTGTTTAACTTACCCCGTCCCTTAGATGTAAGCTCACGGGATGTCTGACCGAGCACTTGGTTAAAGTGCTGTACTTCCTAGACAAGCTATCCTTTGGGCAGGGTTGTCTTTTCCTTATTTATCATGTGTGTCTCATGTTTGTGCTCCCCCATTGTACAGCGCTGCGGAATATACTGGCGCTTTATAAATAAAGAATAATAATCTACACAACAGTGAGACACCGCTCAGGTCTCATAAGGTTTTAGCTCCATAGCGCCTTCACAATATAGACTATACGATATGCCAATCGGACTGCAATCACCCAAAAAGTGTGACCAGATTCCCTCGAGTCCTCAAAGACTCCCAGGGCCGGCTAGATTGCTTCTGTACCTGCTGCCAGGGTTGGTACTCCAGGAGAAAAATATTAGCTTTGAGTTTACGCACAATTTATTTTTATACTATTGTATTTATTTTATTTTTGAAAAAAAAAAAAAATGGTGGGGCGCTGCCCTTATTGCCCCAGTTGAGGATCCTCCACATATCAATATATACACACAGGTAAGTAAAATAATATTCTATCTAGTAACAACTGCATCATGATTATTCTTACTACAACAAGGGATTATCAAGTACTTATTGTTTCTTACCATTTCTAGTTTAATTCTAAAGCAGTTGATTTTTGTGTTGCACATCAGAGCTTTCTGTAGCTTCTTTCCAAGAAGTAAAAGTTAATGTTTTGTAAATAAACCACATAGAATTGATTTATTTTGTATTGTAGGCACTGTAGATTACCGTTGTTGTGAAGAAAATAAACTTTGGTGTTTCCCAAAGGCATATTCTAACAGTGGCAGGACTAGATTCACTGATGAAGCTTCTCCTGCCACTGTTTGAATATCCTTTTTGGGATCACTGCAGTTTACTGTCACTGCAGCAACGGCAATCTAGGGTAAATAGTGAATAACCCTGAAAGAATGTTCTGTAGCGGTGATGAATTCAACTTGTGTAGTGTGATACATTTCCACAAGGTGGCGACCTCATCCTAATCTAAATTCATGGAAGCTGACTACAGTTACAAGTATTTATAAAGGGCCAACAAGTTCCGTAGCGCTGTACGATGGGAGCTTGCACAAAACGGTGGGCCACACCAAAGTACTCATAAATGGAACCTTTATTCAATGCCCAAAGGGGCTAAAAAAATTGTCTCTAAGCCTAAATCATGCTTTGTGCAGTGAATAAAGGTTCCTTTTAGGATTGCTTTGCTGTGGCCCACCGTTTTGTGCAAGCTTGGATACGAGACAGCGGACCCTTTGGTGGACCACCCAAAGGATCACCACAATGACATTTAGACCTCCATTGTGGTAGCTGTGCTCTTCTATTTTTGGCTGTACAATGGGAGAGGCAGAATAACAAACATACAAGTTAAACACACAGAACAGTAGCAGAGAGGACCCTGCTTGGGAGTTTACAATCTAAAAGTAAAGGGGTGACACACTAGGTGGGGGTAAATAAAGGACCGGAGGTCAGAGGCGTAACTAGAAACCTCAGTGCCCCGGTGCAAGAATCCATGTAGGGCCCCCCCCCCCCCCAGTGAGAGAGTTTTGCATTTTTACTAAAAACATTTTGAAAAAATACCTGTATACATGTCTCCTGCATTATCCAAAAATTGCTGGTTTCCAAACCTAATAATACTATAACAAAGAAAAAAATGTCATCTGCGCTTACTCCAATTATACCGTGTGAAACTAAACACAATTAGAGGTTTGGTTTCTTATCAATGGCCATTATAAGACTAGCTCGCCGCCAACGTCACGGCACCTCTAGAAGGGCGAGTCCTAACCAAAATGAAACCACAGGCTGCTACATAGCAAACCATACCTGCTCATGCTGCTTGTCAAACATGAGGTAGACTGGTGGGCCTTTATTTATGCTCCCCCAGAAACAAAATCCACTTTGGGATCAAAACAAAGACACGGAGCGGAGTCTTGCTGCAGGGATGACCTGGCTGGAAGTACATTGAAACATACATAGATACACATACATACATGTAGCAGCCTGTGGTTTCATTTTGGTTAGGACTCGCCCTTCTAGAGGTGCTGTGACGTTGGCGGGCGAGCTAGTCTTATTTATTTATTTATTTATTTATTTATAAAGGATTTTACCAGGAAGGATACATTGAGATTTCTCTCGTTTTCAAGTATGTCCTGGGTTCGAGAACATTGAGTGGTTACAGAAATCCAAAATAGTAAAATGCAAGATATTAACACAAGACCAAATATACAGATTAACAGAAAAATAAATATGAAGGAAATAAAGTCATTATGTTACATGTTTACAGGTGCATTTCGTATTGAGGTATGTTAAAAGGGAAGTCTTAAGGGACTTTACACTGGGGGAAGATTTGACGGTGTCTGGGAGGTTATTCCATATTTGCGGTGCTCTGTAGGAAAATGAGGATCGAGCCATTTTCTTTTTGTATTGCGGTATTGCAAGTAAGGTGCTCTTATAATGGCCATTATAGAGAGGTTGAGCCTTAGAAAATGGGAGGTCATCCAGTCGAAGACAGCCGATAGGCAGGCAGTAATATGTTCCAACTAGGAATGAGCTGTTCGATCAGTTCGGAGTTTGATTCGAACTTTGGCCGTTCGCAAGTTCGCGAACTTCAACCTTTTTGGCGTGCTCGGTTCGAGTTCGACATTTTTTTTTTAAAAAAAAGTATAAAAAATACTAAAAAATCTAGAAATGAAGAGACTCTTTACTGCAGAATATAATAAGCAACGGTTTATTAGATATTGAATTAAAAACTAAAGTCTGGGTGCAAAGATTCTCACCTCTAAATGACCTGTGCTCTCAAAAGGCGTAAACGACAGGTGTTTAATTAGTGCTTGGAAATAACATGTGCTTCTAATTAGTCCGTCTCATGAATTTGATACATTGTATGCAGACTGGGGTGCCAGGTGTCCTATGTGGGTCTGTGATGGCGATGTTTTCATACATCCTACAAATTCGCCACTTCACGGGCAGGTTATGGGGACCTCCTAGGCACGATATTTGAAGGATTTTTTTGTTTTTATTTTTAACCCTTATTTTATGGAAAACTCACTGTTCCTTTAACCCTTTCACTGCTGAGGCATTTCACCGCTGTGTGCTGAGCTAATTTTTACCGCTTTCGCTCATCATGTTTAAACGCGATTTGAAGCCACATTTTATTATACGACCCAGACATATTATATATCGTTTTTTCTGGCAGACTCGGCAGATTCATAATATATCATTTTTATATGTATACGTCATGTTCTGCCTGTATATTATAACAAAAAATGCAATAAAACTTGAATTTTTAATCATCTGCAGCATGTAAAGTGGTTTTTTTTCACCTTTTATCACATGAACATTTGTGATTATATTTTCTATGGGGTGCGCTTGTACAAAAATTAGAAATGGGGACTTATTACATTTTTGGGGGGGAATTATGTCATTTTTAGCAAACGCACACCATAGAAAAAAATCATTAATGCAGCATCATTGTTCACATTATAATTGAAATGTGAACAATATTGCTGCATTAATAAAAATAACACACAAAAAAATACATGTTTTTATTTCTTTTTATTTTTCTACTTGAAAAACACCTGGTCATGTTGGGTATCATTCGAAAGGCCATGCTCAGGCATTTTTAAATAAGTCAGCATTACATCATGGTATAAAACAATAAGTGGTCTCACAAGGCCAAACAATGGAACACGACAGGCAGTTATAGCCACACAGGGCCATAGAACGTCGTCTGGATAACATTTATTAATAACAAACAGAAAAGTCATCAAAGGATAGCGATATTTAATGACAAGTAACGTCCCCAATTGGGGGGGGGGTCTCAAAATAAGAAAACTCTGCATGTGTGTAAAAAGAGAAATAAAATAATAATAAAATGGCGAAAAACATAAAATAATAATAAAAGGGGGGAGGGGTGTGGGGGAAAGGCACAGGCCATAACCGTGACACTCCTGGCACACTCCCGAAGGAGGCCATGGAGGGACAACGTCACGAGGCCCGGTGGTCCGAGTGCCAAGTACGACAAGCAGAGCCATAGTGGCACACCTCGGGACCACACGGAGAGTGCCAAAAAAAGATAATAAAAAAATAATAATAAAAAACAAAAAGAAATCAAAAGTCTCTGCATACGAGGGGGGGGGGGAATGAACCAGGGATTGCAACTCAAACAATAGTCCTCTAAGAAATTCAAAAAGTCTCAGCTAGGGTAGAAAATCAACAGTGAAGCAAAATTATAAAGAACGCACTCATATAGGGTGGGGAGAGCGTCTCAGCCCGCGTCTCGGAAACTAAGGGGGACCGAAGCTCCCGGTGCAACGTAAGGGAGGCCCTGCAAAATACTGGTGCCCCCAATCTCGCAGTATGGATGACAGGCTTCTCCCTTCCTCGCAACCTCCACCACCTCTCCAGCCACAACACGAAAGGCAGGCTGCGCCGTCGTAGTCCAAGTGAGGTCTCACCAGTGCTCTGTACAGTGGCATGAGCACTTCCCTTTTCCTACTGCTAATACCTCTCCCTACACAACCAAGCATTCTGCTAGCATTTCCTGCTGCTCTATTACATTGACTACTTACCCTTAGATCCTCTGAAATAATAAATCCTAAATCCCTTTCCTCAGATGTTGAGGTTAGGACTGTATAAAATATTCTATATTCTGCCCTTGGGTTTTTACGTCCCAGGTGCATTATCTTGCACTTATCCACATTAAAACTCAATTGCTACAGCTCCGACCATTTTTTTAGTTTACCTAAATCATTTGTCATGTGGCTGATCCCTCCAGGAACGTCAACCCTGTTGCAAATCTTTGTGTCATCAGCAAAAAGACATACTTTTCCATTAATACCTTCTGCAATATCACTAATAAAAATATTAAACAGAATGGGTCCAAGTACTGACCCCTGAGGTACCCCACTGGTAACAAGACCTTGCGCTGAATAAACTCCATTTACCACAACCCTTTGTTGCCTGTCACTCAGCCACTGCCTAATCCATTCAACAATATTGGAATCCAAGCTCAAAGATTGCAATTTATTGATAAGCCTTTTATGCGGAACAGTATCAAAAGCCTTACTGAAATCTAAATAAGCAATGTCTACTGCACCACCTGTGTCTATTATTTTTGTTACCCAATCAAAAAAATCAATAAGATTAGTTTGGCATGATCTCCCTGAGGTAAACCCATGTTGTTTCTGGTCCTGTAATCTATCAGGGTTATTCAGAGTGCGTGAAAAGAAGGAGAATAGCTGGAGAATGACTGGAGAATGAAAAATTCTAGGTCAAAATAGCCAAACCAGAAAAATTCTCCCTTTCATCTCACTTTCCAAATCGGCTATTTTGACCTAGAATTTTTCATTCTCCAGCCATTCTCCAGTCATTCTCCTGCTTTTCACGCTCTCTGAATAACCCTGTATGTGTTTTTAGATGTTCAACAATCCTTTCCTTTAACATGGTTTCCATTAATTTCCCCACTACTGACGTAAGACTAACTGGCCTATAGTTCCCCGATTCCTCCCTACTACCCTTGTAAATGGGCACAACATTTGCTAATTTTCAGTCTTCTGGGACGACTCCCGTTAGCAAGGATTGGTTAAATAAATCTGTTAACGGTTTTGCTATTACATCACTGAGCTCTTTTAATAATTTAGGGTGGATCCCATCAGGCCCCATTGACTTATTTGTCTTTACTTTAGACAGCTGCTGTAGAACCTCCTCCTCTGTAAACTGATATGTAAATGTCTCATTAGTGTTTTCTCCTAACTGAGGTCCCTTTCCTTCCTTTACTTCTGCAAAGACTGAACAAAAATATTCATTGAGGCAGTCAGCGAGATTTTTATCCTCTTCTACATACCTTCCTTCTTTTGTTTTTAATCTAACTAATCTTTGTTTTTACTTTTCTTTTCTCGTTTATGTATCTAAAAAATGTTTTGTCCGCCTTTTTTACTGACTGAGCTATTTTCTCTTCTGCGTGTGCTTTGGAAGCTCTTATAAAGCAAAGTTGTCCACCACCCCACAAACGGCCGGCTCAGCTTCCTCTGGGAGATAAGGGGCGTCCTTTTCTTCATCGAGGCCACTCACGACCTCGGGTCTCCGGGTATCTGCCATCTCAGTCGCTGTCCTCGAAGGCCTAGACCGCAGGTCTACCATCTGTAGGTGTCCACCGCTCCCAGCCCGACTCCCCGACTCAGTCTCAGTGTGCAAGTAGGCTGCAGCGGCACCGGAACTCGGGCGGCCTCCAGCTTCTCCATCTCTCTTGTGTTCTGCGTCCCCCTGCAGCTCCTCAGTGAGGCCATCAGCCGGTGCCACACATCCCTCGTAACCGGGGCAGTGTCATCTTCCTCCGCCAGGATAAGGTTGGTCTGGGGCGGTGCGATTCGTGCAGCAGAGCCGAGTATGTAGGCCACAAGATGGCCGCGGGCGCCACCCGGCAGTCACGAGGCAGGAGCCGTAATCCGAGTCTCTGGTCCGGAGGGGGGACTAGTCGGGCTCCGGACTGTACTGTGCCAATGGCCAGCCACCCTGGGACCCGTAAATGTTACAAATACCGTGCGTTAACTCTTCTGAAGGTCCTTTTACAGAGCAGACGAGCGGAGCTCCATCGGGACACGACTGCTCCTCTAGGTAGCCGGCCACGCCCCCGACTCTCCCCTTTTAAGCGGTGCCTGGCTTTTTTTTGTGGGACCTCCCGATTGGGAGGGATCCGAATGGATCCCCCCTCCCTTCCAGGGGATCTCCCGGCGTTGTCGGGGGCAGGGCCGGCACTAGCGTAAGGCGGCAGCCTTACGATCTGGCTTCCTGCCAGTTTGTGGGGGCAGAATTCCCTGGCCCCGAGCGCCGCCATCTTGGTCGGCCGGGGAGACCCGGCGCAGCGCTAGGGGCCAAACCACCTGACCAGCGCCACGCACGATCTCGCGAGAACGCGGCTGCGCTGGACATGTGGTTCCCGCCCGGCGAGCGGCAAAGCTGCATCATGTCAGCGGCTGCTCGCCACCATGAGGAACGCCGGCGGAGCCTGGAGGGCCTGGCAGCAGGTGAGAGCTGGGGGCAGATATATCCATATGTGAGCTGGGGGCAAATATCTCCATATCAGCTGGGGCAATATATACCCATGTAATCTGGGGGCAAATATATCCATGAGTTGGGGCAAATATATCCATGAGTTGGGGGCAAATATATATATATCTATGAGCTGGGGCAAATATATCCATGAGCTGGGGGCAAATATATCCATGAGTTGAGGGCAAATATATCCATGAGTTGGGGGCAAATATATATATATATATATATATCCATGAGCTGGGGGCAAATATATCCACATGTGATCTGGGGACAAATATATCCATGAGTTGGGGGCAAATATATATATATCCATGAGCTGGGGGCAAATATATCCATGAGTTGGAGGCAAATATATCCACATGTGATCTGGGGGCAAATATACCCAAATGAGCTGGGGGCAAATATTTCCATATGAGGTGGGGCAAATATCTCCAGATGAGCTGGGGCAATATATACCCATGTGATCTGTGGGCAAATATATCTACATGTGATCTGAGGGCAAATATATCCACGTGATCTGGGGGCAAATATACCCATATGAGCTGGGGGCAAATATACTTATATGAGCAACCCTAGTGTGTATATATATATGTGTATATATAGAGATTATCATGGCACCTCTATCCTGATTGGGTTGACATGACACGGATGGGGGGGACACCAAAATGCACCTTCGCCTGACTAGATAAAAATGCTTGCACCGGCCCTGGCCGGGGGTCCCCTGGAAATGACGTCATCGCGCATGGCGCGATGACGTCATTTACGTCAGGAGGAGCTTGACTTCAGCGTCTGAGGACACTGAAGTCAGAACGCCGCGGGACCCCGGACAGAGAGGTGAGTATCTCCGCTGGGTGTCCCGCAAAGCTGATGACGTGTGGGACACGTCCTCCTCAGCATACAGCGGGAGTAACTGAGGAGTGGACGTGTCCCACACGCCGTCAGCAGTGAAGGGGTTAAAACTTCCTTTTTAAAAACTTTTTGTCCTTGTTTCCTGTCCCCCAGGGCACTACCCGGACCCGGACATTGTTTTTAAATGTTTCTATACATCCTAGAAATCCGCCACTTCACGGGCAGGTTATGGGGACCTCCTAGGCACGATATTTGAAGGAATTTTTTGTTTTTATTTTTAACCCTTATTTAATGGAGAACTCACTGTCCCTTTAAAAACTTTTTTTTTTACTTTTTGTCCTTGTTTCCTGTCCCCCAGGGCACTACCCGGACCCCCATACACCTTTTATGGCAAATATCTAGCATATATGCCCTCTTGGAGGGCACTCTAAAAATCGAACTTTGATTCCCATTGACTTGTATTGAGTTCGTGTTCGAGTTCCAGTTCGAATTCGAACTTTTGAAAAGTTCGAGTTCGAATGCGAACCGAATTCGGGGGTGTTCGGCTCATCCCTAGTTCCAACACAGGAGGAGAGAGGTCGGGAGAGGAATGGTAGATTTGGGTGTCGTCAGCATAGAGATGATATTGGAGTCCATAGGAATAAATGAGGTTGCCCAGAGAGGCAGTATAGATTGAGAAGAGTAGGGGACCCAGAACAGAGCCTTGACATACCCCAGTTGAAAGAGGAACTGTGGTTGAAGAGGCACCGGCGAAGGAGACACTGAAGGAGCGAAGAGAGGTAGGAAGAGAACCAGGAGACAGTGGAGTCACTGAGGGCAAGTTGACGCAGCGTGAGGAGTAGGAGAGGGTGATTAACAGTGTCAAATGCAGCAGAAAGGTCAAGAAGAATAAGCAGGAAGAAGTGACCTTTAGTTTTAGTAGCAACTAAATCATTAGTCACCTTGGTCAGGGCAGTCTCAGTAGATTGTTGGGAGCGAAAGCCGGCCTGGTGCGGGTCAAGTAGAGAGTTAGCAGCAAGAAAACTGTTGAGCTGGTTATAGACCAGGCGTTCTAGGATTTTGGAGGCAAAGAGGAGCAGAGAGATGGGAAGGTAGTTTGAGAGGCAGGTGGGATCAAGAGATGGCTTCTTTAGAATGGGGGTGATCAGAGCATGTTTGAAAGCAGAGGGCAAGACTCCAGAGGAGAAATATGAGTCAAAGCAGAGACTGTGACTGGTAGAACAGACCGAATAAGGTGTGAATGGATGGGGTCAAGCAGACAGGTGGCCGGGCAGGAGGACTGGAGGACTACTAATACATCCTCCTCTGAGACTGGAGAAAAGGGAGACATAGTAGAAGAGGGGTCAGGGAGTGACAGAATGAATGAAGACGAGTGGTTGATGGAGGAGGGTAGTGAAGAAATCTCTAGTTTAAGTGGCTAGATGTTTTAATTTATGTTTTAAAAGATAAGTTTTTCAGTGAAACATAAACATGCATTCTGTCTTACAAAATGTATTTATAATATATATGCATAACATATATATATTTTTTTTATATTTACATTTTTTATTTTGAGTAAAGGTCATATAAACATCAACATAAGTCCTCGCAGGGCCAGAATACTCGGCAATAAGTAACACAGCAAAATGCAAAGAGAACTATCCAGACATCAGCAACAGGGATGAGCCGAACACCCGCGTGTTCGGCTCGCATTCGAACTCGAACAATTTCAAAAGTTCGAGCACGAACTCGAACCAAACTCAATGCAAGTCAATGGGACTCAAAAGTTCAATTTTTAGAGTGCCCTGCAAGAGGGCATATATGCAAGATATTTGCCATAAAAGGTGTATGGGGGTCCGGGTAGTGCCCTGGGGGACAGGAAACAAGGACAAAAAGTTAAAAAAATACAGTGAGTTTTCCATAACATAAGGGTTAAAAATAAAAACAAAAAATTCCTTCAAATATCGTGCCTAGGAGTTCCCTATAACCTGCCCGTGAAGTGAGCGGATTTGTAGGATGTATAGAAACATTTAAAAACAAAAAAATGACATTTCAAATGACAGTAAATGGTTTTCCTTTAATCTATTCATAAACAACTGCTTGGGGCGGCAGCCTGTGTGAAAAGAGGAGACATTTTAGGACACGCAGAACAAGTTTAGTGATTTTTTGGCTAAATTTTGGTGAAACTTATGCAGGCTTTGGATGAAAGTAACAATAGGTGCTTTAAAATTCGGCCTTTAGTGTCGGCAACAGTGCCGTCACACCGTAACCCCTCTGTGGTATTGTTGTGGAAGAGTGCAGGGTTGGACCCTGCGGTCCAATATTAAAATTATATGAATCTGGTACAGGCGTCAGTGGCAGTGCACCCAAATATTTTGCCTTTGGTGGCAGCAAGTGCCTTCACACCGTCAGTGGCGTCACTAGGGTTGGTGTCACCCGGTGCGGTAACTCATGGTGTCACCCCCCCCCGAGTTTTATGTCTAATTTATTTTTTTAACTACTCTTACTCAGAAAGCAGTACTCCCATATAATACTGAATGCTCATACTACACGGCGCACATTACTGTGAGGTTTAAAAAATCTAGAAATAAAGAGACTCTTTACTACAGAATATAATAATAAACGGTTTATTAGATATTGAATTAAAATGGGAATATTTTTAACATTGAAGTCTATGGGGCAAAAGATTTCCCACACTGAATACACGAAAATGTCCAAAATCACGAAAAAAAAGTCGATACAAAAAACGAAACGAAACAAACTGAAACGGAAATCGGGCGAAACGATCCAAAATGAACATTGTCGAATTACGAACGAAACGAGCCAAAACGAAAATTTTATATCAACACGTAGACCTATATATACACCCACCCACAGACCTCAGACCATATATACACATACGCACATGGGGAGGTGGCATGTGGACAAGCTCAACTAAATGCGCCCCCCCATTTGGCTGATCCCTCCAGAAGAAATGTTGAACCCGACAGAGCAGAGAATAATATATATTATTCTCTGCTCTATCGGGTTCAACATTTCTTCTGGAGGGATCAGCCAAATGGGGGGGGGAATTAGTTGCCAAAATGTGTGTGTAATACTTAAGTGGAATCAGGCTGGAAGATGGTCGCTATTATGAGCCAAGCAGCCATCTTGTTCAGAATATTGGTTCACTTGCAAATAACTAGATAGATTTCACTAGACACTAGAATGAAGCTTACATAGAATTTTAGGAATGTGGTAGATTAGCAGAGAAGCAATAAAACCAAGGTAAAAATCCAGCCAGCTCTTGGCACGGAAAGACAGGATGACAAATGGATACTGCAAGGTCACTGAGACTTGCCGAGAGACAAAGAAAAGCGTAGACACCAGACCATGCTTTATCTGTATAAAAATAAACATAGTTTTTAGGGAGGTGGGTACGGCCCGGATTGAGTGCGGCAGCAAATCACAAACTGTCAGACTCACATGAAGTTTGCCAATTTATTGTCAATGTATGGAATTCCTTTGTACTAACAATGGGAGGTATTAACCCACGTGGGGTGGAATAAAGTGTCATCGGGAGGTGGGCTAATTGGGATGTACCTAATTATGTATTTGAGGTATAAGACCCCTTGTCGGGGGGAGACGGGGCTCACTCTTTGCGATTCAATCCTGTGTGAGCATTTGTGTGACGACACAATAAAGCTTGCCTTTCCTGAAGAGACTCGTGTTCAGACAATCCTTGATTGTGTCTGGTCCGGCGCCGTCCTGAAAGTGAACCAAGTGATTCCGGTTACATTCTTGGGGGCTCGTCCGGGATACGGGGCCCTTTGCCAGGACACAGGCAACGGCTGCTGAACACTGTAGCGGTTGACTGCAGGTACGAGTGATCCCGTCGGTTGGGCGTCCGTTGAAGGTGAGCTGACATCTGCAGGCGCCAAGCAGGATTTCCTGTTCAGTGGACCTCGTCTCGTCCCAAACGGACCCCCCGCCCGGGAAGCTGGGACACCACCGAGTCTGAGGAAACAGCGAGCAGTGCGGCGATAGGTAAAGTGTCTTCTATGTTTGTATGTGTATCAGAGATACCGGTATAAATGGAAACGTCCGGCCATAGTTGGATAAGGAGACCCGCGGCCACGGTCTCGTTAGCATATTGAACACGCCGCACATAGCACGGGGCCAGAAAGTGGCCAGCGCGTGTCTGGACCCGGGGGATCAGATGTTAACCAAAGGGTAGTTCTGTAAGAGAGGGAGAATGTAGCCACGTGGAGTTGCAGAGTCATAGTCAGTGTTTGTAAACAGAGCTTCTGCACGTGGACCAGGGAAGGAGGAGGGATTTCTGTGACTGGGCTGAGAGCCCTGAGTCAGTGCTAGTGTGTACGTCGTGTAGTGAAGGGGGCCAATTGAGGTCAGCGGTAGCTGCAGATATAATGGTGCCGGGTGGGTAGATAGCCCATAGGCAAATTGGAATTGCAGACGGGAGTGTTGTTATAGAACGGGGTGCACATAGTCACAAGCAGGCAAGAGTTAGAGTTCAATTAACGGGGTATAAGGAGCCAAAAGGAGGGACAGCGTGCCCTCGGCTAGTAGAAAGAGTTGAATTGTTTGTTTTGTTTTGTGCTGGAAGTATCTGGTACAGTACGTGCTGTGAGTGATTTGAGTGCTGTGAGTGAACGTGCGCCTACTCGCCCTGTGAGGAAGCAAACTTGAAAGTGGACTCCCAAAAGTACGTTTCCGGCTCAGGCGACTGCAGTCCGGCTACTGACGGAGGAAGCGTCCCAGACACGCAAGAATTGTTGGCTGAAGTACCAGACTGTAGATTCTAATTGTCATTGCTAAAAAGTAATATCTGTGTTGTAAGAAGGTTACTGTTATTTCTAAGGGAAACAATGGGTAACGGGTCATCCAAACCCAGTAAGGTGAAGAAGGGTGAGACGCCCTTAGAGTATATGGTGCGGAATTTTGAAGTGTTATATACAACGCATATAGAAAATAAATGGAGTTGGAGGAGGGCGTGCCCTCCTCCAACGCCATTTATTTTCTATATTTGTTCCTTTTTGGGCAGTTGGACAGACTACCTGGAGGAGTTTATTGGCAGCACTCGTCCAAAAATTATTTTTTCTTCTCTCTTTAGCGCCAACCATCACACACATGTTACTGTTTATATACAACGCATGACTATGGCGTGGAATTAACTAAGGAGAAGCTAATATTAATGTGTACAATTGTGTGGCCACTGCTAGTTCCAGAGTGGCCAGAGCAGGGGTCAATGGACCTGCAGTTAATACAGAGAGTGCATTCCCAAGTCACCGGGAAATGCGGACATCCTGAGCAGTACCCGTATATAGATATATGGAGATACTGTGTAAAAGATAAAAGTCATTTTATAATGATGGCAGGACAACACAAGAAACAGGTACCACCAAATAATAGAGAGAAAGAGAGATCGGTGTTGGTAGAACACCCAGAGGAGAGTGATTCTTTGCCCCCGCCATACTCATCATGTTATGGGGCGGCTAGAGAAGCTTTGAGTGCCGCGGTTGCGCGGGCGGCGAGGGGGGAGCAGGCAGCTGCTACTTCCCGGCCAGCTCCCTTCGCGCCGCAGCGCGATATTGCGGAAGGAGAACAGGGGGCGGCGGGTGTAGGAGACAGAGAGGTCCCACCAGGAAAGATTGAGATGCCCGATGGGAGCGTATATAAATTAGTATCCCAGGAGGATAGCGAAGATGAGAGTGAAGATGAGAAACCAGGGGCTACCACTCGCGTAGCGAATAATATACATAAACCCCGTGAGCCATATCAACATAATCCCTATCAAATGCCCCTACGAGAAGTGCCAGGTCCTTTACGGGCAGATGGAGCTCCTGGGCCAGTGCAATACACATATGTCCCATTCACGACAACAGATCTGTTTAACTGGAAAACACACACACCACTGTACTCTACTAATCCCGCAGCAGTGGCTAGTATGATAGAGTCAGTTATGCTTACACATAACCCCACATGGGCAGATTGTCAGCAATTAATGTTGACAATGTTTACCACAGAGGAAAGAGCCCGGATAAATAGTAGCACGCAAAAGATTTTACTTGCCCAAGCCGTAGCAGATGCTAAGCCCCAGCCAGAAGCATGGGCAGAGGAACACTACCCCAAAACAGATCCCAAGTGGCCGTATAGCACCGCGGAGGGTATTGCCCACCTCCAGACGTACAGAACAGCAGTAATAATGGGTGTTAAAGCGGGAGGGAAGAAACCCACAAACATGGGAAAAATAGCGGATGTGGTACAAGAATCTAAAGAGTCACCAAGTGCATTTTTGGAAAGATTACTAGATGCATATAGGATGTATAGTCCTATTGATCCGGAGGCAGCGGAGAATCAGAGGTTAATTAATTCTTCTTTTGTGGGTCAGTCACAGAGGGATATACGGAATAAAATACAGAGATTAGATGGGTTTTTGGGAAAAGGTATTAGCGAATTGGTAGAGATTGCTAATAAAGTGTTTCAGAACCGGGATCTAGAGGAAAAATGGGAGGAGATAAAGAGACAGAGAGGACACACAGGTGTTGTGGGTTATATGGGGAATGGTGGAGGACGAGGTGGCCCGGACAGAGGGAGAGCAAGGGGAAGGGGGGCTAGAGGAAGAGGTAGGGGAGCCCCTAGGGAACCCCTGGGACCCAACCAGTGCGCGTGGTGTCGGGGTGAAGGTCACTGGAAAAACGACTGTCCTGCATTTTTGGCTAAATTTGGGGGACAAGGGGAGGTTGGGGAATCGGGAGGTCAAGGCCCCAATGGTCAGGTAACAGACGGCAGATATGAGAGAAGTGAGGGTGCCGGAGCAGGGTTTGTGGGATTGCAGGAACGTCATTTGAAGGGCAGGATGCATATTGACAAGGACCTGGGCCCATCCCGCTCGGTAACCACGAGCCCACGATCACTATGAGAGTGGGAAATAAAGATGAAATTTTTATGGTTGACACCGGTGCCGAATATTCTGTTGTAACACAGCAAATTGCTCCCCCAATGCGTAATGAAGTTGATATTATGGGAGCAATGGGGGTGTCTGCTAAGTACCCCTTCCTTGCTTCTCGAAAATGTAGTGTGGGTGGGCATAATGTTGAACATGAATTTTTGTATATGCCCGAATGTCCCATCCAGCTCCTGGGGCGGGATATCCTTTGCAAATTGCAAGCCCAAATTATGTTTCTTCCCGGGGGACACGCTCAACTAGACCTGCCTGAGAGTGGCAGCTCTGCTCGGCAGTATAACCCAGCCAGCCAGCACCCCCGATCTGTGAAAATCGCAGTGATTATGCCAAGAGAGGAAGAATGGCGTACAGCACCAACCCCGCCGGCAAGCCCGGATCCGTACACACTACTCCTCGAAATTCCTGGGGTGTGGGCGGAGGAAAATCCACCCGGACTAGCAGTAAATATTCCCCCAGTATACGTCGAATTAAAACCTGGTGCAACGTCTGTGGCTTTAAGACAATATCATATCCCACAGAAAGCCAAGCAGAATATCCAAACACATTTACAGAGACTTAAAGACCACGGCATAATGAAATTCTGCGTGTCACCGTGGAACACACCCCTGTTGCCAGTACTGAAAGAGGGCACACAAGAGTACCACCTGGTCCAAGATTTAACGAGCTGTCAACGAAGCCACAGTAACCCTACACCCTGTGGTTCCCAATCCATACAATTTGCTGGCGTTAATTCCCGGAGATACAAAATATTACACAGTATTTGATTTAAAAGACCCTTTCTTTTGCATCCGTCTGGCTCCAGCAAGCCAGCCCCTTTTTGCATTTCAGTGGGAAGAGTCCACCACGGGGGCGCGCCATCAAATGATGTGGACACGCCTCCCTCAAGGATTCAAGAACTCGCCCACGATTTTCGGGTGCGCGCTCAGCCAAGATCTCCTCTCCTTCAACGCTCAGCCAGACAAAGTTGTGTTACTTCAATATGTAGATGATTTATTACTGGCTTCCCCCACAGAAAAAGACTGTTTATCTGCCACAAAAGCCCTGCTACATCTACTGTGCCAAGCAGGTTACAGAGTTTCTAGAAAGAAAGCACAAATATGCAAAGAAAGTGTAAAGTACCTGGGATTCCAGTTAACAGGTACCAAACGTGCATTGGGGGCAGAAAGAAAAGAAGCAGTATGCCGAATACCCCAACCAAAGACCAGAAGACAAGTCCGTGAGTTTCTGGGAGCTGCAGGCTTCTGCCGCCTGTGGATCCCTAACTTCGCAGATATTGCCAAGCCCCTTCATCAAGCCACAAAGGGGGGAGAACAAGACCCCTTCCACTGGGAAGAAGAGCAAACAGCAGCGTTCCTGAAATTAAAAACTCTGCTAATGGAGGCTCCTGCACTGGGACTGCCAGATCACAGCAAGCCCTTCCAGCTGTACGTGCTTGAACACAATCAAACAGCAACAGGAGTATTGATCCAGAGTTTCGGCTCCTGGCTAAGGCCTGTGGCCTATCTCTCCAAGCAACTCGACCCTGTGGCCTGTGGCCTACCCCCATGCCTGAAAGCAGTGGCAGCCACCGCAATGCTGATAGCAGAAACATAGAAACATAGAAAAATGTCGGCAGATAAGAACCTTTCGGCCCATCTAGTCTGCCCAATTACATGGATACTTTACCTGGATTTATCTTTTGTTTAGGATAGCCTTATGCCTATCCCATGCTTGCTTAAATTCAATTACTGTTTTGGCCTCTACCACTTCTACTGGAAGACTGTTCCATGTATCCACCACCCGCTCAGTAAAATAATGCTTCCTGATGTTACTTTTAAACCTTTGCCCCTCTAATCTAAGACTATGTCCTCTTGTTTTGCTATTTTGTTTCGTTTTAAATATACTCCCTTCCTCTACCTTGTGGATTCCCTTTACGTATTTAAATGTTTCTATCATATCTCCTCTGTCTCGTCTTTTTTCCAAGCTGTACATGTTAAGATCATTAAGCCTTTCTTGGTAACTTTTCTCCTTCAAGCCGTACACCATTTTAGTAGCCCTTCTCTGAACTCTCTCTAAGATGTCTATATCCTTCTGGAGATACGGTCTCCAATACTGCACACAGTACTCCAAGTGAGGTCTCACCAGTGCTCTGTACAGTGGCATGAGCACTTCCCTTTTCCTACTGCTAATACCTCTCCCTACACAACCAAGCATTCTGCTAGCATTTCCTGCTGCTCTATTACATTGACTACTTACCCTTAGATCCTCTGAAATAATGACCCCTAAATCCCTTTCCTCAGATGTTGAGGTTAGGACTGTATCAAATATTCTATATTCAGCCCTTGGGTTTTTACGTCCCAGGTGCATTATCTTGCACTTATCCACATTAAAACTCAATTGCCACAACTCCGACCATTTTTTTAGTTTACCTAAATCATTTGTCATTTGGCTGATCCCTCCAGGAACGTCAACCCTGTTGCAAATCTTTGTGTCATCAGCAAAAAGACATACTTTTCCATTAATACCTTCTGCAATATCACTAATAAAAATATTAAAGAGAATGGGTCCAAGTACTGACCCCTGAGGTACCCCACTGGTAACAAGACCTTGCGCCGAATGAACTCCATTTACCACAACCCTCTGTTGTCTGTCACTCAGCCACTGCCTAATCCATTCAACAATATTGGAATCCAAGCTCAAAGATTGCAATTTATTGATAAGCCTTCTATGCGGAACAGTATCAAAAGCCTTACTGAAATCTAAATAAGCAATGTCTACTGCACCACCTGTGTCTATTATTTTTGTTACCCAATCAAAAAAATCAATAAGATTAGTTTGGCATGATCTCCCTGAGGTAAACCCATGTTGTTTCTGATCCTGTAATCAGACAAGCTGACCCTTGGACAAGTTCTTCATGTCAAGGTGCCCCATGCTGTCAAGGCCCTGCTGGATGTGAAAGGAAGCTACTGGTTTAGCAACAGCCGGATGATGAAGTACCAAGCCATGATGTGTGAGAATCCACGGGTTCATTTGGACCTCATCGCTACCTTGAACCCTGCTACTTTACTGCCTGACTGTGAAGAGGATCCAGACCATGAATGCCTCCAAGTCATGGAAGAAGTGTTCAGTAGCAGGCCAGATTTGAAAGACGTACCCTTAGACAAATACGATCTACAGTTATTCACTGATGGTAGCAGCTACATGGATGATGATGGGAAGAAAGTCTCCGGCTATGCAGTAGTCTCAGCAGAAGAAATTATTGAAGCAAATCCACTACCAAGCCATACATCTGCACAACTGGCTGAAATTACAGCTCTAACCAGAGCTCTAGAAATCTCTGAAGGCAAAAGAGTAAATATATACACTGATTCCAAGTATGCCTTCATGACAGTCCATGCACATGGTGCACTCTACAAAGAAAGAGGTCTACTCACTTCCTCAGGACAACAAATCAAGTATGCAGCTGAAATCGCGGCCCTCCTAGAAGCAGTATGGAAACCAAGCGCTGTCAGTATCATGCACTGTCGTGGCCTCCAGAAGGGTCATGATGAAATTCCAAAAGGCAACAGGTGCGCTGACCAGGCCGCAAAGGCAGCTGCAAAACCACAGCTAACAATTGATCAAGCCAAAGTCCTACTCTGCAAGCAAGAGCCTCAGCCTCCCATGCCAAACTACGAATTCTATATGAATTGGAGAAGATTTGAACCCAAAGGCGAGTTCATTGAAATAATATTGCACAAGTGGCAAGATGATTACGAACTATTAGAACTTAATCATGATTATCCAATGGCTTTTCCCAACTCAGACACAAGGCCGAAATTTCTATTCCACTCCTCTGAATCCGCAAGAAACACGCCTGATGATTAACACCTCAGAAGTTCAGCAAAGACTACGCAGAGCTTACAAAATTATGCTGAAATTCTTCGGCGTAAAAGTAATGGGGGAGGAGGAAGAAGACACAGAAATAACCGAAGTTGAACGAGCAAAAAATTTCACCTCACGTTTTGAAAATTTGACAACCAACCCTCATAATAATCTACGGATTACACGGATACTGTTAAGTTTAGGAGAGTTGAGAGCAGAAGAATACCAAGCCCCGTTGGTAAGGTTCTTCCTCAAGGAGATCCTTATCAAGAACAGACTGCCAAGAATGAAGAAAAGTGCAATGAACTTTTTCATACCAGCAGTAAGAGATTCACAGGACAGACAAGATCTGCTGTTCTTCGCATGGCGATACTATGTCCCAAAAGAAGAATTTGTCTGGGGAAACCATGGAGAATTGGCACGATACAAGGCAAAACCAGTGGTGGCTGCACTCCTACCAGCGCCACTAAGTGAATGGACACCCGTGTATTCAGAGAAAGAAAAGAAATGGATGTCGGGAGAACAAGGCGAATATGGAGAAGACGGGTGGTTCCAGCTGAAGAATGGACAAATAGTCCTCCCAGCAACATTGGCTCCTGAAATTGTAAGAACACTCCACGCAAGTACCCATGGAGGGAGAGAAATGATGGAACAGCAACTAGAGCCACATTTCTACGTACCCGGACTGTCAGTAGTCTGCAAAGCAATAGCCCAGCAGTGCGTGACATGTGCCAAGAACAACCCGAGAACAGGCCCATCTCAACCTCCAGGGAAGCAGCCAATCAGGCTATCCCCAATGGCATCGCTACAAATAGACTTTACAGTGTTGCCGCCCTGCAAGGGATACAAATACCTACTGGTAATGGTGTGTACTCTGACAGGATGGGTGGAAGCTTTCCCAACAAGAACTGAAAAGACTGTAGAAGTAGTAAAGAGTCTGATGAAAGAAATAATACCACGTTATGGGTTGCCTCTCGAGATAGGGTCGGACAATGGCCCTGCATTTATACAGAACTGTTTACAACAGCTTGCCCGCCTGTTGGGCATCACCTGGAAGCTACATACTGCCTACAGGCCCCAAAGCTCGGGAAAAGTCGAGAGAATGAACCGTACCCTAAAGACTCTGATGTCCAAATTGTGCCAAGAGACGTCGCTAGGCTGGTTGGATGTGCTGCCGATAGTCCTCTTGCACATTAGGTGCAGGCCAACCGCTCAATTAAAGCTAAGTCCGTACGAACTCATGTTTGGACGGCCTACCCCTCTGATTAATGGACTATGGGCGGACCTTCGGGCATTGGGAGAGACTAAATTAAATGATCAGGTTGTACTGTTGGGTAAATCAATGCAGAAATTGAATACATGGGTGGGAGATAACATACCTCACTTTTTGTATCCCCCACTGCATAAGTATCATCCAGGTGACTCAGTATGGGTGAAAGAGTGGATAAATGACCCACTAGGCCCAAAGTGGAGAGGTCCTTACCTTGTCCTGTTATCAACCCCTACAGCAGTAAAGGTTGCCGAGGTGGTCCCGTGGATACATCACTCCAGGTTGAAAGTAGCTGCAGCCAGTCCTGAACCAGCATGGAAGGTCGTCGCCAACGAGACCAATCCGCTGAGGCTAAAGCTGATAAAGACCACAGCCGTGAGCACCTAAATGATCCAACTGAAGACACCCAAAGACATAATGGACATAATGCCCAAAGAGCTAAAACTGTAAAATCAGCTGCTGAAAGCTGTGAAATATCAGGCTTTCAGCAGCTGTCAGCAGCCGATGCAGGGAGAAAAAGAAGCAAATAGACCAGCCGCTCAAACCTCTAACTCAATTTAGCAGTAGATGGCGCCATCTACTGGCCAAAAATGGGTTATTTACAGTACAACATACTATAGGTATAAGCTCAAATATTTCTTACTTTAAAATGAATTTACAAAAAACACTGTTTTTTGACAATATCTTTTTGGAAAATCACTTGGAAGTGATGGGGTTAAACAAAGCTGAAAGTTGGGTTTCCATTTACAGTTAGAAAACCTTCGGGCCAGGTGGACGGGTAGCATATCGGGCAGACACTGGCTTCATTTGATATTAGGAAGGGCACAGGGGTCTAGTGCTTCAAAAAAATAATTGCAGGAACTCTCCAAATTTTTTGCTCGTCAATTAACTATTTATGCATTACACTTAACCCACCACTCCACATGCTAATTTGATATCAATGTTTAAACATATAGATAGGATGGATTGTAGGGAATAATTTTGATAATTGTACTAATAAATATCATATATTTCTGGTATCTTAATAAGGAAACATATGATCGGAGCCTAATAAAAGCTTCTCATTGTGTGGGCCAAAAGGAATCTCCATTCCCTCTAAGAATAGTTTAGGAGCTGTGTTACCGCACAGTCATGATACCGGCTGGGTGGAGTAGAGGTAACATCACTGCTCTGCATGGAGAGAGTCTGTGGAGTCATGGGTTCGATCCCGACGAGCACCTCTCCAGTAAGTGCCCTTGGGCAAGACACCTACTCTTGCCACCCAGGACATACTTGAAAACGAGATAAATCTCAATGTGTCCTTCCTGGTAAAATACTTTCTAAAAAAAAACTCAACCCCAGGAAGGGCCTTCCTGAATGTGATTGTCATGGCCATCGCCAGTGAAAGAAATCAAAGCAGCTGGTACTTCTGCACCCTGAATCCATCTGGGCAGTGTCACGTTTAAGCATCGCAGCCAGGCCCCCTGGTGGTGAGAGCGACGCTCAGCAGCTCTTGTGGGTTTTTAAAATAGCCTCTGCAGAGCATCTCCCCTGTGGCTGATAGCATTATTACAGGGCTGGTCATGTGACCACAGACTATCACTTACAGGCGACATTGCGTTCCTTAGTATAACTTATATCCATAATAATGATAAAGACTTTACAGACGTTGCTTTCCCAAGATGTATTTTTCTCTGTTTTACCATTTTCTCTCATTGAAAACGTCTTGCAGAGACAAATTAATTTCATTAATATTACAGTTTAGTACTACACTTTATGTATAGAGCGCTAGCAGATCCTGGAATGCAGTACAGGGCACAAATCAGTTCCCAAGTGAACAAGAGTACAATAAAAATATATGAACAAGGTATATCTTGACAAAGCTTAAACAGAAGGACAGTGGTTTTAACCATATCCTCTTACGGCACATTATTATTGAGCAAAAAATTGCCTACGGCACAGCATCACTTTAAAGATTTAAGTTATCATTTAGAAAACAAGTATTAAGGTTTTTGTTTTTAACCCCTTCACTACAAAGAAAAATTTTATCATAACACTTATTTCAAACATGGATGAGAAGTTAACAACTAAATATAGGGTAAAATAGAAGCTTTGCAGAGAAATTGAGATAGTTAAAAAAATTTAATAAAGTTAATGTGCTCATTTCT
Organism: Leptobrachium leishanense; assembly: GCA_009667805.1. Taxonomy (NCBI): domain Eukaryota; kingdom Metazoa; phylum Chordata; class Amphibia; order Anura; family Megophryidae; genus Leptobrachium; species Leptobrachium leishanense. The sequence goes on along the minus strand of CM019064.1, from coordinate 399,466,676 downwards.
AATTTTTCAGGTATTTGTTTATACTTTACAGAAATATTGTTGAAATGTAAGCTTCTGAGCTCCAGATGGTGTCCCTTATCTTCACAAATTTCAATCGGGACTGAATTATTATCATACAGGCAGAAAAGACCTTTGTGTTAGAAACAGTAACTGTGATAAAACTGGTCAGATCCCCTGCTTATGGGGATTTGTATTGATCATAATGAAATTATTATTCCCTCGTACTATCATACTTTCCCCTAGTTTCCCTTCCTTCAAAAGCTCCCTTAAAACATTTCTGTTTAGGGAAGCCAACCACTCGACTCACTGATGCATCTGATCCATCACTCTCACCTTGCAGTCCTCTCCTCCTGTTTCCACCCCAACCCTTATAGATTGTGAGTTCGCACATGAATAGCGCCCTCGTTTCCTGCTGTTTTGTCAATTGTTGTTCAATGCATTGTAACCCTGTCTATATTGTGCCCATTGTACAGAGCTGCGGAATATGCTGACGCTATATAAATAAAGAATAATAATAATAATTATAAGCAATGCAGCTTCCACAAAATGCCAATAGAATGTAAAAATAATATCTGTATATGACATAATGCCTGTGTATGTAAATTACAGTAACACCTTGTATCTGTACTGTACAGGAATTTTCAGTCATTATTTATAACCCCTTGAATTTTATCCCTGTACAGCAGCGAGTGACCCCGCAGCTCTCCCTGGCAGCTGTAATGCAACAGTAATGGGTTTGAACTTTTTGTTAGTGAAGTTTAGGGCTTCTATTTGCAGCTGGTTTTATTTTTCTCCAGGGTGTTTGGAGAGACGTAAAACAAAGGATTTAGTTTCTCCACAGGGGACACATTAATCTTGCTTCAAAAAGGTGGGAAAATGGTCTTTTGATATGCTAATGAGGGCTTTTCCAAGCTTTACAATGCAAAACCGAGAACTCTATTTTGGGTGTGAATGGGGTTAAAGTTCTATCCAATAATTGGTCTCTGCTTTGTGTAAGGAGGAGAACCTTGTATTATACCTTCAAAAGAGAAATTAAAAATCTCCATGCAAAGAGTTGATGAAATGAAAAAAAATAAAGCATCCCCGGTCATAATGCACATACAACCTCTGTCCTTTTCATCTAATTAACTCTTTCACTACTAAGTTATTATTTTTTTTTAAAAAAACATTGTCAGGAACCGGTGGTTTTTTGAAAATTTATTTTTAATTAATTATACTGTAAGAAATATTTAGAAATACTCCCAATTATTTTTTTACTGTACTAGACTATTTGGCCAGTAGATGGTGCCATCTACTGCTAAATTGAGTTTGTTGCAGCGAACCACGGGCTGCAACTGTGTTGGCTTGCTGAGTGTCCGATGTCTGGACATCCTGATTTTACACAGTTTTAGCTCTTGGGCATTATGCAGGGCCGGATTAACATAGGGGCAGATGGAGCAGCAGCTCCAGGCTCATGCCTCAGAATAGGCCCAGAGAAAGGATAACTATGTCTGCATTTGGACCCCTGTATCTCCAACTCCATAGCAGCTATAGGGTCAACTGAGGTATCACTGGAAAGGCCAGAGCATGCCATTTCCAATGATACCAAACATGACCAGGTTCTAAGTAAAAACAAATAAAATAATAAATATTTACTTTTTCTTTCTAACAGTAATATTTTTCAATTATAAAGTAAACAATGATGCTGCACTAACTAACCATCACATTTCTCATGTCATCAACAAGTGTGGAGGTGATGGTTGATGGTGCAATCCATTGTTACGAATTGTTACATCAAAAACCTAAACCGCCGCACTGCATCGAAGAGCACTGCGTGTCCACAGGGCTAAATCTTTGGGGGCACTGACTGCAGCCCAAAAGCAAACAAAATTAATTTGTAGCAAACTAATTTCATTTGCTTTTGGGCTGCAGAGCTGCAGATCGAGATATTGCGGCACCATATAGTGTCTTTTTAAGCCAGAGATGTCTCGATCTCGGTTGTGAAGGGGTTAAATGTGAAAACACTTGGCAATGGCCTGGTCGCCTGCACCCAACCCTGCATGTAAATGGCTGCCTTAGAAAGATGCAAAACTCATTACACTGTAGGGAAACACTTTTCATGTCCTGTTCAACAATAGCTTTTATTTATGTATTAGTCTAAATTAGAATTAAAATAATTCCAGCAAAACCTTTATGCGCCTGTGAGAGTGTTCCCTAAAAATACAAATAAAACAGAATTTAATCAAATTATTTGACAAGCGACCGGTGATTAAATGGATAAACTGCATCAAACGGTATACATTGTTGCAAAAGGAATACACTGGGTAATCTAGTTCCTACAAATAAATGCTTTTGTGTCACAGTTTCTTATAGAGACATATAATGTCACATGAAGTGAGGCTGAATACAGTGTACACTAGGCTGAATATACAGTTGTGTTCAAAATTATTCAACCCCCAATGCTGTAAAGGGTTTTAGGGAATTTATTGTACATTTGTAATGGTATTCAGAATGAAATCCTACAAGGACTTTTTAAAGAACCATATGCAACTAAAATGACATCAATTGGTTTTGTAATACAGTAGTAAATGTTTCTTTTGTGAATTCTTCATTGACACAATTATTCAACCCCTTAAAGACTACCACTCTGAAGAACAGAGGTTCATTCAAGTGTTTTCAATCAGGTATTGAAAACACCTGTGGATGTCACGGAGCAGCAATAATGCATAATAAGCACCAATTAGGCAGCTTTAAAATGACTGTGATACTCAGCTCCTTCTAGACATTTACTGGTGTGGTTACAAACATGGTGAAGTCAAGAGAATGGTCCAGGAAGACAAGAGAAGAGGTGATTACTCTTCACAGGAAGGGCAATGGCTATAAGAAGATTGCAAAGATGTTAAACATACCAAGAGAGACCATAGGAAGCATCATTCGCAAATTCAAGGCAAAGGGCACTGTTGAAACGCTACCTGGTCGTGGCAGAAAGAAGATGCTGACTTCGACTGCTGTGCGCTACCTGAAGCGTAGAGTGGAGAAAAGTCCCCGTGTGACTGCTGAGGAACTGATAAAAGATTTGTCAGATGTGGATACTGAAGTTTCAGCTCAGACAATACAGCGCACACTGCGTAATGAAGGCCTCCATGCCAGAACTCCTAGGCGCACCCCCTTGCTGTCTCCAAAGAATAAGAAGAGTCGACTGCAGTATGACAAAAGTCATGGGGACAAACCACAGAAGTTTTGGGATAGTGTTCTGTGGACTGATGAAACAAAATTAGAACTGTTTGGGCCCATGGATAAACGCTATGTTTGGAGGAGGAAGAACAAGGCCTATGAAGAAAAGAACACCTTGCCTACTGTGAAGCATGGCGGGGGTCAATCATGCTTTGGGGCTGTTTTGCTTCTGCAGGTACAGGGAAGCTTCAGCGTGTGCAAGGTACCATGAATTCTTTTCAGTACCAGGAGATATTGGATGACAATGTGATGCAGTCCGTCACAAACCTGAGGCTTGGGAGACGTTGGACCTTTCAACAGGACAATGATCCCAAACATACCTCCAAGTCCACTAGAGCATGGTTGCAGATTAAAGGCTGGAACATTTTGGAGTGGCCATCGCAGTCACCTGACTTAAGTCCGATTGAGAACCTCTGGCGGGACTTAAAGAAAGCAGTTGCAGTGCGCAAGCCTAAGAATGTGACTGAACTGGAGGCTTTTGCCCATGACGAATGGGCGAAGATACCCGTAGATCGCTGCAAGACACTTGTGTCAAGCTATGCTTCACGTTTAAAAGCTGTTATAACTGTAAAAGGATGTTGTACTAAGATTGAATGTCACTTGGGGGTTGAAGAAAACTGATAATGATGTGAGCACAGAAAAGACATTTGTGGTTATTTCATTATAAATGTTATGTTATATTTGTCTGACCTACACGTGCCTCTTTGATTTAATTGTAAGCAAGATGACTGAATGATCAAATTCAATGTCAAACTGGCCAAAACACTCAATTTCAGTGGGGGTTGAATAATTTTGAACACAACTGTATGGGTTGTTAGTTTTCTGTGACCCATATGTATATATAACAAACTTGCTGATACTAGAGCTGGTCCGCTGTTTTGTAAACTTTTTATATGGACTGTTGATTTGCAGGGCAATGTCAGTGCTTTGCATTTCGGCGTTTCCATTTGGTGAATTCACTATTTAGCGAATGATCACTGTATTTTGCCAAAAAATTGGAGTCACTCAACCAGTTATCGGACATCGGCGAAAACTGCCAAATTCACATTTAGGGAGTGACTTACCAGTTTCACCTTTTAGTGAATAGACCTGTAAATCTGTGAAAACTTGACAAATAATGATCGGTGCATTCCTTTTTGTAACCTTTTGTGATGTAAACTGCCCCCCCCACTGTATCTTTTTTTTTTTTGAGAAAGGATTTACCCAGGAAGGATACATGAGATTTCTCTCATTTTCAAGTATGTCCTGGGTGGCGAGTATGTACAGTTGGGTGTCATGCCCAAGGACACTTACTGCAGAGATGCTCGTCGGGATCAAGCCCATGACTCCACAGGCTCTCTCCACGCAGAGCAGTGATGTTACCTCTACTCCACCCAGCGGGCCACAGTATCTTTACATCACTTGTTCCTCACAGACTCACATCATTGTATTGTGTGGGATGTATTCAAAGGACATCACCAGGTGGTAGATTAGAAGTCTTTTAAGCTCCCTGTTTTATCTCATGAAGCTGCCATCTCTTATCTCAAGTAGCATACAGAGCACAATAGCCTTATCTAAACAGTCCCTTCTCCACTCTACTGACTGTTAAATACTGTATACGCTAAACGACAGCAGTAGAGTGAAACATTTGCACAGATTGTGGAAAATGTTGCATTTTGGGAAAAATCCACAAAAAGGAAACAGGAAATAAAAAAAAAACTAACTTTATTTTTCCTTTTTTAAATGTAATTACTTCAAAGAAAAACAGCAGCATGTGTTTTATAATGTGCTTTTGTTTGTAATGCACAAGTAATCTAGTTACAGCTTATTTAAGTAGTAGTAGCAGCGTCCTTTAAAGTAAAGTAACAAAGAAATTTGGCGGTAATAGAGTTAAGCAGGTGCACTGCTATTTTGTTTTATAGTCAATTTTTATTGAAGACTAGAAACTTATAAAATTCACCACACTGAAAAACACCTAAAATCTTTTTAAGCAGCAAAAGTTTGTTAGCAGGGGAAGCAGAAGTGACGATATAGAGAACTGTGAGAATAAACATACATTCATATATTTCAGAAGCAGGCTTCAAGTGAGTACATATCCTATATAGCGGCCCAGGAGTCGCTTGACATTGGGTACTTAAAAATGTCAGCTGGGATACTATCAGATTTCCAATATGAAACTCATTATTACCATAGGGGTTATTCAGAGAGCACTGAAATGTCGCCGACATTTTGATGCTCTCTCGTTCTCTGCACCTCGAGGAATCAAAGTTCCCCACCCTGCAGTGAATTCAGCATTTAGTGCATGGTCCCCGGAGTGCAGTGAAACCCACCGAGCACCCGCCGAAACCTCATCGAACACTAACTGAAAACTCACCAAAAACCCACTGGAAACGCCGCAAAAAACACACTGAACATGTCGGAAAAAGCCAACGAGCTGCCAATCACAGCGCAGACCAGCCATGGGAAAAAGCCGACAAGCCGACGAACGGGGTAAAACCCCCCCAAAAAACAATATGATTGAAAGTGTCAAAATAGAAAAGCTGTTTGCAGAAAAGCTACTGAACGAAAATGCCTGGACTTTACATATAAGATCCTATGAAGGATAATAAAAAGGTATGTTACAGAAAAAAAAGACGGAAAAAAAATTTGCTGAAAAATCCTGAAAAAAGCTTTAAAAAATCCATAAATAAAGAGACTTTTTGCTGCAGATTAAAAGAATAAATGGTTTATTATATATTGGATTAAAACAGGAATATTTTTAACATTGAAGCCTATGGAGTTCGCATGAATAAACCTGCCGAATGAAAACACCGAACAGCATGGCACTTCGGCAACGTTTCACTGCTGTTCAGTGTTCTCTGAATAGGTTAACCATGGGTTCTCTAAGGGGATTTCACTGCCAACGAACATGCACCGTCAGGGCCGCCATCAGGGCATTACGCCCCATGCTGCCGTAAGGGGCCCGGGCCCGGTGGGGGCCCGGGCCGCCGGGGCCCGGGGGGGATCCCGGGCCCCCGACGGCAGCGGCGTCGCCCTTTAACAGCTCCGGTATCGGACTCGATGAGTCCGAATCCGGAGCTGTGTCCCTGCTGCTGCAGCAGGAGCCGGAGGAGACTGAGACACTGTGTCTCCTCCGGCTCCTGGCAGCTTCACTTCCTGGCTGGGCGGGGCCAAGCAGCGTGTGAGGGGCCTCCCAAGCATGTTGCTTTGGCTCCGCCCCTCCACTCAGTGAAGCTGCGCGCCGGAGCTGGAGGGACCGGGAAGAAGACAGAAGAAAAGAAGAGAAAAAGATTAAAGAAAAGGTGAAGAAAAGAAGAGCTGAAGAGCAGAAGACAGAAGAAAAGAAGATAGAAGACAGCGAGTGGTGAGCCAGGGCCCAGACCCCAAGGCCCAGACCCAGGACCCAGACCCTAAGGCCCAGACCCAGGGCCCAGACCCCAAGGCCCAAACCCAGGGCCCAGACCCCAAGGCCCAGGACCCAGACCCTAAGGCCCAGACCAAGGGCCCAGACCCCAAGGCCCAGACCCAGGGCCCAAACCCAGGGCCCAGACCCCTAGGCCCAAACCCAAGGCCCAGACCCCAAGGCCCAGACCCCAAGCCCAGACCCAGGGCCCAAACCCAGGGCCCAGACCCCTAGGCCCAAACCCAGGGCCCAGACCCTAGGGCCCAGACCCAGGGCCCAAATCCAGGGCCCAGACCCAGGGAACAGACCCTAGGGCCCAGACCCTAAGACCCAGGGCCCAGACCCCTAGGCCCAAACCCAGGGCCCAGACCCCAAAGCCCAGACCCAGGGCCCAGACCCCAAGGCCCAAACCCAGGGCCCAGACCCAGGGCCCAAACCCAGGGCCCAAACCCAGGGCCCAGACCCCAAGGCCCAGGACCCAGACCCCAAGGCCCAGACCCAGGGCCCAGACCCTATGGCCCAGACCCAGGGCAAATGCCCAGGGCCGAGACCCAAAGCCCAAACCCAGGGCCCAGACCCTATGGCCCAGACCCAGGGCAAAGGCCCAGGGCCCAGACCCCTAGGCCCAGACCCAGGGCCCAGACCCCTAGGCCCAAACCCAGGACCCAGACCCTAAGGCCCAGACCCAGGGCCCAGACCCTAAGGCCCAGACCCAGGGCCCAGACCCCTAGGCCCAAACCCAGGGCCCAGACCCAAGGCCCAGACCCCAAGGCCCAGACCCAAGGCCCAGACCCTGGGCCCAGACCCCTAGGCCCAAACCCAGGCCCAGACCCTAAGGCCCAGACCCAGGCCCAGACCCCTAGGCCCAAACCCAGGGCCCAGATCCTAAGACCCAGGGCCCAGACCCCTAGGCCCAAACCCAGGGCCCAGACCCTGGGCCCAGACCCCTAGGCAAAACCCAGGGCCCAGGACCCAGAACCTAAGGCCCAGACCCAGGGCCCAGACCCCAAAGCCCAAATACAGACCCAGGGCCCAGACCCTAGGGTCCAGACCCCATACCCAGGGCCCAGACCCCAAGGCCCAGGACCCAGACCCTAAGGCCCAGACCCAGGGCCCAGACCCCAAGGCCCAGACCCAGGGCCCAGACCCAGGGCCCAGACCCAGGGCCCAGACCCAGGGCCCAGACCCCAAGGCCCAGACCCAGGGCCCAGACCCCAGACCCTAAGGCCCAGATCCAGGGCCCAGACCCCAAGGCCCAGACCCAGGGCCCAGAACCTGGGCCAGACCCAAGGCCCAAACCCAGGGCCCAGACCCAGGGCCCAAACCCAGGCCCAAACCCAGGCCCAGACCCCAAGGCCCAGGACCCAGACCCAAGGCCCAGACCCAGGGCCCAGACCTATGGCCCAGACCCAGGGCAAATGCCCAGGGCCGAGACCCAAAGCCCAAACCCAGGGCCCAGACCTATGGCCCAGACCCAGGGCAAAGGCCCAGGGCCCAGACCCCTAGGCCCAGACCCAGGCCCAGACCCCTAGGCCCAACCCAGGACCCAGACCTAAGGCCCAGACCCAGGGCCCAGACCTAAGGCCCAGACCCAGGGCCCAGACCCCTAGGCCCAAACCCAGGGCAGACCCAAGGCCCAGACCCAAGGCCAGACCCAAGGCCAGACCCTGGGCCCAGACCCCTAGGCCCAAACCCAGGGCCCAGACCCTAAGGCCCAGACCCAGGGCCCAGACCCCTAGGCCCAAACCCAGGGCCCAGATCCTAAGACCCAGGGCCCAGACCCCTAGGCCCAAACCCAGGGCCCAGACCCTGGGCCCAGACCCCTAGGCAAAACCCAGGGCCCAGGACCCAGAACCTAAGGCCCAGACCCAGGGCCCAGACCCCAAAGCCCAAATACAGACCCAGGGCCCAGACCCTAGGGTCCAGACCCCATACCCAGGGCCCAGACCCCAAGGCCCAGGACCCAGACCCTAAGGCCCAGACCCAGGGCCCAGACCCCAAGGCCCAGACCCAGGGCCCAGACCCAGGGCCCAGACCCAGGGCCCAGACCCAGGGCCCAGACCCCAAGGCCCAGACCCAGGGCCCAGACCCCAGACCCTAAGGCCCAGATCCAGGGCCCAGACCCCAAGGCCCAGACCCAGGGCCCAGAACCTGGGCCAGACCCAAGGCCCAAACCCAGGGCCCAGACCCAGGGCCCAAACCCAGGGCCCAAACCCAGGGCCCAGACCCAAGGCCCAGGACCCAGACCCAAGGCCCAGACCCAGGGCCCAGACCCTATGGCCCAGACCCAGGGCAAATGCCCAGGGCCGAGACCCAAAGCCCAAACCCAGGGCCCAGACCCTATGGCCCAGACCCAGGGCAAAGGCCCAGGCCCAGACCCAGGCCCAGACCCAGGGCCCAGACCCCTAGGCCCAAACCCAGGACCCAGACCCTAAGGCCCAGACCCAGGGCCCAGACCCTAAGGCCCAGACCCAGGGCCCAGACCCCTAGGCCCAAACCCAGGGCCCAGACCCAAGGCCCAGACCCCAAGGCCCAGACCCAAGGCCCAGACCCTGGGCCCAGACCCCCTAGGCCCAAACCCAGGGCCCAGACCCTAAGGCCCAGACCCAGGGCCCAGACCCCCTAGGCCCAAACCCAGGGCCCAGATCCTAAGACCCAGGGCCCAGACCCCTAGGCCCAAACCCAGGGCCCAGACCCTGGGCCCAGACCCCTAGGCAAAACCCAGGGCCCAGGACCCAGAACCTAAGGCCCAGACCCAGGGCCCAGACCCCAAAGCCCAAATACAGACCCAGGGCCCAGACCCTAGGGTCCAGACCCCATACCCAGGGCCCAGACCCCAAGGCCCAGGACCCAGACCCTAAGGCCCAGACCCAGGGCCCAGACCCCAAGGCCCAGACCCAGGGCCCAGACCCCAGGGCCCAGACCCCAGGGCCCAGACCCAGGGCCCAGACCCCAAGGCCCAGACCCAGGGCCCAGACCCCAGACCCTAAGGCCCAGATCCAGGGCCCAGACCCCAAGGCCCAGACCCAGGGCCCAGAACCTGGGCCCAGACCCCAAGGCCCAAACCCAGGGCCCAGACTCCTAGGCCCAGACCACTAGGCCCAAACCCAGGGCCCAGACCCCAAGGCCCAAACCCAGGGCCCAGACCCCAAGGCCCAGGACCCAGACCCCAAGACCCAGGGCCCAGACCCCAAAACCCAAACACTAGGCCCAGACCGCAGGGCCCAGACCCAAGGCCCAGACCCAGGGCCCAGACCCCAAAACCCAGGGCCCAGACCCCTAGGCCCAAACCCAGGGCCCAGACCCCAAGGCCCAGAACCCACGGCCCAGACCAAGGCCCAGACCCCAAGGCCCAGACCCAGGGCCCAGACCCCAAGGCCCAGGGACCAGACCCAGAGACCAGGGCCCAGGCTAGACCCCAGGGACCAGACCCCAGGCCAGACCCAGGGACCAGGCCCAGACCTCAGGGCCCAGACCTCAGGGACCAGACCTCAGGGACCAGACCCCAAGGCCCAGTCCCAGGGACCAGACCCAGGGCCCAGGCCCAGACCCAAAGGCCATCATACACAGCCCGTTTCTGTGAGATTTATTGCTGTGGATTCTGTGATACGTTCAGACACACCGCTCATTACTGTTGAGTTTTATTGCTGTGGATACTGTGATAAGCTAATACACACTGCACATTACTGGGAGTTTTATTGCTGTGGTGCTATGTTATGTCCTTTTTTTTTTTAAGGGGGAGAAAAGCTGTTAGAGGTTGAGGGGGGGCCCTGGGGGGCCCCATCGTGAGGTTTAGTAAGGGGCCCCATCATTTCTGATGGCTGCCCTGTGCACCGTACTTGCAGGCAGTTCGCCAAAATTTGGCGAACTGCCTGCTCTCTGAATAGCCTAACGGCCCCGAAATGTCACCGTACGCTGAATTTCAGCGTCTGGTTACATTTCGGCGACATTTTGGACCTCTCTGAATAACCCATCATATATTGTAAAAGGGAGTTTCAAAGATGTTAGGGACCTCCATTACTATGGAGATAAAGATATAGATAAAAATGTAAAAATAAATAAATTGAACCTTCTATGCCAGGGATCTCAAACTCTGGGCCCACAGATGTTTCTGAACCACACCTCCCACGATTCTCTAGACATGTTTTGCTTTCAAAGAATTCTAGGAATTGTAGTCAATAAACAGCTGTGGGGGCAGAGTTTGAGATCCCTGTTCTATGGCCAATAGGAGATTGATCATCTTCATTTACATCCCTAGTCATTATGCTGATTTGGCCGTTGCTTGTGGGACATATCAACGTGATGACCCTAAGAGGCATCCTGTGTATTCAGGCCGCCTTCCTATCATTGTGTTATTATGAACTGGTTCCTAATTCTAAACTAGGTATCACCACTCCCCCTTCCAGGGTCTCTTATGATTTTATTGCATTGTTGGTTATTAGTTATGGTTGCTTGCCTATATGATTTTGTGTAAATACCCTCTGATGGAGGATTGCAAAGTCCATTTTCCTTACCAACCTCGATTTGGCTCACACACAGTCATCTTTTCTTGTTTAACCCTTTCACTGCTGAGGACGTGTGGGGAACGTCCTCATTGACTCCTAAGGAAAGATGGGGGTGGAGATAGTGGGTTCATTTGAACCCCGATATCTCCTGACTGTTGGCAGCTAGCAGGGTCATGTTTGGTATCATTAGAAACCAAACATGACCCTCTCATGGATATGCCCCAGCTGCTGTCATGGATATGCCCCAGGAGCTCTCATGGATATGCCCCAGCAGCTCTCATGGATATGCCCCAGCTCCTCTCATGAATATGCCCCAGCAGCTCTCATGGATATGCCCCAGCTCCTCTCATGGATATGCCCCAGCTCCTCTCATGGATATGCCCCAGCAGCTCTCATGGATATGCCCCAGCTCCTCTCATGGATATGCCCCAGGAGCTCTCATGGATATGCCCCAGCAGCTCATATGGATACTACCCCCAGGCCCCAGCTCACCTCCTGCCGCCGCGTGTTCGGCTCCCTCTGAGCGTCTGGCAGCATGGAGCTTGGGCACTCGCTTGGGGGAGCCACGTGACCAGCCGCGATCTCGCGAGAACTCAGCTGGTGACGTGGTTCCCCCAGGTGAGCGCCGAAGCTCCATAGCTTCGGACGCTCGCAGGGAGCCGAACACTGCGTCGCAGGGTGAGACACCCGCCCTTAGGGTGATGGTGTCACCCTAAGGACGGGTGTCACCTGATGTGGGCCGCACCCCCGCCCCCACCTTGCGACGCCACTGCAGGGGGGGGAAGTGCGTCATAATGCGAAAAATACGGTACTTATTTAGGGCACTATTACCTGGTGTGAGCTAACCCTTGCGTCGGCATGGTTTTGCGTTAGCGCCAGGTTAATCGAGTCTAACGCCTGACCAACAGATCGTTTGCCTCCCGCTACAAACGGGAAAAATCACTTAGCGCGTCGCTATTAGCGATTTGTACCGCAAGCTTACTGTACTTTCCGCATCCTTTACTTAAAACGGGGAGCGTTAGAGATCTTTAGAGCTTTTGTAGCTAACAGATCATTTGGTACCAGCGCTAATTTTTTGAGGGGTGCTAATTGCATCATTTTACCTACTGCTCAACCCTGGTGCTAACTCCAAAAAAATCAGATCCTCGCCCAAAATTAACAGGCAATTGAAAGGAATGCAGCACAGGTGTTCACTTGGCCCCATACACCATAGCAATGGATCTGGTCCGCGTTGTTGTTGCTGTTGCAGTGATCTCTATTATGATATAGATGTATCCTTTATCCACATATATCCTAATTCGAATATATTGTTTCATTTTAAACATTTTATGCTGGGGATTATTCATAGTATGGAAGCGGGTTATTATTAAGGTGACTGTGTGGACCATGTTTAAAGAGACACATGGATAAGTCTTGCCCTGAAACATGTATTATTTATATGCTGCAGCAGGGAAATATTTGTCGCTCTCCTGGCCTTCCTTTTGGATCTATTAAATGCAGTGTAATGATTCTACATGCTGCTGGGTGGCATTTATCATGCAATGCCCATCAGCCTTAATATATGTGTGCATCAAAACATGGATGATACGGCCACCTTGGAGGATTTTAATAATGCAGGGTTTTATTATTATTATTATTCTTTATTTATAAAGCGCCAGCATATTCCGCAGCGCTGTACAATAGACACAGTATAGACAGGGTTACAATACATTGAACAACATTTGACAAAGAAGAGAAGATGAGGGCCCTATTCCCGTAGGAACTCACTATCTGGGAGGGTTGGGAACAGGAGGAGAGGACTGTAAGGTGAGGGTGATTGATGGTTGCGTCAGTGAGTTGGGTGGTAGGCTTCCCTAAATAGGAACGTTTTAAGGGAGCGTTTGAAGGAAGAGAAGTTAGGGGAAAGTCTGACAGTACGAGGGAGAGCGTTCCAGAGAGTGGGGGCTGCGTGTGAGAAATCCTGCAGTCTATCATGGGAAGAGGTGATGCGGGGAGAAGCTAGGCGCAGGTCACTGTTTGACCTTAGGGAGCGGGCTGGGGTGTATTTGGTGATTAGTGAGGACAGGTAGTGTGGAGCTGAGTTAGTGAGGGTTTTGTAGGTAAGGATAAGGATTTTGAACTTAATTCTGCAGTGGATGGGGAGCCAGTGAAGGGACTCGCAGAGGGGAGTGGCAGAGACAGAGCGGCAGGTGAGGTGAATTAGCCTGGCGGAGGCGTTCAGGATGGATTATAGGGGGGAGAGGCAGGACAATCCATCCTGTTTGAGGTTATTCACTGGATGTGTTCATATTCAAGCTTGTGAGGGCGGGGGATAGGTATGGAAAAGAAAAACAGTTCTATCCTGTACACAACCGCATTAGCGCTGGGTCTCAGTGTTTTCCTAGCATGCGCCAAACGACCTTGTTCATGGACTACTGCAGACAAGGTGATCTGTTAGTAGGTCGTCAGGCAGTAAGTTTTAGCGATTCGCGCTAAATTTTTCCTTTAGCGATGGTGTTTTAGTTCACACCAGGTGATAGGGCCCTTAGTTTTATTCAGTGATATGATTTAGTGGTGAAAATTATTAGTGCCCCCCAGTTGTGACTGCGGTATCTTATGTGCCCCCCCTAAATGTTGTTCCTAGAGTCGCCACTGCATTTACGAGATACCTGTGATAGCTACAGACATGTGACATGTGTCATTTTAACCCCATCACTGCTGCGCCATTTCACCTCTGTGTGCTGAGCTCAATTTTACCTATTTTGCTCATCATGTTTAAACGCGATTTGAAGTCACGTTTTATTCTATGACCCAGACAAATTACATTTCTTCTTTTTCGGCAGACTCGGCAGATTCATAATATATCATTATTATATGTATGCGTCATGTCCTGCCAGAATGCTATAACAAAACATATGTAAAGTAATTTGTTTTCACATTGTATCATCTGAGCCTTTGTGGTTATATATTCTATGGGGTACGCTTGTTAAAAAAAAAAGAACTGGGAACCTGTTACTTTATTTTTTGAGAAATTACGTGATTTTAGCTAAATAAAAAACAAGAAAATAGTGCAGCATTATTGTTGACATTATAATTGAAATGTAAACAATAGTGCTGCATTAATAAAAAAATGTTTTTATTTTTTTATTATTTTTATTTAGTTAAATTTTGTTTTTACTTTTAACATGGTCATGTTTGATATCATTGAAAAAGCCATGCTCTGGCCTTTCCAATGATACTAAACATTAACCACTAGCTGCAAAGGACACCCCTATCTCCACCATAGGGTTTCCATAGGAAACCCCTTGGCAGTTAGGGGTTAATTCTCATACTGACGGCATCGAGACATGAGCGATGATGCCAGATGGTGGGTGGGGGATCCCTGGAGGCTTGGCTGACATCCAAGATATCAGCCACCTCCAGGAGAGGTCCGTGATCTGGGACCGAACAGCATCTCTGGGGTTAAAGAGAGGCACGGCTGGAAAGGGCAAACTCTGCCCCTTCCAGCAGTGCCTCTCTTTTAATTTAATCTCCTCTCGATCGGACATCAGTGCACCGGGAGGGATATAAACACGCAGATCTGACTTCAAGGAAGTCAGATCTGCATGGGACCCGCGCATGAGAGCGTAACAAGAGGACGTTCCCTGCATGTCCTTCGCAATCAAGTGGTTAAAGCTTATGAATAAAGCATACATTTGATATAAAAAATGACATAAATGTAAAATTTAAACAATTCACAAATTTTACAACAAAAATTGATTGAGTGCTCGGAAAAACAGATTTTTTTTTAATTTTTCAAAAACTTCACACTTAAAACTACATGTCTTGTAGCCAGTCAGTCCAAATTTCAAGGTGGTATCTCAGTTACATCATACAAAAATTTTAATTATCTTGTTGGCAGTGACAAAGAATTAAATTGACTTAGCCCCAAAAAAACCCCAAAATTTCTATATCTAATGATAAAGAACCTATTTTTTTCTTGGCTAGCATGTTGGATGCTTTCATCATTTCCTGTGTAGTTAGCTGGTATGTTCTTCCTGTAGTTGTAATTGGATCCAGTTTGCAAAGGATGACATTTCCTCGCATGGTGAGAACCAGGGCTGCCATCAGGGCATTACGCCCTATGCTGCTGTAAGGGGCCTGGGCCCGGTGGGGGTCCCGGGCCCCGTCGGCAGCGGCGTCGCCCTTTTACAGCTCTGGTATCAGACTCGATGAGTCCGAATCCGGAGCTGTGTCTCTGCTGCAGGAGCCGGAGGAGACACTGTGACTCCTCCGGCTCCTGGCAGCTTCACTGGCTGGCTGGGCGGGGCCAAGCAGCGTGTGGGGGCCTCCCAAGCTTGTTGCTTTGGCTCCGCCCCCTCCAGTCAGTGAAGTTGCGCGCCTGAGATGGAGGGCCCGGGCTGAAGAGCAGAAGACAAGAAGAGCAGAACAGAAGATAGAAAAGAAGAAAAGAAGAAGAAAAGCAGATAGAAGAAAAGAAGGGAGAAGAAAAGAAGAGAGAATAAAAGGAGAAGAAAAGTAGAGCTAAAGGAAGGAAGTCAGCGGAGTGGTGAGCCAGGGCCCAGCCCAGACCCAGGGCCCAGACCCCAAGGCCCAGACCCCAGGGCCCAGACCCCAGGGCCCAGACCCAGGCCAGACCCCAAGGCGCAGACCCAGGGCCCAGACCCCAAGGCCCAGACCCTGGGCCCAGACCCTGGGCCCAGACCCCAAGGCCCAGACCCAGGCCCCAAGGCCCAGACCCAGGGTCTGGGCCCTGGGTCCAGACCCCAGGGCCCATCAGACCGCAGGGCCCAGACCCCAAGGCCAAGACCCCAAGGCCCAGACCCAGGGCACAGACCCCAAGGCCCAGACCCAGGGCCCAGACCCCAAGGCCCAGACCCAGGGCCCAGACCCCAAGGCCCAATGCCCAAGGCCCAGACCCCAATTCCCAAGGTCCAGACCCAGGCCAGACCCCAAGACCCAGGGACCAGAGTCCAGACCCCAAGGCCCAGAGCCCAGACCCAGGGACCAGGCCCCAAGTCCCAGCCCCATGGACCAGACCCCAAGGCCCAGCCCCAGGGACCAGACCCCAAGGCCCAGACCCAGGGATCAGAGCCCAGACCCAGGGACCAGAGCCCAAAGCCCAGGGCTCAGATGTAGGGCCCACACCCCAGGGACCAGACTCCAGGCCAGACTCAGGGACCAGATCCCAAGGCCCAGTCCCAGGGACCAGACCCAGGGCCAGGGCCCAGACCAGACCCCAAGGCCCAGGCCCATGCCAGACCCCAAGGCCCAGAGCACAGACCCCAAGGCCCAGACCCCAAGGCCCAAACCAGACCCAGGGACCAGGCCCAGACCCAGACCTAAAGGCCATCCATATACAGCCCATTACTGTGAGATTTATTGCTCTAGATTCTGTGATACGCTCATACACTTACCGCACATTACTGGGAGTTTTATTGCTGTGGTGTTCTTTTTTTTTTGAAGGGGGAGAAAAGCTGTTAGAGGTTGAGGGAGTGCCGGGGGGGGCTCAGGGGGGCCCCATCGTGAGGTTTAGTAAGGGGCCCCATCATTTCTGATGGCTGCCCTGGTGAGAACATCCAGTTTCCTAAGATAAGAGCATGATGTTACTGGTCCAGCTGGATGTAAGAATGATAGTTTGACTTCATGTTATACCGCATCTTTTAAGAGAACACATACCATCCACCATGAGTTGTCACAGGCACATGCCACAAAACTGTTTATACGATCAAAATCTACAAGTTCAGGAGTGACTTTTATACAAACAGAACCCGAAATCTCTTAATTCTCAGGAGGAATTTCCTTTTCAAATATATTGTTTTCCATCTAACACGGCTTCCCTTTTCCTTACTGCAATCTGCATGAAGTGCATACTTTCATGTGTGGTTTAATCTCATTATTTAGTGAAACCATCCAATCAGTTACTTTCTTCAAGTCTTTACTAACCCAGTGCCCCTCTTTTTTAAAAAGGTTTGCAACAGTTTTTTGACCACTTATTCTCCTTCATAATTCAAGTTAGAATGTAAATATATCATACAGTTAATGAATTAAACTTAATAAAGACTAATAAAGCATCTTCATAAAAAAGTCATAGAAAGCTTCACTAACAACACACCACCAAATAAACTGAATGCACACTAGAGATGTGCATGCATTTTTTATTTGTTTAGTTTCGGCTTGTTCGGTTTTTTAAAAGTTTTGTTTCGGATCGTTTCAGCCCATTTTCATTTCGGCTCGTTGTTTTGTATTGATTTTTGTTTCGTGAAATTGGGGAATTTCGATCTTTCAGATCGTCTGTTCTCTTCGTTTCAAAGGGTCCATTTCGTTTTGACTTTAGACGTAAGGAATTTCGGATGCTCCGATATTTCGGTCAATACAGTAATCTTGCCGATTCGTTCCTTCGGACATATAGTTTTTTATGAAAGTTCCTTTTTTTCTTATGAATATGCATTGCACAACTGTATTTATTCATATAAAATATCAATATCGTGCACTGTTAGACTGGGGATTTAGGGAAAAGCCAATTAAATATTTAAAATAAATATATTATTGATGCAGAAAGAAAGCACTGGAACAAGTGAAAAAAGTGACTGACGATACGAAATTACGAAATCAGCAACGGAACCGAAACGGACTCAAAATGATACGAAAATACATTGTCCGAAATTAACCGAAACGGAACCGAAATCGAAAACAGAACAAAAATGACTTGCGATTTTACAAATTTCATGTTCATATGAAATAACGAAAATTTTTCGTTTCGAATCAGGAAATATTTCGGATGGTGTGTATATCGTTGCCGGTCCGGTTCAGAACATCGGACGAATCCGAAGTACCGAATCGTCCCATTTCGTGAGAAAAATGAATCGGTACGAAAAGAAACGCACATCCCTAATGCACACACAAAGAGCCAGACCACAACTAAGCTGTCTGAAAGGTAAAATGTTGGTGTAAGGGCACATGAAGAAACGGGTGCAAACATGTAAGGCTTGTTTTTAATGTTTTGCACAGTTCGTTTACCAAGATAGGGCATCCTATCTACACACCCACACACACCTCTCTCACACTCTAAAAATCCTGTTATAAGTTTTTTGGATTCATTTCAGTTGTCCAATTAATTTTATCAACATAAATTGTAGGAAAAAAATTGACTTGAGGGGTTTAATTCTTTATAACTACCAAAAAGATAATAACATTTTTGTATGATACCATTGAGATACCATTTTGAAATTTGGACTGACTGGCTACAAGACATGTATCTTTAAGTGTGAATTTTTTGAAAACTTTAAAAACTTTTGTTTTCCGAGAACTCATTGGTTTTGTAAAATTTGTGAAGTTTAGAAATTTTACAATTGTGTCATGTTTTATATCAAATGAAAGCCCTATTCATAAGCTTTAAAATGACATAAGTCCCGCGTCTGTGGCTGTAAGAGGTATTTTATAAATAGCATTTGACTTTATGGTGGCTAGTGAATTTTGGCATTTTTAGGCAATTTTGAAAAGTTGAATATCTCAAAAACAGGTGGACAAAAAAAATTGAAAAAAATTATTTTTAAACATCTCATGGTAAGGTACACATGTACTTAAAATGAACCAAATCCATGACGTAAAGGTTTTCTGCAATGGTTGATTTGACATGGAGTGACCCATTTGTGTTTTATGTCAGGTGAGGCCTGCTGACGCAGGCTGCACATCTCTGGAGCTGATATCTGCCATTCGGCGGCTATTATAGACCTACACATAGCACGGAAAGCAAGTGCTTCATTTAGTACAGGTCTGTATAGCGCCAATCTGATGTGATGGTGAGTGATGTCACTTCAAACAGCATGCGATGCACTGCTTGCTGCTGCTTTATGCATACGCCATGTGCCATATGCTGTTCCTGCTGTTTTGCCAAACAAAGTGTGTGTGTGTGTTACAACTGGAGCAAATGTTTTATCAATATCTGCTAAAGCCTTGGTTTACGCCTTTGCAAACAGTCTTGCCTTTTATATCAACATTTCATTTACATCATATATGACTTTGAAAATCCACTGTTTTACTTTCACAAATAAATTTTTATTTCATCACCGATACCTTTTTTCCCTCTGACCTCTTAAACCCTAATATTTCTGCCACGAATGTGAAAAGTTGCTAAAATAACAAAAGAAAAACATCATTTTGATATTTTTAGGTATACACAAGCAGAACAAGAGGGATATGGTCTTTAACCCCTTACTGCCGCGGGACGTTCTATACTTTGAAGAAGCAGGGCATACAGGTACACCCCGCTGTTTCCAATGGGCTGCCTCGGCCCCTCCCTGCATGGTTGGCTGCAGAGAGACGGCCTGAGTCCCCCTGCAGCCAATGACGCGTACCGCACGTCGTTGCGGGGAGGGCCGAAAATCAGCATCATGGGCGACACCCACCCGTCGTTAAAGGGGTTAAAAAAATATACTGTGTGTCACATGATATATTTGAAAGATGTGGCGTGTGTATAATATATATATACACAAAACAAAACAGAAGGTTGCACTCAGCCTCAAAACTTATAGAGAGCTGACAACTCTCATTTGGGACGCACCCCTCTGTTCACAGGTGCTCCACCATCGCAGCCTATAAAGGCCTAGAGCTATTGGGGAGCTCCAGGGTGAGTTGATCCTGTAAATGCAGATTCGGTCAAGTTAGATAGGACCTGTCAAAGATGGGGTACATTGGCGAATGTGACAGGCTTAAGCAAATTATGATCATAACTTTGTAAACTGAATCTCCATCATTTATTACCTCGGTCAGGTTTATTGAACATTTTTAGAACTGTTTTTTTTGCCACAGAAAATGATGGAAGAGGGTGGTCAATAATATGGAGTGCTCTTTCTTGGTGTTTTGTATTTAATGTCTTAGATGCACCCGCTTAGTTTTGAGGTTGAGTGCAACCTTCTGCTGTTCTGTATTTTATATATAGAGAGCCGGTGGAGTAGCTTCTGAGATCTATTTCCTCCCCTTCTCGGAAGTGGAATATGATCAATTCCAATAAATCTAAGAGTAGGTAAGCGATTTTGGCAACTTAAAAAATGTTTTGCAACAGGTCTATCTGTGTAGCCATCATGGAAGACTGCGTTGATTGCTGAGAGATGTCCACGTATGTGATCACGTAGAGTTAAATCGGTCTTTCCGACATAGCCTAAGCCACACGGATTTAGACCAATTTAACGCTACGTGATCGCATACGTGGACATCTCTCAGCAATCAACACAGCCTTCCGTGATGGCTACACAGATAAAAAATGTTTTGCAACAGGTCTAAGTTGCCAACATCGCTTACCTACTCTTAGATTTATTGGGATTGATCATATTCCACCTCTGAGAAGGGGAGGAAATAGATCACAGAAGCTACTCCAATGGGAGGCATTCTGGATTAAAACGTTGGACACACTAGCACCAAGAGGACTAAACTAATATAATTCATATACTTTTTTTGACGGAATGTTAATTGTATACATTATATTGCATTACATACATTTTTTAGGCACAGGTATGATAATCAAGTATATTTATTGGTATTAAAATACACCACATTTCACACTAGCCTTTATTATTTTACTATTTTTTTTTACCACATTTACAGGTCTATGCAAAGAAAGGTGAAACTCAGGAGAATGATTGGAGGAGTGAAAATTCTAGGTCAAAATAACCAAACCAGAAAAATTCTCCCATTTATCTCCCTTTCCAAATCGGCTATTTGCTCTAGATTGTTCTCTTCTCCTGCCAGTTCTCCTGGTTTTCACCGTTCTCTGAATAACCGTTAGTCTTCATTACTGGTACCTATGCATTGTTTATTATACTATTCGCACATTGTGACCCTTTGTGCATACATTATGCACAACACATCTAATGCTATATACATTATTTGGTGTCCAATATTTTGGCCATTTGTGGCACAACAGAACACTTTTTAATTTAAAAGTATAGCAGGATTTTTTCCTTCATTCACATTACAGTAGTATGACATATATATATTGGTAATTAATAGTATTTTTGAGCAGGATTGTTTGGTAACGAATAAGTTTGTTCAATCTGTATCCCCATGATTGATTTTAAAGTTTGTTGTTTTTATTTTTTGGTGTCTATGGTAACCATAGTAACCAGAAGCGTTGAGTGTGATGTGACGTCACACGTAGCAACGTGCTTCCGGACGGCACCCAGAATCACAGCGGATTCACGTGCAAGGAAGGTCAGCTTCCGAACAAATGGATTGGTGTGTCCATTACTTTTTTAAAATGTTACCAGAATCCACCTGGCTCACTCGGGAGAAGACCGGGCCGGCGTGGACAATGACTGACTGGACACGAGTCTCTTCAGGAAAGGCGAACTTTATTGTGACGTCACAGATGCTCAGACAAGATTGAATCGCAAAGACTGAGCCACGATTACATTCAAACGCAACATTTTATACCTTGAATAGATAATCAGGTACATCCCAATTAGCCCACCCCACGGTGACACTATCCCACCCCACGTGGGTCTGTACCTTCCCCTTTCGGAATACAAAGACATTCCACAAATTGGCAGTAAATTGGCAGCTTTCACAGTATTTTGACAATTGGATAATTTAACACTCTCCCAGGTCCTGCTTGTGCCTATCTCCCTGGAACTTCTTTATTGTATACTTCCATCATTGTTCTAGCCCCTAGCTCTCTGACCTTGATGTAACTAATTTCCATCCTGTCACTTCTGCCAGTGTCTGCCCAGATCTTGTTAATTTAATTGCTCTGCCTGTTAGTTTAAGGAATTCCAAAGATTCTATGTAAACTTGTCCTAATTCAGCTAATATCTGCTATGTACATTTACGTGAACCAAAGTCCTGATCAAGATGGTCGCCTGGAACATCATGGCGGCCTATTTCTGGCCTGATTCCCTTACATTCCCCCCTTGGCTAGGGTTTTAGGTTCTCCTTCCTGAGACCCTTAGCCACTACACTCCACCATCTACATTCTCGAACACCTTGTACTTCGGGGGCACCGCCTTCATTGGGAACAGATCAGGAGTAATCATCAAGGGTATCTTCTGTGTCTGTGTGGATGTCAGAACCGTCTTACACAATGGCCATAGGCATAACCCTATACAGTATAGCACCACACCTACTACTAAGATCACCATCATCATCATTCTCATGGATCCAATCCGTGAGATAAATCCCAGCATGGATCCGAACCACTCTCCGAATGACCCGAACCCTCGAAAAGGGTTCCAGCCCTCCGCTACAATTTGCCTGGCCGTGTTCTGTAACTGGAAAATTTTCTCTTGGTGATCTTGGATTACCTGGTAATAGTCAGGGACTTCATGTGATGCGTTCCTAATGAAAGTGCAACATTCGTAATGCATAGTCATTTCACATAGACCATTTAACAAAGCACTTATCTGTTCTAATGCCATATCATGTATATTTGCAACTTTCAGATTTCACGCAATTCAAGGTTCAACAATTGGATATCCTTGTTATATTCAAAATCTCATCCATCAACACAGAATAGTTATTCAATCTTGTCATCAGTTCAATTCCCCAGCCAGTCCATGCTGGGAACCATGCCCATGCCGGATTCCCTTTCGAGAATAAATCCTGCTTCTGTTTTTTGAAAACTAAGGGGTATCTAGGATGTAGTGTAGTGTCAGATTTTGTGTCAACACCCTGTACCCTTTGAACAGGAATCAGCTTAGCTATGTAGCACATCCCAGTGACTGTAGGTGGTACCCACGTGTAACATACGCTCCCACCACACACTTGATATCCTCCCGTCAGTATAAATGGAGACAAATGAGGTGTTCCCTTCCGGACCTCAATCATCATTCTTACCAGTCGCAGCAAGAGGTCTTTTGCATTCTGTCTACTCGTTGTTACATTAGCTATTATTAGTTTTTGTTCCATTGTTAAATTGAGTGGCTTAACCACAAACATCCCAGGTCCCACTCTTGACCTAACTGTGTGTGCAGTAAAATTGAACCGACTGGACTGGCATGGGCTCTCATTCATACTCATATTCTCCGTTCTTATTTGGAAACCCCAATCAGGCAGATATATGGGCCCTGTTATCGGATATCTTGGCAGCGTTTCATCCGGTTTTATCTGTGGGTCACTTATATTATGAATTGCAATTTTTCCCACTGAAAATGTACTCAAGTTCATAGGAATTGCCGCAAAGGGTATGTATATTGTCTCTGGGTGCAATCTGGTGCACACCCAACACGTTCTTTGTCCTGATTTCTTCGCATATGCATATTTCAATTTTATCAGCAGATGACCTCTTGGTGTAGACATGGGCCCCAGATCGCGTTTTTGTCTCCACATGGTACGATTCTCTGCGATGGGGTGAGTGCCATTCCAGATTTGGGAAATATACACTCTCCCGGTCCTTTCTGGGCACTTTGGGCAATTTCCACCATGTACAAGGGCGGAAATAAGGTTGGCAATGTACAATATCAGCACCAGGAACGTTCCCAGTGTCAAAACCACTTGGACAACTTTCTTGACAGTCTCATGAACCCTATCCCTGCCCCCTAGCACCTCAAAAGTGAGGGTTACTTCAGGTTGGGGCTGAGAGAGGGGTATCTCCTCAAAAATCCCCCCTGGGGTCTCCCTTCGGGTCTCCCCATTCTCCATCATTGGCGGGTGGTCAGGTATTATTATGGCCCTCAAGACACCCACTTGTTGAGTCCTTTAAGTGCTTGGAACTGCAGCTTTTGTCAACTTCAGCCTTAGTGGGTCGGTCTCGCTGGGGACGACTCTCCACTCTGGATCAGGGCTGGCTGCAGCTATTTTCAGTCTCGAGTGGTGTATCCACGGAACCACCTCGGCAACCTTCACTGCTGTGGGGGTGGATAACAGGACAAGGTAAGGGCCCCTCCATTTCGGGCCTAGTGGGTAATTTTTCCACTCCTTCACCCATACTGAATCACCTGGACAATACTTAGGTAGATTATCTCCCACCCAAGTATTATAGTAATACTTGCTCATTCAGTTTAGTCTCACCCAATGCCCGAAGGTCCCCCCTCAAATCATTAATCAAGGGAGTAGGCCACCCGAACATGAGTTCGTACGAACTCTGTTTCAATTGTGGGGTTGGCCTGCACCTAATATGCAATAAGACTATCGGCAGCACCTCCTACCAGCCCAGTGACGTTTCTTGGCACAATTTTGACATCAAAGTCTTTAGCGTTCTGTTCATACATTCAACTTTTCCTGAACTTTGGGGCCTGTAGGCTGTGTGTAACTTCTAGGTTATGCCCAGCAGGCGAGCAAGCTGTTGCAAACAGTTCTGTACAAAAGCTGGGCCATTGTCTGACCCAATTTCAAGCGGAAGTCCATAGCGTGGTATAATTTCTCTCATTAAGCTTCTCACTACTTCTGCTGTCTTTTCCGTCCTTGTTGGGAAGGCCTCAACCCATCCTGTGAAGGTGCACACCATCACGAGGAGATACTTGAACCCTTTGCAGGGTGGTAGCACCGTGAAGTCTATCTGCAGTGATGCCATTGGGGATAACCCGATAGGCTGCTTTCCTGGAGGCTGTGATGGACCCGTTTTCGGGTTGTTCTTGGCACAAGTCACACACTGCTGGGCTACTGCTTTGCAGACAACTGACAGTCCAGGAACATAAAAATGCAGTTCCAACTGTTGTTCCATCATTTCTCTTCCCCTGTGGGTACTGGCATGGAGTGCTCTGACAATTTCAGGAGCTAATGTTGCTGGTAGGACTATTCGGTTGCTTGCCAACTGGAACCATCTGTCTTCTCCATATTTTCCTGGTTCTTCTGAAAGCCATTTCTTCTCCTTTTCTGAATACACAGGTGTCCATTCGCTCAAGGGAGCTGGTAGTAACGGGGCTACCACTGAAGGTGGGGCCTTGTATCTTTCAAGTTCCTCTTGTCTTCCCCACATTAATTCCTCTTTTGGCTGGTGTGTAGCCAGGCAAAGTACAGTAGGTCTTGTCTTTTCTGTGCATCTCTCACAGCTGGCACGAAGAAGTTCATTGCACTCTTCTTCATATTTGGCAGACGATGTTCAATAAGGATCTCTTTGAGGAGAAACTTCACCAGTGGGGCTTGGTACTCTTCAGCTCGTAATTCTCCCAGACTCAATAGGACACAAGTAATTCTCAAATTATTAGGAGTGTTGATTGTCAGATTGTCAAAACGCTCAGTGAAATTTTCTGCTCGTTCAACTTCAGTTACTTTCGTGTCTTCCCCTTCCTCCCCCACTAATTTTACGTCGAAGAACTTCAGCATCATCTTGTATGCTCGAAGGAGTCGTTGCTGAATTTCTGAGGTGTTACACATGAGAATATTTTCTTGGGGGAGTCAGTGGTCTGGAGTAGAAATTTCAGCCTTGTTCCAGAGTAGGGAAAAGCCACTGAATATAGTCGTGGTTGTCTTCTAGCAAGTCAAAGTCTTCATCCCATCTGCGTAGAATAATTTCGATAAATTCACCATTGGGGTCAAATCTTCTCCAATTCATGTAGAATTCATAATTTGGCATGGAGCTATTTTCATTTTGCTTGCAGAGGAGGATTTTGGAGACTTGACAGTCATGTGTTGGCGGCTTTGCTGCTGCTTTTGCAGCTTGGTCTGCCAATCTATTTCCTTTGGGTATTTCGTCATGACCTTTCTGGTGACCTCGGCAGTGCATGATACTGACAGCATTTGGCTTCCATACGGCGTCCAGAAGAGCTGAGATCTCTGCAGAGTACTTGACTTGCTTTCCTGATGAGGAGAGAAGGCCTCTTTCCTTGTAGAGTGCACCATGGGCATAGACAGTCATAAAGGCATATTTGGAGTCAGTATAGATATTCACTCTTTTGCCTTCGGATATTTCTAGAGCTCTTGTCAAGGCCAGTATTTCTGCCAGCTGCGCTGACGTGTGGCCTGGTAAGGAGTCCGCTTCTAGAACTCCAGACATGGTGACAACTGCATAGCCGGATACTTTCTTTCCATCATACATATAGCTGCTACCATCAGTAAAGAGTTGTAGGTCGAATTTGTCTAGGGGTACGTCTTTCAAATCTGGTCTGCTGCTAAATACTTCTTCTATGACTTGAAGGCATACATGATTTGGGTCTTCTCCAGAGTAAAGTAGTAATGTAGCAGTATTTAAGGTAGCGATGAGGTCCAAATGAACCTGTGGATTCTCACACATCATTGTTTGATATTTCGTCATCCGGCTATTGCTGAACCAGTAGCTGCCTTTGACATCTAGCAGAGCTTTGACTGCATGTGGCACTTTGACATGAAGAACCTGTCCCAGGGTCAACTTGTCCGCTTCTGAAATCAGCATTGCTGTGGCGGCCACAGCTCGTCGGCAAGGGGGCAGGCCGCAGGCCACAGGGTCAAGCTGTTTAGAGAGGTAGGCCACAGGCCTCGGCCAGGAACTCAGATACTGGATCAGAACACCTGTTGCCGTTTGGTTGTGTTCATGCACGTATAACTGAAAGGAAATTATAGATAGAACCTTTGTAGCGCATCAAAAATAGATTTAAAGGTAGACTTCAACAAAGAGGTATATCAATTATAGGTTCTATCTATAATTTCATTTTTGGTTAATGCAGATTTTGGTTGTTTTTTCTGTATATTGCGCTTACCCCTTTGGGCAGCATCTCACTACTTATTAGTTATAATTTAACTACTTCATAACACTATAGTAATCTGGTTTATAAATAGGCGCCTACGCTGTATGAGATATATATATATATCTTTCTTCTTTCTTGTATAACTGAAAGGGCTTGCTGTGATCTGGCAAGCCCAACGCCAGGGCTTCCATTAAGAGGGTCTTCAGTTTCAGGAAGGCAGCCGCCTGTTCTTCTTCCCAAAGGAATGGATCATTCTCTCCCGCCTTGGTAGCTTGATGGAGGGGCTTGGCAATTTCGGCAAAGTTGAGGATCCACAGACGGCAGAATCCAGCAGCACCTAGGAACTCACGGGTCTGCCTACGTGTCTTCGGTTGGGGTATACGGTAGACTGCTTCTTTCCATTCAGCCCCCAGTGTACGCTTAGTACCTGTCAATTGGAAGCCTAGATACTTTACACTTTGCTTATATATTTGTGCTTTCCTTCTGGAGACTTTGTATCCTGCCTGGCATAGCAGCTGTAGAAGTGCTTTTGTGGCAGACAAACAGTCTTTTTCCGTGGGGGAAGCAAGCAATAAATCATCAACATATTGCAATAAAACAACCTTGTCTGGCTGAGCGTTGAAGGACAGGAGGTCCTGGCTGAGCGCGCAACCAAAAACTGTGGGCGAGTTCTTGAAACCTTGCGGTAGACGTGTCCATGGCATTTGATGACACGCTCCCGACTTGGAATCCTCCCACTGAAATGCAAAGAGGCTTGCAGGAGCAAGGCGGATGCAAAATAAAGCATCTTTTAAATCAAGCACTGTGTAGTATTTCGTATCTCCAGGGATTAATGCCAATAAATTGTATGGATTGGGGACAACGGGGTGTAGGGTTACCGTATCTTAAATAACCACACTTAGATCTTGGACTGGACGGTACTCGAGTCCCTTCTTTTTGTACTGGCAATAACGGTGTATTCCATGGTGACACACAAAATTTCAGTATCCCGTGATCTTTCAGTCTTTGTAAATGTGTCTGGATGTTTTGTTTGGCTTTCTGTGGAATGTGATACTGCAATCTTTAGTGGTTGGGTCTCTTGGCTGGTTGGGTTATGCTGCCGAATAGAGTCGCCACTCTCAGGCAGGTCTAGTCCAGCGTGACTCCGGGAAGGAACGTAATTTGGGCTTGCAATTTGCAGAGGATATCCCGCCCCAGGAGTTGGATCGGACATTCAGGCATATACAAGAATTGGTGCTCTACATTGTGTCCCCCCAGGCTGCATGTACGTGATGCAAGAAAAGGATACTTAGCAGATACCCCCATTATATCAGCCTCGTCACCCATTGGTGGTGCAATTGGCTGTGTTACAACAGAATATTCAGCCCCTGTGTCAACCATAAAAATTTCATCTTTATCCCCCACTCTTACTATGACCGTGGGCTCGTGATTGCCGAGTGGGATGGGCCCAGGTGTGTGTCAATATGCACCTTGCCCTTCAAAAGAAGTTCACGCTAAACCCACAAACCCTGGACCGGCGGCATCATTTCTCTCGTACCTGTATCTACCTGGTCACTATGTCCCCCATTTTTCTCAAGTAATACGGGACATTCCCTCCGCCAGTGACCTTCACCTCTACAGAATTCACACTGATTGCGCCCCAATGGACCCCGAGAGGCACCCCTGCCTCTTCCACCTCTACCTTTTCCCCTAACCCCAGAGGCACCCCTGCCTCTTCCCATATTAACGGCAACTACTTTGGTCTGCCCTCTCTGTCTCCGTACTCCCTCCCGTTTCTCTTCTAAATCTCTATTGTGATACACTTTATTAGCGATCTCCACTAATTCACTAATCCCTTTGCCCAAAAACCCATCTATTCTTTGTATTTTATTGCGTATATCCCTCTGTGCTTGGCTCACAAAGGAGGAGTTAACTAGCCGTTGATTCTCCGTTGCCTCTGGATCTATCGGACTATACCATCTAAATGCATCTAGTAGTCTTTCTAAAAATGCACTCGGGGACTCTTTAGGGTCCTGTATTACATCCGCTATTTTTCCCATATTTGTAGGTTTCTTCCCTCCCGCTTTTACACCCATCAATACCACCGCCAGGTAGCTCTGAAGATGAGCTATACCCATTTCAGTATTGTATGGCCATTTGGGATCAGTTTTAGGGTAGTGCTCTTCGGCCCATGCTTCTGGATTGGGTTTACTGTCCTCGACCGCTTGGGCTAATAAAAGTTTGCGAGCGTTGCTATTTATACGGGCTCTCTCTTCAGTAGTGAACATTGTCAGCAGTAGCTGCTGACAATCTGCCCAGGTTGGGTTGTGCGTGAGCATGACAAATTCCACCATGCTAGCCATGGCTGCGGGATTTGCGGAGTAGGGAGGGGTATGTGTCTTCCAATTAAACAAATCAGTGGTGGTGAACAGGACATACGTGAATTGTGTTGGCCCTAGCTCCCCGTTCTCCAGCAGGGGACCCAGCAGCTCTTGTAAAGGGAGTTGCAGTTTATGCAGTTGCTGATATATCACTCGGGGCTTGACAATATTGTTATCAGCACGGGTTATAGCTCTAGGGTCTGCATTACCCCCTCCATCTCTTCGGGGAGTTTCTAACCGATACACTGCTCCATCTGGCATCTCAATTTTATCTGTGGGGCGCGTGTCATCCTTTCTCCCCGCAGCCTCCCCATCCCACCACTACCAGCCGGGGCCGAGGGCGCAGACGAAGAACTAGCAGCAGCCTGCCCCCTCATCCCCGACTGTGCAACCGCAGCATCCAAAGCCTGCCGGGCTGCCCCGTAGCAGGACGGGTAAGGCGGCAGCAGAGAGTCAGACTCCTCAGGGTGTCCTGCCAACACCGGTCTACATTCCTCCTCTGATTTTGTGTCAGCTGGGGACACCCTTTTCTTATTTTGCCCTGCTAACATTACAAAATGGCTTTTATCTCTCACACAGTACCTCCAGATATCTATATATATGGGCAGGGCCGCCATCAGGGCATTACAGCCCATGCTGCAGTAAGGGGCCCGGCCGACTGGGGGGGCCCGCCATCGGTAGCTTTGATTACTTTAGGCCGCAGGCCTCTGGAGGAGGTACTGCGGCCTACTTGGGCCTGGCTGCCCTGTGAGCAGCAAGATGGCCGCCGAGTCACGTGGGGAGGGGGCCCCAGGCCCACACTGGGTGACACCCTCTTGGAGGGTGACACCACTCAGGGCCAGCCTTTGTATCATCCTGCCTCTGTGTGCTCATCCAGCGCTGTGTCTCTGTGGGGAGAGATCAAAGCTGTGCTGAGAAACTCCGCCCCCGGCCGGCACAAGCCCCGCCTCTCCATGTGACAGCCGTGGGTCTGGGAGAGGAGGGGGAGCAGCCCTTCCACCATCATGGCTGCCCCTTGCTTCCCCTGGCTCTGGAGTCTGCACACTGCCTGCCCTGCCCCTTCCTCACACAGCACCACCTCAAGCACGTGCCTGTGGATGGGAGAAGGAGAGAAGCCAGGCTGAGGAGCAGCTGCCCTGACACCCTGCACATGCTGGATCTGGACAGAGGCAGGTAACAGATGCTGCACTGGGAAGGGTAGAAGAGGGGGGCTAGAGAGGTGACAGAATGTACACTGTGGGCTGGGGGGGGTGATAGAGAGAACACAGGGGGCTGGGGAGAGGTCAGTCAATCCATCCATCCATCCATCCCACTGTCCATCCATCCCTGTCTATCTGTCCATCCATCCCTCCATCCATCCCTGTCTGTCTATCTGTCCATCCATCCCTCCATCCATCCCTGTCTGTCTATCTGTCCATCCATCCCTCCATCCATCCCTGTCTGTCTATCTGTCCATCCATCCCTCCATCCATCCCTGTCTGTCTATCTGTCCATCCATCCCTCCATCCATCCCTGTCTGTCTATCTGTCCATCCATCCCTCCATCCATCCCTGTCTGTCTATCTGTCCATCCATCCCTCCATCCATCCCTGTCTGTCTATCTGTCCATCCATCCCTCCATCCATCCCTGTCTGTCTATCTGTCCATCCATCCCTCCATCCATCCCTGTCTGTCTATCTGTCCATCCATACCAGTCCGTCCATCCCACTGTCTATCCATCCATCCCTCTGGATGTAACGCTACATTCCTAGAGTTAAAACGTGGGCGCTAGGGAGGAAAAACTGCGCCCGCAGTTTTCACCCTTGCGCCCGCGTTTTAATGCTAGATTACAATACAGGCGCAAAAAATGCTGCTTGCATTGTTACTGCGCGTTAACACCCGGGATGCTCGCGGCAGCATTAAGCGCAGCTGCGCGCATCCTCTCAATGGAGTCCATAGGACTCCATTGAAGCAGACGCCGGCAGTCACATGACCAGCTGGATCTCGCCTTGCGAGATCCGGACGGTGAGTGCAGTGATACTCAGTGGGATACTGCAGGGACTTTTTTCCCCAGTCTTAACCTGCTCCCACCGGCCAGAGGAGGCGGTCCTCGCCGTGGGACAGGAGGTGAGTATCTGCTCACTTTTTAAATTTTTTTGGATGGTGTTAACGGATTCTGCAGAAGCGGAATCCGTTAACACCAGGTTCTGGCTGTGGTTAACTTTCCACTAACCAGAGCTGAATGTTAATCAGCGCTGGGACTTTGTAATCCTAACGCTGATTAACACTTTGCGCTCCCCATGTTAAGTATAGGGAGCGAAAGTACAGTAACCTCGCGCTGAAAAGCACAAGATACCAAACGCAAACGGGTTACTTAACCCATTAGCGTTTGGATTGAAATATGCGTTAAATACTTGGGCTAACGTTAATGCTCACTCAGGTGAGTGTAAACGTTAGCACCAAGTATGTAATGTGGTCCATTGCCTTTACTGTTAGAGGTCTATTGCTGTGGATCCTGTGTACGTTCATACTCCCTGCCTTAAGGCTGGTGTCAGACGAGCGTAGTGTTCACGTCCGTGATTGCGCCTAAAAGTACATCCGTGATAGCATGAAAGTAAGTCCATTGGAGCCTGACACATGAAGTACGTCCGCACTGAACTGCGGACGCACAACGGCCGCGGCAAACGGACGCAGGTTAGGCAAGAACGTAATACTGCTAGAACGGACGTGCGGAGTGCGCCACGTCCACAACGTCCGCATAGCTTTGTGTGTGAGTGATGGAGCGAGGTCAGACGGACTGCATTTATACGTCCAGCATTTTTGACGGACAGAATGTTTTTTCATTGTAATTTATTTTTCCCTCCTACATCCGTCAAAAAATAACTTCAGTGAAAAAACGGACTGTGACCACTACTGCGTCATCCGTACTGACGATGTCCGTACTGCACGGACGTACAGCCCGTAGAAATCACGCTCGTCTGACCCCAGCCTTACTGTTGGAGGTCTATTGCTGTGGTGCTCTGATATGCTCATACGCACTGCACATTACTGAGAGTTCTGTTGCTGTGGTGCTCTGATATGCTCATACGCACTGCACATTACTGAGAGTTCTGTTGCTGTGGTGCTCTGATATGCTCATACGCACTGCACATTACTGAGAGTTCTGTTGCTGTGGTGCTTTGCCAGTGGAATTATTTAATTATACTTTTATGCTACATTGTTTGCACGAATACACATTTTGTGTGGTTTTAAAGGTATTGGGAGCAACACTCTGTAATCCGATCTTGATTCATATTTTTTTTAATAAAAAATTGAATTTTTTACTGTCTTAACTTATTTGAAGCAGATAGATACTTTTTTATGTTAAATGTGCTGTTGTGCGAACAATATGTGTGATTTTAAGATATTGGGACTAACACTCTGTAATGTGATCACGATTCACATTAAAAATTTATTTCCTTTGGGGAGAGGGCCCTATTCTGAGGGTCAGTAAGGGGCCCCAAAATTTCTGAAGGCTGGCCTGTATATGGGTACTGGTCTGGGTGACCATATCTCCCAGTGATCTGGGAGTGCATCTTCTGTATTAACACTGGATCCATGGATCCCTGTTCTGGCCACTCTGGGACTAATATTGGCCAGACTGTGGTGCACAAAAGTTGCAACTTTTCTTTACTTAATTCAACACCATAGTGGTGCGTCTCGAACAGTGCCTTAAAATTCTGCACCATATACTCTAGAGGTGTCTCTCCATCCTTCGCCTTCTTGGGTTTTGATGACTCGTTACCGATATTTACTCTTTTTAACAGTAGCTTCTTCACAATGCAAACAACACTTTTAACAGAACCAATTTAAATTGACAGTCTGTTATTTCAATCAACAGTTCAATCGTGATGTATTCACTTCTTCTTTAGGTAGCCAACTGCAGTCACCTGAGCTGGAAAAGTACTGCCAGAGTCCACTCTAAGATTTTGCTTCCTTGCCAAGCAAGTTAGGCGCACATTCACTCACAGCACTCTCAGCAGTCACAACACGTTCTATACCAGATACATGCAGCAGCACATCTACTCTTCCTATTGCCCCAGGGCTCTCAGCCCAGTCGAGCACCTTATACCCTTCCAGTTGCCCCAGGGCTCTCAGCCTAGTCAAGCACCTGATCTCTCGCTCTTTTCTGCACCTAGCTAGGTGTATCCCATTCCAAGCAACACGCCTGTGTCTCCAATTGCCCCAGGGCTCTCAGCCCAGTCAAGCACCCCTAATCTGCAGCTACCAATGGCCCGGGAGCCCTAAGCTTCTCCTGCCGGCCCCTTATTCAACTGAGCTACACAACAGCACTGACACAGGGCTCTCAGCCCAGTCACAGAAATCCCTCCTCCTTCCCGTTGCCCACATGCAGCAGTTCTCTGACTCACAATATCAACACTGGACCACGTGGCAATCCAAAACAAACCAATACCTCAATTCCATTACAACCAAAACCAAATTGATATCCAGCCCGCCGGGTCCAGAGACACGCTAACCAGTAGTCATTTGAGGTGCGACTCCCTGGTTCCGGTGCTTTTGGCGGCAGGTCCGGTATACCAATGAGACCATGTACAGGAGTCCCCTTACCCAACTATGGCCAGGCGTCTTACTTTAAACCGGTTTCCAAACAATACGGTACCTTACCAATCGCTGCACTGAACGCTGTTTCCTCGGACTCTGTGGCGTCTCAGCTTCCCAGGTCGGGGG
Source organism: Leptobrachium leishanense (assembly GCA_009667805.1). NCBI lineage: Eukaryota > Metazoa > Chordata > Amphibia > Anura > Megophryidae > Leptobrachium > Leptobrachium leishanense. The sequence continues at coordinate 399,432,938 of CM019064.1, read as the reverse complement.
TCCGTTTTGGATGAGTCGAGGTCCACGTTATGGGAAATCCCGCTTGGCGCCTTGCAGATGTCAGCTCACCTTTAATGGATGCCCAACCTTCGGGATCACTCGCACCTGCAGTAAACCGCTACGGTGTCCAGCAGCCATTGCCGAACCGGAAGCGGTCAGATCCCGGACGAGCCCCCCAAAAATGTTATCGGAATCCACCAGGCTCACTCGGGAGAAGACCGGGCCGGCGTGGACAATGACTGACTGGACACGAGTCTCTTCAGGAAAGGCGAACTTTATTGTGACGTCATAGATGCTCAGACAGGATTGAATCGCAAAGACTGAGCCACGATTACATTCAAACGCAACATTTTATACCTTGAATAGATAATCAGGTACATCCCAATTAGCCCACCCCACAGTGACACTATCCCACCTCACGTGGGTCTGTACCTTCCCCTTTCAGAATACAAAGACATTCCACAAATTGGCAGTAAATTGGCAGCTTTCACAATATTTTGACAATTGGATAATTTAACACTCTCCCAGGTCCTGCTTGTGCCTATCTCCCTGGAACTTGTTTATTGTATACTTCCATCATTGTTCTAGCCCCTAGCTCTCTGACCTTGATGTAACTAATTTCCATCCTGTCACTTCTGCCAGTGTCTGCCCGGATCTTGTTAATTTAATTGCTCTGCCTGTTAGGTTAAGGAATTCCAAAGATTCTATGTAAACTTGTCCTAATTCAGCTAATATCTGCTATTTACATTTACGTGAACCAAAGTCCTGATCAAAACGGCCGCCTGGAACATCATGGCGGCCTATTTCTGGCCAGATTCCCTTAGAGTATTTATATGCATTACTTTGTTGCTGTTGTACCCTTGAAAATGGCTCACACACGAGCTGAAATGTCGGACCAGTTTTTAAACTTAATAAAATTTACTGTTTTTATACACTTGTGCAGCCTTCACAATATATATATATTTATTTATACACTGCTCAAAAAAAATAAAGGAACACTTTTGAATCAGAGTATAGCATAAAGTGAATTAAACTGCCGGGATATTGATCTGGTCAGTTAAGTAGCAGTGGGGATTGTTAATTCCATTAACACCAAAGCAGCTGAAACTGATTAACAACAGGTGCATTAGATTGGCAACAATGAGATGACCTCCAAAACAGGAATGGTTTTACAGATGGAGGCAGGGCCGGCGCTAGTGTAAGGCGGCACAGGCGGCCGCCTTACTGTCCT